>JADAXU010000137.1:0-745000 GCA_018340775.1 Taxus wallichiana var. yunnanensis
TCAAAAACATTGGTTTACATGTTGCTTCTCTTTAATGTCTTAAGGACTTCTTGGTAAAACCTTATTTAAATCAAACTATGACAACTTGCTGAAAGTAAACACGGAGTCAGAGGAAACACACATCTTTGTGGAAAATAGACACACTTGTACACAGTAAACGCACTTTCTTTTGGAAATAAACACACTCAAATTTAGAATGATTGAAAACAATTGCAAGAAATATAAGAATCTATCTAAACACTTGCATGAAACAAGTATCTGACAATGAAGTTAAATTTGAAAGAATTAAAAACAATACAAAATTATGAGATCTAAGCTATTTCTTTGAAGAAATATAAATACCAAATAAATGAATATCCTGGTCCTTGGGGGAGTGGGCCCTTTCTCCTCCCGAATCGGGATTTAACAACTCAAAATTATGTCAAATAGGAATGGCTATTTTATTGATAAAACATTCAAAATTACAAAAGCATCTTTGGATCAGTACTTAGTGTATTTCTCTTCTTTGTTCTATTTCTTCTATTTCTATATATTCTATTTTTATATATATTCTATCTACCGCTATGTATGCCTTTTATATACATTTTACAATCACAGTACCATGTCTCAATGTTTCAAATGAAATTGAATCATGCCTGAATAGATCCTTTGAGCGAATTACGAGTTTGATCGGATAGTTGTAGGATAACTCTTCTTTGGATTTGCATTCAAAATATCTCGTCCTTCCTAATTAAAAGGTGCATTATAGATGCAAAATCTCTGGATGTAGTTTTAAAATAGATAACTCCCATCGGTTCACGGAACCGGAAAAGTTCGAGGAACCATGAGGAAAACGTATTAAGGATCAAATCCGCAAGAGTTGAGGCTATCCTAGGAGTTGCGAAACTAAGTCTAAAAATTCTGGAACTAAATACTTTGGAGTTCTAGAACTAAGTCTGAAAGTTTCAAAACTAGATGATGATTTGCTGTGATGGAGTTCGAACTAAGCTTGGAAGTTCCGGAACTAAGCTATGTGGGAACAGATGTTGCTGAAAACACACTAGACACTTCCTGCTTCATTTCCTCGACTGATTTAGACCTGTTTTATTACAAAATTAAATTCAAACACACACTTGTCAGGAATTCTAGAGCTTTTAACATTAGAATCACAATCAATCAAAAGGCGTAAAATTACATCCTAAATCATATCAGATCGACTAAAAGTCACATAATGCAATTAAACTTAATCAAGCAGAGAGTAAGATGAGATCATATGTTATACATTAATCAAACATATTCTAGCCACATCACATCTCAAAAATATTACACTTAACTAACATGTTGCACTCCACAGCACCCTATGACACAATCTAGTTCCTTGGTTCATACTCGACCGCCAAGGGTTTACCAATCAAATGGACCTTACCTACATATGACATGTCATCATACCACATTCCTCGACTAGTGACTGATGCTCTAGGCTATATCATCACCCAAACGCATCATCACATACCATAGTGGTATACACCTTCGGTTAAATCACCACTCTTTTTATCACTTCTACATCATCCTATTACATCTTATCATCTGTTATTCTCTTCTCCTCTTACATTTTATCAATTCCCAATTATTTCATTACATCATCACACCTTCCATCATCCTATAGTGGTATACACCTTAGGTTAAATCACCACTCCCTTCATCCATTCTACATTATCCTCTTAAATCTGATCATCACCTATTCTATTATCCTATTCTACGTCATTATATTACATCATCATTTATCCTACTCATCACTTAGTGGTATACACTTTAGGCTAAATCACCACCCTCACCTTATTCATCACATAGTGGTCCATGCTTAGTGCTAAACCACCACCTTCAATTATCCATTACCTACTCATATACGCTTATACACCCTCATCACCCATCTTGTAGTGACATACGTTATAGGCTAAATCATCACCTTCTTCTTCCATCATGTAGTGATATAAACTTAGGGCTAAATCATCTCTCTTCCATTCAAACACATTCGGTATTCTCTTAGGCTATAGGGTATGTGTTTATCTTTCCATATATCTCCTCACCATCCACTTTCTTCCATAATGATATACACTTAGGGCTAGATCATTACTCGTCTATTCAACAAAGTCATGTCATATGCTTATGCTATAGGGTCCACACACATCTCCTCCCCATTTCACATTTCATCACCATCCCATACACATCTTCATCACAATGTGTTAGATATAAGTAACACTACTCGACTATTTCCCGATGACACACTCTCATTTACGATTCATTCTTGATTGCTTAAGGGGAAAAAAATGAACCTCATGCATACACTTCCATACACTTGGGGGGAACATTTCTCCTATCATTCCATCTTGCATTCCATTCCATCCATCCACAACATACCGCATTGTCTTGGTAACATTTGCTCTTGCTTACTAATGTTTTACATGATCATTCTACTACATATGTTAGATTTATTTCTTTTATGTCATTATCATACACACATGCATGCTCACCCCTTTGTTTAAGTGTGATTGCGAGATACATGACATTTCTACGCGCGACATGGATGCTTCGCCTTCTACCCTTACTATACTAGTTCTTTGGGGCATCCAAATCCATCTCATACAGTGCTATTTTTCATCTTGTCTTTCACATCTTATACTACTTGCTTCTACACACTTTTACATATTGGTTATCACTCTAACATGCTAACGTGTTTTCCATGTGCAACACTTGTTTGCAAGACTACATGTTTCCACAACTACATGTTTTTTTACTTGTCTGCATTGTTTTCCATTATTTGCGGGATTTACCCTTTGCTTATATACACACTTGACTATTGTTTGTGGCCATGATGGCATTGTGTGTCTTGCGACATCATGAGTGATGTCCCATGTTTGAAACCCGCTTTGATTGGTCTGCTTTTTTTCTTGCATGTTTACACTACTTTGCTTAGTAGTTTTACATTGTCTACATATTTTACACTTGTCATATTTTGCATGCATGTGATCAGAATAATACTTGTATTGGCTAGCCATCCCCTTTTGTGCACACCTTGGAATCTACCAAACATTTCCCTTCTCCCCCTGCGGGCGAGTTCTATAGGTCAAAGTGCGGTTAGTTATCTTTTGGGGCCACATTCTCCTTATAGGGTCATCACATGTGCCCCCAAAGAGGGGGGCATCATTGATGGTTTCTAATAACACATTGTATCTACATTGGATCACACACAATGAGTGAGTTCAGAGTAGTTATGAAATCCATACACAACGGCATTAAAAGGACATGGTGTCCTTCAGAAATTCTGCGGAGCGGTTATAGGCTCAGGGGTTACAGTGGGTGTACCTCTCTACACTTCTCTATCTAATGGAGTCAAATCACCCAAAAACTAGGAAATATAGAGATCTCTTCAACAAATTTCAACAAAAGTAGTTAGAGTTGGAGGACATAAAGCATTTCTTCCTACACTTCTTCATCCAGGGTGGTGTGAGATCACCTAAAAAATTGCAACACTCTACAAGATATCCTTCTACACCATTTTTCTCGACATGGGTCAGGTGCACATGTTCCATTTTTCCATTTACACTTTCTATTCTAGTGTATTTTACATTTGTGTATCTTTACACAACATTTTTACATACATACATATTTGAGTAATTGATCGTTTTCTCCTTATAGGTCTGTCGTATGAGAAACAAGTAGTCAAATTAGAGGTAACAACAAAAATGACAATGATAATGACAACACACCGCGGCGGTACTTTCCACACTAACCATACAGGTACACTACACACAGTAGCAGTTACACATGCATTCCACCTTAGGTTCACTCTCATCACTTTTTATACACATTTTTCATCTTTAGAATCCATGCTCCTCCACATTTTTCTTTTTGTCATCCCATGCGAGTCTAGTCCATCTAACATCTTCTACACTCTACATGGTTATGTGTATTCATCTCTGTCTACTCTACGTTACTCGAGCTTTTCACTCACCAACATAAAGTGGGGAAATATAAACACAAATATTACACATTAGACAATACCTAGCCTAGTCTTATACTACTATTTAGAAGGTCCTCAAGTGTATAAAGTACTAATTAACCCCACCTTTGGCCACCTTTTTCTTATCTTTTTGTTTCATCTTTCCCACGTATTTTATGATACCTATTAGCCCATTTCATGACATTTCGACATTCTAGCATGAAATCAAGGTGCCTGACCTATCTTTGGGGCACCTGAGGCACCCTAGTCCCATTTCGGGTGCCCTGGTCTATCACAAACCTTTTCTGCTTCTTTTTGGGTCACTTAGGCATTTGTTAGTGTCGACACTAAAATTTTCCTCCGTAATTTCTATTTCATTAATGTATGTATTATGAATAGGATGTTGTTAAGTATAATTAATAGTAGCGTCCGATAGAAGATAATGGTCTTTACTTGCACATGACGGACGCCGTCGCCAATAATGTAGATACGCAGTAACAATCAAAGTACAATAGGAATGTTGTAAAAACTAAATATTTATAAGTAAGTGGTCCGAGTAATGTTAAAATGTCAAAGTTTGGGTAATTAGAGAAGTAGGGTCTACATGATTAGGAATTAGAAATATTATATTGGTAATAAGGACAAGGAGTGAGGTCATAAATATTTTGTGTATTTTATTTGTAAAAAGTCTAAAAATGTGGAACCCATGTAAAATGATAAAGTTTATCTTATCTTAAAAGATAAGCTTACATGTACAGATAAGAGTTAAGGTATGGAATATGATTCGTCGAGAGTGGATTTCTTATCCTATCTTAGAGATAAGATGGATAAGCACCGGAAGTTCTATAAACAGAGAGGCCACCCCTCATTTAGCATAGAAGGAAGTAGTGAGAAATATTGAAGGAAGTGTGCGAAGGAAGCCATCAATTTAAAGGTGTGTTGAAGAAGCCATTAAGAGGTGTAATTGTAAAGTTTCTCCCATAGTCTTGGTGAAAGGCAAGTGAAGTCAATAACACTTGAAGTACCTCATGGGTGAGATTATTGTGATTTCATGTTAATATTATAATTTACTTTGATATTTCATATTTGTCATCATTACGTCTTATCATAGTCGATGGTATTCTTGTGTTATGTTGTTGTTTTGTTTCAGATTACATCCACCAAACTAAAGCTGTGCATTAGTAAATAATCATAGCATGAGGAGTTCGGTGAAGAATTATCATAGTCGGATTGGTGATGACAAAGTCATCTTATCTTCTTCTCTGTCGGCCTTGTCAGATTAATTATGAAATTAATCTTGAGAGCCTATAAATATAAAGTTATAAGACCATAATGAGGGTCCTAGGTCATTGCATCTTATCACTACTATCACTCCATCTAGGGATGCATCCATTGCATCACTTACATTCACATATTTCCATACATTCAAGCTAGGATATTTGCATCACACACACATCATAGGGGGAGGGATTCCATTCTATTCCATACACATAAGATACTTACATTTCTATAGCTACTATTGCTCGCTACTTCACAAAGTGTGATTGACACGAGAGCACCTAGGGCACAACATGCACACACACACCATAACTACATCAGGGTCCGTAATGTAGTGCAATGCTCAGTAATAAGTCCACTAGCTTGGTGGCTGAGGTCAGTCTGACCCATTCATATGCATATTTCATTTTTATAAGGTTTGATACTTCTCCTTGCATTACGGGTCATTCTCCAATTCATCTAATGAATCCAACGCGATGCGAGACATGAAACACTCAAAGACACTTAGTGACCATACTAGATTCAGTTTATGAGGATTTATAGTGTTCGGAGCACCCAGATTCTAGACCAGGGTGCCCTTCATACATTCCCAAGTGCCTGTGTCATCTCAGACAGCCTAGATCTACCTTTCCCATGGTCTCGAGGGTTTATCGCACTTCTAGATTTCATTTCCAAATTTGTGACACTGTGAGACAATATTTTGTTATTAGCTGATTCATTTCCTTACTCTTCTCTTGCACATTAGGATTTTATTTCATCTAGAATAGGTTATTAACATATATTTCATCTTTGCTTTAGTTTATTTACAATGTTTTAGTCCTCCTAATTAGATTAACATTAATACCCTAGATATCCCTGTAGACCATCTAGGAAAATCCTTATTTTTGTTAATCACGGAGACAATATTATAACCCCCAGTTTTCATTACTTTATAGTTTAGTACGTTGGATACAATTAGGTGCAAGTTTGTGTCATGAAACAGTTAGTCAATCACCTTGAAATCAACATAATAATGCGTAAGAATGGAGACCACAATCAAGTTTTGTTGATTGCAACAATTTGGCACCATAAGCAAGCACAACGAGATACAAAATAAGACAAGGGGTGAAAGCAAGTCATGTTGTCGGAAAAGTGTCTCACGTCACAAAAAAACCCCTTTTCTACAAGATTGTGGTGGGCCGCGCTCACTAGTTCGTAAGTAACAATAAGGGCCATTAAAATGCATAAAATGGGCTCAAGACGGAGTCCCGAGAGGCGTCAAGACATCGAAAATGCTCTCGGAAGGACAAAATGCTAGAAGGTGTGCTACACATTCTAGCAAAAATATCGATGAAAAAAATCATTTAATAACGCTAGAAATCAAATTTTGAAATGCCCAATTAGTTTAATTTTAGAGATTAAAAAAGGAAAAAGAAGTGATTATAATGCTAATTAAACAACAAAAAAATAATACTAGTCTAAATTTAATTAAGGCTTCAAAAGAAAACAATAATATGCCTAATTGAATTAAAACTCTTAGTTAAATTAATCACCCTTTAAAAGATATCATTAGATCCTAATTTAAAAAAAAGACCTAACAATAATAAACCCCCTTACCTTATAATATTAAACAACCCCTTTAATACAACCACTTTTAATACCCCCCTTCTTTAAAAAAATTCCACCCTAGAACTAACACCTACCCCACTTAAACAATAAACACCACTTTATTAAAAAAACTTTGTTAATAATTCAAAAAGTAGGCAAGATATTTAAGGGCTTTGCACCCAACTCGGGCGAGCGGCGGGAGGTGGCTCTTTGAGATGGTGGGATGAGTTGTTTAATGGCTCATTCAAAGTGGCATGGATCTCAAGGCGGTGAAGATCCCGAGAGACTCGAGTCATGAGGATAACACAATGGCAATAGGAAAAACACAAAGATGTTGGCCAACAAAAGGTGGAAGACTCGGGTAGGGCAATGGTTGCAAGGATGATGAGTTTTTCAAGTGGAGGGAGTGGGACATAGGGATGAAACAAACCAACGTAGACAACTCGGCACGGTGGTTGTAGGGTTCAGACCACATGACACGAGCCGCGGAGAGACCAATATTTGATGAATAGATGAAGACAATGTGCACCAAATGTTACGAAGATGAAACCTCCTACAAAAACCTTTAATAAGAACTACATAATAGGGTTTCTTTGGGAGATTTTTGGATGCGACACACTTCAAAGGCTATCCATAGCTATGCGTTGAGCTAGAATGCAAATGTAAGATAACTAACTTGACCGGTTCAAGTGACGCGAGGAAAAATGCGATGCATCTCAGCGCAGCTAAACCAAACAACAACTTGATGCATGACCAATGCGAGGAAAAACACAAAAAACATCAACTTGAACACGAATGTAAACTTACTGACTCGTTGGAGATAGACAACAAAGAAGTTCGTAGAATAGAAAACCAAAGGTGACCAATGGAAGCACAACCAAATGCAAAAATCACAGGGGAAGAGAACACAACCAGTGCATAAAAATCCAAAACAAACCCCAAATGACATAAACCCAACACCAATATAACCAACCGTGGTCTACCGGCTTGAGAATCTCAAATGAAAACAATGCAAAACCACTTGCTTTAGGTGAAAGACATAACAACTCAACCAAGAGAAACCACTACTCACCAAGTTACAGAGAATAGATTGGTAAGCTTTACAGGCAGCTCACCAAGATGAGGTAGAGTCGAGGGAAGGAAAGGAGAGGGAAGAAGGGAAGATATTACAAGCCAAAAAATAGAGAAATGCAAACTGGGTAGAGGGAAGATGCAAACAAGTCCAAAAATAGAATTTCTACAAAAAATCACTTTCAATTAAAAATTACTGATTAAAACCAGAAATGTAAAACCTACCTCTATATTTAGTTGTTCCCTCTAAACTTAAGCTTGCAACTAGCTAGATTTGGTTGTGAAACACCTAAAACCTACACATGCATAACCAAAAAACTAGCAAAAACTCCAAAAAATGAGATTGTTAAACTTGTTAACAAGATTCCAAAAGATAATAAAAAACTTGCACAAGAAGCATGAAAACTAAAAATGAAGTAATCAATAACCAGATTGATCAAGTGCACTTTTACCAAACAATAGCTCTGATACCATATTGGATTGTTCTGTGAGGATCAATACGGAACCTCATGCACATCGAAGAGGGTTGCACTTCCAATGGTGATGAGAACGCTTCATGTAATCAATAAGGAATCGAATCACAAAGGAAAATCAAGCATAAAGAAATAGGGTCTCACATGCTCATAGATAAAAAATAAGAGGTACATATAGGAGTGTTATGTAACTCATATGCATGACACATGGACAAAACCTTAACTAACCCTAATGACATAGGATCTCACTAAGTGAGATGAGTAACCACATGAGGTGGACAAGATGTTGAGTAATGATGAGACAAGTCACATACACCAACAAGAATCAATCTTGTACTATCATGCATAGGCCAACACTAATTTAGTTCTCTAATCAGACAATGGGTGACCACCTACTCTAAATATCCCACTCAATAATATTTCCTCCTCCACTGGTTTACGAGGTCCACCAAACATTCTTCTTTTCAAATCTTCTAGAGTACATGTGGGTGATATCATTATCTCACACTAGGGTATTCGATTATCGAGTGGAAATTGGCTAAAAACTTGAATACTTGAAATTCATGATGCCAAAAAAGCAGCGAGATAAATGGAATGTGAACTTATGGGAGTGGCTTGAGTTCAATTGTAAGGCTTACTATTTTTAGCATGTCGTATCTAAGACATCTATTTTTAGTATGTTTTCATAATTTCCACCTTTTGATAGTTTTTACTTGTTTGGAGTATCATGTGTACTGGAATTTGTTGTTTTCAGAAAATTACTATATTTGGACATGTGGAGCCTTTCACACTTACTATATTTGGATGTAGGTCTTATGGATGTCGTATTGCAACAAAATTAGTCTCAAAATTTTGGGTTTTTCTTCAAGACCTTCCACTCTATTTTTTCGAGTTTTTCTTCCATTGGAACTCAGTATATCGAAAAGGAAACTTCTCGTGATTTTATTTTCAAATGGATGTTGTAAATTATACAAATCATGAATGAAAATGCTCTTATAATCAAATTAAGGTTGTTTTTGAGTAGAATGAAGTAGTAGAGTTTGATGGAAATCAGTGCATGGTTTGTGAGTTATGAGAAATTCTCAGTTTTGGGAAATTGATGTTTTGGGAAAAACCAACAACATATTAATGTAAATAGAAGTTTGGGAGGTAAAACAACAAAAATTTAAATGATAAAAAATGGCTAAGTATGAGAGTGGGAGAGTTATTCATTTTGTTTGCAAGTTTTAACTCATGTTTTGACCCGACAAATTAAGCTGGAGTGGGTGGATGGTTGAGGTGGATTTGTACCAATGTAAGAGGTAAAATGGGAACACAAGGTACACCTAAGTGTGCTTTGCACTAGATGGAAACAAGTGGTGTCTTGTGGTTTAGTGAGAGTGAGATGTAGGGGGCTGAAAAATGGATTCTAAGGGCTTAACAATGGATTACGATATAAGCGGGAGTTGAGTGGCTAAGTGGCTAAGTGGGGGACCAAAATTTTGTGTCCCCCTTGTCCCATTTTCACCTCTTTAACCCAATTGGACATCAAGGGGTTGAAAATGTTCCATGGGTTTGAGTACATGAGAGGGGATAAGGTGGAGATCAAGTTTATGAACCCTAGGTGCAAAAGTGATGATCCTCGGCTTGTGATAAGTTGGTCAAGAGGGGAGCACACTTTTGTGTCCCCTTTGTCCCATTTTCACCTTGGGGACAATATAAGGGGATAATTGATGCTTCAAAATGTGCCTAGGGTTCTAATTGTCATGAAAAGGGGTATGACATTTGGAATCAATCACACACCTTTCCTAACACTTCAAGTCAACTTTTTAAGTGATACAACATCCAAATCAATGGGGAGCACACATTGGTTTCACCCTTTAACCATTTTCACCTGGGGACAAGCCAAGGGTAAAAAACATGCTCGTAACCTGCTCATGCCATTTTAGGATGCTAATGTCACTCGCCAAGTCCAAATCGGGACATTGGGAGATATTTTTACGCCCGAAGAGCATGGAAGGGTGTTTTTAGGTCAAAACTTATATGATTTTGAATCCAAAAATTTAGTGAGATAATTCCATATATTATCAAGAGCCAATTATGCCTACAATTTTTATTTTAGGGCCTATTCCATTCTTGACTTAAAGGGGCAACTGTAGTGTTCTAGATTGTCATAAAATATTTTTAGGTCTTGAAAAAAGTGATGTATCCATAATGTAGAGGGTTCCAAGATATTTCCATTGATTATTTTTTTCCTCCTAAATCCTTCCAAAACTCCTAAAATCATCTAGAGAAGTTGGCTTTCACCATTGGAACCTTCATTCTTTGCGCCTAAAATCACCCGATCTTGCTCAAGTTGTTCTTGAATTCAATTTCTTCCACCAATATTACCTAAAATACCTTGGATGACTTCATTTTTTTCCAACACAACTCTCAAATGATTTGGTTCTTCCTGTAATGTTCTTCCCTATAAGCTTCAAAAAGGGTGTTTACTAGTTGTAAAATGGTCAAAATGGCCCTTTCTAGGCCTCTAGGGGTAGTTGTTTTTCATTGAATGTCAATGAATTATTCAATCACCTTAGGCACATCTCTACACATGAAACAAACTTAAAAATATTGTTATCACATTCCTCTAAGCCAGGATGAGGGTGAAATTGAGGATAGGATGTCAGAGGAGGGTTTCTGATGAATCGAGAGAGGAATTTTGAAGTGGGGGCTTATTTGTCATGGATAAAATTTCCAATTTTGCATTTTAGACATTTAGCATGAAAACAACTCACTCTATCTATGGTACATTGAACTATAAGAGGAAATGGAGGAACTCATAACTCTCTTGTTAAGAAGACTAGTGCCTTGACGATTGGGCAATAGAGTCATTCTTTCACAACTAATACAAGCAATGAAACAAATAAGGAAAAACAAAACAAACACACCAAATGAAAAAGGAAAAACACAAAAAAGGGAAACCTATGCTACATACGAGGGAAAGTTATAGAGGTGGGGAAATAATATACACACCCAAAAATGGGCTGAGAAAAGTAGGTACCATATTTAAACAAGTGATTAAATTCATACGACTTCAAGATCAATAACAACCAGCTGATGGTGCCAAAATCTCATGATGGCTCTCCATGGTTTCAAAAGAAGGAGGGTGAGAAACTTTATATCCTCATATAGATATTGCACATAAAACACATTTGCATCTAATGACCACTTCGTTACTTGTTTGAAAGTTATGCTCTTTGTGGTTTTTCTTGATATCTTGTGACCATAAGAATCCATTCTTCCATGTTTTCAAAAATGGAATCTCTAATTTCAACATGAAGGTAGTCATCATCCTTGGGTGAAAATTTTAGTATGGATTCATTTCTGAAATTTGTGAGGAATTCAAAATTAAGGAGAATAAGTTGATTCTCTCCTTGTCCACCGACTTCTTTTAGCCTCTCATTTTGTTGTTCTAAATGATTCCTTTCCGTGCATACTATCTCAACTTCGACGTGGTAAGAATCACATGATGCATATTCCTCATGGAAAGGACACAATGTTGGAGCTACAACATGGGAATTATCTTTATTCCATCTTGAACATCTCCTAGAGAGTTCTCTTCTTCGCAGGGAAAGAGAAGATTCCATACTCAAATTTATGATTTTTATCACATTCTTTTGGAGATGGCAGGAAAACTAACTCATTGGAGAGTTCACGTACCATTTTACCATCAAAAATTCTTTGAGAGGAAATTGAACTCTTCCATTTTATATATTTCATTATTGGGCATTTGTGTATCAAATGAAGAGCCAAAATTAGAAAGGAAATCATCAATAATTACCTCAAAATAATCTTCTTGAAGAACCTATGGTGGAGAAGGAGGATTCATCTCTTGAATGTCTTCACGGTTGGTGGAATTATCAACAAGCATTAGATCATCTATTATGAGACAATAATTCTCATCTCCTGTGCACATTACTTCTCCAAGGGATTGTGCTTCGGAAGCTAAAGTAGTTATGGATGGAAACTCAACTTATATGCTTTCTTTATCATCTATCGAGGTGTTGAGTTGAAATTCATTGGAATGCTTAAGAAGGGGACAATCGTCGAGAGGCATTAAAGAGTATTCCTAGAATAAACACTTCTTAGTACATAAAATCATCAGAATCTAATATCGAGAAGGTGGCTCTCCCCCTCCTCACTTGGAGTGCCTCAAGTTTTCATACTTTTCTTCCATAGTCATATCATAGTTCAGAATTTCAAGATTGGTTTGAGGGTCAGAACTTCCTTCTACAAATCACAAAATTATTTTCACATACTCATGTTTCAAGGAGGTCATTTATTTATCTCCATAAGAAATAAAATCATCAAAGGAAGAGAACACAAGACAATGTTTTGAGTTTTTCAATTAGAAGTGTGGAATTCAAAACATTATCTTCAGGAGATAACTCCTTGCTTAATTCATCTAGAGATTCATCATCATGCTATTCATACACCATTTCATATATTTTATGCATTCTTCGCATTAGGTGATTATATTCTTGATCATCATCCATTGTAATCCCCATTTTATTTCCTCTAACATCACTCTATTTGAATTGAAGCCACAAGGATTTGATAGTAGGATCTTCATATGCATAAATTTTATCCATTCTATATATCCTCTCCATAACTTGTGCAGGAATGTTTTGAACTTCTTTCCTTTTGTTGATTGCATATTTTTGTTGAAGCAAGAGACTTCTTTGTTGTGTTAGAATCCATACTTTTGTAAGAGCTGGTCCAAAATGATGGTTGATCAGAAATTTGGATATCTTAATGGTCATATTCTTCTTCATTGTTGTTGTCACTTATTGGTGCTAAACACCAATATCAAAACTTCATCATTGTGGACGCCGGGAAGCGAACGTGACTTGGATTCATTCTCGTGATAGAGTCTCCTTTATATATTTTTATATTTTTGGATATATATATATATATATATATATATATATATTTAGATATCTTTATAGGGTGCATAAGGAAGATCTTCCCCAGATTTGCCAAAAACCATTGGTGATATAAATTATCATAGAGCAGATTATTGGTTTTCACCAATGATCACAGGAGTAAAGCCCTTACTTCTTGGGTATGGGAGACTCCCATTATTAAATGTAAACTAACTAAAATTGTGGGGTGGCCATTAGGTTAGGGATCACACAAGAATACTCCACTAAACATGTGGTAAAGTGATTGTACAATGTACAAGGGAGGAATTTGATTGGGAGAGAGGTAAAGGGAGTAGGATAAATAGGAAAGAGGGTTAATGCTATGAGTAGACTTACATAATTCACATGCATTAGCTAGAGTAGGTCCACATTCAATTAGAATAACACAACAATGCAATCAACAATAAGACTAACAAATTGGAGACACAAATTTATATGAATTCATTAATCAAAGACACAAAGTTCTTCCTTGGTTATACAAGATTACAATGCTTACAAAGTTGGAAAGTAGAGAGAGAGTATAAAAACATAGGCAAGGAAATAGAAGAAAGGTAGCTTTATTGTTTGAATAACAATGATACAAACCCAAAAACTATTAACAATCAACAATTTCCAACCCGTTGGAATGGATAAGCCATTCCAATTTTATTTTTTATTAAGGGCAAATAGTTTTGAAGGGACTATACCCTGTGTACAAAAGGGATCAAAAGCCAGATAATAAACATGAGAAAAGCAGCCCAGAGAAGGGCAAAACAGTCAACTAAGAAAGGCTCAGCAGCCAGATATTACAATAAAGGCTCGGAAGCCATTCCAATTTATAGCATTACAAAAATGTCATTTCATCTCCCCCATATGAATTTTCACCTTCCCTCATCACTTATGACCTTTTATATTCCTACGAAATAAAAGTGAGATTTTTTCTTATTAATGAAAAGGAACTCTTACAATGTTAAGTTAAAGGTCACTTAAGTGAATAAGATAAAATAGTGAAAAGTACATTCTTAATGAAGAATTAGAATATGGAGAGAGAAGAAAGAAGAGAGAGAGGAGGGTTGATCAATCTAATGAAGATGAAACCTTTGTCGATGAAGAACTAGCCCTTGGTGAACCTTGAGGAAAAAATCCTAGAATGAGCTCCCAACCTTTGAATTCTTTATTGAAATGGGCTACCATATGTGCCACATTTTTTGCCTATGGAATATGAACATAGCTCAACACTTTGATCCATGTCTTGGGAACATCATTAATAGTCTTGCACTAATTAAACCACACCTTATGATCTCCCACAATGTTATATATTGAGCCTCTGATGTTTGCAAGGGTCTCCAAAGTATCCTCGTTGAAGGAGAAAGGATCACTTGCCTCTTTCTTGACCAAATCTTGGAAAGAACTAATGATTCCTTTTGAAGATGAATTCTCAATGAGTGGAAGTATTACGAGCTTTTGTACACGATTATTGACATCATCTAAACCCTCAAATGCATACCCATAAGAATCAAGCTCTGAGATAACATCATTTATCATGTCATTTCTAGCATCGGTGTGTGGGTTCAAAGTGGGGACATGTTATCAACAATATATTTATACACCTTCCTACTCATGAGAGTGTGGGAATCAAGGAAACTCATTTTAGACACAAGTGGGAACACACTATCCCAATGAGTCTTCTCTTTTTCAATCTCTTCCCTTGTTGTCTTTACTTTCAAAATAGTGGCAAGAACATACTTGAACAAGGAGAGAACCTCTGGTAGTAATGTCTTTCCTTTCTTAAGAATATTTTCAACCTAATTATTATTATTTTCCATTGCATGGTGTAACCTTGGGATATCTTGATCAATTGAGGATCAGATCTGCTTATGGGAGGGATGACTTCAACAGGATGAAGGGGTACTGCATTAGGATCTAGTAAGGATTGTACATAAGCAATGAGATTTATCACATACTCCTCCAATTGTTGCATATTTTGTTTATACTCCTCATTCCTAGCAAGCAAGCGGGCCACAAACTACTTGAACAGGTGTGCATATCCTTCATGTGTGGCTTGCCCCAAGGAAATTTGGGTCAACTCATAATAATCTTCATTCATATATTCCATAGGTTTAACAAAGTTAGACCGAGCTACCTCTACATACTTAGATCCGAAGGCTCCAGAGAAGAAATGAGAGGTTGTTTAAGATTTCTTTCTTCATTTGATTTTTATGAGTTTTGAGATAGCCTCAAAATTAGGTGCCACAACTTCGTATGACATCCTTGAATCACTCAAAAACAGCTCCCAAATGTATGGGAAATCTTTCGCCATAGTAGACACAATATCAAACACGGGGTACTTTCATGTGCTTGGTAAGGGATCACATTTTTCTCAAGATGGGATGATTCTGCCATTGATAAGGATAAACTTGGATGTCAATGAACAATGGGAGACCGAAAGGATCAATTTCACCTGGCTTGAGAGGATCAATGTGATATTCAATGATCTTAGCCTTCTTATGGAGCTTCCTAGGATGGGAAAGTTCCATGTGTTCTTCTTCCACCATATTTCTCTTTGAAGACTCTTTTGAGTGAGTGGAACCCGTGAATTTTTGAATTCCCTTAGAGAGGAAGTGTTAGACACCTATCTAGATAGATTTAAGAGACCACCGGACTCGATGAAAGCAACTCTCTTCTTTTTGAACCATTCTATTGAGCTTTGGATTGATTTTGTAGTCCTCTCCTTAACATCACCTAATTCTCGATATTCCATGGAGTGGGAGGAAGGGGTGAATATTGCCTTTGCTTAGTACTTGGGGTGAAACAATTCCAACCCATCATCTTTGATTCCCTCAGTAAACCAATAAAATTTGAAATATCTCATCTAGTCTACCTTCATCCGCATAAAGTCCCTTTTTTCACCTCAAAATAATTCATGAAATTGACCTAGTAGTCTTAAATTTGGGGTGAAGTGTGTAAACTGGAATGGGAAGGCATCTGAATTTATCTTGATATCGAAGTCAAACCTAGATGTGTAGGAATAAAGATTGAGATCAATGAAGGAGGCTTCGATGTTTGTCACATCTGTGACATTCTTGTATGAATATATTCCCAATGAGATGGAAAATGATACACCTTTCCTTTTGACATTCTTACACTTGGCATGGACATGAGGCAAGTGTCTACACAACTCGAACATTATGATTTTTTCACTTGGGTACCTAGGTAGCCTATGAGGAGAAAGATCATAGCATGAGACTATGATGTAGGTGAAGGTAGGGAACTAGATGAAATGAATCCCACATGTTTTGATAAGTATAACTATTTGGGAAGATATTCTTCATTTTGGATTTCCTTCAAGGAGCTTGATGATGAAAATGGTGAATGTATCATTCACCTTGATATAGTGGGAAATGTTCTCCTTATGAGTCATTACATATAATTTTCATATGTAGGTGATTTTTGAGGCACATGTGGAGTAGTAGAAAATCCTTTCAAGGGTTTTATGAAGGTAAGGAATACACCAGTAATAAATCATGGTGAAATTCTTAGTAGAAGGCAACTACATCAGTTGTCGATGGATGTTATCATTGATTATCTACCCCCAATCCACCATTTGGTTTCTTTTTGTTGTCACTAGGATGAACCGAGTCATCCAATTGTAAAATTATTTCTTAATTTCTTCCCCCATCACTTTTCTCAGTAGAATAATGGCATCAAAATAAGCCTCATAAAATTCACTCCTTGATGATTCTTGGAAATGTGGGAAAGATTTCTTCCTTGTTTGAGCCATGAACCAAGTGCTAGACCTTAAAAATATGAATCATTCTTTGTCCACTCTTGTGAAGTAAATTCCTTAGATACGATGACCAAATTATTGCTAGTGGGAATCTATAGGCGATGATAAATTACCTTTGGAGTGATAAATGTGAGGAGTGAGTTGTCATTTTCCCAAATTGTTTTGGAATCAACCTCATAGTTCCATGCATGGTCCAAGACTAATTTAGTTCCTTGAATAAACTTGGGTGACCACCTACTCTAAATATCCCACTCAAGAATATTTTCTCCTCCATTGGTTCACAAGGTCTGCCAAGCATTCTATTTTTCAAGTCTTTTAGGTCCATGTGGGTGACATCACTATCTCCCACACTAGGGTATTCAGTGATCAGAGTGGAAATTGGCTCCAGACTTGAATACTTGAACTTTATGATGTCAAAAATCAGTGAGATAGGTGGAATGTGAACTTATGGGAGTGACTTGAGTTCAATTACAAGGATTACTATTTTTAGCAGGGCTTATCTAGGATAACTATTTTTAGTATATTTTCATAATTTTCACCTTTTGATAATTTTTGCTTGTTTGGAGTATCATAGGTGCTTAGAATTTTCTTTTTAGAAACTTACTATAGTTGGACATGTGGAGTCTTGTACACTTACTATATTTGGATGAAGGTCTTTTGGATGTCGGATTGCTTGGAAATTGGTCTCGAGATTTTGGGTTTTTCTTTCACTAGAACTCCGTAGATCTGAAAAGGAAACTTCATGGGATGTAATTTTCAAATAGATGCTGAAAAATAAATAGATCATCAATGAAAATTCTATTATAATTAGATTGAGGGTGTTTTTGAGAGGAATACACTAGTAGAGTTTGATAGAAATCGGGTACACGGTTTGTGAGTTATGAGCAATTCCCAATTTTGGAAACTCGTTGTATTGGGACAAAAAAATAGCATACCTATGCAGAAATGGAGGTTTGAGAGGGAAAACAATAACAATTTTAATGATAAAAATGGCTAAGTATGAGAGGTGAGGAGAGTTAGTCATTTTGTTTGCAAGTTTTAACTTATGTTTTGACCCGACAACTTAAGCGGAGTTGGTGGATGGTTTAGGTAGAGTTACATCGGTACAAGAGGGATATAGGTAACAAAAAGACACCCAAGTGCACTTTTTACAAGATGGTGACAAGTGGCATCTTTTGGTGTAGCAAGAATGAGATGCACGGGATGAAAAATGGTTTATAAATTTGAAACAGTGGATTTTGATATGCCGAGAGCTATGTGGTTGAGTGACTAAGTGGGCGGTCACACTTTTGTGTCCCCCTTGTCCCCTATGTACATATTACACCCAAGGGTATAGAAAGGGGTTGAAAATGTGCAATGGGTTTGAGTACATGACAGGGGGACAAGCCGAAGAGCAAGTTTATGAAATCTAGGCATAAAAGTGATGATCCATAGTTTTTAAGAAGTTGGCCGGAGGGGGAACATAATTTTGTGTCCTTGTTGTGGCATTTACACCTTGGGGATAAGCCAAAGGGGGAAATGATGCTCCAAAATGTGCAAGGGTCTAGTTGTCATAAAAGAGGGCGACAACTTAAATCGGTCCACACCTTTCCTAACACTTCAAGTCAAATTTTTAAGTAATGCAACATATAAATCAATGGGGAGAGAAATTTAGTGTCCCCTTTATCCCCTTTAAACTTAGGTGAAAATAAAAGTAGATAAATCATGCTCATAACCTTGCTTATGCCATTTTAGGATGTGATGTCACTTGCAAGTCCAAATCGGGACACCATGAGCTCTTTTTCTGCCTTGGGAGCATGGAAAGGTGTTTTGGGGTCAAATATTATATGATTTTGAATCCAAATCACATTTTTTTATCATTACATCCATTATTAGGATCCAATTATTCTTTATATTTTACTTTTAGGGCCTATTATATTCTTGACTCGAAGGGGAAGGCTATAGTGTTCTAAATTGTCACGAGAAGATTTTTTAGGTCTTGGAACAAAAGTGATGTATACATAATGTAGAGGGTTCCAATATATTTTCGTTGATTTTTTTCCCTCCTAAATCCATACGGAACTCCCAAAATCATCTAGACAAGTTGGTTTTCACCATTGGAACCTTCATTCCATGTGCCTAAAATCACCCGATCTTGCTCAAGTTGTTCTGAATTCAATTTCTTGGACCAATATTTCCTAAACTACCTTGGATGAATTCATTGTTATCCAACACAAATATCAAATGATTTGAATCTTCCCTATAATCTTTAGAAGGGTGTTTACCGGTTGTAAAATTGTTAAAAATGGCCCTTCTAGGCCTGCTGGGGAATTTGTTCTTCATTGAATCTTAGTGACTCATTCAATCACCTTAGGCATACATCCCTTAAAATTAACCACACTTGAAAATATTGTTAACACGTTCCTCTAAGCCGGATGAATGGTGAAATTGAGGATAGGATGGCCATAGAGAGGGTTTACGGTGACTAGAAGATGAATTTTGAAGCGGGGTCTTAGTTGTCATGGATAAAATTTTCAATTTTACATGTTATACATTTAGCATTACATCAAGATCAAAATATATGAGCAAAAAACTAGTCCCGTGTTTGAAACAAAAATAATATCCAAATAGTTGTGGGGACCAAATCTGGTTATTTTATCACAAAATTACCTTAACAAGATCCAAAATCACCTCCAATGTGTAGTTCGCCTTAATACCTTTCCAATGGTATTAATTTTTTTAATTCTTTGGTCCCCCTCAAAAGTTACAACATATTGAATATTCCTAACAATGTGACAAAAATCCTTTGTATGACAGATTTTCAATTCCTTCATAGTGTGGCTCTGAGCGGACTTGGAATTTCTTTGATTGTTTATGATGTCTTTCACGTCTTTTAGTAGTTTCTAAATGATCCACAAAAAAATTCTTTGTGCACCTAATTTGTGACCATATTATTACATTCCTTGGCCTTTTCTTATCTGCAGATCTTCTTCCTAAAATATTTTACTTTATTTTACCTTCCCCCACTTTTTGTGTAGTGTTAATCCTTCACATAATGCCTTATTACCTAGTTTTTAACTTTACTTATACCGTAGACATCCGCTCCTTTGTTCCACAGTTTCCTTTATTCCACGGTTTTTATGTCACTTGTTCTACGGAATTTCAAGCTTGTGTGGCTTGCCTCCCAAAAACGTATTATCTTTCCATGCTCAACCCCATTTTATTTCTTCATAGTGTTGCATGCGACTCTTTTTCCTTGTTCATTACATATGTCTCATGAGAATGTTCCTTTGTTGTGTAAACCTTGTAAACATGCATGGGTTTTCATCCCACAGAGACATTTTAACACTCTGCACTTCACTCTCTTTCCTTTGTAGTGCCACATGTTTTTTTTTTTGGCAAGTGGCATATGACGAGCGTCGTTGTGATTACACTTTAATCATTCAATATTTTATCAATAATAGGGCGGTGTCCAAAGCTATTTGCAACAAAGAATGGTTGGAAATGTATTGAGCATATAAATTAATCATTTGAGGAATAAAAAATACTATCACTAAGAATATATCCTAACTTATTAAAACTTGATGAAATAAAAACAAAGGACAAATACTTCTAACTCTATAGTTTTAAGGAATTGAAACATGCATAAGTAAAATAATAGTTTTAACAATTTAAACACAATAATGTTTGAAAATAAACAAACTGAAATAGATGAACAAGAAATAAACAACACTTCCCTTCACATTGGGGAGGAGTGGCCCTTGCTCCTTCCCTTTGATCCAATTATAACGTCTTACTCATGAAAACATAGTTGATTCTAGAATCATGCCCTTTTATTTATCAATGATTTTACAATGCACTTTTTTATTTCTAAGAAAAATACCACACTTATTCTATGATGATAACACCTTATATATTAGGAAAAGTCCAGTTATTCTTCCAAGATAACTTATTATTCTAATTACATGCACATACATGATTTAACAACACAAATTTATATTAGAA
Source organism: Taxus wallichiana var. yunnanensis (assembly GCA_018340775.1). Lineage (NCBI taxonomy): Eukaryota > Viridiplantae > Streptophyta > Pinopsida > Cupressales > Taxaceae > Taxus > Taxus wallichiana. Next base: position 21,088 of record JADAXU010000137.1, read on the forward strand.
CAACAATATAACTAATGATTATTAAGTTGATGTGCAGTCATGCATGTAGATTGTTGGTCAAAATCATCTTATGGATGAAAGTGGAGTTCTTGTAAACAACACTCAACTAAATCTAGAGAGTGACTTGTGATTTTTAGAGGTTGCAGTCGATCAGGAGAATAGAGTGAACCACATGAACTGTTCCATATAAAGATGAGAACCAATAGAAACTCCATTTTTTCCTTTCATTTGTTTTGTCACATAGTGCGGGGTTTTGGGGATCTTGAGGCATGATAAAACTATTTTCTAAGTTCCCAAGTTGTCCAACTCGATTATACGGTGAAGCAAAGTAATACGAGGAATAGGATAACAATGCCCATAGATCACACTCCTCGCGTAGTGGAGGATTCAATCAAAATGAGGACTAGTTACTGTCAATTATAATTTTAATGCATAGACTAAACCATGTTAAATTTTAATGATATTTATGTCTAAAGGGGTGGTTTCCACCTAAGGAGACCAAGTTATTAGATGAAATTGATGTCGAATAGGTAGTTCCATGATTGTGCGAATCTTGTGTTGATTGGGTCGATCTGTGCTCCATTTTGTAAGTCTTGCGTTGTGATTCCTACACTAGGCTTATGTGAGTCTTGTGCCTGACTATGAAAGTTATTCCATTCACATTTGTTAGCACCAAAATCAAATTATATCAATCAATTCAATAAATCATATGAAAGATAAAAGATAACCAATATTTATGCACAAAACTTCTCTTTAAGTCAACAAAAGTATTATTTATAATAAAGATAATATTAGTTCAATACAAGGTAATAGTGGAAAAATGGGGCTTGGAATGGGAATTCAAAAGACTCATCACTCCCCCAAACTTATGGATTAGCGGGTTCTCCTACTACATATTCAATCATTATTATTCCACAATCCTACTATAGTTATACTCATTGGAAAAAGTATCCCATTTATCAATTATGGGTCGTGGTATCCATTGACTCAATCTTGCATTTCTCCATTTTTATAGCTCTCAGCTAGCTAGTCTTAATCATCAATCCACCAAGGATTGGTGTCCATATTAGTGGTGGTCTAAACCACATGCCAACCCAATCTTGTTCCATGTCTAACATAATTCTTCCTATTTCCTTGGCCCTTCTCAATGACCACTTGAATATTGGTAGGAGAAATTACTTCCTTTTTTATAGGTTTCAATGATCAAGTACCACATATAAAGAATTCCATATTAAATTTTGGCAAAACATATGCTCTGAAGTCTGCCACACATGTGGAAATGATTTCTTTGTACCTGTCCACAAGTTGAAGAGAGTAAATTTGTGCCTTGTACTTTGTAAGAATATACCAAGTACTAGAAAGTCATGTCTCATGAGAAGACCTGAATTAGTCTCCTCCCTTGTATAATTCCCTCTTTGTTCTCTCCAATTGTTTGATGTCGAAGTGTGGAGACAAATGATCTTAATTGAACCTCTCCTACATACAAATTTATTGGAATCTGTGTTTCTTTAGGAAATAAAAATTTATGGACATAAAATTCACACAACAAATTCCTTCTAGTTGTATCATAGGCTACATATGTAGCCATGAACTACTTATCAGTTTCAAAATCCATGGATTCATTGGAGTGAACCCTAGAAATATACCATTTATAAAAATATTCCTTCAAAAATAGAGCATAAAAGGTTTTTGGTGACCTGTAGGAAAGAGTTTTCTCATATAATTGGCATATTAATGCCAGATTATTTGCCAAGACTTTCTTCTCTTCCTTTAAGATTTTATTTTCTTCTTCTACTTTTCTTAGCTCATAACAACAACTCATCCATGTTGTCATTCCTTTCAAAACCACAATTTGGGGAAAAAATCAGTTTGAGATATTTGATTTGTGGTGTTTATGACTTCCTCTTCATTTTTTTCTTTGATTTTAGGGTTGTAAGTTCTAGAGTTAAATTTTCGGAAGTTTGTTGGAATTCATGAATTATTTGATTTGTAATTTGTATATCCTTTTGGATTTGTTTAATTTTCAAGTCTTTTTCAATTCTTAATTGGAAATGTATTCATCCTTCCCTTGGAGGACAATCTGACTTTTACAACATATCTTTTGTTTGTTGTAACTCAAATTCAAATTTGGAGAGGACTAACACTTGAAGAGTAAGGGATTCCTCATCATGTGGTGAGCTAGGATCTCCTTCAAACATAGGCATTTCCCTTTATCTGGCAATGGAGAATCCATAGTAGTGGGTGGTGGCTCAATAATTTGTTCCTCAAAAATAAGGTTTAGAGGAGATGGAGATGTTGATGGGGAAGCCTGAGGTGTGGATTTCATTTCCCTAATTGTGGTTGTTGCTTCATGCTCTTCTACTGAGGGGACATCCTCTACTTGATGCTTGGTACTTGTCTTAGAGGACCTTAGTTTCTTCTTGGGTTTTGTTTCTGTCAAAGACCTTGTTTTAGGGGTTTTGCATTTGGGCTAAATTTCATTCTCTAGAGCATATTTCTTCTAGAACTTAATCCATTTCTTCATCCCATTCTATTTTTTAATAAAGTGATGTTTGCAAATTAAATGAATTACCCCTGAAATTTCAAATATTTAGCTCCCCAACAAAATTTTGTTGTGGTATAAGAAACAGAGGCATGCAAGAAATGGGGAAGGTCAATTTTGTTTTTTCCTTGGCCTCTCCATGGCGTAAGTGTATGAGGATTATCACAATAGGGATAATAATGATTTTGTATTGACCCTCACATGTGAAATACTTTATGACCCACTTTACAACATAGCCCCATGGTTATGGGAAACTGGGCCTTTTTATACCTTTTGGCTTTCCAGTATTGTCAAAGACCAATTCTAATTTTTTATTCTTTCCCACAAAAATATCTTTATTACCTCAAAGTATGGATCTCTAAAATTTACTAATTGACCTATTTTAGGAATGCATGAAGTTTCACTAATGATTGAAGCACTGAATAGATTTTTATACCTTTTATTCGTGAATATTCAACGTCAAGACTTTTGGAAAATTCCTCTGTCATTGTTGGATTGAATTATTCATACATGAGCATGAAGTCTAGCCACCATGCCTTTCAAAGATAGTAATGGACTTGACATCTACTAATAAATCCATGGGATTGGTTGGCTCATAATGAGACTTTGATACCCATTTTGGCACGGGAATGGAAGTAGTAACAACGTAGGAATAGACTTGGTAATGGCATAGGAATAGAAATGGTAATGGCACAAGAATACAAGTGATAATGGTTTAGATATAGAAGTGGTAATGGTGTAGGAATAGAAGTGGTAATGGCGTAAGAATAGCTCATGGAGATTAGCATTGCGGTGGGTTAAAATGGCAGGGAAAATCACTCAAGCATTTGAAGTTAAGTCGGCGGAATTAAAATATGGAGGTGAAAGACATGTTATAAATATGAAAATAATGTGATAATTATGGGAAACGTGTGAGAGGTAATGGGAAGCATGCAAGAGATCATGGGGAAGGAAAAATTATACCTTGAACTGAATAATAATTAGTAATATCATAATTAAACCTTTCTCTAACTTAAAAAGAAGTGTTGGCACATACCTTGTCATCTCACATCTTGTCACACATTCCCTCAATGTTAGATAGCCAGTTATTGTTCTACTACAATTGCATGGCATGGTTCTAGAATGAGGTGACCACCATAACTAGTTTTCAAGATCACCTTTTATTACAATGTTTTGGAAGGAATGGGTGCCATCTATAGTTTTCAACCATATTTTTTTCTAAAAAACAACTTAGCTTGAAATTAGCTTAGACAAGGAGACCTCCCCGAAGCAATTCAAAGCTGAATTGACTTGCAACAACATTTTAAACTTTTCTCATGATACTGGTTTCTAGTATAAACGTAGTCTAGGACCATTAACCAACATTACCCTTATTTCACCATTAATAGGAACAAGCTACACAATACCATTGTTGTAGACTTATTTTATTTGGTATGGACCCATCCATCTAGTTTGTAGCTTCCCTTTGAAATCCTTATACTTTGAGTCAAATAGTAGAGCCCAATCTCCTTTTTGAAACTTCCTCTATTTGATGTGGCGGTCATGCCACAACTACCTCAGATGTTAGGCTTGCTTAGTTTGATACAATGTTTCAAGTCTCATCTCATCCAACTCATTCAACTAGATAATTCTTGACTTCTGTGCTTCTGAAAGTTCAATTCCCACTTCTACAATTTTTTCAATGTTTGTATCTCAAATTCTATGGGAAAGATAAGTTTCTTCCCATAGACCAGTTCATATGGAGTAAATCATGTAGTTGCTTTCCAAGTTGTGTTATACACCCATACTACCTCTAGCAACTTTTACACCCAATTTTTCCTTGAAACATCCACTATTTTGGTCAAGATGTTTTCTAATTCCCTATTAGTCACCTCAACTTGATTGTTAGACTAAGGGTGGTAAGGGGATGACTTTTTGTGTCTTATTTGATAGGTTTCCACAAAATAACTAATCACATTTGACATAAATTGAGGTCCTTGATCTAAAATAATTGACCTTGGAGCTCTAAATCTCTAAAAATATGTTCGTACAAGAAATATGCCACCTTTTCATCCTAGTACCTTTGGAGAGATTTCAATTTGGTCCTTTTTTTTACATAGCAGTGTGCACACTACCTAGTGTATTCCTTTCCTTGAGAAGGTGGATCAATTGGTCCAATGAAATCCAATCCCCACTTCTCAAATGGTTCTAGAATTATCTAATGTTTAAGAGGCATTTCATTTGTGATGTTGTTTTTACCATACGTTGGCACCTATCACATTGTCATACATATTTCTTGACATCTTTGTGCATTGAAGGCTAGTAATACCCAACTCCTAGAACTTTATGAATTATTCTTTTGATTGAATAATTCCTTCCTAATGGTTCATCATGACAAGCTCTAATTATGTCAAATATTTCATCTTCAGTTATACATCTCGTAATACATAGCCGGGGCCACATTTAAAAGTATTGCATCAAACCACTTATACATCACACTCTGCTTGATTAATTATTTCCTTTGTTTGGGTGTAAGAAAAGTGGGAACTTCCATGTGGCCAAATAGTTAACCATATCATAAAACCAAGGGAACTAGTGGAAATAACAAATGTGTTCATATGGGAAATCATCATTCACTTGTTCATTTTTACCTGAAACAACTATTCTTGAAAGAAAATCATCTACCACTATAGACACCGAGGTTTTGGTGTAGCTCCTCTCCTTCACCCCGCATTCATTCTCCTTCATTAAGCTTACCCTCTTGCTTCTCTTTTCCCCTAAATTTGAGTAAATTCCATTATACACATATCTATTTACTCACCCTTAATTAATTAATTAACGGGCTCCATGTAAACCCATTTGATAATTAAAATTTGACATTATCTCACCTAATAATCAATATCCCAAATTTATTCAATTCATGAGCCCCACCCACAAATTGAATAATAATATACACATCCAACATCCCACTCCTAAATTCAAAATAATCCTCATGGGATGCATTATTACACCTAACCATTTCAATCATGCTCCCCACTCAATATCACATCCTTATCTCTTTTACCTAATAATTCAAATCATGAGCCCCGCTCGATTAGACAAAATCCATATCAAATCCATTATCACTCAAATCATGTCCCTTGATTAAGATTACTTTTGTGAAGCATGGTTACATGATAATCCTCAGTTAACTCCATCTCTAGCCTATAAATACAAGCCCCCTTTTGGAAGTAAGTTGGAAAAGATAGTGAATCTTTTGTCTTGAAGCTCCTCATTTTCATCATACCATATTGCCATTGTAATGCCATTTGTGATAGCATAATTTCATATTCATGCCTTTATAGTGTTTTTAGAAAATCCACTTCTTGGAAAGTCTTCTGTGGTTCTTGTGGAAAATCCACTTCTTGGAAAGTCTTATGTGGTTCTCTTGGAAAATCCGTATCTTGGCTGGTTCAGCCTCAAAATGCTAATTTATTTTGCAAGATCTTAGTTTGTGTTGATTAGATCAATTGTTTCTACATTCAGCAACATTTTCATGTTCTGATAATTGTCATCATCTGCATGTTATCCATTTCTCTTACATTTATATTATTTTATTTATCAAACAGGGGTTGTGACCACCAGGAAGTTCACACTTCTCGAAGTGCGCTTCATCGGGCATCCTATGCATAAACTATCTAATCAGTTTTATTTAGTGTCTTTGAGTTGCAGGTATACCAATATCGCAACGAGGAGCTCATCATCCACTTTTTACCTATATCAGTCATCATCATCTCCCAAGGTACTAAGCCCTTGCATATTCGAGGTTATTTGGTGTTCTTTTATTTCTCACACACTAAGTTGAACGGGAATAAGAAAACCACGATCAAGAACCACATTTGCTTTGCAGGACTTTTCAACAATTTTAACATTGAATTCTTTACAATAATAACAACCATTTTAAACAATTCTACCTTGAACCAAAGGTTTTTTCATTAAATATTTAATGTAAGAATGGTTCATATGAATAATCACCTCATAACATGTGATGTAGTGTCAAAATTTATTCATTTCATAAACAAGCGCAAGGAATTATTTTTTGTGGTTGTATAGTTCCTTTCGAGATAGAGATATATTTTCTTGATGCAATAGATTATATGCATTGTTTCTCCCTCTTCTTGTTGACCCAAAACAACCTCAACTGCCTCATTGGAAGCATCTGTTTGAATATGAAAGGGAAGCTTAAAAATTTTCCCCTAAGGATTTGGTGTATTAGTTAGTTTCTCTTTTATGATGTCAAAATATTTTTGTGCAAGCACATCCTTTGAAATTTATAATCCTTATAAGAGATAAGAGATAGCTATTTTGCTAAAATAAGAGATAAATTTCTTATAATAACTTGTATTTCCTAAGAAACTTTGTACCTCAATTTGATTCTTAGGTGATGGGAGATATACAATGATCTTAACCTTGTTTGGATCCACTTTGATTCCTTCCATTGAAATATGATGTCCCAAAACTATCCCTTATTCCATCATAAAAAGACACTTCTCATGATTGAGAGATAATTGATGTTTTTCACATATGGAGAGAAATTTATCCAAGTTATTCATTACCTCTTGAAACATAGTTCCATAGACATGTAAATTCATCCATATAGATTTCCACATAGTCATGAGTAAGATCAGAAAAAATTGCTAACATTGCTCTTTGGAAGGTGGCAAGAGCATTACATAGACCAAAAGGCAAAATCCTATAAGAAAATGTCCCCCATGGGTAGGTGAATGTAGTTTTTTTTTCTTCTAGTACCACCATTATTTTATTATATCCACTAAAGCCATCCAAAAATGAAAAATATATTTTCCCTGATAAATTTTCCAAAACTTGGTCGATGAAAGGAAAAGGGAAGTAGTCCTTATGAGTGGCTTTGTTCAATTCTCTGTAGTCAACACAGACCCTCCATTTGTTATTTTTCTTGGGTAATATAACCAATGGTATACCCAATTATTTTCTGAGATTGGATAAATAAATCCTACCTATAGTAATTTCTCAATTTTAGTCTTCACAATATCTCTCAAGGCAAGGTTTATCCTCCTTTGGGGTTATCTAATTGGCCTAGAGTCAGTGGTGTAAATGTGATGTGTGAAAATGTTAGGATGAATGCCTTTCATATCATTGTATTCCCAAGAAAAATCTTGAGGATGGGAGCATAAGAGTTTAAACAAGGCATTCTCCTCTGAATTGGTGAGCCAACTATTAATTGTCAATGCCTTCCCTAGAAAGATGGGTAATTGTTTAGTATTTGGGTGGATATAATTGACCATCAAATATTATCTTAAAAGATAATTCAAGGGAATTTATGAGGTAACAACTTGTGGATTTCAAAAATGTTATGAAAAAACACACTTAGTCAAATCAATGTTTCTTGTAAAAGGGAAAATTAATGGTTGCATGTTTTCATCTAGGATATCTTCTTCCTTTGTCTCTAACTCTTGTGAATGAAGTTTAGAGGAATGATAGTCCTGAAATTTTTTGAGTTTTCTTATTTTATTACAATAACCAATGAGGACACAATATCCTCAGTATCCTCTGAGTCATTAATGCACCATTGATTGCATGAAATGGAAAAAGGTTTTGTAGTTGGGTACAAAGATATTTTATTTGCATCATGTCCATTAGTGATTGTTATATCCCCCATCCTACAATCAATAGTGCTACATTAGTAGCTAGCCATGGATGTCCCAAGATTAAGGGATATCAATTTTCTTGTTCTTAGTCTTAATAACCATGAAGTCTATAGAGTAATCCCATGATTCAATTGTGATTGTTACATCTTCTATGACTCATTTTGGCTTAGCTATAGATTGATCTACCATTTGCAAGACCATGGGAGTTACCTATAAATCAGGAAGAGATAGTGTTGAAAAGGTATATATAGTCATAACATTAATTTTAACACTTAATTCAATCAAAACATTTGGAATTTCCACATTGTCAATACAAACTATGACTATAGGACTTCTAGGATCACCATATTTGGGGGGAATCATATTTCCTTCAATACACTGGCCAATTTACCATCGACCTGTATGGTCTTGGGTTGGTTTCTCTTCCTTCCTAGAGTTTTGACACATAATTATTTAATTGTTTTTTTAATTTTGGAATATCTATGAGAGCGTGTAAAAGGAGGATTCAATACTTAATTTATTAAACCCCTTAATCAAATTTGATCCATGACACTTTGGTTTGGGGTATTGTATTTACTTAAGAACCTATATGGAATGATGTTTTTGGAAGTGAGTCAGATGACTTCTCAAAAGTAGGTTTAGGTTATGTCTCATCATGTTCTCCCTTTTCTTCTGAAACTTATTATATGATTGGTGAAGAGGGTTTGGAAGCAATATTTCCTGAGCGTAGTAGTATGTTATCATAGTCAATGGAATTTATTGCAGGGATCTTCTCAGTTTGATAGTATATGCTTGATCACCTTGCCTAGTACTCTTTGGAATAGCAATGGTTGGAATTTCAGATTTGAACCGGTTGTTGATTGGGGTGGAATTGGTTAGTCCAGGTTAATAAGGATTATTGTTGTCCTCGTGGCCTCCTTTAATTGTAAAATGTTTTACCAACACCTTGAGGAGAATTCCATTTATGTTGATAATGAGGGTTAAATTGTTCGAATTATGGTTAAATTGTTTTATTTTGAGTCCATGGTTGATAAAATGTTGGTTTCATATTCCATTGTTGTGGAGCTTTTTGATTCCAAGATTGAGGATGGGACCATGGAGTGTTCCATTGGTTAGGAAACCATTGGGTCCTTGGAGCATATTGTTGGTTTTGATTTGAAAAAAATTACCTCCTTTCCTTTGAGCTACATAGTTAAATTCTAGCTTACTATGCATATTTTTTTCAAATGGTTCTTAAATAAGGGTAATAATCCACATTAATCAGTTGCATGTTTCAAATCACAAATGAGACAAACATTGGTTTTATCTAATGGGAAATCTTTAAGTCCATGTTTATCTCTACATCTAGGACAATATATGAACAATGGATCATTGTTCTTAGATTTTTCCCTATCCACCATTGTATTGAGTTGTACAAGAGATCCATTCTTAGGTTTGTAATTTATTCTCTTAGCTTGGATATATCTCCATTGAAAATCTTGCCTTTGTTTTTACGTATATTTGGGAAATTTTGGAATAATTCCTATAGAGATCAATAATGTCTGTAAACTCGAGTTTGTTCATATCTCCTTTTCCCATTAAGTTAAAATCCTCTTGAGTTTCTCATCCAATCCTTTGAGAAATATTATTTTTAAAAGAGTAATGTCTAGGCCTGTATCACACCTCCTATGAAGGAAAATAAATCGATCAAGATAATATTCTACACTTTCATCTTCCTTTTGCTAGATCCTAAAGAGTTCCCCTATGGTCTCTAACCCTACAAAGTAATCTTGGTACTTGTCCAAAAATTGTTTCCATCTCTTCCCAAGTATGGATAGAGTTGGGGGCTAGTCCCATGAACCATATCATTGTTGTATCTTTCAAGGTTGAGGGAAACAACTTCAATTTCTGAGTGTTAGAGGTATAATCATAGGTCTAACATAACACTTTGAATTCAAATAAAAATTAATCAGGATCTTCTAAGACTAAACGCCTAAACATTTGTAAGATTGAAGGGGATATGTTTTTCATAGGTCCTTGGTCATTAGGATCCAATTATATGGGATAAGTGAATGTCCTTCCTATTAATGGATCACCATTGTTCCCTCCATTAGGATTTTCTATTCCATTTGACATCCTCTATGGTTGCTCGATTCGTTACACTAGTAAATTTTGAGGGGGTATTTAGGTTTATTCTTATAAATCTACCTCTATGATCTCTAGGTCTAAACATAAACTTCTAACATGCTAAATAAAAATTCCCTAACTATAAGTGCTTAATTGATCATCCTATTCCACATACTCCAAAAGCATAGAAAATATACTTGTTGTCACTACAAGACCTTTATATCTAAAAGAAAGAGTTATGGAAAAGAAATTCTAAATGGAAACTTACCATATTCTCATAAAGAACACAAGCTAGTACCTTAATATTTAATAACACTTTCAAAACTCCTCAAAGCAATGATGCCAAAAAGTGACGAGTGTTGTTGATACTCACACTTTAATCATTCAATATTCTATCAATACCAAGGCGGTGTCCAAGGCTATTTGTAATAGAGAATGGTTAGAAATGTATTGAGCATGAAACTTAATCATTTAAGGAATAAACAATTGTTATCACTAAGAATCTATCCTAACTTATTAAAACTTGATGAAAGAAAAATAGAGGAAAAATACTTCTAACTCTATAACTTTAAGGAACTAAAACATGCAAAAGTAAAATTACAGTTTAAATGATTTAAACACAATAATGCTTGAAAATAAACAAACTGAAATAGATGAACAAGAAATAAACAATACTTACCTTCATATTAGGGAGGAGTGACCCTTTCTCATTCCCTATGATCTCGGTTAAACCGTCTTACTCACAAAAACACATTTAATTCCATAATCATGCCCTTTTATTTATCAATGATTTTACTGAACTTTCTTTATTTCTAAGAAAAATACCACACTTATTCTATAATGATAATGCCTTATATATTAGATGATGTATAGTTCTTCTTCCAAGAGAACTTATTATTCTAATTACATGTAAGGGTTATATGCAAGAGTTAACTACACAAATTTATATCAAAACAACAATATAATAGATAATTATTAAGTTGATGTGCATTCATGCATGTAGATTGTTCATCCAACTCATCTTATGGGTGGAAGTGGAGTTCTTGTAAACAACACTCAACTAAATCTTGAGAGTGATATAAACACAATAAGGCTTGAAAATAAACAAACTGAAATAGATGAACAAGAAATAAACAACACTTACCTTCATATTAGGGAGGATTGACCCTTTCTCATTCCCCTATGATCCGGTTAAACCGTCTTACTCACGAAAACACAGTTAATTCCATAATCATGCCCTTTTATTTATCAATGATTTTACAATGCACTTTCTTTATTTCTAAGAAAAATACCACACTTATTCTATGATGATAATGCCTTATATATTAGGTGAATTCTAGTTCTTCTTCAAGAGAACTTATTATTCTAATTACATGTAAGAGTTACATGTAAGAGTTAACTAAACAAATTTATATCAAAACAACAATATAATTGATAATTATTAAGTTGATGTGCAGTCATGCATGTAGATTGTTGGTCGAACTCATCTTATGGATGGAAGTGGAGTTCTTGTAAACAACACTCAACTAAATCTTGAGAGTGAATTGTTATTGTTTCGAGGTTGTGGCCATTTAGAGAGCAAAGGGAACCCACAAACCATTCCATCTCATCTCGCAATCTAACCTCATCACCTAAACCTTACACAATTATTTATTAATTACCTTATAATTGATAAATCCACATCACCTTACCCGCCACCTCACTTTGCCACCTCATCATGACCTAGCCCTAACCCTAAACTAACCTAATTAAGACCCATGACTTGGTCTAGACTCACATCCATAACTAATGCCTCCTTACTCGCACCCAAAGCCGACCTTCTAGCCACTTGACCAAGCCCGCAATCGATCTCTGAGAAAAGTTAGGGAAGGTGGGCTATTTTACTAAAAATAGCCTACTTTTTCCTTACCGATGCCGGTTCTACTGACCGACGTCGCCGGTTACGTGAACCGCCATCGGTTCCTCGTAAATGGGCTCCCAAACCAAAACAACGGATCGGAATTTCATTTTTGGAGATCACCAAAGGATTTTGGATCAACAGAGAGCATCATGAGCGAGGAACAGAGTCCAAGATCTTCACTTAACAGCAGAGACGAGTGGAAATACTGAAGTGTTTACAACCAAGGAGATCAACTTGCATCTTTGTCAAAACCAGTAAGTCACATCTTGCATGTCCTCTCGTTATAACATTTCTTATGCTCGTGAATTTCAGTCCTCCTAAATCCGCTCTCGAATCTACTACCCAACGTGTCATTACATCTAATCGTTATTCTTTTGCTTCTAATCATCCCATTTCCTAATATCATCCATAAACCAGCCTTACAAAACACCATAGCTACTAAGAAGATCCTAGAACCCACCAGTATCGGTTATCAAGAATCGCATCGGCTATCGAGCATCGCTAGCAAGAATCGCCATCGGTTCTTCCGATCAAAACCGTAAAACCAGCCTTTCCCTACTAGTTTCAACGAAACAATTTAATTGATATTTTTATAGTCTTTTGTGTTAATTCATATTAGCAGTAGGAACCGACCACCTTCAAAGGAAGTTTTATATTTCCTGGGCCCAAGGCAGCTTCCTCATTTATTGTTTAATAAAATCTTGTGGTCTTGTGTTCTTATTTCGCAGTAGTCCTTCCAAGACAAAAAGGAGTTCTTCGTAATCAACCCGATCTTTCTCTACGGCACGCGCACACCATCTCGACATTTCTGTGTATTCCTCCTAAGACCTAACCTTATCTCTGCTTCTAAAAGGAACGAGTCATTCCGAGTGAAACATTTGGCACGCACACTTGGTGGGACCCATTTTGGGTTTCTTTTTCTTGCTTATTTTCATTTTAGAAGCATACTTTGTTGCTTTTGCTTTTGTTATATATTTCAGAAAGAATTTGTCTTGCTTTCCTAGTTTCGCATTAGTGAAAGTCATCTCTCTTGCTTCATCGAACATAATTTTCGATTTGGGTTTAAAACACATGCATTGCATTCCTCGCTTGTTGTTCTTCAATTCTAGTGAACATAGATTAAGTAATATGTCATACACGTGGGGGTGATATCCACGGTATTGACAGAAATTAACCCTAGTTTCACCGCACAACACATACCGAATCACTTCACAATTAACACAACAGCTCAAACATCCCCCCATTTTCCGCAGTATTCCTCCGCCCGATTGAGGTAACCTTATAAGCCAAAACAAACTTGACATTTCCCCTAGGTCTTGTTGTTTAGGATCTGACATCATCTTACGTCTAAAGGCATAAGCCCACGATAACTAAAATTAACCCTAGGATTAGTCTCTGGATTTGCGTGTGCATCTTGCTTGTTTTCAAATTCTGTTTTCTCTGTCATACTTTGTCTTCTGTGATCAATAAGTTGACAAATATACTCAACGTTGCTAAAAATCAAATTAGCAGCCTTTTATATCTTCTTATCCTAGACTTTTGACACCGGCATCGGTTAATCGACCGACGCGCTGTCGCTTCTCGACCGACACCGGTTATTAAACCGATATCGGTTACTGTCTTCATCAGCCCCTGACAAACCAGCAACTTGCCAAATTCATCATTCTGAGGTTGTTTTTGTTCTTGATAGATTGAAACTTTCCTGTGTGTTCTTGTCCATGGTTGTCATCACTAAGCAAGCCGCCGCCATGGTTTCACATGCCTCGCTCTCGTGTCTTTGCCTCGAATCACCCCTTCACATTCTATAGGGAACCCTACTGACACCAAAGTGAGATCCCCAAATTCTCGTAGGAGACAAGGACTTTGCCAAATTTCTCGGATGCTAATCCCAGCTACAGACAATACTATTTGTCTCATGCCCCGACCGTACGCCCGATGGTCAGCTCCCTTGTTGCATGCCTATTAGTATAGCTGCTCATTTAGCTCCCACTCCTCCCGATAACACCGCCTTACTTCCCGCATCTTTAGCCCCTTCTCCCAATCCGACGGCTTCGTGAGGTTCATACATACCCGATTGGCTTTTCCTTGGCTAATTTTGGACCTCACGTATCGTTACCACCAACCGCCCTACCTCATCTCTCTTTCTGCACCACTCCATTCATGACTTGCTCTCGCCACCTATTCACACGAGCTTTCCTTCTCAAGCTCCGCCTACCTTTTCATTCCCATACACGTATCCAAAGAACCTCAACACCTTATATGGGACATCCCTATTCTGTTGCTCCAACATACTCATCCTCCATACCTTATCAACACTTAGCCCCACCATTGTCCAGCGGAAGCCCTTGGTCCAACTTGCCTCCGTTTACCACAACCGCACCATCATCTCATCCAACCACAGATTTCATCAAACAAATGATGGACAAAATGCAAAACCTGGAGGCTTCTGTTTCGGGAAGTCGTAGCGCCTTGACATACGAGCAAGTTTGTCGGGAGCCCATTCACCCTTCTGTCTCCCCTTCATTCATATCCTCCGCAATGGGAGTTGCCGAAATTTACTCGTTTTAATAAGTAAAGAGGATCCTCAACAACACTTGCGATCATTTAGACATGCTTGTTATTTGATTGCCCATGACCTTGTTACATCCGCACCTTCCCATGTCCTTATCAGACCCGCCTGAGTGGTACAAAGTTGCTTTAACCAAAGACTCGATCTTTCTTTTAACCACTAGCCCAATCTTTCTTGGATCATTTCTCCATTAACATTGCCAAGAAAGTATCTATCACCGACCTTTATGCCATCCGACAATTCGAAGACGAATCTATCGCAGATTTCGTGGGACGATGGCGCGGCCTTATCAACCAACTTACATATGCCTTGCCTCAAGCTGAACTTATCGAACTTTTCACGCGGGCATGTGCTAAGCACATTTCTCCTACTCTTCAAATTCAAACTTTCCGCACATTCGACGAGGCCTTTACCATGGCTCGGAAATTAGAAATTCGAGCCTTAGAAGAAGAGAAATTGCGGTTGCACAGAACAAAACCCCACCTCCGAACTCCGATTCTACCAACAAGCCAAACACCACCACTCCTCACGCGTCCACTTCTTCTAAATCAAAAGGAGCTGTCCACGCGGTAATGGTCAAATCTCAAACACCGTCCAATACTCCGCCGAAAACCACCTATAAGTACAAAGCCGAGCCCATCAATTACACTCCCTTGGGAGAAACTTATGGCGTCATCCTGGAGAAATTGCTCAAAGTCGGGCTATCACCTTGCCCCCGTTAAACCTCACGGGTTTGACTCCACCCGCGCAATACCTTCCTGGTACAAAGAAAATGACTTTTGTAACTTTCACCGCGTAAAAGGACATAGTCATGAAAACTGCAAGATGTTGAAAAACATAGTGCAGGAAATGGTTGATGCAGGGGATATAGCCCTCGATAATCCTAACGCCCCTGCTAACCGAAATCTGAAAATTTTCAACAAGCCATTCCCGAATCACTCGTCCAACAGTAACGTAAACCAAGATATCTTAGCCGAGGAGAGTGTTCATGAGATCCATGCAGTCTTCGATTCTCAGCCAAAAGCCTCTATTGAAATTTTTTTGAATCAAGCCTCTCCACCAACACAGGAGTCTGAACCTCCTTCACCACCATCAAGCCAAAGTGAAATCATTCCTTTACCCATAAAAGAGTTAATTGCCTGACTTCTCTTCTCATCGATGAGTCTTCTTACACCACATCCCTACAAGATTGTGAGCGGATGTTATCTAATTTATCTATTTCCCAAACGTCCCCTTCTACCGCTCTTGCTGCACAAGAGGAAGGCTCGCCACTCCTTTTGACATCCTTAGATGAGAAATCTCTTACACTGACATCACCACATTCTTTAAACATGACAGATCCCCTCAAACACGCCCTCCTACCTATTAGTCCCTCATCGCCTAAATCTTTTCAACGACCGGTTGACCTCTTAACATCTATTGATACAGTGCCTCATCTACCTCCTGTGTCACACCCAAAGTGGACTCGGAATCACAACCCGCCGCTCTTCCGCATAAAAAGTTCATATTCACACGTGAGGACCTGCTCATTCCACGTAAGATAGACAGCCCTATGGGAACGCTTGAGTACCCCTTTTTCTACTCAAATGCAAATGACTGATCCCGATGTCTCCACCATATACCCGAAGTGTTTGCGTGCTTAAAATGCCCCTATTCTCACCTTCACCCCCACCTCTACCAAATGCCCCGCCCACTTCTATCAACTTAACCAGATCTTCCCTACGCTGGGACCTCACCAATGCCTGGGCCTAACGCACCCGCCTAAGCGACTCGATCTATCCAAAATAAATCCGTCCCGCCACCTAGGAGACAAACTCAATCCGTGCCCCTATCACAATCAAAACCATCATCATCATACCTACCTTCCATATTGGGACCCCATCCTCTACCTTACATCAATATATCATACCTCCCGCATTTTCTTCAAAACAACCTACGCCTTCCGCACCCATACAGTAAATTCCAGTGGTATAAGAACACCGCTCACCCGCGTATCCCGTCCACCTATCAACCCTAAACAAATTCCATCATCAAAAGATTTGTTTTCGGTCACTCCTATTTCCCGTGGTTGTTTTCTCGATACCACATCATCTCGCGGCCTCATCATCCAACATAGCTTCGCGCCAAAGAAATCACGTTTAGTGAAAACCACGTATCAACACCCCCGGCTAAACCACCACCCGTGCGAACCAACCACGCCCAAACATTACCAAAACCCGCACAACCAATACCTCATCCTCTTCCGATTTTGACCCACTCAAAGGATCTTACGCCAAAATCCTTGCTATGTTGGTGGAGAATGCGACCATTTCCCTACCTCCACTTAGACCTTATGACCCGTCTAAACCCCGACCCATGGGTTACGATGAGTCTAAAATCTGCGCTTATCACCGCACACCAGACATGATGTGGAGGGATGCAAAGCTCTAAAACCATCCTTCGTCACCACCTCTCCCTGATAGAAAGATTAAGAAAGACAACTTACGAAGGGAGAGACCTTTAGTTTCCATTCCCTCTCCTATACCATCCGTCCCCGCCTCACCAAGATCTATCATTATTACAACCCCACCTCTCAAGACCATGAGTTATCCCAACCATCTTCCTCATCTCAGTCTACGAGATTAATATGATTAGTGTCGCTACTCGAGGCGTAAAAACAATGGGAAAGCAAAAGAAAACACACTGCATGCATCTCTTTCTCCGTCAAACATCCCGATTGCACCACCACCTAAAGTGGTCATTCGCATGACCCGCCTATCCTGCCTCTAATGGCATTGCCACCGAAATATGATTAAACAGCCTTCACCAATCGCCCGTAAAATGACACTGTATGATCTCATTCAGACTTCTGAATCTCATCGACAAGCTCTCGTTGAGATCCTTCAAGGGATAGAGGTTTTACCTAATGAAACCCTGCCTGTCGCCTCCATTCTAACACCCAATCACGTTGCTTCTCTCACCAAACAACCCATCGCCCCAACCACTTCGCCTCTCGTACAACAAGTCGCTGCAGCTTGGTTTCTCAAGACGAAATTGTTGACTTTGGTATGTAAGATCCCGACTCGCTCTTTTCATCTCGCTTACATCCGGGACATTCGGTACGTCGTGTTATGATTGGGGTGCTAGCCTAAACATCATCTCTTCAAAAGCCTTCCAACAAATGAATATCCCTTCTAGTTGCATGCAAAGCAACCCCATCATGTCGGTCATTCAATGACGCTATTACTTCTACCTTAGGCACCGTGATCTCAACATTCGGGTAGGACCACGTACTTTACCCGAACTCTTCTATGTCTTGAGGGAGAGTTCCAATATAATATATTGCTGGGTCGTCCTTGGATCCGAGCCATGGGATGCGTTCCCTCAACATTACATAGATGCATAAAATTTGAGTACGAGGGGAAGTCCTACACCGTAAAAGCTGACCCTCCCCCCTTTAAAACCTGCAATATGTTATACCGCCCTAACGATGTGCTTATACCAATCAAGACACCCATACATTCAACCCAACCATCCTCTTCAAATGTACCTCAACCATCCACCTCAACCGCGCCTACGCCTTCAATTGATGAAACCACCATCGCAAAAACCACTTCCCTTCCCGCAGCTAACATTCCAACCTCCGACCCCTTAGTAGATGTTTTTCAGCGCCTTACGCTGGGGGAGTACCGCCTATATAACGTTAGTTCTTTCCCTACCCCGCAGGAGTACGGACAATTACATGCACATCCCACCTACGACCGTCGCGTGGGGGAGGTAATCTCTTACGGACCACCCCATCGCGCACTAACCTAACGTATGGGGGTGTTGACGCATCCTCCATTACCCCTGAACCTCCTCTTGGTGTGGTTCCTTCCAATCCGATTTTCAATACTTGACAAATCGTCGTTTCGCCCTCACCTTCTTGACTTGGCCAGGCGTGGAAAGGCTTTGGTTTTGGCCTTTACGAACAAGGCCGACATACACTCATTCCCGTGACTACCCGTAAACATAATGATCGTAGTGGTCTCGGTTTTCCCAAACACCTACACAGAGACACCTCCGTCACCGTATCTCGGAAGAAGAAGACGTCGCCCTACCAAACCATCATCACCCACTTTGCCATCATCACCACGTAATCTATAGACTCGAATCCATCCCTCCTACTTTTTTTTTTTTTTTTTTCATAAATGCTATCTTCATAGGTCCTCTCACTTATCAACGCGATAATGAGGACCCATCTTCTCTTCCCCTTCTGTATCCAGACATGATCGAAGAGGATTCGCCTTTGATTAATGTTGTTGAATGCCAGGATGACGACTCCATCCTCACTTACCTGGCGCGGATGATTCTTATATTCAACGAGCCTTACCATCTGAAACCCAAACCATGCTGAACGAATCTACTATAGAAATCAACATCCACACGGAGGAGGATCCTCACATTGTGAAGATTGGACAATCCCTTAACACATCAGAACAAGCCGCCTTTACTACCTTTCTCCGTGCTCGCAACCAAGCTTTCGCATGGTCTTACGCTGACATGCCAGGAATTGATCCTACCATTGCCATCCATAACATCACCCTAAACCCCGATTCCAAACCACCAAACAAAATTGAGAAAATGCATCCACGCATTGCTCTCTTGGTCAAAGAGGAGCTCCAACGACTCCTTTTCGTTTCCTTCATCTTGCCTATCGACTTATCCTCAATGGATTTCTAACATCGCACTCGCTACTAAAGCGACAGGGGACTTCTTGATATGCATGATTTCGGGATCTTAACCTCGCTTGCCCTAAGGATGACTTCCCTTACCTAGCATTGACCAACTTGTTGATCTAATCGCAGGTCATGAGATGCTCTCTCATGGATGGCTTTTCAGATACAACCAAATTTTGGTTGCCTCGCCGATCAACACAAAACCGCCTTCATAACTCCTCGGGAACCTTCGTTATCGTGTCATGCCATTTGGCCTTAAGAATGCCTGGTGCTACTCTATCGCGGGCTATGACCTACATTTTTCATGACATTATGCACACTATCCTTGAAGATTATGTCGACGATCTTCTCGGCAAGTCTAAACATCGTAGTGAACATCTCGATGTTTTAACCATTATTTTTGATCACCTGTTACAATATTCTGTCTCGCCTTCAACCAAAGAAATGTGTCTTTGGTGTTCTTTCGGGAAAACTTCTTGGCTTTATCGTCTCTTTGCGTGGCATTGAGGTCGATCCATCTAAAGTCAAAGCTATCCTAGAAATGCCCCCACCCAAAAATCTCAAACAATTGCGTAGTTTACAAGGTAAGCTCCAATCTATCCGACGTTTCATCTCCCAACTCTCGGATCGGTGTCAACCTTTTCATCACCTTCTTAAAAAGGACATTGCCTTTCAATGGAGTGAGGAGTGTCACCAAGCCTTCGAAGCTCTCAAATCCTATCTCTTGCAGCCACCCGTGCTTATCCCACCCCAGGACGACCGCCCTTTCTACCTTTATCTTTCCGCCATCGACCATGCTATAGGTGCTATGCTCGCACATCGGGATTCGCACGACGAGAACAGCCGTTTATTATATAAGTCGTACTCGTGGATTATGAGACTAGGTATACACATGTAGAAAAATTGTGTGCCTTGCCCTATCATTTGTAGCCACCAAACTCCGACATTACCTCCTGAATCACAAAACTTTTGTCATCACCAACACAGACCCCATTCATTATATGTACGCCAAACCGCATCTAAACCAACGTATCGCTCGATGGCTTATGCTCCTCGCCGACCTTGACCTTGAATTCGCATACAAATGAAGTCAATCAAAGGACAAACTCTTGCAGCACCAACTTCATGGAGGCCCCTTTACCCGGGGAACAATTTACCAATTTTACCTTCCCGACGAACTCATCGCCACTCTTTCACTCCGGGAAGAGTGATCAAATGACCCTCTTCTTCGATGGATCTAAATGCCCATGGGCGGAGGAGCCGGCGTTGTTCTCATTCCTCTCGACGCCGAGCCTATGCCTCTTTCATTTCCGCTTGATTTCCCTCGCACTAATAATACAAATGGAATACGAGGCCCTTGTTCTGGGTCTCCAAGTTACGTTACACTTAGGCATCAAATCTATCAACATTTTTGGCGACTCTCAATTGGTAGTCAATCAAGTTATGGGCGTCTACCAATGCAAAAATGAGGAACTTCAAAAATACAAACACTACGTGGATTCACTTCTAGCCTTATTTACTCACTATTCTATACAAACCATTCCACGCTCCACTAACAAATTTGCGGACACTATGGCTTGCTTAGCCTCGCAAATTCCCGCCGCACCAACTGACTCTGAATTATTCGTCGTGGTCCAACAACTTTTTGTCCCATCCTATTCAACCCCGGTAGTTTGTACGATAAATACTGTGTCTACTAGTTCGCAGGATACCTGGTACCACCAATTTCACGACTACCTTACAATCTCTGTCCTCCCACCTGACCTTACTAGTAACGGAAAACGTGCTTTTCTTAAAAGTGTTTCGCGTTATGTTGTCATGGGGGGACTCCTCTATAAACGTGGCTTTGATGGCATCCTCCTTCGCTGTCTAACTGGCGCGGAGGCCACTCATACCATCCAACAGGTCCATGACGGTATTTGTGGTGGACATTTTAGCGGCCTTGCCGTGGCCAAACGAATCCTTCGCCTTGGTTATTATTGGCCTACTCTCAATAACGACTGCTACGAATATGTTAAGCGTTGTGTTATGTGTCAGCAACATGCCAACCTTCAACATACTCCTAGCCACCCGCTCCAGGTCGCTCGAGATCTTTGGCCCTTCTCACAATGGGGTTTAGACCTTATTGGTGAGATTCACCCGACCTCTTCACAACGTCACCGTTGGATAATCACAGTGACCGAATATTACACAAAATGGGTGGAGGCTATTCCACTCATTTCAATCAAAAAAGAAAAAATTGTCGAATTCATTAACCATCACATTATCTGTCGTTTTGGTATTCCTCATCGCCTAATAATGATAATGGTAAATCTTTTAAAAACAAGTTACATAAGACCTTTGTGACAACTTTGGTATCAAACTTAGTTTCTCATCACCTTACTATCCACAGGCCAATGGTCAGGCTGAATCTTCTAATAAAACCCTAACCAAAATCCTCATGAAAGTTGTCAATGACTCCGGCAAAAATTGGCACGATCACATTCCCTTTGCCCTTTGGGCTTATCGCACTAGCATTCATACCTCTACTAATGCCACACCTTTTTCTTTGGTATACGGTACCGAGGCTGTTTTGCCTCTCGAAATACAAATACCCTCCCTTAGAATATCTCTTCAGGATATTCTCACCAACGATGATTTCCGCCAAGAGCGGTTAGCCCAATTGGAGCTTCTTGACGAACGCCGTCTTACAGCTCTTGATCACCTTCAAATCTATCAAAAACGCATTAAACGTGCTTATGATAAGCGACTTCATGAGCGTACTTTTAAGGTTGGTGATCTTGTCCTCAAAGAGAATCAACATGTCACCAAACTAGAAAAGAGCAAACGTGGAAAATTTGCTCCCAATTGGATTGGGCCTTATATAATCACTCACACCTATGGATCAGGCACTTATCGTTTAGCTTCGCTTAATGGTAAACCTGAGCCTGAACCCCTTAATGCCTTGCATCTTCGACCATTCTATTGTTGAAATTAGTGTTATATCACTTCTTATCCGCCTACTGCTCGTCCCTTGAGCTCCCATACCACCACATGCACTTGTTTCCTACATCTCGAAATAAAATCAAGCTCACCTCTCACCTCCCCTTAACGATGCCTTCCCCTTTTTAGTCTAGTCCATGACTTCAACGTATTAAAATAAGCCGTATTCTTATGGGATTTTCTTGAGTCAAACTTCCTACAAACCTAGATGCTTCACGTCACAAGGACATCTAGTTATCTATAGACTGCTCCCTCGAAGGACAGCTATATGCCAAAAACTATTGATGCTATTATATATATAGACTGCTCCCTCGAAGGACAGCTATGCATTTAAATCATATCTGCTACTATAAATAGACTGCTCCCTCGAAGGACAGCTATACACAGTCAGCCTTTTATCAGAAGCTTCTCGCATTGATCAGCTTCGTGAAGACCTCAAGAATAATACAATCAATATCCTTGTAGACTTCCCGCATCGATCGCCTACATTCAATAAAATAAAAGCCTCATTCAAAAGAACTTTTGAGTCATGGACTTGTCTATTTAGGGTAGGTTCTCTTCGCGTAACACTCACTTTGTAATAAGTTCTCTCGCACCTCAGCCTATACCATCCACCTCACCTCACCATTTGTTTCAACTCAAGGGACGTAATGTACGCTCGATATATTGTGATCACACAACTCTTTTCACCTATTGACTTCTCGCTCATGCACCTGCACCTAGGGCTCCAAGCTCGTTCTACGTTGTGTGGTTTGTTTAGCTCTTTTCACCTATGGAGCACTCTTTCTCGCTTTGCCTCGCATCTAGGATTGTGTGTTGACCTTAATCAGACATGGTTCCCTTCTACTTGGGTAGGCTAACTTTCGCTTCCTTATACCTTTTACAACATCACCAATTCATTACCAACACCATCAACCTTACCTTTACCAATCTTAATATTTTTACCAACCAACCAATTGCCTAAACCGTACCAAATTGCCTGAATTCACCTCTCCCTGATCCTAAGGGAGAACTACATCGGTCTGAGGCCCCTCCTTGCTTTGTGCAATGGGCTATGTAGGGAAGCACTTCGAGACATGGGGTCTCCCAAGGTTAGCTCGACCATCCCCTACCATAACCTATCATGTGTGGTAAATATAAATATTTTTGTGTATTTCTATTTCATCACATTCCTCTTTATCCTTTTTCAAAACACCGAAAATCAAAACACAAACATTCTTATTATTATCGTAACTCAAATCAACATACATATTCAGTTTTATTTAGATGTTAAACAAATACATCTTCTCTATCATCGACACGCAGGTCGACATCTTTATTTTTATACCTCTATAACATTTACTTAAACCCTCACGATTCATCCCGACCCAGGTGATGATCGTGATCGTCGACGCCTTTCGTCAGGCCTCTCTGTCCTCAAGGGTACCACGCTATTGGTACCGCCCACCGATCCGCCAATCTCTCCTGTAACATCTGAATACGCCTCTCACATGGAGAACTCCAGCCTCTAGTCTAGCTGCCCGTGACTCATGAACCACTAACAATCTTCTTGTCTCATTCACTGCGTTTGGAGCGCTGAACTAAACTCGCAGACAATCTCTCCGCTGTAATCACAAAGCAATGTTAGGATAATCACGTATACCTCGCAGCTCGCAGCGCCCACCATAATCTATAGGCCTCTGTTGTTCCTGCGTCCATTACCCTGCGATCGGCTGCTACCTCTTCAGGACCTTCTGGAGGTGTTGGCTGGGGAGGTGAGAGTACTGCCTCTGCGTCGATCCTCATATATGGTCTATAAGCCAGGGGTATATCCTGCACAAATCCAAATTGTCGCCGCACGCGATCTATAGGAATCCTCTCATATTCACCTGGCCTGTGCCCCGCGATCCACCTCATTCGCTCTACACCCCTTAACTCCTCAGCTATGCTCTCTGTTACCATATAGTTACCGTAAGGCCTCCAACAGATGTCCGCAACCGTCACCCTCTCCCATACCTGCCTGTAATACACAATATCACCCGTCACGGCCTGGGATCTGGCCTCTTGTTCTGTCTGGACCCATCGTCTGAATCCCAACCTCTGCACTCCGGTTTCTCCCGACTGGATGGGTCGGCCTATTGGTCGCACACAAACAATGTGCTCATAGGCCCAACAGTGTAATAAGTATGAACTATCCAGTGTCGTCCTGTGATTTCGCCTACAAGCCCATAAACCCCTGTATAGCTCCGCCAAATATGCAGGTGCCCATGCAAAAGTCACGTTCCTTTCTATCATCTCCCAAATAACACACATCAATGCCTTTGGAAATCTTCCCCCTTCCGCCCTCGGTAACGCATAATACCCTACCGCTATCATTAATATCACTGCTAACCTTGTCTCCTCAGGGTGTGCTGCATACATTACCCCATATGTGAATGACAAACCTCGCTGTGTTAAGTCTCGTGCATATGGACCAAACACTTCTGTTATCGCTGCCCGCCCCGCGCTAGGTAACGCCTGATATACTAGTTTTCCTGTAATGGGGAGTCTCAAAATACGAAACACATCTTCCAATGTTACTGTCATTTCACCTGTTGGCAGATAGAAGGTATTTTTCTCAGGATTCCATCTTTCAATCAATGCCTGCAACATAGCATGGTTCCGTGCAATTCGTGAATAATAGCGGATTCCACTTAACCCCAAACGATTTATCAATGTCCATTCAGCTGGTGTTACATCCGCTCGGATTCGTGACAGCAGCGCCGGTACACTATCATTCATCCTTATCCCCGCCTCTGCCTGCATACGTTACAAAAACAAATACCCGTTCAATAAATCAAATCACCACGAGTTTTTTCTCACATTCTGGAAATCCCTACAGTAACCGGTATCGGTTATAAATAACCGGTACCGGTCAGTAACCGATATCGGTTATACCTAACCGGTATCGGTCACTTCCAATTACATACATCTTGCCTAAAACAACCACCTACGACAATAAATTGATCGTTTATTCCTTTCTATATACACAGACATACCCAAAACCCCGAATTACCTACCCCATAACACTCACCTCATCTATACCCCTGGCTATCATGTTGTCTTTCTCATATCTACTTACCTATTCTCCTCTAGCTCATTCCCAAAACATGCAGTAGTTAAATCACAAACAAGCTGATACCTCTTGGGTTGCAGCAGCTTGAGGTGGCCCTTGTCTTCCCTCTTGTCCCTGCCTGCTGGATGCTTCTCCTCGTTCTGCCATGATCACCACCCTTTTCAACTTTGTCTTTCTGCCTTCTGAATCTCGGATCACATTCACTTTCCTTGTCTCTTTTCTCCTTATCACTCAAATCTCTCATGCAAAAACCTGTCTCAGTCGTCAAAAAGCGTCGCGTTCGCGTATTTAACCTCTTGCATGGCTCTAAAATTAAAACTTAAGTTGCCACCCTAGCTTTTCTATTTTTAGAAAAGCTCATACCTAAGTAACCGGTATCGGTTACTTAACCGATATCGGTCTATCAACTACCGATATCGGTTCCTTAACCGATATCGGTTACACACCTATCTTTTCTCAACAGCGTTCTTTTCTTCATTTATCACCTAAATTTTTGTCGCGCCCGCCTCTTTTCCTGCATAACAACACCATTTACCACATTTGTTCATCCACCACACATAGCATTACAATCTCATTAACATCATTTATTTTATACAAATACACAAACCATCAACTACGGATACCAAGAAACTATCAATCTATACATCATTTGGATCCAACTCATCAGTTACATATATCACAATGTCACAAAACCACCAATTCATCACATAACATGACATTCATATATACGTACAAAAAAAAACAAAAACATCAGCATCATCCATCTATCAACATGTCAATTAAACTCATCACACATTCTATATATTACCAGCCATTAACCAAATATTTAAACACATTTTGAACACTGCATGTGGATCAAAACATCGTCTCTATATATATATATATATATATATATATACAAGTTTTCAAAAATACAATGTGCCCTACATCGGGGCCTCTGTGATCTCATCATACAACAAAGCCGGCACGCAGCCGCAAATAAGCATCAAAAATCTCAACTCGGCTCGCAGCTGGTCCTCGTATCAAAAATAGCTATATACTCGCTCGCTCATGATCGGGTATCCACTATACAAACCCCTACTCGGCTCGCAGGCCGGTATACAATAAATGAATAAATGAATACATGAATAATACATAGGCACGTGAGGCCTCTATCAATACACACAGTTCGTGAGACCGGGTGCCCATCTCTAAAATACAACAACCATGTCTGGGATCTCTCGGCTCTCCCCACCGCCCTCGGCACCTCTCCCCGCCTGGTCCCCGTGGTGCCTCTCACCTCCCGCCGTCACGGACATGCAGTGTGTGGTCGTACTCCCCGAGATCTCTCTGGGCGTGAGAGGTCTCGCCTATGCGTTGCATAAGCACGATACTCGACTCCAGTACCATCAAGAATATCCCGATAATATCGGGCCCTCTGCTCTAACCTCCATATAGCGCTCTCGAGCCACCGACGGAGTGGGGCTGGTCTCGGCACCTCAACCAATGCCCCGAGCTGTCTTTGGTGCTTGCTTTGGTGGTGCACTGTGGCGTGGTGGTGCGGTACTGTCTTGCTTTGCTGTGCGTACTGCACACTGTGGTTGTGGTCTTTGGTGGTGGTCTTTGCTGCGTGCTGCACGATCTGGGCTAGCTGCCTGTAAGACACCTATCGTGCTGTGCGCTTGCTAGCTGCCCCTGTAAGAGCTGCACCTGACCCCTGAGCTGATCTCTCTCTCCTATAACTGCAGCCAAGTCTGGGGTGTGCGGTGTACTATCTGGCTACTCTCGCCTGACCCACCACACCCTGTATGCTCCCGTGCACCCAGCATCATCTACACCCTCACCTGCTGACCTCTCCACTACCCAATCTGGATCCAAAGGCTGTGGTGCAGGCAGTGGGGCCTCTACATCATCCCTCCTGTACTGAGGGAAGGGAGGTGGCTCGTCCTGTCGCAGCCCCCATCACTCAACTGCGTACCCTCTCCAGGGGTATCCGCTCGTACTCTCCTGGCCTCCGTCCTGCTATCCAGAATGTGTACTGGATTAGGCACAACTATAAGCGGGCTCCTCTGCCAGGGTGGTGACCTCTGTAGGGTCTCCATACAATGTCTCACTTCTTTGTAAGGCCCTCTAGCAAATGTCTATAGTATGCCACATCCCGACTGCAACAACCGCTGCTCGTGGCTGGCCCACGACCCCCAACCACCTCGAAAGCCATATCGGTATATGACTGTGGCCCCTGGGCTGCTGGGTAACCCCCTCGGCTTGATACATACGATGTGCTCATATGCCCAACAATGCAACAAAATGTAGAGCAAATAGATCGCCTCCTCCGGCGATAGCCCCATAGCTCCTGTACAATTGCACCGGATATCTTTGGTGCCCAGGCGTAATGGTGTGCTCCTCCACCATCTCAAGCAAAGCACCCCATTAATGCTCGTGGGAAGCGGCCTCCCTCGAGTCCGGGAGGGCGAAGCAGGTGATCCCAACCATCATCAACACAGCCAGTCGTGTCTCGTGTCGATGCGCACGGTACATGTCACCGTACCCGATACTCGCGCTATGGTAGGTCAGTAGCGCGGCTGCATCCCCAAAACTCGCGATATCTTGCCCATGGCGATCTCGAATCTACGGAAGCTGCCTCTCCTCGATAGGTAAGCAGAAGGATGCGATACACATCCTCCAATGTGACGGTCATCTCCCCAGTCGGGAGATGGAACACATTGGTCGCCGGATCCCATCTCTCGATGAGGGCGACCATCAGGCTGTGATCTCTCTCTATCGCTCTGTACCTCTGGACTCCACCGAGTCCCACCTCGCGCATGATGGCCCAATGAGCCGCAGATACGTGTGGCCTCATCCGCACCAACAGCGGGGGCATCCTATCCCGCATCGTCAACTGCTGACGTGCCTGCAAAACCAACCCACATCCTTAGACCTACTCTTTATTACAACATCTACTTTATCATCTAAACACCCTTTTTTATCCCCCCGACCATACCCCGACTCTCTACCACCCCCCTCTAGCAACCTACCACCCTAAAAACCCAAAACCATCCCACCCAAAACCAACAAAAACAAAACCCAAACAAAACACATGCAACCCAACCCCAACACAAAACCAACTCCCACACAAAACACATGCAACCCAACCCCAACACAAAACCAACCCCAACACAAAACCAACTCCCACACAAAAACCCCCAACCCAACACCCACACCGACCCACAACCCAACCCAAAAACCCAAAACCCAACCCTACACCAAACCCTTCTCCACCCCTAACCCAACCCCCACACAAACCCTTCTCCACCACCAACCCACACCCACCCACAACCCAACCCAACCCCCACACAAACCCACCCCAACCCACACCCACCCACCACCCAACCCAAAAACCCAAAACAACCAACCCACCCACACAACCCACAAACCAAAACACACAAGCCACCGACGCCGGCCGATACATGACCGACGCCGGTCACCAACAACACTCCCTTTCCCTAAAATTTTGCGACCGATGCCGGTCGCTTAGTGACCGACATCGGTCACTGTCTTCTCCCGGAGCCGAACCCCCGCGCGGCCCCCAAAACCCATTTTTTACCTATTTCTACCCATCTACCCACCCAAATACCCTAAAAACTTACCCACCTACCCACCTTAGCCTATCTAGCCTATCTACCCTCTCCCTTTTTCAAATCATTTCCATTTTCTCATTATTTCCTAAAAAAGGTTAATTCCTACCCAAACCCCCAATTTAGCATAATACAACCAAATCACCAAATTAAAGAGTTTCGAATCTACCCGAACGACGACACGTCGTCGTGGTGGGATGGGTGGTGGCAGTCCAGCTGGTCCAGCCCCTCCAGCTCCTCCTGCCTGTGCCATGGCTCCAATCCTGATCTGCTGGGTCCCCGGCCAATCAACTGCTGCCTCCTCCTTAATCGGGCCCACTATCAACTCTCTCCGCCAATACAATAGCTCCACCTCACTCAATCAAGCCTCTAATCTCAACTCTCCACGTCAGACAAGTCGATTTGGTTTGCAAATAACAAAAGTGACAATGACAAGCCATATTTTTCTTTTTATAGGTTTTTCACCTTTCACCGATATCGGTTTCATTTTGCCCTAAGGAACCGGTATCGGTCCCTTAACCGATATCGGTCATGCAGAATCGACATCGGTTCTCTACCCAACTTTCACCCCATTCTTTGCCCTTATTTACTCCTTGCCTCTTTTTCACCAATATCGCCTCTATCCACCTTTGCTGCACACCATTTGTTCACTTGTCCGGCCTGACCTAAGGCCTCAACCTACCTATTCGGCCCGACCCAAGGCCTCAACCTACCTATTCGGCCCGACCTAAGGCCTCAACCTACCTATTCGGCCCAACCCAAGGCCTCGCCCTACCAATTTGGTCGACCTAAGGCCTCAACCTACCTATTCGGCCCGACCTAAGGCCTCAACCTACCTATTCGGCCCGACCTAAGGCCTCAACCTACCTATTCGGCCCGACCTAAGGCCTCAACCTACCTATTCGGCCCGACCCAAGGCCTCGCCCTACCCATTCGGCCCGACCCAAGGCCTCGCCCTACCCATTTGGCCCGACCCAAGGCCTCGCCCTACCAATTTGGCCCGACCCAAGGCCTCAACCTACCAATTGGCCCGACCCAAGGCCTCGCCCTCACTATTTGGCCCGACCCAAGGCCTCCCTTTACCCTTCTGGCCCGACCCAAGGCCGCAACCCAACAACTTGGCCCGACCCACGGCCGCACCACTTCCATCCCTTACCCAAAATCAACACCATACACTTTTATCCACCCATCCGGTAGTTTTTTGTTCAATCGAGCTCACCTGTTCGTGTTTTAGCATGATTAGGGTCCTTGACTTGATCTGTCGACCAACTTTGCCCAGACCTAGACCGTGACGTTTATCTCAACCAAACCAACCTTTTGGTACTGCCGAACATGCCTAAACGTTCCTGTACCTTACCTGTTATATACCCTGGGGCTACTTCCTATGCCTTGGATACCAGGATTATATCACCCTTGTTTGGATAAACTATCGACCTTTGCCTCTGCACTGCTGGTTTGCTCGTCAAATCACGTACCCTAGTCGTACTATGGCATTTCAATATGCGTCTGCTTCCTTGAACCTACCCCACCATCTTACCATCCCCTCTACCCCATTTACCCGTTATCAATCCTATCCCTGATTTCCCGTTCACTCAATCTGTGATAGATTTGAGGGGGATTACCTATACCCTTAACAGGAGTAACCACTTCATATTATTGTCCGTGCAGCTTTACAAAACAAGCTACACGACAATAAGGGGCTAATGTAGACACCAAATTTGTGTCTTACGACCCCTTGTGACCCGCATCTCATCTCGCAATCTAACCTCATCACCTAAACCTTACACAATTATTTATTAATTACCTTATAATTGATAAATCCACATCACCTTACCCGCCACCTCACTTTGCCACCTCATCATGACCTAGCCCTAACCCTAAACTAACCTAATTAAGACCCATGACTTGGTCTAGACTCACATCCATAACTAATGCCTCCTTACTCGCACCCAAAGCCGACCTTCTAGCCACTTGACCAAGCCCGCAACTGATCTCTCGGGAGAAAAGCAGGGAAGGTGGGCTATTTTACTAAAAATAGCCTACTTTTTCCTTACCGATGCCGGTTCCTACTCGACCGCCGTCGGTTACGTAACCGCCATCGGTTCCCTGTAAATGGGCTCCCCAAACCAAAACAACGGATCAGAATTTCATTTTTGGAGATCAGTCAAAGGATTTCTGGATCAACAGAGAGCATTGCGAGCGAGGAACAGAGTCCAGATCTTCACTTGACAGAGCAGAGACGAGTGGAAATACCAGAAGTGTTTACAACCAAGGAGATCAACTTGCATCTTTGTCAAAACCAGTAAGTCACATCTTGCATGTCCTCTGTTATAACATTTCTTATGCTCTGTGAATTTCAGTCCT
Source organism: Taxus wallichiana var. yunnanensis (assembly GCA_018340775.1). Taxonomy (NCBI): domain Eukaryota; kingdom Viridiplantae; phylum Streptophyta; class Pinopsida; order Cupressales; family Taxaceae; genus Taxus; species Taxus wallichiana. The sequence goes on from JADAXU010000137.1 coordinate 52,601, forward strand.
CCTAAATCCGTCTCTGAATCTACTACCCAACGTGTCATTACATCTAACTGTTATTCTTTTGCTTCTAATCATCCCATTTCCTAATATCATCCATAAACCAGCCTTACAAAACACCATAGCTACTAAGAAGATCCTAGAACCCACCGGTATCGGTTATCAGTAACCGGCATCGGCTATCAGTAACCGCCATCGGTTCCTCTGATCAAAACCAGAAAACCAGCCTTTCCCCTACCCAGTTCAATGAAACAATTTAATTGATACTTTACAGTCTTTTGTGTTAATTCATATTAGCAGGGGAACTGACCACCTTCGAAAGGAAGTTTTATATTTCCTGGGCCCAAGGCAGTTCCCTCATTTATTGTCTAATTAAAATCTTGTGGTCTTGTGTTCTTATTCGCAGGTAGTCCTTCCAAGACAAAAAGGAGTTCTTCGCAGTCAGCCTGATCTTTCTCTACGGTACGCGCACACCATCTCGACATTCTACAGGTATTCCTCCTAGCACCTAACTCTTATCTGTTTCTATAGGAACGAGTCATTCCGAGTGAAACACTTGGTTGTGTGATTCTTGTGCTAGGATTATGTGATTCATGCACTTGACTATGAAATTTCTTCCATTCATATTTTTAGCACCAAAATCAAATCATATCAATCAATTCAAGAAAGCATATAAAAGATAAAAGATAACCAAGATTTATGCACAGAACTTCTCTTTAAGTCAACAAAAATATTATTTACAATAAAGCTAATATCAGTTCAATACAAGGTAATAGTGGAAAAAATGGGGCTTAGAATGGGAATTCAAAATACTCATCAATATATTTCCCCATGGTGAAGTTTCTTTGTTGTGCGGGTTTTGTAACTCCACATAACACTTCATTTTTTTATTTCCACAGAACACTAAGTTCCTTTATTTTTCTATGGAACACTAAGTTCCTTCATTTTTCCGTGGAACACTAAGTTCCTTCTTTTTTTTGCAGAAACACTACATTTTCTAATTTTTTAGAACACTAAGTTCCTTCATTTTTCTGCAAAACACTACATTTTCTTTCTTCCATGAAATTTCAAGCTTCGTAATAAGAACAAAAAAATGGCTGAGTCCTTAACCATCTTGAACTATGAAACTTTGGGTATGACCCACACAAGTTATTTGAAAAAAAAATGATAGATCAAGGTGCACAAGTATTTATTTTGTAACTAATGGCCCAAAAATAAGCGGGGTGCTCATTTTGGCAACACACACACACACACACACACACAGACACACACACACACATAAATATATACATTTTTTATACATATATATGTATATGTATATATTTATATCTACATACATATCTCGTACATATATCTCGCATACATATCTACATGTGTATGTATATATGTATATATGTGTATCTATATACATACACACATATGTATATATAGACATGTGTATATAAATACACACACACATAAAAGTATTAGTTATGCACACACAATTAGTATCAATAAATGTCTTTGCATGGGAGAAAATGGTAAAAATAAATCGAAGGGATCTATGAAAACACGTAATTTTTTTAGGTATGCTCCATGGTGGACTCTATAAGACATGTAATAATTACCAACAAATATCTTTGCATTGGGAAAAATGATAATGTAATTTATAAGGGCTCCATGAAAACACATAATTTTTCTACATGTGCTCCAAAATGGACTCTATAGGGATAATGATATATAATTATAAATAGTGGAGCTTATAAATATGTAAAACAATTAACCTTTTGCAAATAAATGATCATTGTGATTAGAAAGGAAAAGGTTAGGATATAGATAACTTTTGATGTTTGATGTAGACTTGAAATGAGAGTTCTCATACAATATAAGCATAATTCCTTAATATATCTCTACGCCATTTAAAGATATATATTGAGTGAAAATTATCTTCTTTGTGAAGATTCAAGATCCGACAAACACACATGCAATGCATGCAAGAAGTACTAACAAATATCTTGGTAATGATAAATATGATAACACATTTTTTTGCTTAATGATAACTAAGGAAGGGCTCTAGGATTGCAAAAAAAGGAATGTGAGTTCCAAACTGAATAGTTACGCATTTGACGGTCACAAAATCACAAGCGTATTAAAATGCCAAAAAGGAACATAGAGACTTCCAAATGAACCCACAAATAGTAGAATAATTAAATTTTTATTCTACGTTGTTGAATGGGAAAATATACATGGTCATTTAGCTCGAGCACAACAATGAGCAACAACTATAAGATTTTAGAAAAATAAACCCAAATAAAGCCACCAAGCCAACAAGCCAAGCACAACTATATACACAAGACTAATCTCCAAACTTCTTTGTAGACTTTAGTGAAGAATAAAAATAATTCCACATCAAGGATAAACTCAAGGGGAACCTTAAACTCAAATTTTGATTTATTTTGATGACTTCATCAATTGAGAAGACATTGAAGGTGAAAATTGAATTGAGTACCTTTCATCCATCTTAAGTGGACACTTTTTTCTAAAAAATAAAAAAACTTCAACTTGTACAAGTTATTTGAGATAGTTACACTCAAAATTTGAAGATGTTATAAGAACATGAATTATAGCATTTCAAGTCTAGTTTCTAAACTACTATTTTTTTAAAAATGGTTAAGTGTAAGTGGTTAAAATATTAAAATGTCAATAGGTGCTCCTATTTTTGTAAAAAAACATAGTAGATAGTCGGTCATGCCCCCCCCCCCATTTTTAGCACTATTTAGTATTTTTGAAAACCCTTTGGTAGAAAGATAGATAGAGCATCTAGTTTGGGATATAATTTTTTTAGATTTTTTTAGTGAGTATTTTTTTTTTATGATTTTTCAAGTACAAATATTTTGAAAAAAAAAAAAATGGATAATTGACCGTGCCCCCTAACTACCTCAAAAATATCAAAAAATTAGAAATTTTTTTAATATGTATAGAATTAGTCCTAGTTTTGGGATATAATTTTTATTCAATTTGGAGAAGTGAAACAAAAGATACATGACAAAAATATAAGCATTTACAATCACTAAAAATAGAGGTATAAAAGACATAGTTTGAAATAAATATAAATGGAAACCTTACAATAGTAAAAAAAAAAAAAAAAAGTATATATTTAGAAAGAGGATAGTTTTCTTGACGTTGTAGGAAAAATTTTTAAAGAAAGATTGCAATCATTTTTGTAGGATTTATCATGGTGAAAGGTGATTTTTTACATTTTTTTGTCAAAAACACGCAGGTTGTTGTGTTGTAACAGGTCCAAGGCTCAAGTTTGGAAACCAAAGCAATTCCAAGCCTAGAAAAGCTTGGTTTGTGTGCATAATTAAAAAACATGTACACGTTCCTTTGTGTATGGGTAATTATATGTGTTGTGGATACCTTATTTATTTACAAAATAAATGTTTAAGTATAATTTTTAAATTTATAAAATAAATTAATTAAATGAAAAACTTATACTTTAAATTTATTTTAGTAAATATAAGAAATTAGGGTCACTCGCACCTTATGGAACTAGTCTCACAACTCCATGAGTCATGGTTTAGGAGATAGTTTTTTATAATCTAATATGGTCAGTACATAGGTATTTTTCAAGATTTCAACATTCAACCTAAAGCTTTTAGGGTTTAAATTCTACAATCAATGTCTATTTTGGGAAATAATATAGTCATTGTTTAGGTTTTGGGGCCTTTTGGATTGTTTACTTGACATTTTTAGGAGTGTTAGATGTGTCAAAATTAGATTTTACAAACCTCACAACTCTCAAAGGAAACAATAATTGCTCAAATATATGGACTCATGAAATGCCTTATAATACATAACAAATCAAAACACATGTACATGTTTTTATTAATTTGAAAATATTTGACGACATCTACAAATACTACTCCCATTATTGGGACTATTACAAAAATCAAAAAAAATCCTAAAGCTATTACAATGGTGTTTCTTCATGACCCTTGAAAAGTTTCACTTGTTCCGTGTGACTCAACTCATCTCTCTACTCCTTGTCACTCTAGCCCCTCAAATGGTAGACTCGACTCACTTCATGCACACATTGTGTTCTTTCACTTTTGTAATCAATGTGCATTATACAATTCAACTATTGCACAAAGCATTTGTGAAATCCCTATGTAATCATCACCATCACCCAACTTTTGTGTTACACAAGTTCCTTTCTCCATTATCCTTCTCACCATCCTTGTGTGTGCCCATGTACTTAACTAATATAGTAAAACTTATGTAAGAAATTCAATTCCCTCATGATACTCATGCATCAAAAATATATAGATTCAATTTCAATCGAATTGATTGATTGATTCATGCCTAGATTTTTAATTAGTCCTAGATGAAGTAAAAATCAAATCATATAGTTCTAATAAGTTTCACATGGCTCAATTTAATCAATATTTATTCTCTTATTGAACCAATCAACTAACTATGTAATGCATGATATAATTAGGGGTACAATTGAGTCCAAATTCATTATTGTCATGTAAAATATCTAGCATGAAAAATTGAAAATCTTAAGCATGACAACTAAGCCCCTAATTGAAAATTAGGCTTCCCAGTCATTATGCATCCTTCCTTGGCCATCTATGTTTAGTTCAACCTTCACCCTAGCTTAGAGGAAATTCTAACAAGGTTTTCAATTTTGTTTTAGTGTGCAGGGATGATTACCCAAGGTGATAAATTAATTTAGTAAGATTCAAGTGAAAGATAACTTCCTCTGAGAGGCCTAAAAAGGCCATTTTTGGCCATTTTGCAACTGGTAAACACCCTCCGGGAATGTTAGGGAAATTATAAAGCATTTGAGGGTTATTTTGGAGAGAATTGAAGGTTTTTGAAGAAATTTAGGAAAATTTAGGAAATAAAATCTCATTCAAGGATCCATCTGTTCAACAATGGGTATTCAGGGTGTAGGGAATGAGAGCTTCAATGGTGAATGTTATCTTCTTCTAGAAGATTTCGAGAGTTCGAATGAGTTAAGAGGAAAAAAATATGCATAAAAATCTATTAGAATCCTCTAAAGGGGAAATATAAAATTTTATCTAAGGCTTAAGTATTTCTTGATATATTTCAAACTTCTTCAACTGCCCCTCTTAGTTTAAGAAGGAATAGGCCCTAAATTTTGAGTTTCAAGGAAGAAATGAATTTTGGGAATGCTTCCATTGATATTTAAATGTTATTTTGAGTCAAAATCATATAATATTTGACCCTAAACCATTTTCCTAAGCTCTCGTGGTGAAAAATTCAAGCTCGGTGTCTAAAAATAGACATCAAGGCAAAATTGGCTTTCCAAATCAAGATCAAGGTGAGAATGTTGGCAATCACACATTGGACACTCTTGTGTCCTTTCATCCCCTAGGGGACAAGGGGGCATGATGGACACCAAATTGTGACCTCATCCTCCTCCCCAAGTTACACTTTGGACACCTAGGTGTCTAGGTGTCCCATTATCCCCTATGTCCCCATGGTGCAAGGGGGACAAGAGGGACCTCATCATGATTGTGGTAGAAGGGATTCATCTTGGTTGAATCAATTAATGAAAAGGGACATCATGGGGATCACACTATGACAATGAATAGATCAAGGTGTCAATGTGTACAAAATATAGTCACTTAGACAACATGTGCAATCAGGAGAATCATGAGGTCTGTGAAGGATTTGAAACATCAAGAACCTCATTGAAATTAAATTCATCAAGGGAATGATCATCATGAGCATGATGAGAAAGGATAACCATGAGTGGTGATGGTAAGTCATCTTAAGCTCAAAATGATGCATATCTCTTGAGAGTGTTTCTAAACACTTAATCATGCTTTGGTAATGTGCTCACATCTTGTAATTCAGGGAGTGGATTTCACATTGCTTCAATGCATTTGGAGGTCAAGAACATGGATCTCACCCTCAAACATTCCTTCAAGTCATTCAAGATTCATTATGGAAACCTAATCAATTTCCATTTCATGAAGAGGAAACCTATTTCCATGAGGATAAATCAAGCAAAGACATTTGTCACTTAAGTCAGAAGGTGTTATAAGCATGTTTTTAGGTGACATCTTGGTCATGAGAAGTGAATGGAAGTCATTGAATTTTGAAGAAAAAATTTATGTCACTTAATTCATCACTTGAGGTGTTAGAAACATGATTTCAACTCATGGTAACTCATTTTTACCAATTTTTCATGATGAATGGACCCATTTTCATATATAGAGGTTTGATGTCCCTTTACCCTTTTTTAGAGAGGAAGAAAAGAACCTAAATTTTAATATAGTGTGTAATAGTATATGTATATTATTTTTCATTCCTTCATATATGATGGTCTGGATTTTCCTTAGTATCTTGGACTAGCTCCTTGATTGGCTTTTGTTCCTTAAAGAAGGTTTGAACATAATGGTGGAGTCAAGATATGAAGATCATCAACTCACTTGATTCTCCTGACCATGAGTGGAAACATCCTAATATCAATGGAACAACACATTCTAAGATTAATGGAACAAATTTCAAGACTTGATTCTTCTCGAACCTAAAAATTTAGGCCCATTTTTGTTTGGAACCAAAAGGGCAAATACATTATTTAAAATGCTTCATAAAACCTTCAAGCCTTAGAGAAAAATGGATGTTTCCAACATTTATAGGATTCACATAGATTTTCCAATTCCTATTTTTTTCCTCCTAACTCCTTATGGAGCTCCCAAAATCATCCAAGAGAAGTCAAGTTTCACCATTAGAGTGTTTGTTCCTGCACCTAGAAAACTCGTTGTTGAGAAGATTGTCCTTGAATGAGAAAAATTTCCTAAATCTTCCTAAATTACCTCCAACACTTCAAATATTCCCAAAATCACCTCTGATGCTTAATATATTTCCTAAACTCTCTAGAGGGTGTTTGATTAGCTCTAAAATGGCCAAAATAACTAGCATGAAAATTGAAAATTTTGAAGCATGACAACTAAGCCCTTAATTGAAAATTAGGCTTCTCATCATTGTGCATCCTTCCTTGGCCATCCCTACCCCTTCAGTTCAACCAAATTTACCCCATCTTAGAGGAAATTCCTAATAATATCATTCATTTAGTGTGTTTTAGTGTGCAAGGAAGAGTGTCTAAGGTGATTGATCAACTCATTCAGTTTTGATGAGAGACTACTTCCTCTAGAGGCCTAAAAGGCCATTTTTGGCCATTTTGTAGATAATTAAACACCCTTCGAAGTGTTCATGGAAAATATAAAGCATATGAGGGTGATTTCAGAGAGAATTGAAGATGTCTAAGGAAATTTAGGAAATTTTAGGAAATAAAATCTCATTAAGGAGCAATTTGTTTAAGACACAGTTTTAAGGTGTAGGGGAATGAAAGCTAAAATGGGTGAAAAAAGATGACTTTCTCGAATGATTCTAGGAGTTTGGAAAGAGTTAGGATGAAAAAAATAGGAATGGAAAGATATTAGAATAATCTATAAGGTGGAATAATCAACATTGATTCAAGGCTCAAATACTTCTTGAGGTACTTCAAAACTCTGCAACTTCCCCTCTCAGTTTAAAATGAAATAGGACCTAAATTTTGAGTTAAGGTAGAATTAGATTTTTAGAATAGTTTCATTGATCGTAAAATGTGATTTTTAGTGTTTTAGTGAAGTTATGGAGGTCAAGAACATGTAACTCATCCTCAATTTTCATTCAAGGATTCATCCCCTATCTGGAGGAGGAAACCCATTTCCATGAGGAGCAACTTGAGCAAAAAAGGTGTCTAGGTACCATAAACATGCTTCCACCAGGTGTCATCTTGGTCAAGAAAGTGAATTATGAAGGATTCATCATGTTAAAAGGTGAAATTTGGAGCTCAAGGAGTGACTTGATGATCATCATATCCGACTTTATCATTGTACCCAAATCTCTCAAGGAACAAGCCAAAATGAGCTAGTCATGCCACCGAGGTATCCAAGACCATCATGTGTGAAGTATTAAGGAATCATCTATCTCTCCATGAGATATATATGAAAATATGTGTATGAGAATCATGAATTTGATTCCATGAAAGGAGGATTTTAGAGCTAGGAAAGGTGAGGGGATGATCTTCATATGGAGTACCTTGTTTCCAAGAATGAGCAATCATCTCAGTTCACTTGATGCCATTCACTTGGTAGTGTTCTTAAACACTCATTCAACACCTAGTAGTGTGATCACACCTCAAGGAGGAGGCACATTACAATCACCTCATTTTTTCCATAGGACATGAATCCCATTTAGGAGCAATCCTCTATCTACAAAGTGAGGATCTCATTTCAGTAAGAAGAAGAAACAAACATCATAGAGTTGATTCGTGGTCACTAAAGTGAATTGTGGACCAAATTTCAAACTTGGTACCAATTCAAGAAGTGGTAGGGCCCCTATCTCTATATGGATAAGCATAGTGAACCAATTGATATATAGCACCCATGCTCATCCCCTTCCTCTCCTCATATGGTGCAAAACAACTCCATTGATAAAAGCTCTTAGGATTCATCAACTTGTTATCCCTAACATACCTATGATCAGTTGAAATAATCGAGGGAGGGTGGTTATGTATTTTATATAGTCAGTTGGAACTCCCACACCCTTCTCTCTCTATCTAGTGTTTATCCTAGATGTATGCACCCCTATATTTACTCATTATTCCCACCCCTATCCTCAATATAGATATGGGGTAAGCACCCATGTATATAGATATGGTGTGGGCTCCCTATATTCTATTTACCTGAAAATCTCTCTTGAGAAAGAGTGTCATTTTTTGGGTTTGAGTATGTTTATTCATCATCAATCCCTCATCTCGTATGGAAAATATCTATGGCTCCCTCCGAGATGAATGCATGGATTAGTGTGGTGAGATAGCTAAGATCCACTTCACCTATTGGACCTATTTATATAGTTGATTAGATAGTTTCTAGGCTTGTAAAGTATGTACTCATCCCTAATATGATGTTACCCTTCTTCTAAGATGAAATTAAGGCTTCAACTCCACACTCATGGGGAAAATCATGAGTCCATATACTCAAGAAAGTGTCATTATCTTTGGGTGTTGTGTAGTTTGTAAAATTTAATTTTGACACATCCAAAACTCCTATAAATGTTAAGCAACCAATCCAAAAGGTCAAAAACCTACAAAACGACTATATGTTTTCCCAAAACAAAGACCGACTACAATATATATGCCTTGAAAGCTTTAGGTCCTTGTTGAAATCTTGAAAATGAGTAAGTATTGACCAAATTAGATTTTGAAAAACTATCTTCTAGATTATAACTATGGAGCTACGGGACTAGTTCCATCAGGTGCAAAGTGACCCTAATTTATTATATTTACTAAAATAAATTTAAATTATACTTAACATATGACCCCTTCCCCTTCCAAAATTCATAACACTAAAACGTAAACACATTATACTTTGTGCATTGTGTACAAGTATTTCTACAATTTAGCTAAATTTAAAGCAAGAAACTACCACCTAGAAATAGCTTCCTAACCTAGCTAGAAATGAGAAATGTGCACCATCATGATGAAGAAATAAGCAAGTCCTACCCTCAACATTATAATTTTGAAACGATCAAAACATAATGTAAATTAATGAACTTTGTTCTCCTTAATTTCCTAATTTAACATTAAAATGAACCTAAGTAGTTCAATGGCAATCAAATTATATTTTCTTGCTTTGATCCTTCAATGGATGCTTGGGTGAGGCTTAGCTCTTCAAGAATGGAGGATGGAGAGCTCAAAAATGAAAAAGGCTATTAGTATGAAACTATGTGCTTTCTTTTGTCTCTTGAGAGATTTAGGTGTAGGTGTAGAAGTAGAGGGAGGGTTGTTTATATAGCCCAAAGGATAAAGGATTCAACACATCCTCATGAATGTGGGACTAATGGAGATGTAGAGTTAGTTATGGATAAGGGGGTTTAGATGGGGTTGAGTTAACTTTAGGAGGGTTTAGTTTGTCCCTTAGTGGCTCATGTGGATAAAGGGGGTGTATTAATTAATCAAGATGATTAATCAATACATGTGCAAGCTTTTATAAGATTTTAGATGGATTTTAGTGTGATTTGGACCATTAGAGGGAATTAAATCAATTAAATAGTGATTTATTAATTTAATGAGAAGGGAGGCTAATTAATTAATAATAATTAATTAGACTAGATAGAAGGTGTTGATTAACGAATGGTCATTAATTAAAGTACGTGTTGGATAGGTGACTTAATTAATTAGTGAAATGTAATCAATTAACAAAAATGGAAGAGAAGAAGATTGCTTATTGACAATATGTCGTCAATTTGTAGGAAAGGAGATAATTAGCACAATTTAAGTATTTAAATTACTTGGGCATAATTATAGGTGTCTACATTTTCCCCTCTTTGGGGTGGCATAAGTGATGCCACTTCAAAGATAGTAGACGGAAGAAAATTTTGAAGGGATAGAAGAAAAATTAGCAGGAGAGAGAGATGCCCCCTCAAGTGTTGATGGGGTGATGAAAGAAGCCGATCGACGATCGAAAAGGTGTGAGAGAGGCAGAAGAATGGGGAAGGGGCAGGATGCCCCGATGAGAGGGAAGATTAGGGGTGAAAGGAAAGTGATGTAGAAGAAATATGGAGGAGAGGAGAGAAGAGCTTAGCCTCTAGCCATCGCTAATTAGAACAATTTGGATATCATCATATTGCCATAGGAACTACATCATCGGTCCTTATGAAAAATATAAGCATACGACAAAGGTAGAATGACATGAAAATCCATACTACGAACAAATGTCCAATGCTGAAAATACCACTCCACACAACATACAATAATGCAATGTAATCGACATGAAAAGCCATACTACGAAAAAATGTCCAATGATGAAAATACCACTCCACAAAACAGAAAATAATGCAATGTAATACGAGAAACGAAACAAGCTCATTTAACGGGGGAAAACAAGTATGAATGCACATATCCAACCCAACAACGGTCAAGACAGTTGTACAAATGTTTTGTTATCAGTGTTGAAGAGATCCTCAAGTTCATGATTGACAACAAGGGTTAAAAATGATGCCCCAAGCAAGGATACATGCAAGGGGAAATGAAAATGGACATGGGTCCATGAAAAGCGTTTGTGCGCAACAAAACAACACCAGGCAACAAAAGTGCCCCAGAGTATAGACGAAGCAAGAAACTAGCTTTATGAATGGTTGTAAATCTGGCGATCCGCAAGTCGTATTAATCAGGGAAGATGTGAGACAAACCAACAGGATATGGAGAAAATACCATGCGCAAGACACAAGTTTTAGCCGTAATAAGCAAGTTACCATTTTTGTAGGGTTTTTTACTTTTTAGGATTTTTTTGAAAAAAAATTCCCTGTTTTTGGATTTTTAACATATATATATATATTATTTTTATTGTTTTTGCTTTCCAAATTGTGGTGAACAATAGAAGAAAATAGAAGAAGAAAGTGAAGGGCCTAGGGGCAACAGAAAGTGCCCTAGGTGGAAGAAAGAAGAAACAAATGACAAATAATGTCCTTGTTTAGTGGAAAAATTAAGAAAAAATAATTATTTGAAAAATAATTATTTACGAGAGTGTGAAGAAGAATAAAAATCGCCAAGGAGCAATAAAATTGTCCGAGGGAGAAGAAAGGGGTATCAGACAGAAAAAAATGCCCCAATACGGTGAAAAATAAGAGAAAAATAATTATTTAATAAAAATAATTATTCCACAGTGAATAGAGGAGAAAACGGCGATCGAAACAGCCTCCTGGCCCTCCTGATGGTGAAAAATGGGTTAATATACCCCACCTGGGGGTAAAAACATCACAACCAATTCATTTTAACCGAGTTGTTTAGAAAATTTACCATGAGGCTCTAATACTGAGGAGAACCATGGTGATTACACAAGACCAATTGAGGCAAGTGCAGACGTTAGCGATCAAATGGTACCAGTGGTACATGATGATGGCCCCTTTGTGAGTATCAAACCCTAGCTTCATAAATTTGGTCATTAATGCATTAAATTAGGCCTTTAGCCCTAGGAAATCATGTTGGCACTCCCTGCGCGCAGTGTAGGTGTCGATAGGGAAGTGCAGTGTCCTTTTGGGGGCGCATGTGCCAAAACACATACACACACACGCATAGGCATGGAAAGCACACACCCACATGCACGCGCACACACAAACACATGTGCACGCACGCGCACACACATAGGAAATGGGAGTACACGTGAAAAGCGTGGGCGCAGCACGAGAAGGTGGGGTGCACACACATGGGAGCGCATACGCACAAGCGCAAGCACCAAATGTGTGGCGCACACGCCAAAAAGGGTGTGCAGGTGCCCGAAAGAGGGTGCAAGCACCAAAACACACACGCACAAGTACAAGCACCGAAAATGTGGCACACACGCCCAAAAGGGTGCGCAGCACCCTAGATAGGTGGAGAAAAGATGGGAAAGTGTCAAAAATATGACACTTAGAAGAATTTTTAGGATTTTTGGGTTAACCCTAAAAGGGGAGATAGATTTTTAGAAGAAATGTTAGGAACTGACTAGTGTCGTGTTATTTTGTAGAGACGATTACCAGTGTTACAGATGTGGGAGTGACATACCCAGATAGCAGAGCTAGAGGGTAGTATGTGCCAGCACAACCGGCGAGCCATGGCGATACTTCTCGAGGTGGTAGGGCTAGGCCCCGTGTCTCGGATGCCTTCTATCATATTGGATCATGGCCTATTGACTGCGCTTAGCAAGCGATGGCATAGCGAGAGTTAGTGCTTCAGACTACCTACAAGAGAGATGACTGTGACTATTAAGGATGTATGGCAGATTCTTCGTGCCGATGATGGGCACCTTGATTGAGTATAGCTCTGATGCAGGGCTGATTAGAGCAGCTTGCAGTGCCCTGTTTGGTGTTGATGATATACCGCATGATGGGATGACCATAGCATTGCATGAGTGCATCTCTGACCCCACATTACATCGGGGCCTCTCTATATCATGTCTCTTATCAGTGGGTTCTTACTCACTGATAAGATAGGGACCTCATTCCCGAGAGGATTATTGCCTTTGGTTCATGGCATCTATAGTGGTGAGAGATATTGTTGGGGGTAGTGCATACTGGCCCACCTATACTGGGATTTACACTTGATCACATACCACGGTCAGAAGACCATGGGTCTAACCTCCTTATTACAGATATGGTCATGGGATCATATTACGATCAGACGCCTTGTGGGCCCTTTTCGTGTCCGAGATCCTAAGGAGCCATTGTATATGGCATGGGTAGCAGCTGGTGGGGATGTACGCGGCCATCTTGGTAGCCTATTCAGATATAGGTGAGAGTTTGATGAGCTGGTAGAGATAGATGTCATCTGGTGGCCATATAGGCATTTCCAGTGGCCAAAGGATGCCACAAAGCTCGGTGTGTGCCTGGTGGAGCATTTTATCATTGGCAGCTACAGTTATATCATGGAGCTATATCGAGTAGACAGTGCAAGAAAGAACTTGGCAAGGTACATGTGGGGTCCCCCAGCCTAGATATCTAGCATGCATGCAAGGATTTAAAGAGGTAGACCATGGGGCCTCGCATACTGGTGGCCCGAGCTAGGGTGAGTTTCACGCAGGTGGTCCCATAGGTATGGGACCCAAGTACGACAGGTGAGAGATCCAAGGACCACAGTTGACTATGTAGCTTGGTATGCTACAGTGTTACCCCAACGTCTCACCATTCCAAAGGAGGCTTGGGCAGCAGGCATTCACCCACTGTAGAGATATGGCATGGTGCAGAGCATAGGGTGAGGGTAGTGGCATAGGGGCAGACCCAGAGGATCCTTTCGATGGTATTCCACATGATGGGTAGGGTGCCTCACAGGCACATGGACCGAGGTTGTAGGGCCCAGTATAGGCAGTAGTGTCAACCATCTAGAGGTAGGGTCCTAGAGCAGGGACAAGTCATCAGAGCACCTCAAGGACTAGTCCTTGAGGCACACACAGCCTCCCAGCTAGTGGCACAAATAGCCATAGTACAACTACGGTTCAGTAGGTCATAGCCGAGAGAGATGCGGCCAGAGCGGAGAGAGATGAGGCTCAAGGCTGGTGTGTGACTGTCATAGCAGAGTGTGATGAGGCCCGAGCCCATATTGTTACTTTACTTTCAGAGTAGGATCAGGCTCGGGCCCAAGCTAGCCCAGGAGATGATAGAGTGGCATGGTGGAGCCAGATTCAGGAGACAGTAGCACAGGGGGCTCAGATATTGAGCCTTCTTCATCAGTCCTAGTCACAGGTGCAGATGGTTGTTGCATAGAGAGATCATGTATATGCATGATCACATGCACTTCTTGCATAAAGGACCAGTGCCCACGCCGAGCTACAAACTATTACTATAGAGAGAGATCGAGAGGTTGCTTCCTCTAGATAGGCCAAGGTAGACTTGGGCCAAGTGATAGGTGAGTGAGATACTACCCTTCAGGTAACGCTTGCCTCCAGAGATGCCGACTGATATGTGACGCCACCAGGCTTGGTGGTGAGGCCTTATTTTATAGGACTACCTATTATAGGGTAGTTCCTCTAGAGTAGAGTAGCACTGCCACGACAGTCAGGGTCGAGTGCATCAGGCTCTTGATCACGGAGATCAGGCTAGTCCACTAGATCAGTGAGATAGCCCATACCAGAGCAGCCGGTTGGACCAGCGCCATTGCAGCCTCTAGTGTTCCGTCGACTGTGTGACAAATATGGGAGCCTCGGCGAGGCGAGAGCTGTGGTTGAGATCCATTTTTTGTTGTATAAATTATTTATATGTATGCCTCTTATGAAGGCCGATTTTTGATGTACTGACCTTGTATACTTGTATTTTGATGATGCCTCATGATGAAGGCTTGATTCTTTCTAATACATGCCCCTTTTTGATGGCATTGTGTATCGATGATGTATTATATTGAGTACCAATCTAGAAATTGTATATATGTGTATAGAAATTTTTGATGTAGCATCTTTGTACGCCTCAGTTGAAGGCATTTTTGATATAGAGCACTAATTTGTATCCATTTTGTTGATATAGATGTATATGACACACATGTATATATATGAGGATTACTTTTTGGGCTCAGATACACATGTTTATGAGATGATGTACTTTATTATTTTTGTGTCTTGATGCATGTGACACGAGTGGGATAATTTTATGATGTAAAATACCCTTTTTAGAAATTACTCTATATTGATTCTCATTGCACGTTGCATGTTTTGATTCAGCACTTATTGTTTTTGTGTCCTGATGTATGTGACATGAGTGGGCATTATTCTATGATGTGAAATACCCTTTTCAGAAATTACTCTATGTTTTTTTTTATTAAGGGCAAATAGTTTTGAAGGGACTATACCCTGTATACAAAAGGGCTCAAAAGCCAGATATCAGAAGTGAGAGAAACAACCCAGAGAAGGGAAAAACAACCAACCTCAGAGGGCTCATCAGCCAGATAAAACAACATATTAAAAGAAAGGATCCAGTCATACAATGATCCAAAAAATAGCAGAAGAGATCAAAAAGCAAACAATAGATATCTATCCTAGAATATCTCTCACCAAAAAATAGCTCCAGATCCGCCAGTCATCAACAACTTCGCAGCCAGTAAACAACAGCACAACACCACGTTACTTGATAGCCCTGTCAATCTTGGTTTTGATCACTTGCAGCGAGACAAAGAAAGCAATGGTGTGGCCTGAGAAGAGTCTTTCAGATCCACCTGAGCAATTTCCATATCCCTTTTCTCTTTGGGGCCCCAAATGTCTTCATTAATCCCGCTTAGGCTGCAAACACTATGAACATGTTGTTCAATGAAATTGTAAATACTTTTAAGAGTAGATAGGATGCAGTCATTACGACTTTTTGCATTTCCCATTCTGCCATCCAAAGATCTGTAACTTCTTGAATACTTCAGCAATAACACCCTCCTCATCATCATTTTGTAGTATTCCTTTTCCCTTAGCTTTTTCCATATTTTTAATAACCCTTTTGAGCTCTTGGATTTCCTTTTCCATCCTGCCCACTCTGACCAACAAATCCTCCTCCTTAGGCTCCTCCACCGGTTGATTCTCATGTTGATTCCTCTATGTTGGCTCCTCCAACAAATTACTCTATGTCGATTCTCATTGCAAGTGTTGCTTTTTTTTTTATTCAGCACTTATGGATGCATATGATGTTATCTGATTTTGTACATTGTATGTATCTAATTTCGATGTTTGATGTATACATGTGTTGTGGATGTTAGATGATAGATCCTTAGATGATATCAAATGCATTTCTCATGTGTTATTGTAGATGTATATGGACGGGATGATATGATGATATTGGTGTGGGGGATAGATTTTTTATCATGCGCAACCCCTCTTGCCCCCATTGATGATACAATATGTGATGATTAGCTTAGCATACATGCATGATGTAAAACTTAGCATTTTGTTTATATATGATGTATAGATGATGTTAGATGTGATGATAATGATGGTAATGTGATGTTAATGATAACAAAACAATGCACATGCAATAAACACAACCAAATGCTAACAAAGAACACCAAGAAATAATACAATACACCATGATTCACCATGCTTTATTAACATGTAATAAACACAATCAAATGCTAAGAAAGAACACAATGAATTAACACATTACATCATGATTTTTCCAAGATTCACTAGCATGCAAAAACATACCGCAATATGCACAAGCAAGAATAAATCTAATCTAAGCAAGAAAAGATGAATCCTAACAAAGTATGCCCAAGAAACAAACAACCCAAAAAGTAAAAACACAAAAATAACTATACAAGCAACAAGCAAAGCAAGAAACAAGACAATGCAAGTAACTATTATTTTTTTGTAAGATTTGTTTTCATGCACCAATTTTCTATTGTTTAGGTTTTTGTGAAACAATTTTCTATTGTTTTTGTGTTTTCTAATGGTTTTCCAAAGCTATGTGTAGGTAACCAAGAAAGCGTGGATGCCCTAACATTAGATGGGGAATATACAAGGGTAGAAGCCACGTGCTTATGAACAAGAAGGTGAAGTCATTGAATTTCCCCCAGCGTAAGATGGGAAATAAAAAAGATCATACCCCTCACAGATGAATAAAAGAAGGCAAAGCGGATCAAGGCTTGACAGGATGGGGTGCACAAGGAATCTCGAAGGCAGAACCAAGTCTAGGCCAAAGAAAACTACCCTCCAGATACAGGATGCTTGTGAACAATGAATCCTCCCGAGGCATCGGAAACCGGTTTTCACCCAAGGACTTATCCAAAGTGCCACAATTGCATGTTTTTCACTAGTGGATGACCTGTTTTCTCTTTTTCTTTTTCGATTTTTTTTTTTTGGATCATATTTTTAACTTCCTACGCGCCATGTTTAAGTATAAACCACTTAATATGCATGGCGTTCATGGGCTCCCGAAGCTCATCAGTATTGGGGTGAGCCAATTTATATGCCCTTGTGCCGTACTTGGCAACTATAACATAGGGTCCCAACCAATGTGGTTCGAACTTCCCTTTCTTTTCTCACTCTGCTCTGGTGTTGAACTGGTTCTCCTTCATGACTAAATCACCAACCTCAAACTAACGAGGGATGATTCTCTTGTTGTAGTTTCTGGAGACTCTATGTTGATACACTTTCAGGTGATTAAGAGCATGAATGCGCCTCTCATCCAGGAGCTCTAACTCAGCCAGTCTTGCCACTCGATAATCCTCATCCTTATCTAGATAGTCCCAAAGAGAAATTCTCAGGGACGGAAGTTCGATCTCTAAAGGGATGATAGATTCTGTCTCAAACACTAGGGAATATGGTGTCACACCCATAGGAGTGTGAATGGATGTTCGGTAAGCCCAAAGGGCTGGATGGATTTGTAGGTGCCAATTTCGACTTGTTTTGTTGACCATCTTCTCCATTATCCTTACCAAAGTCTTGTTTGTTTCCTTAGCTTGTCCATTACCCTAAGGGTAATATGGTGTGGACCATTTTAACTTGATTTGGAACCGTTGGCAAATACCTTTCACATTTTTATTCTTAAATGACTTCCCATTATCTGTAACAATGGCTGCAAGAATACCATATCGACAAATAATGTGATTCATGATAAATTTAGAAATCGGGCTCCTGTGACATAGGTTAAAGGGATAGCCTCCACCCATTTTGTAAAGTATTTTGTAGTTGTGATGATATGTGTATGACCATCAAATGAGGTAGGAGTAAGTTTCCCTATTATATCAAGTCCCCACTTAGAGAATGGCCATGGGGTAGTGATAGGTTGCAATGGTTGTGATAGAGCATGAATGAAATTTCCATACTTTTGGAAAAGTACACATTTTCTAACATAATTACAACAATCAGTTTCCATGGTAAGCCAATAGTAACCTACTCTCAACAATTTCTTAGCCAAGACCATTCCGTTTGTATGTGCTCCGCACACCCCTTTGTGCACTTCTTTGATTGCCTGGATTGACTCCGTCACATCCAGACAACATAATAGATTCCCATCATAGCCACGACGATAAAGTGTACCTCCTAAAAGGGTGTAATGGGCTATCTGGCGAATCAGGCTTTGCTTTTCAGAATGGGAGATATCAAGAGGGAATGTGTTGTCCTTAAGATAGGTGAAGATGGGTTCGTACCATGGGAATTGGGATCAACAACCTCACAAGCCATGCAAGATTCTAGCATGTCATATGTGGGCTGGCGTAGATTTTCAACAAAGAACGGCATGTCATTATTCCCTGGTGGAATACGAAGCATAGACCCCACCATTTCCATGGCATCTACCAATCTGTTCTGCACTCTTGGGATTTGTTCAAAGGTAATGCACACAAAGTACTCCTTTAGAGTTTCTACTAAATTTTTGTAAGGTAGGAACTTGTCATCCTTAACCTTATATTCATCATTAACCTGTTTGATTATTAACTGCGAATCACCCACAACCTTAACATGATTAACATTCCACTTGATGGCTAGCTTCATACTTGCAATAAGTGCTTCATATTTTGCAATATTGCTTGTGCAAGGGAAGCCTAGGCGAAAAGCCTACGGTATAAAATCGCTAGGAGTAATAACGAACACTCCCGCACCTGAACCATTAAATGTAAATGATCCATGAAAATGTATCTCGCCATATGATAGATTCTTTGATGTAGAGCAAGGAGGCATTTGGCAGATCTAGATTCAAAGGTTTCGTGCTTTGCAAAGGTGCTTCCGCTAATTGGTCCACAAGTACTTGTCCTTTAACCGATTTTGATGGAAAAATTCTCTCAAACTCAATGAGTAGAATGATCCAATTAGCCATTCTACCTATGAGGGTAGGTTTGGAAAATAAATACTTGAGTGGGTAAACCTTGTTTTTAGCTTGGTCTTAGTATTCAACAAGTAGTGGCAAAGTTTTGAAAAGTAAAAACAATGACCAAGCAAGCCTTTTCAATTTGAGGATAATTGAGCTCATAGGCGATGAGGGTGTGACTTAGATAGTACACCACTTTCTCCTTATGACCAAGGTCATATTGGGCGAGCAAAGGCACCAATAGAAAATTGTGTAGTGGAAATATAGAGCAAGAGTGGTTCTCCAGGAGTGGGAGGCATGAGGACAGGTGGATTAGCCAAGTACTATTTAAGAAAAGAAAAGGCTTGTTATTGCTCAAGTCCCCAGATGAAAGTGATGTCCTTTTTAAGCAAGTGGGTGAATGAGTGACATTTATCTGCAAGCTCGAGAGATGAAGCGACGAATGGCTTGAATTTTCCCCTGTAAGTTGTGCAGTTGCTTGATATTCTCAGGTGGAGGCATTTCAAGTAATAGCAGACACTTTAGTAGGGTCTACCTCAATACCTCATCTTGACACAATGAAGCCCAATAGTTTCCTTGATAGCACACTAAAGACACACTTCTTTGGATTCACTGACTTTGTATTCACACAAGCATTCAAAGATATGCCGCAAAATGACAGGATGATCCTCTCTTGTTTTAGACTTTCCTAGGATGTCATCCACATAGTCCTCCATGATATCATGAATCATATCATGAAAAATTACTATCATTGCCCACTGATAGGTAGCTCCTACATTTTAAGGCCAAATGGCATTACCTGATAGCAGAAGGTGCCTCAAGGAGTTGTAAAAGTTGTTTTGTGTTGGTCTTCTTCAGCTATCTTGATTTGATTATATCCCAAAAATCCATCCATGAGTGATAGCATCTTGTACCTTGTTGTTGATTCAACAATCATGTCAATGTTGGGCAATGGAAAATCATCTTTAGGGCAAGCTTTATTGATGTCCCTAAAATCTGTAGATTTGGATACCGATAGGTTTTTTCGAACAAGAACAATGTTCGATATCCATTCAGAATAATCAATTGGTCTGATGAATCCCGCTGCAAGAAATCTTTCTAACTCTTCTTTAACCAATAGGGCCACTCTTGGGTGCATCTTTTAGAGCTTATGTTTGATAGACTTAGCATCTGCGTGCATGACTAGGTTGTGTACGACCAAAGTCGGATCTAAGTCGGGCATGTCTTTGTAAGACCATGCGAACACATCTATAAACTCTCACAGTAGCATAGTGAATGTCTTTTGTTCTCTAGCCAAGAGTGATGCTCCCAATTTCACTATCTTGGGATCCTCTTTTGTACCAATATTGACATCAATGGTTTCTTCGACTAGCAATTTTGATAAGTCCTCCATACGCATAGGATCAGGAGGTAGGTTGAGATCTTCATCCAAGGATGTCTCCATGAGATTTTCATCCTTGGCGTGGTCACTTTGTTTGTCCTTTGATTTTCTTATTTGTTTGTCAGCCAGTGCCTCAAAGAGGTTTTCATTGTGCGACTTAGACTTTGATTTTTGCCAAGGCTTTACTTTAGAACTTTTTCCCTCGCTTTTCTTTAAGTTTTGTTGACCATGAAGTTTAACCTCCTCGCCGAAGTAGGCGCAGGTATCTAAGTCGATAAAGAAACCTTTCTTGTGATCTCCAATGGGAATTTTATCCCTTATGCCCATGAACTCTGTGATAGCTTCATCATTCTCGAATAAATCTAGTGGCACGTGACGTTGTTGGTCCCATTCAACAAGGGAAGGGTATACAAGGTCAAGGGTTGGTTCCATGGGGTTATAGTTAGAACAAAGCATTGTTCATGAAAAGGTTTGTGGAGGCCAAATCCTCATATTGGCTACAATGGGAATCCAGTATCACTATCTAGATAGTCAAAGCTATCCTCATGCTTAGAACAAGTAGTGTCTTGATCATTGGGGTGTGCTCCATAAGGGTGAATCCCAATGCCGTATCTTTTGTTTTGAAATGTGGAAGAGGGACTGGTTCCCTTTGTCCTTGTTTGTTTCTCCCACATCCTAGGCCTTTGTGGCCCATGGAGTACATCATTTTACAAAAAAATTCATATTCTCGGGGTTCGATAATAGGATGGTGAGTATCCTCAAGGACCCATGTTGTAGGTGGATCAAGCCATTTTTCCTCGCCTAACAAGCCTGTAAGAATGACCCAATAGTGTGTAGGTTTCTGAAGCGGTAGTTAGGTCAACCTCTAGTCTTGGGTGACAATGAGAGGTCTAAAACCAAGAGCGCTTGTTGTACATTATACTCCCGCAGACCATATTCAAGGATTTTCATCTCCCATGAATCAAATGGAGATGTTGAAGTAGACGCACCATGAGTGCAAGAACTAAGAGAATCTAAATCCACCTAGGATTCCATGGCCTCAGACTGGAGAGGGACAACTATATCTATGGAGGGACATGCATATGTACCCTTTTGTGCAAAGCTATTGAGAGCTCTATAATGAGCAAAGGGCTCTGAATCTCCTTGTATTGTAACCGTATGTCCCTCATGCTTCAACTTAATGCATTGATGAAATGTTGATGGCACGGCCTGCATGGCATGAATCCATGGTGCCTAGAAGCATATTATATGGAAGTTCCAAGTCTAGGACATGAAATTTTGTCTAATGGCAAGTGGGACCCACCTCTATGGGCAGCATGATGGTGTTTGTTAATTCCCTGTCTACATTGTCGTATGCGGTGATAGTGATAATATGGGACCCAAGATCTTCCTCTGCATGTCCTAATTGTTTGACCAACTTGAGTGTGCAAATGTTCAACCCGATCCGTTATCCACAAGCACCCATTTGATCTTCCTGCGGGTGACAACTACCTCAATGTACAAGGGAAGATTATGTGTTGGATTCTCAGTAGGGATCTCCCTATGGTTGAAAGCAAGATGTTCACTTGGTGTGATGTTTGCCACCGCGGCTTGAAGGTGTGCAGGATCGACTTCTAAAGGCACTCCCGACCCTAAAGAGTTTGGTACAGAATGTCTTTATGCACATTGGATATCTTGAGAAGACCTAAGATTGAAATCTTAGTAGAAGTGTTTTCAAGTTGTTCTAAAAGGTTATATTTACCAGTTGCGAGGTCGATGGAGAGGGTTAGGAATCACGAGGATGGCATGCCTTATTACCGCAGCGCAGTCCTTTCCCTTGATCCAGATGGTATTGACACGGTTAGCAAGAGATCGAATACATCCAATAAGTGAATCATAATGATTGTTGTCTCTTTTTGTGTACAAGTAATTCATGGCTTTATAGGTTTGGGATGACTCTCCCGATCCAGGTTTGAATTTTCTAACTTATCATGCTTGGGGAATGGTTCCTTATATATCCCCATTTTCTCATTAGGTGTTTGTGTTTTTCTGGGTTATCCACCTCTATCTCTCTCGTTGTTAATGAGGTCCTGAATATAATGGCGAAGCCACAGAAATTTGTCTGTCTTATGTCCTTTGACGCGATGCATTTCGCAATATTCATGCTCTTTGTACCATGAAGGTTTTGGAGCATTGTCATCAAATGGTTGCGTTGTAGGATAGGTCATCATGTGGGCCGCATCTAATTGTTTTAGAATAACTAACAAAGGTTCATTGAGAGAGGTGAATGTTCTTCGTTTTGGTGGTGGTTGAATTGGGCCCTTGGTCAATTTAAAAGGTTGACTAGTTTGGACCGTTTGAACACATTTGGAATCAGTGATTCTGTCTCCCACCACATTTTTGTTTTTGTTAAAGATCTTCGGCTTTTCCATGGGTTTGACATTTTGATTGTCTCTAGATTGGGTTTTGAGGGTGCCTTTGGCAATGAGATATTTTTCTATCTAAATCCCTTTCTTGATAACCTCCTCAAAAGTGCGAACACAATGCATTTGGAGGTGGAAAGCTATATCCGGGTTGAGATTGGGAACGAAAATACTAACCAGCTATTTTTCAAGGAAAGCGCAAGGGAAGCGACTAGCTATCCCTCTCCACCGTTGGAGGAAGCTGGCGAAAGTCTCATTAGGGCGTTGTTTGGTGCCACATAAGTCTGCCATGGTGACATCACTCTCTATGTTATATGAGAAGTGATGCATGAATCTTTCTGCCAATTTTGGCCAGGTGAAAATTGATCCTTGTGGTAAGCGTGTAAACCAATCTAAGGCTTGACCTCCGAGACTCTTGGGAAAAATTCTGATGAGGTAATTATCACTATAAGACACCTCTTGACATGCCATGTAGAAATATTTAACATGATCCCATGGATCTCCTTTCCCTTTATATTTTTCAAACTTTGGCATATCAAATTTCTTTGGAAAGGGTTGAAGGGTCATTGTCTTGTCAAAAGGATAGGGGCATAATTCTTCGTATTGATATTTCCTAATGCTCCCTATATTGCTCTCTTGTAAGCTCATGAGCATTTCTTTCATAGATTGCACTTCTTGTGTGAGCAATTGTTCTCTAGTGGGAGAAGTGGGGATGTATACATGATGATACCCTATGTCTTCTTCTCCTTGGTTTTCTTGATGGAGTTCATTGATCTTAACCTTAGGCCTCAACTTTTGAACGTTCTTGTTTGCGTCTTTCTACACATGGGAAATAAGCAAAGGTAATTGTCAGCTTAGGTTATTGATTTGTTGTTGGATTGTGGCTTCTTATTCTAAAGGTTCCTCCTTGTATTGTGGAGGTTCTTCACCCATCTCATGTTCTATCTTGTTTCTTCGTGGCACTTTGATAAAGGGTATTCTATGCCCCACCACTTTATCATTTCTGCGTAAGAGGTAGAAGCATGTCCGTGCATTAAAATATCTTCCATATTGATAAGGGGACGTTCTTCCTCAGTAGCGTCATTTGCAGGTAGTATTGTTTCATTCTCGGTGGGAAATTTGGCCCCTAATTCTATGACCCGTGCCAACACTCTATCTTTGTTTCTAAGAAGAAACTTGTCTAGTAAAGTGGGGTCAAAATCGAGTTCTACGTGTGGAGATTCTAATTCATTTCCACTATGATTGACCATCTCTTTGGTTTCTTTTTCCGCAGAAAACAATGGTCCTAGATCATGTCTAATGAAGGGGTTTGACCCTTGTCTGTTAGAGGTTTCCCAAGCTTGCGCTTGTTGTTCCTTGTATGTCTATTTCTTTAATCCTAGACGTGTTTTAGGAGCCATGCTTTCGTGATATTTTCACTAGGGTAAGTTGTAAATGTGCTCAAAGCTTAGTGACCACCCCTAAGTGAGATGCAAGATGTACTTGTTAAGAGTATGAATAAGTCAACAATGTGAGAATACCAATGTGATAGAGTGAGAAATTACCAGTGACACAAGCATTTGGTATTGAAACCTGTTTAAATGAAGTACCTCCTAGACTACATTTCAAAAAGTAGTTTCACGCTATAAGATGATTAACAAGATGTTTTCATTCATGCCAAGTTTAAGGGAATGAACAAAACGTAAGTAAATACAAGAAGTCAATGCGACCTCCCAATCAAGATATACGATGAGTGAGCTCAAACTCGATTAAGACCTATATCTCAAAAAGTGCCAATTACAATTCATGAATGACACAACAATATCACCAAGATATGTTAACCCACTTTAAGAGAAAGTAAGGTATTGATATCAAGGTGTTATTGATATAACATGCACAAATGGTAACTCCTAGCACTCTTTGAAATCGAGATAATAATAGAAATGAACTAAAAATCTCAAAGTATAGCTAGGAATAGTTTAAAATGTGTGCAGCGTAACCTTACAATATAGATATTTATGTCGAGTTTACAAGAAACAAGATGTAAATATCGAAATTGTAGTGATACGATACAAACAAGCTAACTCTTCTAAGGAAGTGTAGTGATACGATACAAACAAGCTAACTCTTCTAAGGAAGTCCACGGTGATGAACCACGCCTAACTACAATGACGATCTTGACATGGGTATCAAGATCACAATGGCTACCAATGACGTGAATATGCCTCCGCACACTTTAGATGTTTAACTTACCTAGCCACAAACATGGATGGGTGTAAATGGACATAAAAGTGACAGAAAAAATCAATTGGTAACACAAAGGTAGTCACCCTTCTTCTGATCAACAAAGTTTCAAAAGAATGTGAAGGAAGAAAATAAAAAAAAAAAGATGAAAAATGTTGGCTTCACTTCGGCAGAGTTTCGCCGCCCTAAGGCAAGTAAAAACTAGGTGAAAGTAAAGCATCACAACTTTCACAATGAAAATATGGTTCACAACTCAACACTATTTTTAGAATGGTCAAATTGGGCTCCTAGCCAAAGTATATCTTCTTAGGTGGTTCTCTCATCCTAGGTGCTACAAAGATTATCCACGAGAGGGACGATTTACCTAAAAAGTTCATAATGACTAGTTTGGGTGTATCTCAACTTTGCCCCCTTCAAGAAGTGGGAAATAAATGCGTCTAATTGTGTACTTAAAAGGGTCGCATAGGAACAACTTGTAGCTCTATCTCACAAAGGATTTACTAGTCAGATAGGTAGTGCGGAGCACTTCCCATTTCATCCATAAGGTTCCCTCTTGCGTGGACTACTTTGGGGTTCTTGGAACCACCCCCATTGTTATAGCTTAAGGCGTTATGCCAAAGGGGTTATGTTCCAGTTGAGCGGAGAGGGACGTACCCTTTTCGAAACCTGCAATACAGTGTTTTGAATATGTTGTTCATTTTATCTTTTTTAATTAGATGTGGTTTGCTCAAACACCGTTTGGCAACCTGTATAACAACTGTATTAGTAGTTTTCTGACTTTTGTTTTGATTCCTTTGTTCTTTGACAAGTGATGGTGTTTTGGTCCTATATGACGATTTTTAGTAGTTTTCCATCAAAAGAGAAGGCATCATTTCTAATTCTCAGATCATCCAAGGACACAAGAGAAGAGCATAAGTGATTGTCTTCTTCAAAAATCCAAAAAAAAAACAAATGGAAAAACACTTTAATTCAACTATGCCAAATTAACCAATTCCAACTCAAGTACTCCTAACAACCTTAAAGCATCAAAAGGACTTAAGAATCATTTTTGATTCCCAAGATCACCCCAAGGGATGTGAGGGAAGAGCATACGCAATCCTTATTCCTATAAGTAAACAATGCAAAATATTACCTAATCAAATACAAAACATGTAAAAATAGCCTACAAAGACAAATATATGATTAGATAAACCTGCAAGAATGTTAGCACATCAACACCTTAATTTCAAAAATACAAAAAGGACACCTACGCCCCTTTTTTAGTGCCTGCGCATGGGTTAGGCGCATGTGCCACTTAACATTGTTTCGGCTCACAGTGCACCTGTGCCACCCGAGAGATGTGTGCACCATGAAAACAACATATGCACCACAAAAACAATGTATGCACCACTCTGCGGATTTTTTTGACTCACCAAGCACCTGCGCCACTAGAGAGGCGTGTGCACCACAAAAATAGCATATGCACCACTCCCGAGAAAAATATACACAACAACCTCGTTACGGGAAAAATGTATCTGCGCCACTAAAACAACATGTGCGCTCTGGTTAGGGCGTGTGCACCGATCTGACAAGTTTCAGAATGTAGTGAAGGTACAAGATGCGAAATGATGTCTCGCACCCAAGTTAGTGCCCCTACGCGCTAGTTAGGGTGTGTGCGCCGGGGTTAGCACGCATGCGTTGGGGTCACAAGCAGAGTACTTGAGGTTTTCCGGTCAGTGCGTCTATGCCACCAGAGAGATGTGTGTGCCACAAAAAAACTACACTGAAAGCCACAAAATTGTGCCTACACAGGGAAGCGTGCCTGCGCACCCTAAAAACATGTCTGCGCGGACTGCACACTGACCAAAATACGGCAACAAACACAAGAAAACTCACAATATCTCAAATTTTGACAAGTTAGCTTAAGAATGGCAATAACCCATTAAAATTATGGCTATGAACATGAGGTTACACATATCAAATGAGTAAAAATTCCAAGAAAATGGACATTAATTACTACATGTGCATATCAAAAGTTAACCAAAACAATGAAACTTAAACTAAAATTCCATGGGATTAAGTGTCCCTTTGGGCGTGCCAAATGTGTACAAGTATTTCTACAATTTAGCTAAATTTAAAGCAAGAAACTACCACCTAGAAATAGTTTCCTAACCTAGCTATAAATGAGAAATGTGCACCATCATGATGAAGAAATAAGCAAGTCCTACCCTTAACATTATAATTTTGAAACGATCAAAACATAATGTAAATTAATGAACTCTAATCTCCTTAATTGCCTAATTTAACATTAAAATGAACCTAAGTAGTTTGAATGGCAATCAAATTATATTTACTTGCTTTGATCCTTCAATGGATGTTTGGGTGTGAGGCTTAGCTCTTCAAGCATGGAGGATGGAGGGCTCAAGAATGACAAAAGGCTATTAGTATGAAGCTATGTGCTTTCTTTTGTCTCTTGAGAGATTTAGGTGTAGGTGTAGAAGTAGAGGGAGGGTTATTTATATAGCCCAAAGGATAAATGATTCAACACATCCTCATGAATGTGGGACTAATGGAGATGTAGAGTTAGTTATGGATAAGGGGGTTAAGATGGGGTTGAGTTAACTTTAGGAGGGTTTAGTTTGTCCCTTAAGTGGCTCATATGGATAAAGGAGGTGTATTAATTAATCAAGATGATTAATTAATACATGTGCAAGCTTTTATAAGATTTTAGATGGATTTTAGTGTGATTTGGACCATTAGGAGGGAATTAAACCAATTAAATAGTGATTTATTGATTTAATGAGAAGGGAGGCTAATTAATTAATAATAATTAATTAGACTAGATAGAAGGTGTTGATTAATGAAGGGTCGTTAATTAGGGTACGTGTTGGATAGGTGACTTAATTAATTAGTGCAATGTAATCAATTAATGACAATGGAAGAGAAGAAGAGCGCTATTGATAATATGTCATCAATTTGCAGGAAAGGAGATAATTAGCACAATTTAAGTATTTAAATTACTCGGGCGTAATTATAGGTGTCTACATTTGCCAAATGCGTACAAGTATTTCTACAATTTAGCTAAATTTAAAGCAAGAAACTACCACCTAGAAATAGCTTCCTAACCTAGCTAGAAATGAGAAATGTGCACCATCATGATGAAGAAATAAGCAAGTCCTACCCTCAACATTATAACTTTGAAATGATCAAAACATAATGTAAATTAATGAACTTTATTCTCCTTAATTGCCTAATTTAACATTAAAATGAACCTAAGTAGTTCAATGGCAATCAAATTATATTTTCTTGCTTTGATCCTTCAATGGATGCTTGGGTGTGAGGCTTAGCTCTTCAAGAATGGAGGATGGAGGGCTCAAGAATGACAAAAGGCTATTAGTATGAAACTATGTGCTTTCTTTTGTCTCTTGAGAGATTTAGGTGTAGGTGTAGAAGTAGAGGGAGGGTTGTTTATATAGCCCAAAGGATAAAGGATTCAACACATCCTCATGAATGTGGGACTAATGGAGATGTAGAGTTAGTTATGGATAAGGGGGGTTTAGATGGGGTTGAGTTAACTTTAGGAGGGTTTAGTTTGTCCCTTAGTGGCTCATGTGGATAAAGGGGGTGTATTAATTAATCAAGATGATTAATTAATACATGTGCAAGCTTTTATAAGCTTTTAGATGGATTTTAGTGTGATTTGGACCATTAGGAGGGAATTAAACCAATTAAATAGTGATTTACTGATTTAATGAATGCAATGCCCACATTCTACACACATAATTACAACAATAAAATACCGGGATAATATTTTTTTGACTTACATTGCTCACTACACACAACACACAATGAAGGGCTCCAAGTACGGGACTCGATTCGCATACGACAATCACATAAGTCATCGACTCACATAGACACATGAAAATGACATAGGCATGTTGATGCCACTCTTTTCCCAATGACTGGTTACTAGTATTTGACCCAACCACAAGAAACATGACTTCAGGAATGGTGAACCCACAACACATCATTTCTTTAATTGTATTTTAGTTACGATTAACATTTGAAAAACATTATTATGCAAGGATAAATTTCACGTTTTTCCACCTACAATTTTTTTTTAGTTCTTTCTGCGGTTAAATTACAGTTCAACCATCTTATGTTGGCTTCTTATACTTTATAAAAATTTCCATAACTAACATACTTATTTGGCATAAATCAAATTACATACAAAGTACTTAATTATCTTATTATTATGTTAAGAATATTCTTCTCCAACATTTATTCGATGTCTATAGTTTTACCCTTACAACTCAAGCGAAAGTGACTTGATGTCCAGAACACAATAAAAGGATTTAACAGAGATTTAGATACAAGATAGTTTTTTTACTAAAAACATTCCTCGATCACGAATAATGATTTCCCTAACATAGTTATTCTAAATCAATGACTTAATGACTTCCTTTTTATATTTATATATATTTTGTTTTCTCATAGTTTGATCACAACAATGCAATACATATTCTTTGAAACATATAAAGATATTTAATTGAGTTATAAGGTCTCCAAGAGTGGCAGTATCCCTAACCTCAATTCTCATTTTTACTCTCATATGCTTTATTTTCTACGTCACATTATGGCCTTATTATTAGCATTGTCTTGTAAAAGGAGTTACGAAATGTTTGTCTAACCTCTTGAAGACATATATGATAAGGAGACTTGAATCTACACACGAACCCTAAGCCAACATCCAAATCAACCGAGGTTTAGATTAATTCCAACTTCACCTAAGGGTCTACCCCTCAACTATATAAGAGATTTAAGTGAGAGGACATGTTTAAGCTAAACCACCTTCATGAAAGGACCAAGGTGTTATGTTGAGAGAAACCAAGGTAACACATTTAGTTGCACATAACTAAGGAGTTCATTAACAAGAGTTTAAGACCTAGAACAACTAAGTCACAACCTCCATCTATGACGTCTGGATCCAACAGGTTTTTAACTCGATGAAGAAACCTTAATTTTTAAATCTATCTTCGGATGACAAGGTAGTCCGCTAGGCTACATGAAGGAGGAGTTAGCTCTACACACTCCAAGAAAAGTTTGACTGTGTCACTCCTATCAGACGGGTTTAAGACAATGTCACTAAACATATTGACTAAGACAATAAGCCCATTCTTGAGCTCTGATTTGCCTAAATTAGGACGTTCCATCGAGAGCAAAGATTAAGTTCATCCTACGGTTTTCAATGTCTTCTACGGTAAGGAGTATCGCACATGAAAAACAGTTATGCTCCGATATTGAACAAGGGTAGAGTGTTTCATTTAAATCTCTTTATTACATTTACAAAGTATGAATGCACAAGATGACTCGTTAATCATTTATTGAACACTAAATATGCACTACAAGATATTACTTTAGATTCATTGACCTTATATAAATGTCAAACCTTTTTACAGTGTACTATTATCTAATTGACCTATGATTAAATGCACATTTCCTAGATGTCCTTGAAACCCAACATCTCATACATATCAACAAATTATCAAATATAACAGTTTGTAACATGAGACAACATTATACATTTATTCATTTAACAATGAACTATATTAATTAAAAAGATAAATGAATGAATTACATGTCGCCTTTTTGTCGTCATTATTTCATCCTGCAAAACCACGTGAGCATGATATCAACAATAATTCACTAGCATGGCATCAACCCTAATCTAACATAATTATCATTTTCGTTTCCCATTTACATATGATAATAATTACAATTTGCAATTGAAAAAAAAGGTTTAGAGACATGTATTCATTACATTTCATTTTGCTTCATTTTGTAACCCAGGAGAGAGAAAGAGAAGGGAAGAGAGAGAAAACACCATTTTGTCAGAAATTCTAATTCACACAAGTTACACTATAGTGTTTTAAACAGTTATTTACATGTGTCAAAATTATCTACGGTGGTTTGGCAACCCAATGAGGGTCTCGCAGCTTTCTATTATTACATTTTCTTACTAGCTACAAAAGCGTTCAAAACAGGCTCGGAGGCTAAGAAACCGCTTCCAAAAGTTGTCTTCGATGAGAACGCATACCATGATTAAATTTATACATGTCCCTAGATATACCAAGAGTTCATAGCAACTGACGGAATTGGGAAAAAGCGAACGGTTTGCGTTTGGCAGCTAGTTTTCCAGGGGCTACTGGTCGTAGTTGACCCAGTTGCAAATGAACAAAGGTTAGCTCGAGGGCTCAGAAAACCACGTCCAAAATTGACGTTCGATGGATGAGCACGCAACGAGACACTTCCTACCAGTTCCCCTATATAAGGAAAATTCATCAAAGTCGACGGGACTAAGAACTAGAAAACCATTTTCAAACAATGACAAGTTTTCTAGAGCGACAAGTCAAAATTGGTCCAGTTTGACCTTGTCAAACTGCGACTAGAGGCCTACAAAATGGCTTTTCCAAACTATCCAGAAAAGTGTTTTTCCCTAAACTGAATGTTCCATGCAATTTTCTAGTATAAACACTAGAGGTTTGCAAAGATGGGAAATAATTTCTCTATCCAGGTTTCAAATGGCGGTTCAAAATGAAAGCCAACTTTCTAGATTTAACAACTTTCTACTACTGTAAACCAAAGTGCAACAGGCTCCTATAAGAGCGTCAAAAGGATCACATATGTTCATTCGGGGTTGATCCAAAGGTCAAGGTGACTCCTTGCATACCAAGGTACACGAATGAAGCTTCAGATCTCATTTTCAGAGTTACAAAGGGTACTCAATGAGTCTCTCAAAACCTGTAAAAATTAACTATTTAAACCGGGTGATGATCAACGTTACTACTGGAAAGTCAATTTCATCTGGTCGATAAAACATTGTTCTAGTGATTTAGTTAGATAATATTTTTTCTAAATCACCTCGGTAATTAGGGTGGAAGTTCATGTTTTAATGCAAACGGGATATTTTGACTTTGCGAGATACGACACGACACTTCATTGTTTTGCAACAAGTTCAAATAAACAATTAACTGTATTATAATCCTAATATTTTAAAATTATATTAATTTGTAAATGAAAACTAAAATACGAGAGTTAGGAAAGATGAGGGGAGGTGAACCATGCCTGGAGATGAACTGGTGAGGCAGAAGTCGAGGAGTTGACATCGCACCGATTGATTTCACTTGCTTGTAGCCACGGAAGGAAAACCCAAAAATAGCATCCACGATAATGTCAAAATCAGTGGCCAGTTCTTTTGGAAAATCCTCTAGTGGCAAGAAAGGAACAACAAGTGCCTCCAGCTGAGTAACAAGCCCATGGTAAAGAGGCTTATCAGTGTGTTTGGGATAGCAAACAAATGCCATGTATCCAATATGATAAAGGTGGTGTGTAGCCACCAGTCCATCACCACCATTGTTGTCAGGCCCACAAATAATTAGCACCCGGCTGTACTCATTCATTCTATAAACCTCTACTATGGATGTTGCAACACTGAGGCCTGCAAGCTCCATCAACTAGTCTGGTAATGTGGATGCTCCATTTCACCAAAGTCTCATCCTTTTCTATCACACTGTCAGCTCTCAGTCCAAAGTCTCCATCATGGATGATGGGATTTCATCAGCATGAGGTAAGGTTGAGGGAAAAATTTAAAACTCTAATTTCTGTTATGATTCTAGCCAAAAATCGATGTAATCTCCAGCTCTTTTTGTATGGGAAAGGAGATACTAGATGGAGAAGAAGATTTGGCACTAAAACTGCCGATTACATTCACTTGAAAGTTACTATAGCCTTTTGAACAAATCCATTATGTGTATATCCTGCAAATCATGGCATTCCATGAGACAACATTTCTTTGAGGCATTCTAACAAACAGTTACACACCTTTTCAACAAATCCATTTTTCTCATACACTGCAATCATAACAGGTCGTGAGGCTACATTTCTTGTAGCATTTTGTCAAATAGCTTACAGGCTTCCACATTCGCATACATAACTACCAAAGACACTTACAACTCTAACCTCTGGAAAACAACATCTCTCCAAAAGCTTTGGTGGATCTCATACCCTACTCCAAGGCTCGTGTTTTGGCACAGTGGGAATACACAGGTAAAAAAAAACTCATCAGGTTGGAGACCGGTTTGTTACGTGAATGAAACATAAGGTGGCTATCTCTTGAGGAAACTCATGTCTTCTATAAAGCGAGCGGAGACCTATTCCATGTGAATTTGTCGTGTTCTTTCATTTAGTCGACATTGAACAATGTCTACCAAAGCACATTGTAACTTCAACATCGACAAAACCTTTTGTCTTTTTATGCTGTTGGTAGGAAACGCGTGGATGCCAAAACCTTGTTTTAGAACCCGTATTTTGGCACAGTTTGGAAGTATGTTGGCAAATGCAAAGCGATTGGGTGGAGAAAAGGGCCTACGAATGGTGCGAGACTCATACCCGTCCCCCAAGCGTTTGCAACTACAACATCTGTCAAAATCCCTCTCAGAGATCATTTAACCTGCTTCAGTACAGATATAAACCCATTTCAATCGATTTGTAGATAGAAATACGAGGAGATATTGGGTATGATTCATTTCTGTCTGTAGGGATGAATAAAAAATGATTTTAGGCGACTATTCCAGAGAGCTTCGTTCATCATAGTTCCCTTTTTTTTTTATTGAAACTATCCACTTGTTGCTGAATGACCAACATTAACTTGCATTACCACGTGATCCGCGCCTTGGATTCCAAATAAAGTTCTTGGATTCTTGTGCAAGGAAAATGACAAGTTGAAAAAAAAAGAAAGGTTACTCATGCGTTTTCCAAGTGGACCACGTTCCTTCACGTGAAGTCCAACTGGTCTTCCATTCGTTTATAGCTAGATTTGAGGGGCACTACAGAAGGGAGGCTAATTAATTAATAATAATTAATTAGACTAGATAGAAGGTGTTGATTAACGAAGGGTCGTTAATTAGGGTACGTGTTGGATAGGCGACTTAATTAATTAGCGTAATGTAATCAATTAATGACAATGGAAGAGAAGAAGAGCACTACCGACAATATGTCGTCGATTTGCGGGAAAGGAGATAATTAGCACAATTTAAGTCTTTAAATTGCTCGGGCGTAATTATAGGTGTCTACACGCATTTTAGGTTTGAAAATTACCAAACCTAATAAATAAAAATGTGTACGAGTTATTAAAAACCTTTATGCATTTTAGATGATAATGATTTTTGTCCACTTTTTGGCCCCCATTTTGGTGCACTTACTCAAGTACTCAACCAATTTTAGGTCAAAATCCAAATGCATATTTAGCCAAAACGTTACTCAAATTCCTTTGTTATTTTGACCTTAATGGTCAATAAAATAACATTTTTAATTTTATCAAATCCTAACCCATTATTAATTGAAAATAAATAAATCTTAACATGTCACCATGTCATTAGTCAAGGAAATTTACCACGTCTACAATGTATCGCTCTATGGGTGGAATTTCCCGTTAGTGTTTCTTGAATACAATTTCTTATCATGTAATGAAGTCCAAACTACAATATCAACTCATGTGTTTTATTTGAACATTTCCTCACCTTTTATAAATTACTTGGGGGTAAAGGCCATTCTTTACACACGGAATATGACAGTATTGTCATGCCTATCCCACTAAACTAGAGACCCTCAAGGCATATAACTATTTTTTATCAAATGTAACAAGATTTAGTCAGCCTAAAACTCATCCATTTTACAACATATAATCACACTACATGATACAATTCATAAGACAAAAATAAACACAATATTGTGTCTTTGTTAACACATAAAGGTGGAGAGGGAGAGATGGTGTCCATTTTGTCTCATATGAATCTAAACCATGCATGGGATACTTTCTTCATCTGGTACCTAGCTCACTTTATTTGAGTTTCATTTTATCATTCACTTATGAAATAAATGTGTATTATCATGACATGAAAAAATAATGCTCAAATAATAATCATCAAAATAAATTTTCATAAAATATACTTCTATGTCAATTCCAAACAAGTGATCCTCAAAAATTGTGATCAAGAAACCTATAATCAATTTATTACAAAAACACAAGCACATATGTATCTAAAATTAGAATGTAATGATCCATAATATATACATGGTTAGATCAAAATAAATGTCCAAAATCTAATAGCAATAATAATAAAAAACGTTGTCTCTACGGTAGGGAGTAGTACAATATAAAACTAAATACCATAAATGTCAACTACATATGTGTTAATTGAGGATTTGTTAATACAAGGATGGGATATTATATCCTTAATTCCTTAAAAAGGTGTCATCCTGGTTCCAAAATAAAAAGGTGAGGGTAATGGATGGTAGAATAAATCTATATAGGGTGCATCCAGGACATATATAGAGAACTTGACCACCCATCCCCACGGGGGATAGGGCAACCCTAACTAGACTAGATACTTGTTGAGGGAATTTTACTCCCTTAATTACTTTATATTCTTAATCCGCTAACCGTAACCTCTCTATACTATACAACTTAGCTTCCCTCAACCTCCTTGATCCCCTAGAAATTCTAAGGCCCTATATGCCCTATGCACTAGACCATATAGAGATAGGGTAAGGGAAGGCCCAAACATGCTCTTATGAGGAAGATATTATGAGGACCCTACACTAAACTATATATAGTTCCATATATATTTATAGGGCCAAGGGATGGTCATAGATTTTGAGGATGGAAATGTTTATCTATAACACAATGACACTCAAGTATCTTGCTTTATAAATTGACCTACTTATTTTTGTAGTCTCGGTCAAAATATAATATTTATAATTCATGAGTCAATTTTAAGACTCTAAGATGATAAAAATGAGGATCCTCAAGTATTTTGTTCAAAAATTTATCATGCAATCCACCGATACAAATACATAAATCCTTCCATGGTACTTTTAAAGTCCATTAGAGTACAAGGAATAATAAATAAAATGGTCTTGTATGAGATCATTGGTTGGTTATACACAAACCTACCGATATAAGTCATAACTTGGTTATTATTCTCTGATTTCTAAAATAAGTCCTTATTCTAGAAATGGAAGTAAGGTGAGAACATCAACCGAGTGTATGAGTTACCCGACATTCCTTACCTTTGATGTATGATATGTCTATTTTATATTCACTTATGAATTCCACCCATCTACATTGAGAAGAATTTAAGTTATCTTTAGTAAAAATGTTTTTAGAATTTATGGTCATTCCTTAATTTTGAATGGTTTTCCTACAGAAAATGCCTCCACAATTTCAAAGCATGCACTTCTATAGCTAATTCTAGATCATGAGGTGCATAATTTTACATATAATCCTTCAATTTCCTTAAATCATATGCAACAACTTGGTCATTTTGAGACAATATGTCCCCAAAAAAATTGAGGGAAGCATCATTCCAAACTTTGAAATCCCTATTTTTATTAGGAATGACTAAGATTGGAGCACAAGTTAAGAGTTCCTTAAGTTGTTGAAATGCATCCTCACATTTTTGGGTCCAATCAAACTTCTATCCATTGCACTAAAAGGAAGTGAAAGGATTATCTACCTTAGAAAACTTTCTTATAAACCACCTATAATATCCAATGAGTCCCATGAAATTACATACTTCATGCACATTCCTAGGGGAAATCACTCTTGAATGAATTTAATTTTTTTGGATCAATGACAATACCATTTAGATAGATAATATGCCTAAGGTATTGGATCTCAACATGAAAAAATCAAAGCATAGATAATTTTCCATGTATCTTGTAATTCCTTAATCTTTACAAGACCAAGCATAAGTGGTGTTCATGCTCCTATTCATTCTTATAATATACAAAGATATCATCAAGGAATACCAACACAAATTGAGCTAGGTAGTCTTTAAATACATTATGCATTAGATTCATGAATGTTGCATGGGCATTAGTTAGCCTGAAAGGCATAAAAATAACTCCAAATTGCCATAACATGTTCTATAAGTAGTTTTGTGCACATATTCCTCCTTAATTTGAAGTTGATGATACCTTGACCAAAAATCAATTTTTGAAAAAACCATAGTGTCTTTCATAAGATCAAAAGATCATCTATCCTTCACAAGGGATAGTGATTTTTAATATTCACTTTGTTAAGCTTCATATAGTCGATGCAAAACCACAAGGTGCCATCCTTGTTTTTATAAAGACCACTATATTACCCCATAATGAAACATTAGGTGTTATGAACCCTTGGTTAAAAATTTCTTGCAGTTGAACCTTGACTCTTAAAGATAAGTCATGTTTAGCTTATATGGAGACTTGGAAGTAGGAGCTTCCTAGGCATGATTTTAAAAAAGAAATAAAAATCACATAATAGAGAAATCTCATGGACTTATTTGGTAAATACATACCTAAATTCCATAAGGATGGGGTATTGCTCCATAATTTTGTCTACTTCCACACTTAATTCCTCAAGTTGGATAAAAAATATCTTAGAGCCTTTCCTTAATGTTTTATTAAGCTAAATGGTAGAAATGTTTCTAGATTTATTCATTGTCTTGATACTAAATAATTCTACCGAATTCTAGTGGTCATCTAATATAGTAAACCCCAAGTATGTTACCAAAAATGTACTAGATTTTTTTTTGTAACTAGAATTCTCAATCACCCTTGCCACCAGCGATGGAAATTGATGCCTCTTAATTTTCTAATCTTATGCATAACATTCGACATACACATGTAAGAATCGAAAAATATAAATCATGATTTAATCAGAGCTATCATTTCATTATTATATCATGCATTATTAGTTCTTAATATAAAGTTAGAATTAATCGTATGAAGCCAAAAGTACAAGTACCTATGTGTTTTTTCATATTCACTTTGTTCACCTAATTAACTAAGGCATTACAGATTAATTCCTTAAGCATGTGAATCAAATAATAATTCTTTCTTTCATTATAAACAAGAGAAAAAGATGAATATAAATGCAATAATATATTCCTTAATCATTTTTTCAATATGTGTCTTGTTATTCATCCATATATTATTGTAATTTGTTCAAACCCATTAATCATAATAATTCAACTATGGTTTGCATAAAATTCATCCATAAAGTTAATCAATAAGAAGTAATTTAAAATTACAAGTTTACATATATTCATTAATGTTCGAGTGATACAATATTAAAATTTTTACATCATAATATAATTACAAAAATCTATTGTACATAATGGCTTTCCATAGTTTTCATTAAGGTATGCAAAGGTTACATTTTTCTTGCCTTAATAAACATGAGTCTTAACTTTTATAATTAAAGAGTTACATTTTGAAACATTCAATATATAATAATTTCCAAGTATAGAAAATGTTTACATCCATTTTTTTAGTACAATACACACACCCATATGCATATACATGCATACATACATACATACATACATGCATACATAAGTACATATGTACGTACATACAAGCATATCAAGTATACAATAACACATCTACAATCACAACATCATGTCTCTGTTCTCTAGAGATCGATCATGAAGTCCATTTCTCTATTGGGAGAAAGAGTATTGTTAGAGTGCTTTACCTTCAAAAATGAGTTCTTCGGGGATTCCCGCACATCTCTCACAAAGTGAGAGTGGATTTTATATAGTAAGAGAAAATTCCATGCATAAAATCCATTCACCAAAAATGAAAGATAAAAAAACAAGGTAAGAGTAAATATCTCCTAGTAATAATAATGATTTTGGCCAAAATACTTAGGATAATGAAGGTACCCCTTACTAAACTCTAATGAGGAAGGAGGGCATGTTAAGTCCTACCCAACTCCACATAAGGTAAGACTTTTAGTTTGTCCACGAGTCAACCCTACCCCCTAATACTTGTCATGTGTAATCCACTACATTAGGTTGCCCACCCATCTATATGATTTAAATAAATTTAAATATCTATCGGATGACTAAGATCAAATGAATATAACATTAACAAATAAGATATAACATGAAAAGTACAAACAAGATTACAAGATAGGAGATAAGAGTTAATTAACTTGTACGGGATATCCGAACTAATTTTGGGTTGGAAAGGTTGGAACTTTGATGTGTAATCTTTGTCTAAGAAATTGAAATCTGGAACATCTTTGGGCAAAACCACCCAAATAGGGACAAGTTCTAACCTCAACAAGCATGATGTGATTGTCACCAAGTGTTGCACTACATTTCACACTCTATGTATTTCAAGTGTGTGCATGATTGAATTATGTCCCTTTGAGTTAGGTTTCGTATGTACCCAAAATTATAAGCTGCACCACCGTAACGATGATACATGCCCCAATGATGATACGGGTCTCCTTGCAGGTGTTGAATCTAGAAAGGCTTGTCAAGTATACACTTGTGTCCCGCATGCCCCACTCAACCTCCACATGCTTTGTTTTTCCCTTTTTCCCCTTTCCTCTTACATTTTGTCTTTAGTGACGACAGGGTGGCGGTCCCGTGACCGCTACCGGGAGACAGGGCGGCGGTCTCGTAACCACCGCCCTGCACAAGGCGGCAGTCCTGTACGCATTTTCCAAATCCTTCCGAAGATCACATCAAATGTAAATCTTGGATTTTGAATGCTTTCTTCAACCACTTTGGCTTGCATTAATGTTTTCTGCTCCCTGGGAATAGTGTTTTTCCTTTTTTATAGTAAAAGAGTTCTAATGGGAGTTACCCTCTGGTAAATGCATTGGTTATAAATAGCCAACTTGTTTTCAAGCAAATGGCCCCTCATCCTCTCAATTCTCTTGTTCAGTTTTTCAATTTCTTGCTTAGAATTTTGTTAGTTTCATGTTTTTCTTCCATTGTTGGTATTTTAGAGGTCATATCATCTTCTTGTTTCAAGTCTTGTTTCATTGCTTGCTTCATACAATCATTTTAAACATAGAATAGCTTCATTTCTAGACTAGAATCCATTAAAGTTACAGGTTTTTTTTTGTCACAAGGATAATTTCTGAAACTCTTGGTACACTTGTGTTGTATTCCTGCAATAAATCCCACTAGGAATTGCATAGTCAAGCTCTGTTCACTTGCGTTATCCCTCTCCTACTCGCATTATATTCGGTCTATATCCAAAGTTGCCATTGTTCGAATGCTATCTTTTGTTGATACTATCATATACACACTTTTGGATTCACGAGGACATGAAGGAATGAGGAGATCACACTGAGGGGATGAAATCACACACAACTAGATTTACCACTATTCTGTAAATGCCAGGTTTGAGCTATCAAAGTTCTAGTTACAACATATCAAATAGAGTAGTGAATTATTTCATTTCAGTTAAAAGTTCACTCTCGATATCACCAGGGGAAGTTATGGGGATTGATAGTTTCTGAGAAACTATGATTCATTCCTCACTTCTGAGGTAGGATCGAGAGCCTTTCAAATTTAATATATTTAGTTGCTTAGATATTTAGGATAAAATCACAATTGCACAGGCAAATAGCCATACCAAGCTACTTTGTTTGTTTTCATTTTTTTCTAGATTATTTTTCCATTTTATAAATATACTAGAGTAGCTGCTCTTCAATTTCATTGAAATACGTCATTGGAAAATACAAAAATAGAAGAATGCTTATGTAGTGTAATACCTCTTTCATAATCAGTTTATTAATGTTAGTTAGAGGTTGAATCATCTTTGTATGACAATCACAGGACCTAGAGAGCCTAGAGAATATATATTTGAACCTATAGTACCTCAACCAAATTTACCCATGACTTTAGCTGATATAGATCAGGACCTTAGGATACAGGTCTTTCGAGCAACAACAAACTTACAAGCAATTAGTGAGCAACTAAGAGGATTGAATATCGAAGACGACAAAGCTTACACATTCTGGTCAAACCATCCAAATTATAGATTGCCTTGATAAAACACCTGAATGACCGTGCAAGGGTTCGAACGAGAACAAACATTTGGTTACGATCCTTTGGTTCCACAGCCTAATGCAGAGACCTCCTCATTGATATAGACACTAGCTTACGTATCCAAGTTGCAGAACACCTGTTAGGTACTCTCGAGAAAATCATACAACTTCTAGTTCTAAACGTAGAAGCTAAAAAGGCATACGATTACTGGATAGTCGGAAGAAGGGATTGATTCTTCACATGACCATAATAGGTCCACAACAACCACGCACTCATGGTTGTGATCCCCAAGTCCCACAACCCAACGGGCCTACAAATCAGTCAAGTATCGACACCGGCTTACGAACGCTGGTGTTTAGATCCTCACCACTCCCGCCAGATATTATAGTACAGTTCTCCGTATTAAACATAGAAGCTAATCAATCTAATATTTTCTGGGCTAGACCAGAAAACCACCCATAGTTAACACAAAATCCACTAAACCACCTATCACCATTTTATGACCTTGTCTGGAGATATATACGAAGCTCCCACAGGTCACTTCCCACGTATCCAACAACCAAGAAATAGGATCTCGAGAGCTCGACATCGATTGGAGCCTCCGAAGCAGCCATTATATCCGAATGAGCCATTACACCAATCTAGGTTAGGAGGGCCTTCTTCACCTTAGATTCACAGATTCCATTATTGTGTGTTGAGGATTTAAGATTACCCGATTAGCTTATACATATCCATTCACATTCAACATTCACCGGCTGTCTCGACACGACCTCGGGAAGTCGGGTACGAGGAAAGGGTACTTGTAGATTCCCATGCTCGCTTGTCACTTTTCCATCATACAAAATTGGTGAACCCGACGTGAAACAAACTAATATCCCTCTTTCTATTTTCATTTCTTCCATCCACCTTCGCTCTTTCCCATTATTTCTACGGGTATTCATATACCCCCGAATATGTCGGGATATGATGCATATGGTAGACCTCTCTCAGGTCTCAAAGTAAACTATAGTCAAACAAATAGACAACCATCACCCTCACTTTTTGCATGGGCTGATAACTATTCAAGTAATTACTTGTCATCTCAAACTCCCCCTCACAGAACTAGTTCTAGTTCTTCATTCCGAATTGAGGAGTTTGATCAGTTTGCACAAACACAACAGCCAGAGCCATCAAGCTCTAACAATATGATGTTTACTGGAGAATCCACTTCATCTCCTCGGGTCTTGTTCAGACCATAGATCAGTAGACAATCAGACCCACTCCCCTTTTTGGATGAGGAGTACTTGGCACGCTTCGCTAAAAGTGAACAACGCTTCCAAAATATGTATCCACCTTTAGGAAGTTTACAAATATAGTATGATACCCTATTCCAGGAGAACACCCCCATTCCTCCACCTATGGGAAATACCTCGGTGAAGCTTGGTAGGTAACGACCAATTCATAGCAGGGTATCATACCCCTTACAACCTCAAGCCATACAACAAACACCCTTAAGGAAAAGCACTGTGTCTTCACCGATGGAGGTCATTTCAGCCTTAGCTGAGAAGGTTAGAGGGCTAGAACTTGCTCAAGCAAACCAAAATTCATATTTTGGGCAAGCGGGAATCCCCAACCCTCTGCATCACCCTAGTCAAGTTGACCTCCTTACAGGAACAGGCACGTTAGGCATGCCTCCTCAAAATCCTTATAATTATCCACAACAAACACCAACTAGGACAACATTTTCAAATGCCGCTCCAGTTGAAAACATGACACCCCCTCGGACTTGGCACCAAACAACCCATACCAGAACAATGCTCCTCCTTATTTAAACATCTATTCAAAATCACCACAAGGAGACATGTTCTCTTCTCCGGGATGTTCGTTCAACCACATGGATTCCCTTATGTCCCTACAAATGCATATGTTATGCCATATCAACAACCCATTCCACCTCAACCCCCTCAGCAAGCCCCATCGATGGTCGAGGCCTACGCAGTAGGGACTTATTCGGAATATTTAAAAGAACCCCTAGACTTCACCATACGAAGTGTTATGCTTCCAAGACCTCTTCCCGATTTTCCCAAATACAAAGGGGAAGGGGACCCAAATGCACACATTAAGGCCTATGCCATAACCATATGGGAGTTACTCCCTTGGGACGGGGTTGTCGCTAAAATATTCCCTAAGACCCTAGAAGGTATTGCCCTTGATTGGTATTATAGAATACCTGAAGCTTGATACACTCATTTAAACAACTCATGTCAGAATTCATCAAAGCTTTTGACATGAACAAATTGTTAAGAATGGGAATCAGGGAGTTCTTACATATCAAACAAGAACATAATGAATCCATCCGCTCATTTTATCCAAAGATGGCATATGGTTCTCTACTCATCAGTGAGTGCTCCAAATATGGATCAAATGGAACTATGTGATTTATTCCTTAATTCACTCAATAGAGAGATAAAGGAAGAAGTCCAAAAGTTCCCACTAAGAACTTACGATGAAGTACTCGAAAGTGCTCTCCGAATCGACCAAGCAGCGATTGATAGTGGTCGTAAGACATATGGGACAAATGGGAAATTAACCACTCCCAATCAAAACACCACGGCCTATCCTAATGTTGGGAACACTAATCAAGGACCTAAGATCCTTAACAAGAACCATGGGGTTACAACAGATGGAGTAACTGACCAAGCTAAAAGGGAAAATGTTGTAAACATTTGCCACCTGTTAATAATCAGTGAAATAATAATTTTACCCCAACAATCAACGCGGTGGATTTTAATCGTCCACCACATGGCAACAACAACAACAACAATGACAAGTCTAGACACAAAGTCCAAATCAAAACCCAACCGGATATCAGAGTCAAAACCAAAGGCAACAACCTCAAAATTTTAACTCTAAAAACCAGCAACCTTATCGAATTTGGGCCACAACAGGTTTTAAATCAATAACCTTGAAATTACAATCCCAATCTATATTGTGGCTTCCACAAGATTCAAGGCCACGATACTAGGACTTGTCGTGAATACAATAAATTCATGCAAGTGTTTGCCAGAAGATCAAAAACAACTCTTTATAGATATGTTTTTAGCAAATTTTGTAGTACCCATGCCAAATGCTTATGCAGGGGCAGTTTCCCCTCAAAATGCATCCCTCAAGATCTTCAATGACCCACTCCCAAACCATTCTAACAACAACTAGGTTAGATCCTAATGGAACAAATAAGGGTGTCATGACAGGAAACAATGATCATGAAGCTTCAACTTCATTAAATCCACCAGTCGCACCCCAATTAGGAACTCGACCTCAAACTAAGATAGTTGGTTTAGTGGAGTTAGACGCCGAGCTACCCATAGAAACCATAACAAGAACATGGGATTATTCTTCTCAACCAACTCCAAGTTATTCATTAGAGCCAGACAACACTAAACAAACATTGCTAAAACCTATAGGCACCTATGATCTAATTAATGATTTAACTAAAACCTTCTCACACATCTCCTTCTTGGATTTGTTAAAAAACTCTCCCGCCCATAGGGCTGCCCTCTTAGAAGCATTAGGCCTTGGCCATTTAATCAACATCACTCCTCCTCTAGAAACACAAGTAAACCATG
The DNA here is from genome assembly GCA_018340775.1 of Taxus wallichiana var. yunnanensis. Taxonomy (NCBI): domain Eukaryota; kingdom Viridiplantae; phylum Streptophyta; class Pinopsida; order Cupressales; family Taxaceae; genus Taxus; species Taxus wallichiana. Next base: position 97,398 of record JADAXU010000137.1, read on the forward strand.
TGGATTTTGATGTTTATCCTCCAGGGGCAGCCAGATAGGGATACTGAATTTATATTCGATATAAGCAAAATGCCAACAGACGCTGAAATTACATGAAGAGGTGACCCAACTTTACATTTACAAGTTTGGGTCTACAATAATTATGTTAAACATGCAATGGTCGATGATGGGCAAGCATCAACATAGTCCCCTTCGCTTTCCTTCAAAAGCTAGGATATGGAGAGACAAATTGTTCCACGACGTGAAATACGCTAAGAGGTTATGATAGCCTCAAAGCCACTTTGATTGGAACCATAGTTTTACTAGTCACTTTAGGACCCAAGATGGTCCTCACCAAGTTTTATATTATAGATCGGGAAACCAATTATAATATGATCCTTGGTCGGCCATGGATACACCGCATGAAGGCAATCCCTTCCACATTATTCCAAGAAATAAGATTTCTACACTTAGGGAAAATATTCGTGGCACAAGGTGACCCAAAACCCTTCGATATACACCTAGCTGATTTGAAGAAAAGACAGGTGTTCACTCCGAGTTTGAACTCCCAACAAATCAGCTTGTCAAACCAACTAATTCACAACCAAAAGAAAAGTTGATACCCACCACTGAGTTGGAAATTACAAATCCAACCGAGGACGTTCCAGTACTCAAAAATGAGACCAATGCTATAAAAACAGTATCACTAGGGACTACCGCAAAAATTTTTGAGTTGCTGGAGAAAGACTTACCTATTCTCCTACCATTTGATTCCATGGGTATGGGACACCCTGGGAATCACTTCTCTTCCATCAGATGAAGTTTTTATGGTAGAGGTAACCAAAGCAAAAGAAATAGATATGACAAATATCCCAACGTCAATTTTTCCAAACAAATATTGGACTCTCCACTTTGATGGAGCTAGATGTCACTTTGGAGTCTGGGGGGGGGTGATCTTTACTTCACCTGAGGGAAAGATCCTACCTTTCACCTTTAAATTAAACTTTGAATGTACAAACAATGGAGCTGAGTACGAAGCTCTCCTCCTTGGCCTCATCCTAGCTAAAAGAATGGGTGTCAATAACATTAGAGTGCTAGGAGACTCGCAACTAGTCGCAAACCAAGTCTCTGAGGTATATGAAACTAGGGCTGAACATTTACAACTATACAAAACAACCGTGTTAGATTTAAGCAAGGGATTCAACTTCATATCAATTGAAGCAATCCCATGAGAGTAGAACCTTCTCGCAGACTCAATAGAACCTCAGCTTCCCGTTTCACCCCAAACAGTGAGTTGGAGGACACAAATTTCATGGTATCACTGCATCGAACCCATTAGTGCGTAAAATACCAACAAACTCACTCCTAGCTCATGGAGAAGCTGAGGATGATTTTTCTATCATAGGTCACTTTGACGATGATAAAGTCACTCTCGAATATCTGAATGCCTATGTGGAGCTACACCTTGCTCACCGTATAGTTGATCTTTCCCTAATACCTCATTCCTCTTCCTACTTTGGAAATCCCATGGTAGAGTCTCCTCCATAGAAAGATCTCGATATCTATGAGATAGAAAATGGAGAAAGCTTGGAATTACCTCCAGCCCCACCTGAATTTGAAGAAGGTAACTTCTTTGATAGAAGAAACCATTGATATAAACATTGGAATGGAGGAGGAACCAAGAATTTTGAAGTTGGGATCCTCGTTAACTCCAGAGGAGATAGAAATACACACCCAAATCCTTAAAGAACATCAAAAGGATTTTACATTTAACTATAAAGAAATGATGGGCATTGCACCACAAGTCATGGTGCATAATCTTGTCACTAAACCAGATGCGAAGCCAATTAAACAAAAGTCAAGACCAATGAAGCCAAAAGTGGCTCTCATGGTAAAAGAGGAAGTAGTAAAACTTCTCCAAGTAGGATTCATCAAGCCCATTGACTATTCACAATGGGTATCTAATATCATTCCCATCCTAAAAAAGAATGGGAAAATACGCATTTGCATAGATTTTCGGGATATTAACAAAGCTTGTCCCAAGGATGATTTCCCATTACCATCCATTGACGTTATCATTGATGCAACAGCTGGATTTGAACTATTGTCCCTCATGGATGGGTTCTCAGGGTACAATCAGATTAAAATATCAGAGCAGGATCAAGCCAAAACCACATTCATAACTCCTGGGAACTTATTGTTATGTTGTCATGCCATTTGGTCTTAAGAACACCCTGCTACGTATCAGTGGGCAATGACTTATATATTCCATGATCTTATCCATAAAATTGTGGAATCCTATGTGGATGACTTGTTGGCCAAAGCCAAGAAACATTGTGATCATCCGGAAGTGCTCCGTATCATCCTCTCATGACTAATCGAATATGGTGTCACATTAAATCCAGAGAAGTGTGTGTTTGGTGTGACAGGAGGTAAACTTCTGGGATACATTATATCTTCATGAGGGATTGATGTTGATCAACCAAAATATGGGTTGTTCTCGAAATGATCCCACCATCGGATGAGTCTGGAATTAGGTCATTTCTTGGGAAACTTGGTGCAATCCAAAGGTTCATCCCAGATTTAAGCTTTTCCATTCATCCAATCAACAATCTACTCAAGAAAGATTATAGCGTCGATTGGACTGAAGAATGCAACAAGGCCTTCAAAGTAGTTAAATGCTTCTTGTTGTCACCACCCATGCTAATGCCTCCCAAGCTAGACCACCCTTTGATCCTATACTCACGAGCCACTCATGTCTCGTTGGCCTGCATGCTGGCTCAAGAAGATGATGACAAATGAGAACGTGTGATCTATTTCATTAGCCGAACGTTGCTCGATTATGAAACACGTTACACACAGGCAGAGAGAGAATGCCTTGCCATAATTTTTGCAACAAAACGTTTGAGACATTACATGTTAAACCAGAAACAAGGGTCATTGTAAAGATAGACCATTTATGAACATTTCTCACACAAGGATCTTTATCTAAAAAGTTGGCCATTTCATAACCTTAATGGGAGAATTTGAGTTAACATTCATAAACTAGAAATCTGTTAAAGGACAAATCATTGTAGACTAGTTAGCTGACAATCCACTAGATGGAGGTGAGCTGGTAAATCTAGACTTTCCCGATGAGTGTGTATACTTTGTCGAAACCAGGCCCCCATTTCTACATGTCCCTGGTATACTGATATCATCAATTTTATCATGGACCATACATACCGGAAGGTGCCACGTCACAACAAAGAAGGTGGTTACACATTATTACCACTAAATATGTTGTTTTAGACCAAGTACTCTATCGTAGAGCCTTTCGACGGCATGCTTCTAAGATGCATCGACATAGAAGAATCCAAGAGGATTCTTCATGAATCCCACAGTGGGATATGTGGGGGCCACTTCGGTGGTCATGCCACCACTCACAAAATACATCGGATGGGCTATTTTTGGCCCACTCGAGCATGACGTAGTGGAATTTGTACGTAAGTGCCACAAATGCCAAGAATTCTCTCACGAGATTCACATGCCAGCACAATCCCTACAACCAATAGCGACTCGTGGCCCTTCTCCACGTGGGGTCTAGACTTGATAGGGAAGTTCTCTCCCTCATCAACCGATGGCCATAATTTTATAATCACAGCCATGGAATATTTTACCAAATGGGTGGAGGCCATGCCTCTCACCACCGTACCAGGTTCGGTAATTGCCAAATTCATTCTGAACCAAATTATCTGTAGGTATGGTGTCCCACAAGTCATTATCTTAGATAATGGCACGTCCTTTAAAAATGATGAAGTCCATGAGTTATGTAGAAAAGTTCAAGATAAACCATCACACGGCCTCTCTTTACTACCCTCAAGCCAATGGGCAAGCCAAGCGACAAACAAAACGTTAAAAGCTATTCTCCTCAAAATAGTCAAGGAGAACAAGTGAGATTGGCATTTAAAACTATATCCGGCCTTGTGGGCCCATCGAACCTCAATAAGAACACCAACAGAGCAACTCCTTTCTCATTGGTATTTGGGGGTAGAAGCGGTTCTCCCGCTTGAGGTTGAAATACCTAGTCTCCGTATCTCATTACAAGGGATTCTGGATGAAGAAGCTTATAGGAGGCACGCCTCTCTCAACTAGAAAGCCTTGACGAGGCTAGGTTAAATGCCGAACAATGCACAGAGCCTATGCTGACCGGATGTGCCGTAGAAGACAACAAAAAAGTCTATGAGTGAGAAATATATGAAGGAGATTTAGTTCTAAGACTAGACAACCTGGATCGATAAGAAAACCGGTGAAGGAAGGAAGTTTCGGCCCAAATGGTTGGGCCCATACCGAGTCATGAAGGACTACGGAAATGGTGCGTATCTCTTGTGCACACTAGAAGGTGAGGAATTGGTGAAACTATCAATTCCTTGCATCTTAAGTGGTTTTACGCATAAAACACCAAAGTCATTACTAGTACATTATAGCTACTTACATTGCATTAGTCTCTTAGCTGCTTCATTCTATCCATTTCGTAAAAATGGTAGTCCAGGAGCTTACTCTTAAAAAAATCTATTACAAATTTCTAAAATATTGGCAAAAGCATTCATATCACATCTCTCCAAACATCATCAACTATTTTCAAATCTTCTCATCAATTTCGACAGACAAACATTGATGAAAACCATACCAAGACCTGCATACTTGGCTTTGCTCTTTCTTTCTACTAGGTGAAGTTGTCCTTGCCCACGGTCTATTCTAGAAGCTTCTTGGTGTCACATCTATCCCTCTTAAATCTCTTGGAATGAAAGGATATCCCAAAGTCATAGATCATAAATGTCAAAATCAAATGAAATCAAAAGCACCAAGCAAACAAAATATTTTATTTTACACACTTCTTTGCCCCATCAACCTTCGGTGATAAGCCCACATCTCTTACTGGTGATGTGAGGTTGGGAAAGGAAAGAAGTGCCCTTACTCACCTATATCTTGCCTTTGGTGACAAACCCATGCTTCTTACTAGTGGCGTGAGGCAGGGTGTGGGGGGTCTAGTCACACAAATGAACAAATCTTGGTATGCTAAAAACACAAGTCAAATTCTATTAAGAGGAAGCAAATATCCAAATATCCAAATTCCAAAGAGATCAAATCCTCAAAACCAGATTTTGTCAACCAAGTTGCCATTTATGAATCTAAGTCTAGATAAACTGAAAAGTAAGTGGCCTTCTAAGCTTGGTGGTAGTTCTGGGTAGGGTGGGTGTGTAGGTCCAAATTTGGTTTTTGTTACTAGTTTGTTTGTCTCTCATCATTCCATTCAATCAAACTCATACAACTTGTGCCCTTCCTAACTCTTGGTGTTGAGCCCTCACATCTTACTAGTTGCGTGGATTTGGGATTGGGGCAAGTTCATCTCTTTATCACTATACATTCATCACGTTTGCCAACATAAGAAGAAATTACACACATTTCCCAAAGAGTTCAAAAGTTCAAGTACTACCATATGTTAGTATCATCTCATATCAGCACTACAAAAACATACAGAGTAAAATATTCTATCTACTATCATTGTTATCCATTGCATACATTCTGAAAACATGAAAAATAATATTCTAAAAGCATCTAAATACACATATAGAAATAAGTCACAAAATTCAAGATGCCAAGAGTCTAGATAGATATATATATATATATATATATATATATATACAAATCAAGTTTCATATACAATGCCATCATGCACTAGGCATGGTCAAAATGCTCAATGAGCCCGGAAAGTACAAAAACACTCATATAAACATCTAACAAAATACTACAAAAATAGTCTCTCAATCCCTATGGGATCCCTCAGAGGGTGCGCGACCATGCCTAGGACTCGGCTACGCCGGTGCTCCGAATGCACTGAGGGCTCATGGTCACGCCCAGTAGCTGCCATCTCGCTATGAGAATGGCTCCTCCTCATCAAGTGCTCGGCTGTCCTATATCCAGCCACCTCCGTGTGGAGAGAAGTCATGATCTTCGCCACATACTAGACAGAGGAAAAACATCGGTGTGCCTACTACCGGCTGCTGAGGGCTCCCCCACGTCCATGGAAAGCTCAAGCACGAGTCTTCTCCGAGGGGAGAAGTAGGGTATCGGTACACACTCGGTGAATCAAGTCTCGCCACTCATCAGCAGTCACCAAAACAAAGGAGAAAACAAGTTAGAAAATAATCAATGATAGAATCAAGAGTAAACAAAACAAAAAGAAATAACAAACTAAGATGAGTCTAACTAAAACAAATGTCAGGAGAAGAGTGACAACTCACTAGGATCGCAGGCCTCCAAGAAGGATCTCTAGGATCCGCGCCTGCCACTGACGCCACCACCGACTGGTGCCCCTCTCCCACGTCTGGGGCAATGTGATGGCCTGCAATAGACTCGCCATCTCCACCTGGGTCCCGAGAGAGTAACTCCTCTAAAACCAGAGTCACCCTCTCTGTGCTCCACTCCACCCTCTCGGCCTGCAGGATCTCCTGGGTATCATGCCACTCAGGATCACTATCATCCCCCACCACCCATCTCACTGATCTCCATGTCCTCTGATCTCCTCCTTGGTCTCTCCCCCAGTGAACTCCTCAGACTTGAGTCCACGTCGATGGGCTCATCACTGCTATGAGCGGGACCCAAGCAATCCAAAGTAAGGGTGCCTGAGGAGCACCAGCTCTCCCTCGTGCACGTACCACCCTCCTAGCCACAATAGGAGTACCGGGTGTAACAATGGTCCACCCCGGCCTCTAGGACCTCCCGAGCCTCATGGATAGATCTATACACTGGCACCACCGGAGGAAGCATGCCTATAAGGGAGGCCAAACTGCTATGGAACTCTATCAAAGGGGTGTATCTCCAACTTCCCCGCCCTATCTATCAACTGGTTGGTGGTCTGACAGGAAATCAAAGTAATGGTCTCCTCTCCCCATACCCCTGCCATGGCCTGATAAGGAGTGGCCTCCATGTCTGCAGTAGTCAGGGAAGCCACTGGCTGGTGGGGTGCTCTGAGAACTGTCATCCCCATCCACCTCACTGCCCTGACGGCCCCGGGATCCTCCACCTCTACACCTCTCCCATATGGGATAATGTGCTCATACACCCAACTCATGACAAGAGTCGGGTGGCTCAGTGACTGCCCCTGTAAATGGACTACCCTGTATAAGTCATGGTAGGTAGTCCCGAGGATATCTGCTCCCCAAGCATAGACACGTCCATGGCCCTCAATCTGTGTAATAATAGGAGCCCAACAATACAAGAGGGTGTCCCCTCCCTTGTCCCCAATCATTCTGGATGCAAGGATGCCCATAATGGCCTTGCGAAGCAAGGGAATGTCTGACTCAATAATAGAGTGGATCCTCACGCCCTTCTTCGACCCCATCGATATGACCACATCTCCCATATAGGTGGCCCACTGAACCACCTGTGATCTAGATATTGCTGTCTTAAGAGACAACCACCACCCAAGGATCGAACCCCCAAAGATATGGTAAACATCCTCCAGGGTGATGGACCACTCACCCCTAACTCTTGGCAATCGGAAGGTGTTTCGATCCACATCCCAATAAGAGAACAAGTCACACAATATGTGACTGGCAGGTGCAACATGAGGAACCTGTGCAATCCTCCATATACCAGCCCTCTAGAGAGTATCCCGCTCTACCTGGGAGAGTGCCTCCAACACTGCCGAGAGCCAATCACACTCCTCTCTGGCTCCATCTGATGTACTCCTCCTTTTGCATACACCCAAAAACACAAAAAGGAGTAAGTTAGTACTAAAATCAAGTTGGAAAAACTATTAAAAACACGTAAAAATGTTAAACATGCAAAAACAAGCTAAAATTTGTATTATTATGGTCCTCTGTCGTGGACCGCCACCCTGTGCAGAGTGGCGGTTCCATAACCGCCACCTTCTAAGGTGGCGGTCCCATAACCGCCACCCTGCGCAGGGCGGCGGTCCTGTCCCGCAAAACCAAATGGGTCGTAAGCCCTAAAAATGCTTAAAAACAAGCAAAAACACCCTTTTAACAAAAAAAAACCTACCCTATGGGTGCCCCCTAAAGACACATTTAAAACTAACATTTTCAAAAATGATCCCCCCAAGGGAAAGATTTCATCATTTCCACATTTTAGGTTTAAAAGCAATAAATCGAGAAGAACTAACCTGAGACTTCGTGGGTCGATGTTCCGCTCTCGGAGGCATGATCGCTATCTCACCATGAACATTTTGACTATACTCTCATCGAAAACCATCACCGTGGGTCCCAGAGCTCAAAATCTATCAAATCAATCCGCGCAAATGAATAGTAAAATGACTTCATTTTATATAAATAGCCCTCTTAACTTGATTTTGAATGTCTTTCGTAGGGTCGGAGCCGATGGAGGTAAGTTCTAAACCTCGCATAGATGGTAAGTCCTCTTTTCTTATCAATTCAGCCTTATTTCTCAATTTGTTTTATCTATCTGCACTTGAGTCCCCTTTTTCATTTTTGCAGTAGGTAGTGGATCTTGGATGGTGACTTTCCAACACATGGGTGTGTCAGGTATAGCTCCTAACTCCCCATTTTGGGACCGCCATACTCGGATCCACCATTTTACGCCTCTTCATGGCTAAAATGCTTCTCCGAGGGGGCAATATGTACGTACCAAAATTGTAAGGTACTGCACCACCGAACGATGTTACACATGCCCCAATGATGATACGAGTCTCCTTGCAAGGTGTTCGGAATCCAGAAAGGCTCGCCAAGTATACACTTGTATCCCACATGCCCCGCTCAAGCCTCCGCATGCTTTGTTTTTCCCTTTTTCCCCTTTCTTCTTTTTTGTCTTTAGTGAAAACCACCCTGCAAGGGGTGGCGGTCCATGACCACCACCGCCAGACAGGTGGTGGCGGTCCCCATAACCGCCCCATGCAGGGTGGTGGTCCTGTATGCATTTTCTAGATCCTTCCGACGATCACGTCAAACATAAATCTTGGATTTTACATGCTTTCTTCAACCACTTTGGCTTGCATTAATGTTTTTGCTCCCCTGGGAATAGTGTTTTTCCTTTGTTTATAGTAAAAGAGTTCTAATGGGAGTTACCCTCTGGTAAATGCATTGGTTATAAATAGCCAACTTGTTTTCAAGCAAATGGCCCCTCATCCTCTCAATTCTCTTGTTCAATTTTTCAATTTCTTGCTTAGAATTTTGTTAGTTTCATGTTTTGCTTCCATTGTTGGCATTTTGGAGGTCATATCATCTTCTTGTTTCAAGTCTTATTTCATCACTTTGCGCATACAGTCAGTTTTAAAACATAGAATAGCTTCATTTCTAGACTAGAATCCATTAAAGTTGTAGGTTTTTTTTTGTCACAAGGATAATTTCTGAAACTCTCGGTACACTTGTGTTGTATTCCCACAATAAATCCCGCTAGGAATTGCATAGTCAAGCTCTGTTCACTTGCGTTATCCCTCTCCTACTCGCATTATATTCGGTCTATATCCAAAGCTGCCATTGTTCGAATTGCTATCTTCTATTGATACTATCATATACACACTTTCTGGATTCACGAGGACACGAAGGAATGAGGAGATCACACTGAGGGGACGAAATCACACACAACTAGATTTACCACTATTCTGTAAATGCCAGGTTTGAGCTATCAAAGTTCTAGTTACAACATATCAAATAGAGTAGTGAATTATTTCATTTCAGTTAAAATTTTGTTCTCGATATCACCAGGAAGTCATGGGGATTGATAGTTTCGAGAAACTCGTGATTCATTCCTCACTTCGAGGTAGGATCGAGAGCCTTTCAATTAATAATATATTTAGTAGCTTAGATATTTAGTATAAAATCACAATTACACATGAAAATAGCCATACCAAAGCTACTTTGTTTGTTTTCATTTGTTTCTAGATTAGTTGTCCATTTTATAAATATACTAGAGTAGCTTGCTCTTCAATTTCATTGAAATACGTCATTGGAAAATACAAAAATAGAAGAATGCTTACGTAGTGTAATACCTCTTTCATAATCAGTTTATTAATGTTAGTTAGAGGTTGAATCATTTTGTATGACAATCACAGGACCTAGAGAGCCTAGAGAATATATATTTGAACCTATAGTACCTCAACCAAATTTACCCATGACTTTAGCTGATATAGATCAGGACCTTAGGATATAGGTCTTTCAAGCAACAAAAACTTACAAGCAATTAGTGAGCAACTAAGAGGATTGAATATCGAAGATGACAAAGCTTACACATTCTGGTCAAACCATCCAAATTATAGATTGCCTTGATAAAACACCTGAATGACTGTGCAAGGGTTCGAATGAGAACAAACATTTGGTTGTGATCCTTTGGTTCCGCAACCTAATACAGGAGACCTCCTCATTGATATAGACACTAGCTTACGTATCCAAGTTGCGGAACACTTGTTAGGTACTCCGAGAAAATCATACAACTTCTAGTTCTAAACGTAGAAGTTGAAAAGGCATACGATTACTTGGATAATTGGGAGAAGGGATTGATTCTTCACATGACCATAATAGGTCCACAACAACCACATGAACTCATGGTTTGTGATCCCCAAGTCCCACAACCCAATGGGCCTACAAACCACCAAGTATCGACACCGCTTTGAACGCCGGTGTTTAGATCCTCACCACTCCGCCTAGATATTATAGCACAGTTTTCCGTATTAAACATAGAAGCTAATCAATCTAATATTTTTTGGGCTAGACCAGAAAACCACCCATAGTTAACCACAAAATCCACTAAACCACCTACCACTACTTTCATGACCTTGTGCCGGAGATATATACGAAGCTCCCACAGTCACTTCCCACGTATCCAACAACCAAGAAATAGGATCTCGAGTTAGAGAGCTTCGACATCGATTGGAGCATGTTGAGGATTTAAGATTCCGAGCTTATACATAGCCATTATATCCGAATGAGCCATTACACCAATCTAGAGTTAGGAGGGCCTTTTTCTTCACCTTAGATTCTAAATTCAAGATTCCATTAGATTGATGTGTTGAGGATTTAAGATTACCCGAATTAGCTTATACATATCGAAATCATGTGTATAACAACATCTTTGGAGGCATAATGTAATAGTAATAAGTGCATATTTTTGTGTCTACATTTTCCCCCTATGCTATTTGGATGAAATTCAATAGTATAAAGGATATAAGAAGAACATACATGTAAAGGGAGCGAGGATTTGTATCGGAGTATGTTGATACTAACAATCATAGCATGGTGAAGCTGTGGGTAACCGTTTTCATCCATGTGGGGTGAGTGTGTTGTCACAAGAGGATTCTTTGGATATTAAATGTCCTAACGATATATATGAGACTTTGTAACTTGGAAATTGAAGGAAGGGTCGGGAATGATCAATTCTGAACCGGTGTAAAGAATTCTATAGATTTGATCATCGCGTCCATAAACTCTATGGATTTGAGCATCTTGTCACTAGAGAAAGAGTGTTGGGATAGTGATCAACTTTACTCTCCACCATGATGCTTCCTCAAAATAGGTTCCACCACTATAGACAGAAATGAACCAATTGAAACTTTCCTACTAGTCACAATAAAACCACCGTAATTTATTTCAAGAAAGGAAATGACATCTCATTATCCCCACTTTATAATTGTAAGGGTGTAAACATGGTGAAATGGAAATTTTTTTGGTTTAATTGACACCAAAGTTAGGTCATCTGGGTGAAATATTTATACTGTTAAAACCAAATCAAAATAACTTGTATTGATTGAAACATAACATTTGATTGAACTTGATTGCTTCGAGACTGCTTTGGAAGATTGAATCATCCCCAAATTGGGTCATTTTAGGGGAAAGTTGTGAGAATCTAAAAAAAAAGTGAGAATTTGAGATAGTTTGGAACTTGAGATAGATTGAAACTTGATTAACTAAAAGTAGGAATATGTGGGATATATGATAGTCAATATGATCTAGAATGGCATGTAAATACAGTAAATAAATGCAATAAATGACTATGTAAAACAACCCAAGTAACTATGAATATGAAAATGCTAGACCCTAGAGTGTAAGGAGAGTTAGAATGAACTCAAGCTGATTAAAGAAGCTCAATGGACTATGTCATAGAACAAAGCAGAATAATTTGGAAGCATGAGCAATTTGTGTAGAGGTCCGAAAAGGAAGGATCCAAGCTATCTATCGAACTAGAGCACCTAAAGAGGGTGGGGTGCATGTGGGTGCTCTATTCACGCAAAATGGGCACCCTGGTCCATGCAAAAGGTCTGAGGCCCGAGTTTCACGGGTTTGGCGTGGTGATGCGAAACCCTTGTTATATGTCGCATCAAGTTTGTTTACCTTTGTTTCAGTGTCATTAATAATCAAGATGAAATAAAGACTTGGGAGAGACCACAAGAAGTATCAAACCCTAAAAAATAAGAATGCAAATGAATGGTTTAGACTGACCTCAGCTACCACAACAGTGGGCTTACTAATTGAGCACTACACTACATTTAAGAACCAAATGTAGTTCTTGTGTGTGTGCATCATGTGTCATAGGTGCTCTTGTGTCAATCGCACTTTGTGAAGTAGTGAACAATAACTAGATGTAAAATATAGTAGAATGGTGGATGGAATAGAATAGAATCCCTCTCGTATGCTTATGTGATGTAGATTAACTAGCCTTGTCCTTGTGATGGAGCTAAATGTATGTAAGTGATCTCCAAATGCCTTTGATAGATGCAACCCTAGGTGGATGATAGTAGTGACTAGTGTTTGGTCCCTCATTATGGTCTCATAACTTTATATTTATAGGGTTCTCTTGATCTAATTTCGTAATTAACCAAATGGCTAACCACTAAAAAGATAAGAAGTTGAAATGGCTAGAAAGTGCCCAAAAGGTGGCGGGAAAGTTCAAAAGGATCGGGGCACCCATGGGTGCCCAATACTAATCTGGGTACCCCGAGTCAAAGCTAAAATGACATAAAATGATGAAAATTTGACTGGGCATGTGGGTGCAAGAGGTCGGGAATGATGAAAGAAAATAAAGTAAGATGGCAAAAGACAGGGGTTAATTAGTAATTTCTTCACTCAAAAACCTTCTAAATAGTAGTATGAGACTGGGACTAAATAATGCCTAAAGTGCATGATTTTGTGTCTACATTTGCCCCCACTTTATGTTGGTGAGTGAAAATCTCGGTAACATAAAGTAGATAGATATGTGTACCTAATGTCCATGAATATTGTAGTAGAAAATGCACCAAAGGACTAGACAAAGTGTGGAATGACAAAAATATGATGGAGCATGGAAACTAAAGATGAAAAATGATGAGAGTGAACTCAAGAAGGAAACGTGTGTGTAGTTTATGATGTGTGTGATGTACTTGCATGGTTAGCATGGTGTGTGTTGCCACAAAGTGTTTTGTTGTTGTTGCCCCCATTTGACTACTTGCTTCCCACCGGTTAGACTTTCAAGGAGAAAATGATCAAGTAGTCAAATATGGATGTATGTATAAAAATGTAATGTAAAATATGCATGTATATAAATGTAAAAGGAATGTGAATGTAAAATACACAAATGAAAAGTGTAAATTGAACATGTCCACCTGATCCATGTCGAGAAAGAAAGTGTATAAGGATATCCTATATTGTGAGTTTTTGGGTGATCTCATGCCACCCTAGCTGAAGAAGTGTAGGGAGAAAGTTGCATTATTCTCCTTCATGTAACTGCTTCCTTGAATGTGTGTGAAGAGATCTCTGTACATCCTAGTTTTTGGGTGATCCGACGCCTGGCCGAAGAAGTATAGGGATGAATTCCATTGTATCCTCCAACCTTTAATTGCTTCCTAGAATGTTAAGGACTACCATGTCCTATAAAAGCCACTATGTACGGGGTTTGTAGATTGGCCTAAACCCACTCGTTGTATATAACCCATAATGCCAAGGCGAGAAAGAGCACCTTGAACCGAACTTGTGTAAATGTGTTGTGTAATATGTAAAACCCCAAATGATGCCCCCTCTTTGGGGGCACATATGACATCGCTGATAGGAGAATGTGGCCCCAAAAGAGGACCAACTGCATGTCTCTCGAAACTCTACCCTACTGGGGAAAGTAATGTGTTTGGTAGAAACCAAGGTTCACATAAACAAAAGGCTAGTCAAAGACAAGTGTTAGTACAAACAAGCATGCATGCATAAGACAATTGGTAATATATGCAAACAACTTTGTGTAAGCTACCAAACAAATTAATGATAACATGCGATAATACAAGCGAGACACACATAGAGGGATGTAAATATGGGACATCACTCATGATGTCGATAGACATGCAAGGCCATCATGGAGGCATACAAATAAACAAGTGTGCACACCAAACATAGGGCAAGGCCCACAAATAAGAGAAAATAATAGACAAGTAATGTAACAAAAAAGTATGGGAGAAAATATCCCTGCATAAAAATTTTGCATATGAAGCACCCATTAGCATGTTAGAAATATAACTAGTATGTCAAAAGCATGTATAACCAAGTACTATAAGGTGCTAAGTACAAAATCAAATAATATCACTTGTGAGAGACGAATGAGGATGCCACTGAGCGACAGGTGTAGGAAGGGTAGAAGGTGAACATTTGTGTTACGTGTAATATACATGTATTTGCGATCACAAATAGAAAAAGATGTTAATTTTCATGTGTGGATGATATAGATAAATGGAATACAATTAATCTAACTAACATGTGTAATAAAGTGACCATGAACAAGAAAAATCAAGCAAGAGTAAAAGCAACCATAATATGCAGTATGTTGTGGATGGATGGAATGGAAGGCAAAATGGAGTAAAAGGATCCACGTACCCCAAGTGAATGGAAATGTATGTAGTGAGGTTCATTTGGTTTTCCCCCTTAGCAATCAAGAATGAACCGTAAACGAGAGTGCGTCGATGGGAAAAGGTCGAATAGTACATGGTGTGTCTAGCGTGTTATGATGAATATGTATGTATATTGATGATGATATGCAACATATGTAACACCTCTGTGACTTATTAGTCATGCTTGATTTTTGTGATTGGTTGACATATTTTTTAGTGGAATGGTATTGTACTTGCTTTTCTTTATTGGGACCATATGTTTTTAATCTATTGATCTAGCATACTTGCATATCTTGGTTATTAGGACTCGTGCTTTATGATATGTTGATTGGATATGCTTGTGCACTATGATCATACTATTTTTATTTGCTTAACTTGGGTTTGCTGATCATTTTGGAAATTTTTGACTCGGTTATTTGGTCAATTTGATCTAGGCTCGGGATCGGATAAGTATGTACATAGATAAGGTAAGTTTTAAAGTGATTACTACTAAATTGTTTGAACAAAGAATGGCCTTAGTAAATATGGGCTTGGTCTAATATAATGTGAGACCTATTTGTTATTATACAAATATGACACTTCAAAATGATATCCTTGTTCGATCTACTATGGCCTAGGCTATTATCTTGAATCATCATGATGAACAAGATTTATAATGTGATGGTATTTCTTTATTAGTACAAGGCTCTAAGATTACTAAATAAATGGTCTTGAGTTGATATGGAACCTAACCTTTATCTAGACTAAGGTTTATATTTACATTTGAAATCATTAAGGCTTATAGGCCTTGGCATACATATATTGAGGGACCTAATAAGGTGTGACTATGTTTGAGGTCAAATTATTATAGCACAACCAATAGTTTATAATGTTGGGGGCCAATGTTGAATTTATTGTGGCATTGGATTTGAATCTAGATCATATTAGTAATATGATGATCCTTATCACTATGTACTTTCCATATTTATGAGGAAGTAATAAATTTTCATCACCATTGAAATTGGTACAAAGCCTAGCTAAGTTTAAGTGGTCTAGGCCACGGTCTTGGTTAAACAAATTAGCAAGGCGGTGGTAAAGCTAAGTTAAAATCCACTAAATTTTAGCAAGGAAAAAATAGATGGTGGGAAATTTTGAAGGGTGACAGTCCTCGCATGCAATTAACTCACCTCGAAACACTCCTTCACCACCTTGGAGAATGGGCTAAGTGGTTTTGAGGGAAAAAGGAATTTGTTTGTTTCATTTGGTTGGTTTGTATCGATAGCTCATGGAACTATGCATGTTGTTGTTTTTCCTATTTTATTGCATAAGCTATATTTGACTAGTGCATGTTTATCCTATTACGGTGAAGAGAAAATTAAGGAGTCATTATTAGCCTTGAGCAATAAATAAGAAGATGAGAGCGAGAAGATGTTGGGGTTTCTAGGAAATCAATTTGGGTTTCTATGGAGTTGCATTTCATTCAAGCTTGCAAAGGAAAAGAAAGAAAAGGAGGAAGATTCACTACCATGCATGATAGGCTTTATCCCATCCTTGATATGTTTCTCCATCTGTTATTTTCATGTACGAAATTTCGTATTGAGCTTGTTAATGCTAAGTGGTTTTGGATGTTAGTTATTTTGTATAAATATGGAAAATATATCGTTTTATCTTTGTATATGAACAATCTAGGTAAATGAAATATTATTTTCAGTGATTCAGTATGGTATTTATTTAGAGGGTTTGCTTGTAATGTGCTTATGTGGCATTATATTTGAAGTCGTTAAGTTAAACACAAACGGTTTGTGTTGGTATGAACTTAAACTCAAGGTTTTTTTATTAGGGCATATATCTATGTGGATATATCAAATCCCTTCTTCTTGAGGGGTTATGTGTATGTAAAGTCAATATGGTTTTTAATATTATGAGTTGTATTAAAACTCCACGAACTTCATTTAGGTATTCAATACAGTGGTTAAATTTTATTACTCCTCACTATTATCATGGTTTGATATCTAATGTATTTGGGTATACCTTTGATTTCTTTAATTATGAAAGTCGGTTAGAGGGTTATATAGTCATACCAAGATCTGCTTGTAAATTCAACGACTATATACCGGTTCGAAATCAAAATCTTGAAGATTTAAATACCCATTCCGTGGTATTCAACCTCGACCTTGTCATAAACATTGTGGCTTGTTGGGTTATTGGGGGACTCTTTAACAATTGTGTTTTATGTCAATGTTGTAATGTTAATGTATGTCACCTTAGGTTGGATTGTTGTAGACCAACGATTGAAGGAACATTTGGTCGATCTGTGCTCATTATGTCGGTCTAGTTCAATAGTGACTTTGTCACTTCGTCAACTCGTGAATGATTAAGGTAAACCAAGCTCAAATATGTTTGATTAATAAGGAATCTGAAAATAATAGTATGGAATTGTATGTCAATACATTTGTATGTTGAGCATTACTATACCTAAAACTATGTCATCGTATTATTAAGGATATTCACTGCTAACACAAATAGTGATACTCATTTTATTGGAAAAATACGTAGACTATTTGATACCCTAAAGTTATGATCCTCTATTAAAATATACTTGTATAGGTATAATGCTTGCGTATTATTCAATACTATTATATATATAAAGGAATAGGATTTTTCGACTTGTAGTGTTATATAATGCTTAAGTATAATTCGATACGGAAGATATATGAAGGATACACAAATTGTATGTCATAAATAGTTATAATGATTGGTATTATTCAATGTTAAAATTTATTTGAATAATATAAGATCGATGTGATCTTGTAAAGGATATGTGAGCATTATAGTGTATCAGTAATTGGATAATAATAAGTTATAAAAGTAATAATATTACATATTTATTCAATTCTATAATAATGATTGATTGATTGACCTAAATGGTTATGTTATTTGTATAGAATTAATACATGAAAGTAATTATATTTAAATGTTGTAGTTAGCGATGTACATGCAAGTAAGTTCAGGAAATGTTGCAACCATGATCTGTGTCCTTTTTGTTAGCTATGTGATTTTAACTTAATGCAGTATTTCTTATATGAAAATACTAGATGGCGTAAGTTATTATGGGATATATAGATTTTATCATGCCGGTTCGTATAAACCGACATGTGTTAACTATTTTACTGAGATGGACTACTTGAAAGATGAAAGAAGGATGAAGTTTAAAAGATTGCATTTTGATCTATTTGGTGAAGAGATTTGAATTATATTACTTATTGTATTCATCAATAAATGAAGTACCATTGTATTGTTTGGATTAATGAAAGGCCAATTAGCCTAGTTATTTGTATCAATTCCAAAAATTGAAATTGTAAGACTTATATTGTATTGTGTCAATTTTGTTGTATTTGATTTCAAAGAAATGAATAAGAGGTTGTTTTATATCGATTGTAAAATAAGTTCCAATTTAAGTAAAAGGAAGTCCATTAATATTAAGTACATGTATGATTTGTATTTAAGATACAAGATTAAAGTATATTAATACAAGTATGGAAGTACAGTATACTTGGTATGATAAAAGCTTACTATATTAATGTTGAATAAAGTGATAAGTAAGACTGTTATAGCAATCAAATTAAACAGTGAATTTAGCTTATTATGGTTCTTCATATGAACATACATAAGAATGGTATATATGTATAAATACAATTATTATTGAATGGACATAAGTTGGTATATAAATGTATGGATTGTTGCCTTTACTTGGAATTCAGCTTAATATGAAGAATGCTATAATTATCTATACTTACTTGATTAATGATCAAGTATGATTTAGGAGATTAATACATTATGCATTTTAAATCTGTAACCTGCAATTAAATTAGGTCATTATGTACTATCTCTAATTAAGTAAATGACAACTGTGAAACTCTCATTAGATCCTTAGGGTTGGAAACTATCGTTGAGAGTACCACTGGTTAGCAAGGATTGGCAAGTCGGGAATTAATTAAACTAATTAAACTTGTTAAGATATGATGTTTCGATTAGCGGAACTCAACGGGCTATCTCATCATAGCTGTTGTTGCGTAGTACCCAATTAATGACTTAGGTCATTACTTGGTTACTATAAAGCAACTACTATGACATGATAACTCGTCAAGCTCCTCTAATCATAATTGTTGTAAAGCCATGGATTCAAGTACATCGTAGGTACAATGCAGATTTGTTGTATGGTTAAGTATTGATGTCATCTTATGATGACTATGGGAAAAGGAATAGACCCATAGATGATGCAAGTCATTTCAGATGCTCTTACTTCCCCTTAGTCATCCTAATCCAACATATCAGCACTTTCCCATGCAGGTTGATCTGAATTAGTACCTAGTCATACAATTCAAATTAGTCCTAATATAGATAACATATTTTCAATTGAAGGGTGAAATATGAATTCCAAATGACGATTATGTCATCATGGAATTGAGCATGGCATATATGACTCAAAACTTTGGCCAAAGTAACACAAAGTTGTTGATTGCGTTGTCATGATTTCACCTAGACTTAAAGATGTAGGATATTAGATGGTTAATTGGTAACAGATGCCCAAATATACACTTTAGAGAATAAACACTTGAATGCCCTTGAATGAATAAGGGAACCATGGTATACTTAGTATACATATTTAAATGAATTGGATATGAGGGATTGGTTTTAATTTGACTCATATAGTGCATAAGGTTTATGTTAGGGAATTTAAGGATTCTATTAATTACGGATTTAATCAACATTAATAAACTATGCAATATTAAATAAATAAACATCACATTACATTACATAATAATAAAGTAATAATTACAAAAGTAAATAACACAGGACACGATATTTATAGTGGAAAACCCGAAGGTAAAAACCACTGTGAAAAGTAACATTTATTGTAGAGAAATTTTTACATCTAGTAAATCACCTTCTCCTTAGAAACCCTAATCACAAGGGTGAAAACCTTTGATATATTATTTTTTCAAATATATCAAATGAGGACCTGAAGTCCTTTTTATATGAGGTGATCGGGTATCTCTCCCGACTCACCTTTTCAACCATGTCGGTTAACAAATATACCAAGGTTAAAAATATTTAATAATAGAAATATAACTATTTCTTATTATTAAATATTTAACCTAAAGTATATTCCTAGGTTTGAATATTTAATAATAGAAATATAAATATTTCTTATTATTAAATATTTAACCTATAGTATAATGTTGGACCCATATTTAATTAATGGGTGATCAGCCAACTTAACCATTACGTTCAACACTCCCACTTAATGTTAAGTGGGATAACATATGCAAATAGATTACCTGTCCACGATACACTACATGATTTACAATCCTTAAACCATAAAAGTTTTAGGCTAGAATATAGGTTGAAAGAATTATAACACCTTCATCATACTCAAGTTACCTTTTGGTAAAAAAGGATTTGGAATCCCAAATATCATCCCATGATCGGTAGTTAAGTATGATTTATGATTTTTACATGTTCTCACAAATTCTCGTAAAAGGTTACTCGAAACCAAGCATATAGGAGCCTTTTTAACCAAGGACCTCCTTAACAATATGCTTAAACTAGATGTTTACCAAGTAAACTCAATAGCACTAAAATTTTTAATGAAGACCGCCTTTAAGGTATTTATACAATTTTGTCTAAAAAGAAGTTGAGGAGGTATACATATGCCCGAAGGTCTTTATTACAATGCATTTTTCATTTTACAAATACCAAGTTCCATTAGGAGGTGACATTGTCATGCACACTCCCCCTCAATGGTAACTTTGACAATCCAATTTTTTCACAAAACGACAAAACTTTGCGGCACTTAGAGGTTTCATGAAGATTTCAACAACTGCTGCTCTTGATTGACATGAACTTGAGATCTATCTCACCACTTAACACCTTCTCATAGATGAAGTGTATATGTATCTCAATGTGCTTCATCCTTTGATATTGTATTGGATTATGTGCAAGAGCTATGGTGCTCTAGTTTTCATAAAATAAAGGAACACTACCTTTATCCTTCATCTTTATCTCATCGAATAACCTCTTCAACCATAGAGCCTCTTTTGCAGCTTCTATTACACTTTTATACTCAACTTCAGTTGAAGAGATAGAAATAGTTGGCTTCTTTTTACTACACCAAGTAATGATACCTGCACCAAATTTAAACACATAACCAAAAGTAGATATTTTATCTAATAAATCACCAACATGATCAGAATCATAAAATACAGGCAAGTTAGAATTTTCATCCTTAGTATAATGCAACCCATAATTGCTTGTTCCCTTAATATATCTAAGAATTCTTTTTACAATATTCTAATGATCTCTATAAGGTTCCTGCATAAACCTTGAAGCAATTCCTATTGCATAGGAAATATCTGGTCTAGTTATAGTTAGATAAATCAAACTACCAACTAATTGCCTATACAAAGTAGGATCAACTTTTTCACATGCAAGTTTAGGATCAAGTTTTAGTCCAACTTCCATAGGTGTAGAAATTGGTTTACAATCAATCATATTAAACTTTTTCAAGTACATTGGTTGCATATTGTGCTTGAGAAACAACAATAGAATGCTTATCTTTAAATACATTCATGCCAAGAAAATGATGTAAGAAACCTAAATCAGTCATTTCAAAGTATTGTTTCAATTTTTCTTTAATCATATGAATTAAAGCAGGAATATCACCAATCATAAGCAAATAATCCACATATAGACATATAATGATAATGTGAGAACCTTCTTTCTTAATGAATAGATCATTTTCAGAAGAATAATTAACAAAATCTAATTGTTTAAAGAAAACATTAATTTTCGTATACCAAGCTCTAGGAGCTTGCTTTAAACCATATAAAGATTTTTTCAACTTACAAACATAGTTTTCTTTACCATTTTCTTCAAATCCTTTAGGTTGAGACATGTAAAGTTATTCATTTAAATCATCATTCAAAAAAACATTTTTCATGTCCATTTGGTAAATTTTCCACCCAAACTGAGCAGCAATAGCAAACAAAGTCCTAATTGTGCTCATTTTAGCTATAGGGGCAAAGGTGTCAACTTAATCATTCCCAAGTTTCTGAGTGAAACCTCTAGCAACAAGTCTAGCTTTATATTTATCAATATTACCATCAGCATTATATTTTACTTTATACAACCATCTAGACCCTATAATGCTTCTTTTCTCTAGAGGTGGAACCAACTCCCAGGTTTGATTTTGAATCAAGGCATTATATTCAACCTACGTTGCATTGATCCACTTCTCATCTTGAGAATATTCTTCAAAATTCTACGACTCAAGTTCATACAAGGTCATTAATGCATGGTATGTATGATGGCTTTTAGTCATTTTCCTAAGGTCAATAGGATTAGAACTTTCTAACACAATTTGAGCCCATTTTGGTTTCTTAGCTAGGGAGACAGGAGATTCAGACACATCCATAGCATCAACACAAGAAACATCATCATGATCATTTACCATATTTTCATTATCACAAAACCATCATTATAAATATTGATAGGATTAAGAATCTCATAACTATTTGTAGATGCATAGAAGCATTTTTCCAAAACAACAACATTGCAATTTTCAGTTACTTCCCTTTTTACAGTGGTCGTAAATCCTTAAACCTGCTAGTGTTAATACCATATCTAATGAAAATACAAGAAAAATAAGTCATATCAAGTTTCTTTCTTTTCTTTTTAGGGATATATAAGGAGGCAAGACTACTAAAGACTTTTAAATGTGATACATCAAGTTTTTGATTTGACCACTTCTCTAAGGGGGTCAAAAGGTGAATAACTTTGGTAGGGACCCTATTTAGGATGTAGATTGTCATGTTCATTGCTTCTACCCACATAAATTTGGGAAGACTAGAGAATGAAGCATAGTGCAAGCCATATCTAAAATAGTCCTATTTTTCCATTCTGCAACACCATTAGACTGGGGAGAATGGGGAGAAGTTAATTCTCTTTTAATACCACAATCAATATAGAATTTTTCAAATGCCTTGCTAACATATTCACCCCCATTATATGTTCTAAGCCTCTTAATTTTATAATTTGATGAATTTTCAACAGATGCTTTAAATTCCTTAAATTTTCCAAATACATCAGATTTATTTTTAAGAAAATATGTCCAAATCATCCTGGTGAAATCATCAATAAAAGTCATAGCATATAAAGAACCATTTAACGAAGCTACTTCAAGAGGTCCTCTAACATCACTATGAACAAGTTCTAGTGGTGAAGAGGAACTCTCCTTAGGATGTAAGTGAAAGGGTTTAGCACTTTGTTTCGAGCATAAACACCCTTCACAAGTATCGTGAGATGAAGACAACACAAACAAACCTTTCACTAGATTATTTCTAGACATTTCATACAAGCTTCGATAATTCACATGTCCTAACCTTTCATGCCATAGTTTTGAATTATTCAAACTTTGAGATACAAAACAAGATGTAGAAGAAAAATCATCAAAAATATACAGACCATTTCTTTGAATTCCTTCAAAGCAATTATATTATCATTACTATCCTTGATGTACCAAGTATCCTTCAAAATTTGAATAGAAAAACCATCATGAGTTAGTTGTGAACATGAAAAAAGATTCTTTTTAAGCTTAGGAACAAATAAAACATTATTCAAAATACCATTTACAAATTTTACTTTTCCTTTCTCTATTGCTTCTAAAGATGAGTTATCACCAAGATACACACATTCATTGATTTTTGTAACATCAAATAAAGAATTAAAAATACTAGTCATATAATTTAAAGCACCTGAATCTAGAATCCATTCAGAATTAGAGGAAGAGTATAAAACAACATATAATGTAATAGTTTTAGGAGCATCATTAGAACTATCCTTTTTCCTTAAATTATATTTAGATGAGATAGTCTGTTTCTAATTTTTATGGATAGGTTTCTTAGATTTACACTCTTCCTTTTTATGCCCAAATTTTCCACATTTGTGACATTTACCATTAAATCTTACACGTAAATGTTCAGAAGTAACACTTTTCTTATCAAAGAAATGAAGATTTAGATCTAAACTTCTGATCAGAGAAGGGCTTGTGAGGCTTGAACTTCAAATTTTGAGCAAGAAGTGCTTGAGAGGCATTCTCCTTAGAGTTGAAGTTCATCATCACTTTCTCTTCATGTATCAGAAGAGAACTCAAAGTATTTAAATCTAGTAATTCATCCTCATTCTGATATTTAGAGTTTAAGATAGAAATAAAATTCCTAAATATTTCATGTATATTCAACTAAACAATAAAGTAGATTAATTTTTCACCAATTAAGTCACAATTGCATCCATATAATTTTGCTTTGATATTTTTAATCTTGGCTAAGAAATTAACTACCTTTTCATCTCCTTTCATAGGAGTCGTAAGTAATTCTAAAACAAGTTTAATAATCTTAGATAAGTGTGTACCTTCATGCATGGATTCTAATTGTATCCATACCTCTTTAGGATGTTCGATATTACCAATGTGTAGAAGATATTCATCGTTCACATTGCGTAAAATCATGGAAAGGGCCTCCTGCGTACGTTGTGAGAATGCATTCATATTTTCTGCAGTCGCTTGACGACCAGTGGGTGCAAGATCAGTTCCTAAAACAATCGTCCAGAGTTTCCTCGCCATAAGTTCTAATTTGACCTTGATCTTCCAAATATTGTAATTGGCTCCATTTAGGATCTGGGATTTATCGAGGCAAAATTAATTAGACGCCATTGTCTTTCAAATTTCTTGAACCTGAAAATCATACCCCATTATGATATAATGCACCACTAAGTTAGAAACATATTAATCAAAAAAATGACAATACCCATATTTTATGATTAAAAAACTTGTATTATTTCATTAAAAAATCAAGTATTATAAAGAAATAACTAATTTGATCATAACAATATTAATAGAACTAGATCTAAAGAAACTATTTGACCATAACTAATTTGTCATAAAAATGCATACTAATTAACTTTCCATAATCAAATAATGACCCACATTATAAAGGGCATATTATACCCCATACCTATCATAAAAAAATTCGACCATATAGAAGAGAAGATGAAACCCCTAAGAACGCACAACAACTTCAAATTTTTGAAAAGTGTTAATGTAGATAAAGATCTGGCCAACTTAAATTTGATGTCTAAATGACTATCATTCTACCTTATTTTTGGTCTATTGAGACAGTCATTTGACCGTTAATTTTAACATAGTGAAAATTTCCTGGATCTGACCAACTTAAATTTGATGTCTAAATGACTGGCATTACGCCTTTTTTGTTTGTCGTGTTGGTATATGACCGTCAAATTTAACACAATGAAAATTTCTGTGTATTTCCAGAATATGAAATTTCAGAATTTCTTCTTCTATAGTTTTAGACAGATTCTATTTATAAATTATAAAATATAAACAACTATATAATTTTTTGAGAATAGTTTATATAATATAAACTATAATGATCTTTATTCTATAGTAAATTTTTATTTAAAGAATATAGTTATAAAAACTATAAACTTATTTTTTTAAATCAAGCCCTATTAGAGGGGGTCCAAAGGACACGGGCATATTATTTTGAAAAAATAAGGTAAAAATAGTAAGAGAATTTTTACCAGGTGCAAGGAGATTTTGAATCACATGAGAGTACAAATTAACCTGGAGATTTACAGAGGGGACAAGTAATTTCACCCGGCCAATGAAATAATTTGAAATCCCTATTTTCATGAAACTTTTCTCCTCCCTTCATTTACTCTTGAATTTTACCTTTGAAAACATTTACCATGCACACATTTAAAACTATAAAGAAATATAAATATTTCATATATTAATTTACCCTTACCTGTATGTGATTTTTCACACGCATGTAAACCCCTTTCACATGTGCACACTCACATTAATTCCTCACAAAACATTCAAAATTTTAGATTGTAGTAAAAAAATTGGGGAGAAGGGGCCCAATGATTTTTAAATACCCTTCTGGGTTGGTTGAAAAAACCCGTACAAAATTAAATAAATTAAATACAACAACATTTGATCTAATCTATTTAATTTACCTTTTATGTTACCATGTTAGAATTTGAGGATTCTATTAATTACATATTTAATCAACATTAATAAACTATGTAATATTAAATAAACATCACATTACATTGCATAATAATAAAATAATACTTACAAAAGTCAATAACACAGGACACAATATTTATAGTGGAAAAACCGAAGGTAAAAACCACTGTGAAAAGTAGCCTTTATTGTAGAGAACTTTTTGCATCTAGTAAATCACCTTCTTCTTAGAAACCATAATCACAAGGGTGAAAACCTTTGAAATATTATTTTTTCGAATATATCAAAGTCCTTTTTATATGAGGTGATCGGGTATGTCTCTCGACTCACCTTTTCAACCATGTCGGTTGACACATATACCAAGGTTTAAAATATTTAATAATAGAAATATAACTATTTCTTATTATTAAATATTTAACCTAAAGTATATTCCTAGGTTTGAATATTTAATAATAGAAATATAAATATTTCTTATTATTAAATATTTAACCTATAGTATAATGTTGGACCCATATTTAATTAAGGGGTGGTCAGCCCACTTAACCATTATGTTACAACAATTTCTTTGTTATATGATGAATTGACTAAGATAATGTTAGTTTTAAATTATGTTAATTTAAAAAATGAAACATTAAGATCCGAGGATAGGAACTTAAGATTTCTGTTGAATTTAAATATATGGGTATTTAAATCAATTAAGCATAAAGTGTAAAAAAATTCCCTTGTATTGAAGTCTTAAAAATGAGGACATTACGGTTTGGTATCGAGTTGAAGGTTCGGCTCTTGCACCTATTGAGTCCATCACTGACAAAAAATTAATTTTTGATTAACATAAAATGGTTAGAACAAGGGGACGTGCTGCTAATAATCCACCTCTAGATGGTGAAGCAGCTATAGCACAAAAACTTGATGAGATACTTGTTGTCCTTCGGGACATAAAGAATCGAATTGTTGTTCTTGAATAGTAAGTTGGGGAAATAACGAAGAATTTGAAAGTGAACAGTATTTGGGACACTCGAATGTTGAAAGCAACATAAATGTTGAAGGTCATGATACTCGTAACAATAATAACGCAACAAATAACAATGTTGTGAATGTCAACGTAAAAGCGGAAGCGGAGATGCAAATGCTAATGCAAATGCACCAAATCAACTGAAAATAAGAAGGCAAGGTTGGAAGCTAAAATCACTAATGATATAAAAAGGATAAGTCCACCTAAATTTGATGGTACCACTCTGGGGGATGGGGCTGAGAATTGGCTCAGTGAAATGGAAAAATACTTTGCCATAAGGAATTTTTCTGAAGAAATAAAGGCAGTATGGGGAGCTTACCAGTTTTCCAATGAAGCGTCCTCCTGGTGGGATAGCCACAAAGTTGAGTTGAATGTAGATGAAGTTGGCATAACTTGTGACCGGTTTAAAGTCTACTTCATGCGGCATTAGTTACCTCAATTATATTATGACCAGAAGATGTTTGAATTTCAGACTCTGACTCAAGGAAAGTTGACTATCACAGAATATTGGGGAAGTTTACAAAACTTCTCAAGTATGTACCTCTCAGTACCAATTGGATGAAAATTTTTGCATTCGTAAGTTCATAATGAGGCTTAATCCAGTAATTGGTGGAGAAGTTGATGTGCATAGGCCATCCACCATGGAGGGAGTCTTTGAAAAAGCAATCAGGAAAGAATAAAAGTTAAAGGCAATTTATGCACACAAGGATGAAAAGAAAAAGGTCTTTAACTCACCATCACCCCTTGCACCTAAGAAGGTGGGATGGAAGAAGTTTGGAAGAAAAACATAGAGTTGGGTTTGATAATGGGAAGAAGTTTAACAAATAAACCTACTAAAAATTTTAGAAACAATGGGTAGAAAAATAATAATGGGTAAAACAACAATTTCAGAACTAAAAACAAGTTTAAACCAAGGAAAGAACCTGTTGGGGGCTATTACTTGTGTGGTAAAGATCATTACGCAAGTTACTGTCATCAAAGGAAAAGGACGGTGTGAACAAAATCGCAAGATACATGTTGCAGTAGCTTATAAGCAAGTTGGAAAACAAATAGCGCCTATTGAAGTGTCGGGTAATTTTTTGGATTACCTGTGACTATTTTGTTCGATACCAGTGCTATTGAATGTTTCATTTCTAGTAGTTTAGCATATAAATTAAAAATAAAATATGGTTATGTGAAAATTTCATGGACTGTCCAATATGGGAACAATGTTGTTCACACGGTTGATCAATGTTTATTTAGCGCAACCTTATAATTGCCAAGTATTACTACAGAGGTAGACCAATGTTGCACCTTTAGGTTCATATGATGTTATAATAGGTGTAAATTGGCTAACTGAACATAAGTAAAATGTAGATTGTTACGAAAATTGAATCAAATGGTTAGACGATATGCAAAAACCAGTAGACATACAAAGTGTAAAAAGAGAAATTACAGTTAGAAAAATATCAACCATGCAGCTCAAAAATGCTAAAAATAAAGGTTGCATGCTTTTTGCTGTAAAATTTTTAGAATCAGCTGAAGAGGGTAGTAATTTTATGGAAAATTATTTGTTGTTATGAGAGTACAGTGATGTATTCCCTAAAGAACTACCCAGTCTTCTGCCAAAAAGAAAATTTGACTTCACAATTGATATCAAGTCGTGAACAAAACCCATCTCTAAAGCACCTTGCCGCATGACTACTAATGAATTAGTTGAACTTAAGATAAAATTGCATGAAATTTTATCAAAGGGATTGATAAGATCAAGTGTCTTACCTTGGGGAGCACCGATTATTTTTGTCAAAAAGAAAGATGGAACACTCAGATTATGTATTGATTACAGAATGTTGAACAAAGAAACAATCAAGAATAGGTACCCTCTTCCAAGGATTGATGATATGTTTGACTAGATGTATGGTGCATCATTTTACTCTAAGATCAATATGTGGTGCAGGTACCATGTTTGTGAATAAAGAAGAAGACATACATAAAATAACCTTTAGGATGAGATATGGGCACTATGAGTTCACTGTATTACCTTTCGGTTTAACTAATGCACTGCCACTTTTATGAATTTGATGAACAATATCTTTCAAGAATACTTGGAAAAATTTTTGCTTGTATTCTTGGACGATATTCTTATCTATTCAAAATCGTTGAGGAACATAATGAACATCTAAGGATTGTACTTGAGGTCTTAAGGAAAAGAAAACTTTATGGAAAGTTGTCAAAATGTTCATTTTATGAGAATGAAGTACAGTACTTAGGCCATGTGATAAAAAAGATGGAATTTCAGTTGATCCATCAAAGATTGCAGCCATAATTGATTGGCTAACACTGAAAAATGTGCATGAAGTTAGAAGCTTCATGGGACTTGTTAGGTATTATAGAAAGTTTGTAAAATACTTCTCAAAGATTATTTCCCCAATCACTTCATTGCAAAAGAAAGATAAAAATTTTGTTTGGAATGATAAATGTGAGATTGCATTTAAAACATTAAAGGAAAATTTAACTACAACACTGTTTTAGTAGTTCCGGATCCAAATGGGAGCTTTACAGTTGTAACGGATGCTTCTTCGGAGATGGATTAGGAGGCATATTATTGCAAAATGATCATGTAATATTATACGAAGTAGAAATCTCAAGTTACACGAGCTGAACTATGCTCCCCATGACTTGGAGCTTGTTTCCATTGTACACACATTGCAAGTTTGGAGATATTATCTTTTAGGGAATCCCTTTGAGTTGAAAATAAACCACCTTGGGCTGAAATACATCTTCACATAGCCAAATCTAAATGCTAGGCAGTGAAGATGGTTAGAATTTTTGTCTCAATATGATTTTGATATCAGTTATATTAAAGGAAAAAAATAGAGTGATAGATGCGCTAAGTCGTAGGAAGCACATTTCCACCCTTGTAACCTTGAGAACTCAGTTTAAAGATGAGGTAAAGAAAGCAATGATAACATATCTCGTATTATCAAGCAAGTCAAAACAACACTTGTTGCAGATTCCAATGATAAGAGATACAAAGGATTCAGATTTGATAATGAAGGAATTATTATGCATGAAAATAAAGTGTATGTACCCTTGGAAAATGAGTTAAGCAAGAAAGTGATAACTGAATTTCACAATGCACCTTGTGACACATTACTTAGAATGTCAGTGTGTTAAGGTTGAACATATGCACCCAGTTGGACTATTGTACCCACATAACGTACCACAACATAAATGGAAAGTGATAAGCATGGATTTTGTTCAGGGGTTGCCGATGTCTAAAAATAAACATGACATTATTCTGGTTGTAGTTAACAAATTGATAAAGTAGCTCATTTTATTCCAGGGAATCTAAAAGATGAGTCACCTGTTCTTGCAAAAATATTCTGCATGAGATCTTTAGACTGCATGGTGTGCCTGAGCTAATCATTTCTGATAGAGACCCAAGAATGACTTCACACTTTTGGAAAAATTTAAATGTCACCTTATGAACAAAATTGAATTTTAGTTTTGTATACCATCAAAAAACTAAAGGATAGATTGAAAAAGTCAATCAGATTATGGAAGACATGCTTAGGATGTATTGTATGGATCAACAGTACAAATGGGAAGAGTACCTTCCTTTGGTTGAATTTGTGTATAACAACACATATCATTCCTCTCTAAAAATGGCACCTTTCGAAGATTTGTATGGACGAAAGTGTAGAACACCTATTAGTTGGGACAACGTAGAAGATAGAGAGGTAATAGGACCCGAAATGCTTAATGAAATGGAACATCAAGTAAAATTAATTTCGGGAGCAATTAAAAGAAGCTTCCGATAGGCTAGAAAAGTTACATAGATCTGAAACAGTTGATAGAAAATTTGAACTTGGTGATAAAGTCTTTTTAAGGGTTAAGCCTAAAAAGAGTTCTATTTCTTTTAGCAAATCAGCCAAGCTTTCACCTCATTACGTTGGACCTTTTGAGATCATTAAAGTGATCATTCTTGTGGCTTATCGATTAGTGTTACCTCCCGCATTAGCTTAGATGCATGATGTTTTTCATATTTCCTTTCTTAAAAAGTATGTTTCAGATTTATCACATGTGTTAAAATGGAATTCTTCAGAGTCCAAGACCCAGGGGTCATCGTGGTTGAACCCATAAGGGTGCTAGAAACTCACAAGTTACACTTACGTAATAGGGATATAAGCTAATGCAAGGTCCAATGGGACTAGTTTAATGAAGAAAGTGCAACTTGGGAGAATTTGGAAGACATAAAAACTACTTTTCCGCATCTGTTTTAGTAGAAAAATTTACATTTTTCTATGACTCTATGATATTTTATGATTATTTTGATTGAAAAACTACTTTTAAGTTTGTTTTTTTCAAGCAAAAACTTGAATAAGTTTTGTTTTAAGGCAATAAGATGATGTTATGAGATTTTGGAAACTTGATTTTAGCAAGTTCATACTATAGTGTTGGATAAATGAGGAATGAATAAGTGATATATAATGTGTTTACATAAATTTTGTTATAATGATAGCAAATCATCGGGATGATGATGCTTTTAAGGGGGAGGTATGTAACACTTCTTTTGTCTTATTGGTCATTCTTAATTTATGTGATTGGTTGACATACTTTTTCAGTGGAATGGTATTCTTCTTGGTGTTCTTTACTGGGACCGTATGATTTTACTCTATTGATCTAACATACTTGCATATCTTATTTATTAGGACACCGTGCTTTATGATATCTTGATTGGATATGGTTGTGGACTAAGATCATACTATTGATATTTTCTTACCTTGGGTTTACTGATCATTTGATAAATTTAGTGACTTCGGTACTTGGTCAATTTGATACGGGCTCGGGAGTAGAGAAGTATGGACATTGATAAGGTAAGTTTTAAAGTGATTACTATTAAATTGTTTGAACAAAGCATGACATTAGTAAATATGGGCCTGGTCTAATATAATGTGAGACCTATTTTTATTATGAAAAGATGATACTTGAATAATATCTCGATTCGATTTACTATGGCCTAGGCAATTATGTCAAATCGTCATGATGAACTGGATTTGTAATGTGATGGTACTATTTTATTATTACAAGGCTCTAAGATTACTAAATAAATGCTCTTGGGTTGATATGGAACCTAACCTTGATCTAGACTAAGGTTTATATTTACATTTGAAATCATTAAGGCTTATAAGCCTTGGCATACATATGTTCAAGGGGACCTAATAAGGTATAACTATGTTTGAGGTGGAATTATTATAGCCCAACCAATGGTTTATAATGTTGGGGGCCAATGTTAAATTTATTGTGGCATTGGATTCAAATCTGGAGCCTATTAGTAATATGGTGATCCTTATCACCATGTACTTGTCATATTTATGAGAAAGCAATAAGTTGTCACCGTTATTGAAATTGGTAGGAAGCCTAGCTAAGTTTCAAAGTGGTCTATGCCACGGTCTTAGTTAAACAAATTAGTAAGGCGGTGGTAAAGCTAAGTTAAACTCCACTAAATTTTAGCGGGGCAAAAATAAACAATGGGAAATTTTGAAGGACCGATGTACTGGGTGAGCAATTAACTCACCTCAAAACACTCCTTCACCACCTTAGAGAATGGGCTAAGCGGTTTTAAGGGAAAAAGGAGATGGGTTGTTTCATTTGGTTAGTTTGTATCGATAGCTCATGGAGCTCTCGCATGTTGTTGTTTTTCCTATTTTATTTCATAAGCTATATTCGATTTGGTGTATATTTATTTTGTTACAATGAAGAGAAAATATAGGGATCCATTATTAGCCTTGAGCAATAAATAAGAAGATGTAATCCGGGAGATGTTGGGGTTTCTCGGAAATCGATTTTGGGTTTCGTGGAGTTGCATTTCATTTGAGTTTGCAAAGGAAAAGAAAGAAAAGAAGGAAGATTCAAGTACCATGCATGATAGGACCTATCCCATCCTTGATATGTTTCTCCATCTGTTATTTTCATGTATGAAATTTTGTATTAAGCTTGTTAATACTAAGTGGTTTTGGGTGTTAGTTATTTTTGTATAAATCTAGAAAATATATCGTTTAATCTTTGTATATCAACAATCTTGGTAAATGAAATATTATTTTAGTGATTCAGTATGGTATTTATTTATAGGGTTTGCTTGTAATGTGCTTATGTGGCATTATATTTGAATTCATTAAGTTAAACACAAACGGTCTGTGTTGGTATGAACTTAAACTCGAGGTTTGTTTTATTGGGGCTTATATCTATGTGGGTATATTGAATACCTTCTTCTTGAGGGATCTGTGTATGTATAGTCGATATGGTTTTTAATCTTATGAGTTGTATTAAAAATATATGAACTTCATTTAGGTATTCAATACAATAGTTAAAGCTTATTACTCCTCACTGTTATCATGGTTTGATATCTAATGTATTTGGGTATACCTTCGATTTCCTTAGTTGTGAAAGTTGGCTAGAGGGTTATATAGTCATACCGAGATCTACTTGTAAATCCAACGACGATATATTTGGTTTCAAACCGAAATCTTGAAGATTTAAATACCCGGTCTGTGGTATTCGACACGGACCTTTTCATAAACATGGTGACTTGTTGGGTTATTGGGGGACTCTTTAACAATTGTGTTTTATGGAAATGTTGTAATGTTAACATATGTCACCTTAGGTTGACTATTGTAGACCAACGATTCGCAGAACGCTTTTGTCAATCGGTGTTCATTATGTCGATCTATCTCAACAAAGTGACTTTGTCACTTCATCAACTCGTGAATGATTAAGCTAAAACGAGTTCAAAGATGTTTGATTAATCAGAAACTGAAAATAATAGTATGGAATTGTATGTAAATACATTTGTATGTTGATCATTATTATATCTAAAACTATGCCTTCGTATTATTAAGGATATTCAATGATAACACAAAATGGTGATACTCCTTTTATTGGAAAAATAGGTAGACTATTAGATACCCTGGAATGAAGATCCTATAATAAAAGATACTTGTATAGTTATAATTCTTGTGTATTATGCTATATTGTTATATATATGAAGGAATAGGATTTGTCTGACTTGTATTGTTATAATTCTTGAGCATAATTTGATACCGGTAGATATATGAAAGATAGAAGAACTGTTTGTCATAAATAGTTATAATGATTGGTATTATTCAATGTTAAAATCTATTTGAATAATATAAGATCGATGGGATCTTGTAAAGGATATGTGAGAGTTATAGTGTATCAGTAATTGGATAATAATAAGTTATAAAAGTAATAATATTACCTATGTATTCAATTCTATGATAATGATTGATTGATTGACCTAAATGGTTATGTTATTTGTGTAGAATTAATGCATGAAAGTAATTACATTTAAATGTTGTAGTTAGCAATGTACATGCAAGTAAGTTCAAGAATTGTTGCAACCATGTTCTCGTGTCATTTTTGTTAGCTATGTGATTTTAACTTAATGCAGTATTTCCTATATGAAAATACTATATGGCATAAGTTATTATGGGAGATATAGATCTTATCATGCCAGTTCATATGAACTGATAGTTGTTAACAATTTTACAAATGGACTACTTGAAAGATGAAAGAAGGATGAAGTTTAAAAGATTGCATTTGTTATATTTGATTGAAGAGAGTTGAATTATATTACTTGTTGTATTCATCAATAAATGAAGTACCGTTTTATTGTTTTGATTAATGAAGGGTCAATTAGCCTAGTTATCTGTATGAATTCCAAAAAGTGAAATTGTAAGACTTATACTATATTCTGGCAAATTTGTTGTATTTGATTTCAAAGAAATGAATAAGAGGCTATTTTTATATTCATTGTAAAATAAGTTCCAATTGAAGTAAAAAGGAAGTTCATTAATCTTAAGTACATGTATGATTTGTATTTAAGATACAATATTAAAGTATATTAATAGAAGTATGGAAGTACAATATACTTGGCATGATAAAAGCTTACTATATTAATGTTGAATAAAGTGATAAGTAAGATTGTTCTAACAATCAAATTAAACAGTGAATTTATCCTATTATGGTTCTTCATATGAACATACATAAGAATGATATATATGTATAAATACAACTATTATTGAATGGACATAAGTTGGTATTTAAATGTATGGATTGTTGCCTTTACTTGGAATTCAACTTAATATGAAGAATGTTATAATTATCTATACTTAATTAATGATCAAGTATGATTTAGGAGATTAATACATTATGCAGATTTAAATCTACAACCTATAATTAATTAGGTCATTGTGTACTATCTCTAATTAAGTAAATGACAACTGTGAAACTCGCGTTAGATCCTTAGAGTTGGAAACTATCCGTTGAGAGTATTCTTTACAAGGATTAACAAGTCATGAATTAATTAAACTAATTAAACTTACTAAGATATGATGTTTTGATTAGCGTAACTCGGCAGGCTATCTCATCATAGTCGTTACTATGTAGTACCCAATTAATGACTTAGGTCATCACTTGGCTACTACGAAGCAACTATTATGACGTGATAACTCATCGAGATCCTCTAATCGTAATTGTCATAAAGTTGTAGATTTAAGTACATCGTAGGTACAAATGCATATTTGTTGTATGGTTAAGTACTGATGTCATATTATGATGACTATGAGAAAGGGAGCGGAATCATAGATGACGCAAGTCATTTCAGAGACGTTTACTTCCCCTTATTCATCCTAATCTGACATATCAACACTTGCCCATGCAGATTGATCCAAATTGGTACCTAGTACACAACTTGAAAGTGATTGATATAATTCAAATTAGTCCTAATCTAGATAATAAATTTTCAAGTGAAGGGTGAAAGACGAATTCCAAATGACGATTATGTCATCATGGAATTGAGCATGGCATACATGACTCAAAACTTTGGCCAAAGTAATGCAAGTTGTTGATTGCGTTGCCTGATTTCACCTAGACTTAAAGATGTAGGATATCAGATGGGTAATTGGTAACAGATGCCCAGATATACACTTTAGAGAATAAACACTTGAATTCCCTTAAATGAATAAGGGAACCATGGTATACTTAGTATACATATTTAAATGAATTGGATATGAGGGATCGGTTTTAATCTGACTCATACAGTTGTATAAGGTTTATTGTTATAGGATGGATTGACTAAGATAATGTTGGTTCTAAATTATGTTAATTTAGAACAATGAAACATTAAGATCTGAGATAGGAACTTAAGATTTATGTTGGATTTAAATATATGGGTATTTAAATCAATGAAGCATAAAGTGTAAAAAAATCCCTTGTATTGAAGTCTTAAAATGAGGATGTTAGAACATATAGAAGAGATGTGTGTGAACCTTATAGCCTAAGCATATATCACAAAAAAATGAATGTATGAGTGATGATTTACCCCTAAATTGTGTATCACTACAAGATGAATAAAGGGAGTGGTGATGTAGCCTAAATCATATACCACTACAAGATGAATAAAGGGAGTGATGATGTATCCTAAAGCGTATACCACTACAAGATGAATAGATGGAGTGGTGATGTAGCCTAAAGTGTATACCATTACAAGATGATAGAGTAGGTGACAATTTATCCTATAGTGTATGTCACTATCCTAGTAATGTCGCATGATGGAAGGGTGAATGATGAAGATGTAAGTATAATAAGGTCCATTTGATTTTTAAACCCTCGGCAATTGAGTATGGACTGAGGAACTAAAGTGCGTCATAGGGTAGTGAGTGGAGCACATAGAAGATGTATTATATGTAATGAAGATGATAAATGACCATGTGATGTGTATGTAGTGTATAGTATTGAATGAAATATGTGTAGTGTGCCTAAGAGCGTATAGTATGTAAGATGCAATGCTAGATGAGTATGATGAAGACTAGTATGATGTATGATGTATAGATATGCAAAGATTTGAAATGATATGGACTAAATGTAGAACGTGATGTGTGGTGTCGATAATGAAGTGTGTGGGGTTCATGTGTAGTAAGCCCTCAACAGTCAAGTGTGAACCAAAACACAAGAGTGTTTCATTGGGTAATGACGACGCTAAAGTATGAATGAATATGTGTATGTTAGGAAATGGTTGTATGAGAATGCAAAGATGAGATATGAGTAGATGTTATGATGATGTATGCATAAATGCTAAGAGTGTGATGTAGTATTATGTAAGTATGCTAGAATGGGGGGTTGTGTTGGATGTTATGCCCCCAAATGTGTAAGATGAGGGATGTAATCATGTAATGTCATCTAGAAGATCATCACTTTCAGGATCATAGTTGAATGGATAAACATTGGTGACTTGATAAGCAATAGTGTTTAGTTGATCACGTAATGAGCCATTGAGGCATAATTTGTACATGCCCATGGCATATTCCTCATCGATAAATGGAGGAAGAGGACAATCGTGCGCATACCAATGAGTAATATTTTGTGTATAGCCAAGAAAGGAACTATTGCAAATGAATATGTGCCTAAAAGGCATGGGGAAAGAGATGTCTATATGATCAGGATCAAGAGTTCCCCAATGTAATCAAGCCATGATTGTCCTAATGTAAGTGGTGAAGAGTGAGGAGTGTACAAGAGATAGACTGTGAGATGGAAAACATGTAAACCATAAGAAGTAATAGAATAGTGATGAAGCCATAATATAAATGAGGATCATGAGGAGGAGGATAGAGGTCCTCAAAAGCAAAATTGAGTCGAGGCTAAACCCTCATGTGTACATATGGTGTCATCACATGTAGGATCAAATGGAATATGTTCCCAATATGAGTCATTCATGAAGAGGGTGCAAGTGAATGGTGGGCATGATAATGTAGGTGGTACATGTGGAGGTGTAGGTGATAGAGCGATGTCCATAGACTGGACATGCCCCGATAAGGAATCATGGTAGTAGTAGTAGCAGGTGGCATAGAAGAAACTGCATCTATCATACAAATGGTATCGTCAAGTGGTGGTAAGTGAGGTGGTTCTTCGATAGGTTGGGGCTCATCTATAATATCTATGTGTGGAATAGGAAGACTAGTATTAGGAGCCTAATCACAATATTGGAATGGATCATGGTCACGAAAAATAGTGTACTCAATGCTTTCATGTAAGAATTTTACACAATTATGTACGATAGAGGCGATAAATTGCATGACATGAATCCATGGCCTACCAAGTAGACAATTTTAGGAGATTAAGAAATCAACAATGAAAAATATAGTGTGGACAATCTTGGGACCAATAATGATGGGAAATGTAATGTGACCGAGACATGGACGGACAAAACCATCATAAGCACGCAGTGAAATACTAGATGGACTAACATCATGAGCAGAAAGACCTAAAACTTCAAGGAATGACATAGGACACAAGTTAAGTTCAGATCTATTATCAATCAAAGTGCACTTAATAGTTACATTATGAATACGACATATGATATGCAAAAGCGGTCATTATCAAAAGTGTGAACATCAATGGGAAGGTTAGACTTGAATACTATGTGTGAAGAGAATGCATCGAGAAAATGCTTGATAAACCGAGTCTAGATGCATGTCAACATGAATGTAAGTGGTAGCAAGAAAATGTTGGACTCTATGTAGTAAATCAAGGATTTGCAAGTAAAAACCATTGATTGAGATACTTATGATGACCAAAACCTAGGATGACAAACAATGAATGAAGAACCTAGAAACGTGAATGATCGAGTCAAGTTCACTAAAATGATTAACTAGAAATAGGAATATGTGGGATATATGATAGTTAATCTAATCTAGAACGACATGTAAATACAATAAATAAATGCAGTAA
Organism: Taxus wallichiana var. yunnanensis; assembly: GCA_018340775.1. Classification (NCBI taxonomy): domain Eukaryota; kingdom Viridiplantae; phylum Streptophyta; class Pinopsida; order Cupressales; family Taxaceae; genus Taxus; species Taxus wallichiana. The sequence goes on from JADAXU010000137.1 coordinate 136,122, forward strand.
ATGACTATGTAAAACAACCCAAGCAACTATGAAGATGAAAATGCTAAACCCTAGAGTGCAAGGAGAGTTAGAATGAACTCAGTTGATTAAAGGATCTCGATGGACTATGTCATAGAATAAATAGAATAACCTAGAAGCATGAGCGACTATGTAAAGGTCCCAAAAAGAAGGATATGAGCTTCTAGATGGAGCACCTAAAGAGGGACTAGGGCACCTGTGGGTGCTCTAGTCTACAAAATTAGCAGACTCGGTCTCGCGTAAAAGGTCCAAAACTGACTTTCACATGTTTGACAGGTGGTCTAAAACCATAGATGTGTGTCACATTAGGTTTGATGCACTTTGTTAGGTGTTGTTAATAATCCAAGATGAAAGAAAGACTTGCAAGAGACCACAAGAAGTATCAAAACCCTAAAAAAGAATGCAAATGAATGGGTCGAAATGACCTTAGTTGCCACAATAATGGGCTTACTAACTAAGCATTGCACTACATTTCAGACCCAAATGTAGTTCTAGTGTGTGTGTGCATCATGTGCCCTAGGTGCTCTTGTGTCAATCACACTTTGTGAAGTAATGAGCAATAACTAGATGTAAAAATGTAGTAGAATGGTGGATGGAATATAATAGAATAGAATCCCTCCTCCTATGCTTGTGTGATGTAGATTAACCAACCTTGTCCTTGTGATGAAGCTAAATGTATGTAAGTGATCTCTAAATTCCTTTGATAGATACAACCCTAGGTGGATGATAGTAGTGACTAGTGTTTGGTCCCTCATTATGGTCTCATAACTTTATATTTATAGGGTTCTCTTGATCTAATTTCGTAATTAACCTTGAAATGGTGACCACCAAAAAGATAAGAAGTTGAAATGGCTAGAAAATGCCCAAAATGTGGCAGAAAGTTACAAAGGATGGGGCACCCAAGATTAGTCCTGGGTGCCCAGTACCAAAGCTAAAATGACGTAAAACAATGAAAGCTAACTGGGCATGAAGGTGTAAGAGGTTGGGAATGACGAAAGAAAACAAAGTAAGATGGCCAAAAGACGGGGTTAATTAGCACTTTCTTCACTCAAAAACCTTATAAATAGTAGTATGAGAATGGGACTAAATAATGCCTAAAGTGTGTGATTTTGTGTCTACAAAATTATATTTTGGAGTAATAACTTTTGTAGGATTTGAATATTGCTTTGTTATTAATTGAAGATAGCATGACCGTGATCACATATTGTATTAGAGATTTCACTTGGATTATTCTAGGAGGGGTAATAGGATGACCCTGAATATTTTCCCTTTTGGCGAAAGGGTGAGAGGTGAATTGTTGAACCATGAGCTGAAAGAAAAGAGATAAATGGTTTGGAGGGAACTTGAAGGAGTATAGAATAATTTATTAATGAGTGAGCCATGGTAACATTTTGTAATAGAGCTTAAGTAGGTATGCCAATGAATATTTAGTATGATAGATGGTGCAAATACGGTTCTAATGTTGTTGGTAGCATTGAAAACATATCAACAGAGTTCAAGATACATAAGAGACAAAGATGATGAATTAGTTGTCGTAAAAAATAACATAGTAACTATAGTGATTTAGAGTGACAATAAGATTTTAATATAAATAGTAAGGTTAGAAAAGTCAATAGGATTCTTATTTGTAAATTGGATTATTGTGATTTTGAGCTCTAAGTTACAAGGATTCCATGTACGTGAGAGGTGATCCCGACTAGATTCAAGAGGGTTGTAGAGGCAAAGTGTTGATATAGACTATAGATCAGTTAGTAAGTAACGTATTTTGTGAAGTATATCAGGTATTAACAAGTAATTTTTGGGTAATTTAGCATTTTTCATATTTTTGATAATTTGGGCATTTTTATCCAAGATAATGTCAACAAGGCCGATTTTTTCCATTGGGACGGTGACAATCCAATTTTACGTGGTAGTGTCCAAGTTCTTAATGGTATTATCTAGGATGTTAGATGGTTCTCTCTCGAGATATGTAGGAGCTTAGTAGTATGTTTTTCTATGGTTTGAGATGTTAACTTGGGATTTTTATGTTTGTCTATGTTGTGCATAAAGACATACATTCACGGGAGTTAAATATAGGAATGCATTTGTCTAAATTGTTGGCACTAGGCTTAGAGGAGGAAGAGTGGGATATATTGGACCATGTTGGTTTATGGCACATCACTGGATCGGGGGATGTGCCCCATACTATGAATTTGATAGTTACACTCTATAAGAGATGTTGTGTAGACACTTGTACTTTTTGGTTTCATCTTTGGAGATATGACAATGGCCCTTGAGGATGTATATAGGATACTACAATTATTGATAGTTGGAGAGAGGGTATAGGTGATGCCCCGGGTGATACATGATGGTAGAAAAGAGTTGTGAGGAAATTCTTTACATGGTCGTAGACACATGTAGATTAAATGATTATGTTGGATGCCATCATGAGATTAGGTGTTTCGTGGTGTAAAATTTTACCGCAGTAGTTTTGGCCTTGTGTGTAGTTTTTTATGGCGGAGGGGTATCGATTTCCTATATGATGCATGAGATATTTATCAGCATTGAGCAACATGGGACTCGATATGCTTGGATTCATTATGTGGTGGCTCATTTGTATAGATATTTGTACATATTTACACATGAGGATCATGGCAGTGGGCTTATTGCTATGTCATTGTTGTGTGTGTGGGCATATGAGTACATAGCAATAGTGAGGCTATTGAGTGGTCCACGAGTAGATTAAACTTCACCTTATATTTTTGTAGTTAGATGGGTTGGTCTACATAGTCATGGGTTCGACATCATGACATATAGGTTGATTCTAGATAGGATGGGGCCTCAGTGCGGTGATTTGGAGATTGTATAGGACTATGGGGATGTTCCAAGGATCATGAAGAGTTATGATGCATGACATATACTATATGACCGGAGGACAGTTTCCTGTGGGTGGCCGAGCTCTTCCAAGATGAGTGACTCCCACGATAATTTGGCATACCATAGGATGTGCCTCTAGAACCATATGCATGGCACAAATCTATAAATAAGCTAGGAAAACAGGGGTGAGTCAAGGTCCTACAAGGGCCCAATTATGCCCTTCAGGTATAGATTAGACATATGCAGAGATGGTGCCTTTTGCAAGTAAACGATACAAGATATACCCCGACTTATACATAATGGTGGGTTGAGCATCAATGAGTTCTATTGTTTCTAGTGGTAGAGATGCAAAGAAGAGATCTATCATGTGGTCATACGGGATGAGGAGAGGTGGTAGGACATGAACCTTCCTCAAGGAGGATGCAATAACGACAATAGTTGTACGACGTGGTTAGAAGTGATTATATTATTTGTAATTGATACATGCATTTTTGTAATTATGATTATGATGTATATAGGTCATGTGTTGCAGTGATGAGTATCAAGGTTGATTTTTGATACATTGATATGCACATTAACTCGCAATGTGCCACTAGATGTCCTCATAGGGGAAAAGACATTAGAGAGAGTAGACCACATTGTGGGGGAACATGTGTATTTTTTTATCTTGGTGGTGGTAGCATCCACGTGTACAATGTCATAATCGGAGAAAGATGAGACTAGGATGAGCTAGCATGGGTGATAAAGGCAAAGTTAGAGGAGGTGGCCTAGCTCAGAGCATGTTTGAGAGATACATGGAGCTCCAAGGCTGATATGCGAGATGTGGTAGCCAAGAAAACGTCACTATGGACCCAGTTAGAGGAGCATCCGTCTTGAGTAGAGGTAGATATCTAGTGGCGAGGCTTCGAGTTTGAGAGCTCCAATAGTAGCCTCCAGTAGTAGTGAGGAGGATGTATGATATATGTTGTAGTGGGCATTTCCCCTTGATTTTGTATTATGAAACTTTTGAGAGATGTATAATTATATATGATGAGATCATTTTTGATATGACGATGTGTACTTGTGTTGTTATATGATTTTTTGATTATCAATTTAATAAGATATTTTGTTGCAATGGTGATGATGTAACTATAGATATTGATGTTGTAAAGTAGAGTATATGTGTTGATAGCATAGATAATATTGGGATGATAGTATAATAGATAGTAGAATGATGATAGGCATGTATCATAAGATGATCATTGAATAGGTGCATGTAGTAAAATTTATAACGATGGTAAAGAGAACAAAGGAATAATAGATCTCAAGAAGTGAGAAAAATAGTGGTATACATTTAGAGAATAAGTGTGAAATATTGTAGCACTACAAAACATATAACATCTAGCTAGAAATAAGGTGACGACTATGCATAAACAACTCAAATGATGCATGTCATGAGCATATGTATTGAATGATAGGCCCAAGTGATCATAGCAACACTAAGAGGATGTGAATCATATAATGGTGAGTGGTGCTCCTTCAGGACCCACTTAGGTCTAGGGTATATGATAAATGGGGAAGAAGATCACGAATAGTCAAATTCAAGGGGGAGGAGGAGACAAAATGACCTTAGGAGAATGAGAGGTAGTCAAATTAATATATGTTAATGTGTGGCATCACAACATAAGAGATTGTGATCTATCAACATGGCATGCATGAAAAGTAATCACACCCTTTTCCTTGAGTGAGTGAAGCCTATCATGGAGTGCATAACAATAATTATCTCTATGACCATTGATCCTATACAAATGATAGAATGGTTGGTTATGACAATGTCGCAACCGATGAGGAGTATTATGCTCATTATAGGGTAGCCTAATCAACCTCTCATCAATCCAATTGTGCAAAATATCATGAGGCCTAACAAAATGCGATAAGTACAATGGCTTCCATTTAGAAGGGGTGTGGAACATGGTAGATGTCTATGAAAAATATGGTGGATGATCATGAGTATGTCTAGTAGGAGATGGAGAACGTGAAGGTGGTGCAATAGGAGGAAGAGAAGATGTAGTAGGTGGAGGAGTGGTAGAAGAACTAGGAGCATGTGCAACAAAATGTTCATTAAGCATCTCTTATTCTAAATACATAAACTTAAAGCAAATAAGTGTGAAAGATTCACATGTATCATATAATAATTTTTCTTTCAAAGGAATAATCAAGCCATGACAAAAGATATATTGCATTTCTAGATCTATAGGCTAATAAAGTAAATGATGCATGCATGATTTGAAATGTAAGATATAATCATTAACAGGTTCATTCTTTCCTTGATGTAAAGAAGGCAAACTCTCAAATGTAACTTTAGGACCATTGTTATAAATAAAACATCTAAGAAATGCTTCTTCCTTATCAAAATAATTACTAATAGATCCACTAGGAAAATTATGAAACTAATGAGAAGCAATATCGGTTTGACTAACAGAAATGCTTTGAGAAGTAATACATCATTAGAATGTGAAGCCATAGTTTATCTAAAATCCTTAAGATGCATATAAGGATTACTTGTTCCATCAAAAAGTGTAAAATTAGGCAAAGTAAAACCCTTAGGAAAAGTTGAATTGTAAATCTTTTTAGGAATAGGATTGTCATGAAGTGAATTATTATCATTGCTAGCATAATAGGCCCTACTCTCAAGGGTAAGGGTGTGGATATTATTTTGTAAATCACCTACAACATACATAAGAGAAATAACTTCTTGTGGAGGAATGACATAAACATTAAGGGGTTCATTAAGGGGTTGAATCTTGCCATTATAAGTAGTCATAGGGACACTATTGGGTTGAAAGTCAACTTTTGGATCAATAAGTGGAAAACTAGGAATAGGAACATGGGAAGAAGAATTAATAAGAAAATAATTTTGCACACTTTTATCAACAAGTTCAATAGAAGAAGAAATATAAGCAATATGCATAATATCCTTATGATCATCATCATGTATATTATCTTTGGAAACATCAAGAGTAGAAGAACATGCATCATGAACTTTTTCAGATTTTAACACATTATGAGAAGAAGAATGAGTACTAACATTATTAGGAAGTACACAAGAGGTGGAGGAAGAAATCTATTACTATTGAGGCACAATATTCAATGAATAAGCACTTTGTTGATAAGAAGAAGGGGGATCAAAACATCATTATCAATGGCAATAGGATTAGCTCTAATTGTTTGTGCATATGTAAGTGGGGGAGAAAAAGGAGTAGGGTGAGGACCATTTATGATAGCATCTATAATATCAAAATAAGTACATGTATCACAAGCATCATTAACAAGACCTTCCTCATATGAAAAATTAACCAAATCTTCAACACATGTATCATGTGCAGCAATGGAAACAACATCAGTATCGATTCACAAGAACTAGTGGCCTCAATAGGGGGTAGGAGTACAACATCAGGACTGGGGTTGAAAAGATTTGTAAAGACATGACAAATTTTAGGATGACATGTAATAGTAATATGTGACTTGTGATAGAAGTTCATTTCCTTTTGGGCATTTACAAAAATAGGCTAAAGAATAGTCATGAGAATAGGCTTAAGATGATGGTTTCAGAACAACTTTTGATTATCCATGAGGAATATACAAGATGATAGATTGATCCAAAAATTCAAGTTATAATTTTCAAACTTTAACCGTTCACAAGGATCTTGGAACTCAACATCAATTTTATGGATTTTAAAACTCTAAAATTGATTAATTCCCTGATTTAATTATGCACCTCAAACTGATTTTTAATCACAAATTTGAAATGTGCACACACTTATTCCATTGTGGATTATGGGTACTGAAAAGAAATATTCAATCCAATTTCCCATTTTAATTGATGAAATGCTTAACCAAATTAATAAAAACCCATTATTGATTTTATCTGATCAAAAGATTCATCAAAAATAGAAATAAATCATCCACAAACAATATTGACAATGGAGTTCACCTGAAGGTTACGTCTCCGATTCACAGAAATCAATCAATATATTAAAGTCCAAAGAAGTACAACTACCCTTCCATAATGATAATAGAAATTTTTAATTTGCAAATGACCGATACCAAACCTCGTGGAACTTTGTAATTAACTAGAAATCCTTCCGAAGTCCATCTCGTGGCCCCTACGGTGTTTTCACAATGCGAACCCCTATAAATGTGCTAGAAAAACACCAATAAATGGATATTTTTAAGCATTAAATGGGAAAAATTATATATTTGAATTCCCCTCAAAATTTGAGCAAATTTGGTTTTTACACCAAGTTGTGAAAATGATCGAAGGGCCTCAAAACTTAGATCTCTCGCAACTGGTCCTTATCTCGCTTTGCACAAAACCGCAACCAACCTTTTTAAAATACCTACAAGCTCATTGTTCAACCTAGTAAGCCACCTAAGTGAGTTGGTTGGGTGGATGTGCTTTACACCGAGGAGGTCACGGGTTTGAGTCTCCCTTTCCTTTCGAGCCACCAACAGTTTTGTTTAATGGTGGGGATAAAATCCAACATGTCATGTGTGGGAGGCAAGATTGTTGTTTAAAATAGCAAGGCCCGAATATTGTTTACGTGGCACGTAGCCACATCCACCATTTTGTTGGTCCTCATAACTCTATTGAGTCGGGTCTATTGGTTGTCAAGCTATGTATTCCAATGTGTTGGGTTGTGCATTATTTAAGGCATCACGTGGGTCGTTGTTACATTGTGTGGACCACCCAATACATAGGGCCAATCTATGTGTCATTTGTTTGATTGCACCGAGGCACCAAGTCATTGGGCTCCTGTGCAATGTTTATCTTCCGACTTGTTGGCGAGTATGTGGATTGGCCAATGTTGGCCCTTTGACAGATTATAAGGATGACTCACCAATAAGACCAAGTTGTATGAAATCCTCCAATGCACTATTGTTGGGTATATAGAAGTTAGCGCAAACAATGTAGTAAATAATGTGATCAACTCGATGGGGAGTTGATCACCCCACCGAGCTAATAAAATAGCTCACCCGAGCTCTACATAATCCAAGATAGTAAACCTACAATACAAAATTTAATCTTTGCAACATATATAATCCCACATTGGAAATGTTAAAGAGATATGTGGCATATATAATCAAAATTGTGATAATAGCAATATGAATTAAAGGCGAAAAAGACACCCCTCCTATAAAAGAGTGTTCCAAACCTCGGCTAAAGGTCCCCGTCTAGAAAATAGTAGGGCTCGCCAATTATTAATGTGTCTAAGACTGGAGGTGCTCAAAACACAAATTTTAACCTTTTTCACCTTTTTCCAAATACCGCGTGTCAATGCGTACCTCGTTAGTTGACCATCTTGGACCATTTTCAAACAAAATATTTGACTTGCGATAACTTATGCATCCGGAATCTGTTCATGGAGTTCTACATACCGTTAGAAAGGTCTCAGAATGCTCTATAGTGTGGCCATGGTTTACAAATGTTTAGGAAACTTCCAACACCTGGAAAAATCCTCTGGATCATGGATCCTAGGGAAATATAGGGTTTAATTAATAAACATATTCACCAAATGATTTAAAGAATTCAATCTTAATCGGAGGATTGAGATCAAATAAATAGAATAGTAATAACTAAGTTCTAGCATGCAAAATACAAGAAAGTGTAAAGATAGGAGATAAAAGTGATTTATCTTGTATCAAGAGATCTGGACTAATTCTAGGATGGAAAATAGGCTAGAAAGGCTAGAACTGGGTTGTGTAAGCTCTGTCTAAGAAACTAGAATTTGGAACCTCTTCGGACAGAGTTGTCCAAATAGGGATAGGATTGCCCTGGGCGCTAGTGTCCTAGAAGGTGGTCTACTTTTACTCTTTTCATGGTCTTAACTTAGTTTCTTCTTTTCATTTTTTATCGCATCTAATTTGTTATAGGTTTCATACGTCACACCGAACTTGCAAAGCAGACCATAGATACCTACACAAGGCTCAAGCAAACATTAGATGGAATAAATAATGCATATGCTTGATTTAATCTCGACCTCGTAGCCACCCCAATATGATTGTCACTGAGCGTCGCACTACATTTCAAAGTCTATGTAGTTATTGTGTGTGTGATTGAATTGTGTCCCCTAAAGTTAGGTTTCCCTTGTGCCAATAACACCAAGATAATAGGCTACAACTATTTTCCCCAAGATGAATGTGTGAGATGGAATTTAGAAATAGCCCCACTGTGTAGTGAATAATGCAACGCAAATGCAATCCTTGGGTGTTGCTCTTGTAGATGGTATATAGACAGTGATATCCCGATTTCCCCCTTAGAGTAGTTAGTAGGTTATGTATATATATGAATTCCTTGTTTGAATTTCGATACTTAGTGACACCAAAAGCTGACCCAAGTCATGAAATGAAGATAAGAAAAGACCCAAAGTGAAGAAGAAACCGAAAAGTTATAAAATAAAGTAGATTGGACGGTATTTTCCTAAATCTAAGAAATAGAAATAGTACAAAGAACAAGGGCAATGATCTCTTTGACATGACCAAAAGATGTAAATGCAAGTAGTAAAAGGAAAAGTCACAATCAAAATCAATCAAAACTAGTAAAAGGACTAAGAAAAGGTGTCACCAATGTCTAATCTTTGCACTTGGAAATCATGTATATAACAACATACTAGAGGCGTAATGTAATAGTAATAAGTGCATATTTTTGTGTCTACACTATACAAGTCACTCCCTAATTCATGTACACATCTTTCAAGTTACACCCTTTTCCCATAAGCAGTTTTACAATATGACATCTCTATCTCCATAATAAAATAAAGTGGGAAAACTATAGACATAAAATAATTCACTTAGTATTATTACATCATACCTCTAGTATGTCATTATATGCATGATTCCGAAGCAAGAAAACTAGACATTGGTAACACTTGTTTTGCTTCACATTGACATTGTTTTATTTTTCCATGCTTTCATCCTCTACTTTTATGGAATTATTCTTTTATTGTTCGGCATCACACAATGCTTTATGCATCCAAGCACTTCATGATTTATCTTTGAATTTTATAGGCATAAATGCTTCCTAAGGGATATGAGTGGTCAACACTACTATCCCCTTGTGGGTGCTTATGTCCCTTCACTCGGTTCTTATATTTTTAAAATGATCCGTCACTTGTTTATCTTTAATAAGTTTTTATTTATCACTTTGGATCGGCTTATAGTGTTGTTAATGTCAAAATTCAAGCAAAGGAAATCATATATACACAACCTAGTAACTATTATAAGGGGTAATTGGGCCACTATTTTCTATCTACTACTTGGGCAAAAGGAACATTTGAAAACTACATTTGGGTTGCATTATTCGCTGCGTTTTATGACACACATTATCTTGGGGGAAAATTAGTTGTAGCTCATTATCTTGGTGTAACTTGCACAAGGGAAACCTAGCTTAAAGGGACACAATTCTATCACACATAAACACACCAAAACTACATTGAGTCTAAAATGTAGAGTAATTCTTGGTGACAATCACATTGGATTGACCAACGACATTAGTCGACTCAATCATACAAATATTTTATTTATTCTAATGTGTGTTTAAGCCTTGTGCAAATAGTTAGGGTTTTGTTTTAAGGTACATGTGTGACAGGAAAACCCTATAAAAAAGTGGAAGTGACATAGATTGAAGTGAAGGTAACACTATCAAACCATGGAAGAACCAAATTCACACTCACTACCAAGACATTAGGGCCCAATTCATACACTAGTGCCTAAAGCAGTCTTGTCCCCTTCTAGGTGCTACTGTCTAATAATACATGTAGATCACTATTTCCTAGATGAAGCGTACACAATCCAAATTGAGCCTGTTTCGCCATCATTCTTACCTAGATTGAAGAGACATCCATATATCAGCTAAGTCAATCTCATCCTCTTGTTGTTTGTACTTGTATATCATTAAATGTTGTTATATTGCATGTTTGTGATATTTCCGATTCGATCACAAGTTCTATAATTAATATTTAAATTATTTTAAATCATTTGGTGAGTCCAACCCTCTCATCGAATATCATAGCCTTAACCCTAGTGACCTCAGGGTTTATTTCTTTGGTTGTGGATTTTAATATCTTTCATTCATCATGCCAACTCTCAAAGATCATTATCAGTATCCATCTAACTTTCCCACACCTCCTAGCTATCATAGCTCCCCTGAAAGTTCATTTAGCACACATGATCTTGAGTCTATTATTCATTCCCAAATAATTGTTGAAAATTTTCTCCATTGTATATTCAAGTTTGCATTCATAATGTGTTTGTTAAGTGTGCTTTAGTTGATAATGGATTTGGTCTTAATATATGTAACATCTCTTTTCTCCATCAACTAGGATTTTTTCTACTGATTTAACTCCATCTAATCTATGTATTCATGGTTTTGATAATACACCTAAGCAAGTGTTAGGAGGAATCACTCTACCATTACTATAGGACCTTGCACTCTTAATGTTCTATGTCACATTATGCCTCATAATCTCAATTATAGTATCCTTCTAGGTCATCCTTGGTTACATATTATGCATGTAATCCCTTCTACCCATGTCATAAGCACATAAGGCCCTTATAACACCTTATTCCATGGATAATGCTACACCTCATGTTGTTAATATTTTTATATCCCTCTCATACATGATAATAAAGGCACTACTTACATTGCACATCACTCTTAGTTTGTGATGAACTAAATTGCTATTGGTTTACATGATGAAATTTCTATTGGCACCCATGATACTCCTCCCATTATGTCTCACTCTCATCCACATGATGTTTGATCCCTAATGCATATTGTTGCACACTTACCTATATCTAGAGCTTTGTCCCCTATGATGGTTATTACATCTATGATACCTAAGGTGTTGGGAGACACTCATATCCCCTTCACAATGTCACCATGATCATGGATTTCAAATCTTTTGTTTGACACAATTCTCAATGTACTTCTAATGATCATATGCTTATTGATTCCAATGTTACATCACTTGTCGCACCTTCCTCATCACAAGTTAGAACACAATGTGTTGATTTGATAATGATTCTTGATGCTCTTAACTCACTCACTTTTCAAAATTCTATGCCTAACTCATATGATATATCTCATCTTGTTGCATCCATGGGGATAATCAATAAATCTATTTTCACATTTATGTTTATGGTTTCTTCTATAGTCATATGGGCTATTACATGTAACTTTAATGTTTCCTATCTTCCCAAATTGCACCTATTTCTTACCAATGTCTCACCTATTATAGTTTTTCCTAATGGACACACTCTTATTATTTATGTCATTATACTTACTACTCATGCAGTTGGAATATTGGAATCTATAGGGTTCTCCCCTCACTATGTTGACATTATTCTATGGTATCTCTTGTGTTACCCTTGCTACCCAATGACACACTCTTGTTCTAGGTTCAAACATGACTGTTGAGGGCACTTACATACATGAACCTCACTTTGCACACATACACATTGGGGGAAACCTTTCTTCCCTTCCCTAGTCATAGGATCTCATATTCTAATAATACAAAAACATTCAAATATTTACAAAAATACAAAAACACTAGCTTAGATCTTGGTTGGATGTATCTTTTCTTGCTTATATTATTCCATGTTGCATTTTTCCTATCATGTTAGCTTGATTCATAGTATGTTTTATCATTTTACATATACACATACACATTCACATGGTACTTTGAGGTGAATGTAGGCTATATAAAGGTTACCACATAATGCATGATGTTTGACATTTTTCTCTGCAGTCCCATCGAGGCTCCGGGAGCATCTACATTCACTACATCTCCACATCCGGGTGCTATCATTGCAATATATACTAATTCCATTGTACTTTATCCATATTTTGACATACTATTTATTATTCTAACATGTTAATGGCTACTTCATGTGTAGGATTTGTCTTATAGGCTTCCTTCCAGCCATGGTTATCAGCTATAGTATTTGTTTGTGTCTTATTTTCTATGGTTATGACTTGTTTTCCATTGTTTGCCAGCTAGGCCCTATGATTTCTTATGTGTTTTCTTGAAAGGACTTGATAGTCATGAGTTTCTTATGACATCTTGAGTGGTGCCCCATGTTTTAAAATAGCTACCATATTGTTTTCTTGATGTGTTATTGCATGTTTGACTTGTTTCTTTTACACTGTGTTATGATTTTTTGTTACTAACACTTATTGTTACCTTTATTTCTATTTTTTCATGCGTCATGGTTGTTACCTTGCACATACCCTATTTCCCAAACAAGATTCATTCTTTTGATGTGCACATTAGATTCAGTCCTCTCATTTATATGCGCGCTTGCATTGATCCATCTCACGCACCCTAAATGAGGGGGGTAACCATCAGGTGATTATTTCACCCTCTCGACAATTTAGAAATCAGAAAAAAATGTTACAGAGCATAATTAGGTAGATCAAAGACTCATAAAATGGTTCGAGAATCAAACATGAGCGAGAAACGACTAAGGGACGAAAGTTCATAGATCGGATAGAAGTGGTGGGTGTTAGTGTCCCACTTTGGATTTTTTCACCTATGGGTAAAAAAAACATTTGACAATTGGCATAATTTCTTAGTGATATGTTTTCACATAATCCAAAGAACAGATATTCAACTTCAGTTTATTATTTCGGGACAAACGAACAAAAATCAATGGCATATTTCATACTTTGGGTAAGGGAACTAACTTTTATTTCTCGGTTTGAATTTTTCCTACAAGTGCCTATTAAGGAATGGAACCTAGGGATTATGTAGGGACAACGATATGCCCGAAATGAAGTGTCATTCATGGCTAATTACCATTCGGGTTGGTGACCATCTATAGTGGCACTCATCCGTGGGGAAGCATTATGGATGAGGGTGAAGTCGATTGTTCTCTCAATACCCTTCCTTTAGTAATAAGATGCCTAAATACTTAGAGTATTCACATTAATTCTAGAATTGATCACTCCTAAACCTTCTAACCACCTCCAAGGAAAATTTCTACAAGGTAATAATACACAGGACATTCTATCCTTTCTCTCTCAACATTTAGGTGTACTCTATCCTTGACTCACTTGTTTGTTTTGCACATATATAGAATTATGATTTATCTAAGTTAAATTTCAATTTCATATACTATGAACATTGACTACACTTTTCTTCTTTTGTAGGTCCATCCTTATCCTAACAAAAGGCAACACAAATGGAACAAGGAGCAATCTCAAACATAAGACACTCAGGAAAAGGTAATATTTGGTTACAAACGCAAGTATAATTTTCACTACATGCACAAGTCACCCCTAGGGTTATTATCCCCTCTTAGACTCCCCGATATAGATCCTACAATTTCCATATGATATGTTATTGGTTACAACCTTCTTGGGCTCTCCACGAGGTATGTTCTTCCTATCTAATTTATGCTACCAAATATTCATTCACCAACATAAAGTGGAGGCAAATGTAGACAAAAAATTATGCACTTATTACTATTACATGACGCCTCTAGTATGTCATTATATGTATGATTCATAAGAAAGAAAACTAGACATTGGTACCACTTGTTTTACTTTGCATTGACATTGTTTTATCTTTCCATGCTTTTGTCCTCTACTTTTCTAGAATTATCCTTTTACTATTGGAAATCACATAATATGTTATACAACCGAGAATTTCACGATTTATCTTTGGAATTTTCTTGACGTAAGAACCTAGTAAGGGACAAGAGCGGCCAATGCTAATGTCCCCTTGTGGGTGTTTTTGTCCCTTTGTTTGGTTCTTATATTTTTAAAATGACTCATCACTTGTTTATCTTTTCTAAGTTTGTATTTATCACTTTAGGTCAAATTCTAGTGTTGTTAATGTCAAAATTCAAGTAAAGGAATCATATATACACACAACTTACTAATTATTCTAGGGAAATGGGTCACTATTTTCTATTTACTACTTCGGAAAAATTAACACTTGAGGATTACATTTAGGTTGCATTATTCATTGTATAGGAAGGAAAATTCTAAATTCCATGACACACATTATCTTGGGGGAAAAGTAGTTAGTATCATGTTATCTTGGTGTAACTTGCATAAGGGAAACCTAGCTTCAAGGGACACAATTCTATCACACACACACACACACACACACACACACACACACACACACACACACACACACACCCCCAAAACTATATTGAGTCTAAAATGTAGTGCAATGCTCGGTGATAATCACATTGGGGTGATCGCTAAGGTCAATCGACTCAAGCATATACATATTTTATTTAGTCTAATGTGTTCTTGATCCTTGTGCAGTAGTTAGGGTTTGTTTTACAAGTACATGTGTAATAGGAAAACCCTACAATGAAGTGAATGCAACACAAAGTGAAGTGAAGGTGACATTATCAGACCCTAAAAGAACCAGATTCATGCTCACCGCGTAACACTAGTGCCCAATTCAAACATTAGCACATGGGGTGGTATTGTCCCCTTTTAGGTGCTACTGTCTATGCAGCACACATATAGATTAATGTCTCCCTGATGAAGCATGCACAATCCAAATTGAGTGTGTTCCACCATCATTCCATCATAGATTTAGTATAGACAACCAGATTGATAATAAATAATATACAACCATGCATAATTGATAAAACATAAAGGCATATTATTTTATAATATATATAGATACATAAATATGATCTTAAGTTTTTTTACAATGACAAGTCTATTTCATGCATTTAGTTCATAACCTATAATATAGGTTCTCATCATGCATGATCTTGTCATATCAGTGTGTAAGTCATATTTATAATCTTATGATCTTACTTATATTACGGTTTTTAGTCTCACTTAGTTGACATATCATTCTATTTTATGACTGTAATTTAATTCATAACTCTACATGTCAAGATAAAGTTTGTGGTATCTCCAAATGTTCTTTTCCACCAAAATCAACATGTAACATTTATTGTTTTTGCCAAAAATGTAATCTTTCATTTCCCATGTTTTGAATAGTCATAATCCATCATAATTACTATTATTCCTTTTAATGTTCTATTAAATTTTATTCTCTATCTCTTTGATTGATTTGTAAATGGTCTTAATAGTAGTTATCCCGTGTTAAATTTATCACTTGATCTTGAAAAGTTAAACATTATCTCTCTTGGAACTCAATCCTAATATTGTTATCTTATGTAGGGTTGATAGCGAGCTTAGTCTTCATCATCATGTGCCTAAACCGATAAAACAGTTTTCACTATTTGTTTTGACCTGTATTCTATGTTTCAATGCATATTTGTTGTTATTCATAAGGTTTAACACATCTCTTAAAAAACATCTATGTGATGAATCCTCTTGTAACATTATGGTTAAACTATAGTTATATAAGTTGTCGTCCGACTTTTTATCCTAACAAATCTAAACAATCTCTTGATTTACTCAAATTTGTACATTGCTTAGCAATATTGACCTTCTTGATAACTATAACAACATTGTATTCTCTTGTTTCCTTAAGTTTTCAATAGATTTCAAAGTGTTTCTTGATTTAGAAAAAATAACAAAAGGGTGTAGAAAGAGGTTAAACCTAAAATTTTAGCTCATAATCTTAGCCATTCAATTACTGTTAGTTTTCTCATTTTCCTTGACACATAATAATTTTAGACAATCAATGTTTTAATTTCGTTTGAGTCTAAATCTCATAGTTAATATGAAAGAAGAGAATGTAATTAACTCGTAACTAGTTTTCCTCTAATATCTTGCTCTAAATCATGTGGTTGGGTTGGTTATGAGCCATTTTAAAGTGACTTGGTTAAAATCTCAACCAAGACCGATTCTCGATGAACTAACAAAACTTATTATTGTGTTAAAAGTTTTAGGGGAAAAAGTGATAGTCCAATCTAAGGTTGTTCATCTCACAACAAAGTGGATTGATCATTGCGCCGAGAAAACTCGGTTAAATTGACAATAATGGACAAGTTTTGTTTAATGGAAAAAAGAAAGATTCGAACTCTACACTATTAGTTACTGATTTAAGATTTTATCCTTTAAATTGTTTTCCATACACTACAATTTGCATAAATAGAAAATAAAGATAAATTGAACCTAGAAGTGATACTAGTTCCCATTTTCTTGACCTTTTTCCTCTATGTGTGAAGAGACTCTTAAAATTGTTCCTCTCTTTAAATTCTAATTTCCTAGCTCCTTGTTTCTTTACTCTAGTTGAATGTTCTCTTAATTAAATCTCCCTTTTCTCTCAACTCAAACTATTTTCCTCTCTCAGTCAATGCACAACTCAAATCCAATTCAAATTCTCCTTTCCCACATGTCCGGTGTGTGTTTTTCTATTATAAGCTTCATTTTTCTAATGATTATCTACTCTTGGTGCTTTAATGGCTTCATGTTTTCCAATTTGAGGCCCGAAGATGCATAACACTATCTCTAGTTAGTTTTTAACTATTTTTGCAAAATAGCCTTTAGTTTTTTAACTCATTTTGAGGTCATTTCAAGACATAGCTATATTATAGCCCGTTGTTTAGTTCCGGTTATCGCAAGAATAAGCGTGAAAAGATCTCAATTCATGGTTTATAATGAAAGCCACAAATGTTAATTCCACGAGTTTAATAAAATCTTCCACATTTGCATAATAATCCCACATGCTTAATGAGATAGCCAAAAATATGATTTAGATTAAATTGAGACAATTAACAATTTAAAAGCCCATGCGTTGACACATGTATCTATGTGGTTGGATGATGACTTATGATATGTATTTTCTCAAAGGTGACTTGTATCCAAACTAGAGTGATTGTTAAGTATTTTGAGGGGTCATTGATTGGTGTCGTATGCTTTGATTTAACAAAAAATAAACTTAATCATAGGAATGGACTAAATCATATATATATATATATATATATATATATATATATATATAAAACATGTAATATATCAACATATCATGATGAAAGTGCAACCAACAAAAGGATAAGAGTGACTTAGTTGATATCTAGTTGTATAGACTAGATATGGGCTAGAATGATGGTGAAACAGCTCGATTTAGACTATGTATGCTTTATCCGGAAAACAATGATATGAAATTTATTTTAGACAATATCACCACGGAAGGGGACAAAATTGCTTAGGTGTTAGTGTCCGAACCGAGGCACTAGTGTCCGGTAATGGGTGCGAGATCTTATTCTTTTAGTGTTTTATAATGTCACCTTCACTTCAATTTGTATTGCATCCACTTCATTATAGGGTTTTCCTATCACACCTATACCTACAAAAACCCGACTACCCGCACAAGACTCAAGCACACCTTAGACTAAATAAAGTATACAAATTATTGATCAAGACTAACCTCACGATCACCCCAATATGATTATAAATGAGCGCTACACTACATTTCAAACTTAATGTAGTTTTGGTGTATGTGTGTGATAGAAATTGTGTCCCCTTGAAACTAGGTTGCACGTGTGTAAGTTGCACTAAGATAGCGGGATACAACTACTTTTCCCCAAGAGAATGTGTGTCATGGAATTTGGAATTTTCTCTTCTTATGCAAGTAAATGATGCAACCCAAATGCAATCCTTAAGTTTCTCCTTTTTCCCAAGTAGTAGATAGATAATAATAGCCCAAAGTGCACTATAATAATTAGTAGGTTGTGTATATATATGATTACTTTGCTTTAATTTCAACATTAACAACACTAGAAGATGACCCAAAGTGATTAATACAAGTTTAGAAAAGATAAATAAGTGATGGGTCATTTTAAAATATAAGAACAAAAGTGAAGGGACAAGAGCACCCATAGAGGGACACTAGCGTTAGTCGCTATTGCTATTATCCCCAACTAGGTGTTTAAGTCTAAAAACTCCAAAGATAAATAACGAAATGATAAACTGAGTAAAACATTGTGTGATGTCCAAAAGTAAGGGATAATTCTAGAAAAGCAAAGGATGAAAGCATGGAAAGATAAAACAATGTCAATGTAAATCAAAACAAGTGTTATCAATGTCTAGTTTTCTTACTTAGGAATCATGCATATAATGACATATTAGAGGCATAATGTAATAATAATAAGTGCATAATTTTGTGTCTACATTTTCCCCACTTTATGTTGGTGAATGAATATTTGGTAAATAAATTAGATAGGAAGAACATACCTTGTGGAGAGCCAAAGAATATTGTAATCGATAACGTGTTGAATGGAAATTATAGGATGTGTATCGTGGAGTCTAAGAGGGGATAAGAACCTTAGGGGTGACTTGTGTGCATAATAAAAATGATAAGTGCATTTATAGCCAAATATTGCCTTTTCTTGAGCATTTTGTGCTTGATATTTCTCCTTATTCCAGTTGTGTTACATTTTTTGAGATAAGGATGGACTTGCAAAAGAAGAAAAGTGTAGGCAACACTCATAGTATATGAAATTAAACTTTAACTTAGAGAAATCATAATAGAAATGTGTAAAATAAATAAGTGAATCAAGGATAGAGTACACATGAATTCCAAGAGACAAAATATAGAACGCTCTTGTGTATTATTTCCTTGGAGATGGTTGGAGGGGTTAGGAGTGATCAATTCCCAAACCAATGTGAATACTCTTAGGATTTAGGCATCCTACCATTAGAGGAAGAGTGTTGGGAGAGTGTTCAACTTTTCCCTTCATCCATGACACTTCCCCAAAAACCCATGGATAAGTGCCACTATAGATGGTCACCAACCCAATAGTAATTGGCCATGGATGACACTTCGTTCCAAACATATCGATGTCCTTACATATGCCCTAGGTGTCACTCCTTATTAAATATTGGTAGAAAAAAATTTAACTAAGAAAGAATAATTAGTTCCCTTTTCCAAAGTATGAAACATGTTATTGATTTTGTTTCTTCGTTCTAGATAGTAAAATGGAGTTGAACGTTTATTACTAGATTATGTGCAAAATATGTGGCTGAAAAATTGTACCATCTATCAAATTTCTATTTCCCAGTGGGACAATAATGCCCATTGTTATTATCTGTTATGGGAACTTATGTCCCTCTATTATTTTTAGCCCATGTATGATTCTAAACGATTTTATGAGTCCTTGTTTTGTTGAATTCTATTTTGTACCGGTTGGTCTTTGGTTTTTGAAATGCTGAGAGGGTGAAATAATCACTGATGGTTGCCCCCATTTAGGGTGCGTGAGATGGATCAATGTGAGCGCAAACCAAACAAGAGGTCATGAATCGATGTGCATATCTGAAGAAGGATTCCTACAAGGGGATATGGTATGCTCATGGTAACAACCATGACACATGTAAAACAATGGAAAGAAAGCTAGTAAGAAGTGTTAGTGACAAATAATCATGGCATAATGTAATAGAAACAATTCAAACACACAATAACACATCAAGATGACAACATAATAGTTGGTGTAAAACATGGGACACCACTTAGGATTTCACAAGACAATTGAGGCCTTCAAGGTCATGCAAACAAAGCAACGATCATAGGGCATAGCCATGTAAATAATGGCAAACAAGTCACAATCATAGAAGACAAGACACAAACAAATAGTATAAACAAATAACCATGGTTAGAAGTTATCCTGAAAGGTAAATGCTACACATGAAGCACTCGTTCACATGTTAGAAAAATGAATAGTATGTCACCATGTATATATTTTAATGAAATGAAAGCAATGAGAGTATTATATATTACAATGATAACACCCGCAGTGTGGAAAGGTAGATGCCCCTAGGAGCCTCGGTGGGACTGGTAGAGAACAATGTCAAACATCATGCATTGCGTGATAACTTGCATATAATTGGCATTCACCTCAAAGTACCATGTGAACGTTCATGTGTACATGTGAAAGGATATAACATACTACGAATCAAGCTAACATGATAGGTGAAATGCAACATGGAATAATATAATCAAGAAAAGATACATCCAACCAATACCTAAGCTAATTTTTTTTTATATTTTTACAAATATCTGAATGTTTTTGTATTGTTAGAATATGAGATCCTATGACTATGGAAAGGAAGCAAGGTTACCCCCTAGCGTGTATGTGTGCAAAATGAGGTTCATGTATATAAGTGCACCCTCAATAGCCGTGTTTGAACCTATAACAAGAGTACATCATCAGGTAACAAAGGGGAATTAGACTCCCCCCAAGTGTGACTGTCATAATGATATATCCAATAAGGATAGAGGGAAAGGGCCCATGATCTGCTAATGTGAAAGAGGAACATATGCAAACATGATCCAAGGATCTAATGTCATGTGAAAGTGCATGTGTCATTATGTGTGAAGTAGGATTATGTTGTGCATGTGGAGAATAAGACCGTGATGTGGGATTAGATGTATCATGTGTAGTATGTATCCTATGTGGGGACCTAGTCCTATGAGGAGGGTTATGGGATTGATAAAGACATAATGGTCGAGAAGTAGAAACCACAAACGGAGGAGATTTGTGGAGAGATAGAATTAGCACTAGGAGTGGTAGGAGTTCTAGATGTCGTAGTAGTGCATGTCAAAGCCATAGGCTATCATCAATAGGTGTAGAAGTAGGTGCACTAGGGGTAGTAGAAACTGAAGAGGTGTGGTGACATAGCCCATAAATAAAGGAGCCTGTGGTGGGATGTCTTGAATAGTGACAATGTGATGCACATGTATGGACTTGAGATGTAAATGAAATATTGATTGAATGGCTTTAGAAACCTTATCCAAGGAATTCCTAAGTCCATGTCACAATGCATAACCTTGAATCTAATAGAGAAATGCATAGAGATAGTAAGAGGCCCAACAGTGATTGGGAGAACCACATGCCCACAAGAAGTAGGTGATCTACATGTCATTTGAGATAATGGAAAACCAATAGCTCACAGGAAAGATAATGAACATGCATTATGTTTGAAAGTAGGATGCACCATAACATTGTTAACAACATGAATACCAATAGAAGCATCAATGTGAAGTCTATGTGATGAAAAATAAGCATGAAAATATGCATCAGTGAAAGTAATAACATATGGGGGAATATTAGTAGTACCAACAAGAAACCCAAGAGGATGATTAGAAGATGGAGGTGGAACCACATGATAAACATGATTAGAAGAAGACTTAAAACCACTTTGTCATGTTTGGGTAATGGATCATTAAAAATCTTAAGTTTTCCATTGTCATTTGTAGATTTAGAAATAATAGGCTTAACAATTCAAGTTCATTAGTATCAATCAAGTCTTGAATCAAATGTCTAAGATTAAAGCATCGATCAAGTAGAATGACCATCAATGTTCTTTTTCATCAAAATTCTTACCACGAGGACGATTAGGATCTAACTCAAGAGGGGATGGAAGAGAAATCATATTGCTTTTAATGAGCTTAGGCAAAAAAATTTGGGTGGGTATGACAATCTAGTAAAAATGTGTCATGTAGGTTGTATTTGGGGATTTTTGGTTGAGATACAACATTAACAATAGGCTTACACTCATTAAATCTTAAAGTTATATTTTCTTTGGAATTCGCTACTAGACTAATTAGAAGTATTATCAATATACTTAAGAATTCCCATAAAAAATAACTTATTTTCATGGTCTTTACGAGCATGACATAAATGAACAAAAGAATGAAAATAATAAAAAGGGAACACATTCTTATAGAGGAGGAAAGATATTTTTGGATAAATAAATCTTGCAATTCAAATTCATCCAATAATTGTTCATTTTAGTAAGATTACTCTTATAACACAAAACATAGTCACTAAGATGCTCATTAGATCCTTGCTTCATTTTATCCATTTGTGCATATGATATTTTAGTTCCAATGTTCATAGAAAAATGTGCCAAGAATATATTTTCTAGAGGAGTGAAAGATCTAACAGAATGTAGAGGTAAATCATAGAACCATCGCAAAGCATACTCCTATAAGCTCCTAGGAAATAAATTTGTCAATAATGTATCATCACAAGCATAGTCCAAGCATGTAACATGAAATGATCTAAGATGCTCTTGTGGATCTCCATGTCCGTAAAAAGAGGAAACTTGGGTGAAAAAAATTAGGGGGAAGTGGGTAAGAAGAAACTTTAGGTGTAAGAGGACTATGTAGGAGAAGTGAAGAATCAAGAGAGGGAGAAGAAGAATAATAGGTGTGTTGTAATTGATGAATTTGAGCCTATAAATCATGGTACATGGACTCTAAGGCATGGGTGCCTAAAGAGGTACTAGGTTGGATATGAGAAATGATAGGAGAAGAAAAGTGAGTGTTAGGTGTGGGAATAAGAATATGGATAGTGTATGCCCCCGTATTGGTGGAGGGAGAAGAAAGCATAATAGAAGGTGTTGGAGACTCATTAGTGATAACATTAGTAACAGGAGGGGTTGAATCGATAACCAAGTGTGCCTCTTCATGAGAAACATATAAAAAGAGATCTAAGTTCTCAGGATGGTCAATAATGTATGCATTTAGGTCATTAAGATTTTCAACAGTAAATTCATGAGAAGCCCTAGCCATGATATGAAAAAATAGACACGATGCACACGGTTTGATAATTGGGTTCACCAAATGATTTAACAAAAAAATAAATCTTAATTAGAGGACTAGACTAAATCAAATATATAAGAAACATGTAATATATCAACATAGAATGATGAACAAGTGTAACCAATAAGAGGATAAGAGTGACTTAGTTGATATCTCATTGTATCAGACTAGATCCGGGTTGGACTAATGGTGGAACATGATAGGTCTATCATGTGTATGATTTGTTTAGAAAATAGTGATCTAAAAGTTATTCTCGGACAATATCTCCGAAAGGGGACAAAACTGGCAGGCACGAGTGTCCCGATAATGGATGCGAGATCTGATTTTTCAAAGTGTTTGATAATATCATCTTCACTTTGTCATGTATCACATCTACTTTGTTGTAGGGTTCTCCTTTCACACTTGTACCTACAAAACAAACCACACACATTATACTAAATAAAATATGTAAATGCTTGAGTTGGACTGACCTCAGTGGTCACCCCTATATGAATGTCACTTTGAGTGTCGTACTACATACCGGACTCAATGTAGTTTTGGTGTGCATGTGATAGAAATCGTGTCCCTTGAAACTAGGTTTCCCTTGTGTAAGTTGTACCAAGATAATGAGATACAACTACTTTACTCCTAAGATAATGTGTGTTATGAAATTTAAGTTGTCATTCCTATGCAGTGAATGATGTAGCCCAAATGTAGTCCTTAAGTTGCTCCTTTTGCCCAAGTATTAGATAGAAAATAATAACACAATGCCCCCTAGAATAGTTAGTAGGTTACGTATATATGTGATGAATTTTCTTGAATTTCAACATTAACAACACTAGAATCCAACCCAAAGTGATCAATACAAGTTTAGAAAAGATAAACAAGTGATGGGTCATTTTAAAATATAAGAACACGAGCGAAGGGACAACAACACCCATAGGGGACACTAACATCAATCACTATTGTTCCCTATTGGGAACTTATGTCCAGAAATCTCCAAAGATAAATAAAGAAAAGCTCAACTGAGTAAAACATTGTGTGGTGTCCAAAAGTAAAGGGATAATTCCATAAAAGCAGAGGATGAAAGCATGGAAAGATAAAACAATGTCAATGTAAAGCAAAACAAGTGTTATCAATGTCTAGTTTTCTTACTTAAGAATCATGCATATAACGACATACTAGAGGCATAATGTAATAGTAATAAGTGCATAATTTTGTGTCTACACGTGTAGCCCATCAGTCCCTTATTGGTACAACTTTCCATTGCTAAAAACTTTGTGGAGTGAGTGGCTACCGATTGGTGCCATGTGGCATCGATTAGTGCCTTATTGCACAACCCTCACAAGTCTTGGGCCTTATAAGCTGTTGTGAGGCCACATCAATGCATGGCATGTGGCACACATCAATGTCTCGAGGGTATGGTCACTTTGTAATTTATTCCCACATTTACATTGGGTGAGTATAGTTAAGTGTTTATATTGATTTTGGCTTGTTTACCTTATAAGGCATTTTACACTCCGAGTAACTCAACTAACTCGACGAGTTGTCTAATTAAGAAAATTGGCAAGTTCACTAAGTGAACAACTCGGTTAGGCTAAGAACTTGACTCGACGAGATAGGTTTGCTAGCTCGGTATAAACTCGATATGGAGACAGAGTGGCAACTTAGTGAGCTCCACTCATCTTAGCTATAATGTGAGCTCAACAATGCTTAAGCTTGATTAGTTTTAATAACTCAACTATGAGCTCAACTAACATGACTTAGTGATAGCTCAATTACAAGCTTGACTCGGCTAATGCAACATAGTTAAAAATGACAAACAAAGAAAATTGATGGGTCATATTGACTTGAATGATAACAATGCAAGGTAAGCTTGAGCTTGAAAATAACTTGATAAGTAACTCGACAAGTTACAATAGCTCTATTAGGCTTGATCTTGGTTTAAAGGAAATGTAGCTCAAGAATAATGCAAATCTCATAACCTTTGGGTTAGCTTTTGACGGGCTCGATGATCTCAACCCCCATTTATCTCTAAGGGAAATAATCCCACATGCATCCTACCTCGGACTATATTAGCATAAAAATATAAGATCACTTCTATACTATGCTAGAGTCATGGCTACGACCATGCCCAACTAAGGCAAGCTCAATCTAGGAAGTGGTAAGAACATATGGCACCTTAACATCTATGCCCAAGTTGGAGAGGTAAACACGAGTATAGGGCTTAGAGAAGAACGTTAGACTTGTATGTGATTTAATTTAATTTGAATTAAATCTAATATTGCATAGTAACTAATGTGATAAATGATGTATAAATGATAGAATACAAAAATGACGCAAGAAAATAAGCATGTGAAGTATGAAACCTTAAGCAATGAAAAGAGATAGGAGTACTTAGTTGATTTTCAAATGGACAAGAAGTGATTTGGGCGGTGTGTAGTGGTGAATAAATCAGTAAACATGGTCGCCACCTTGGTCATTATGAAATATGGAACACGGGAGTAATTTCGGATAAGGGCACCCATAACAGACAAAGGTGCTTGTGCATTGGTGATTGCTCCTAGGCATTGGTGACTACGCATAGACTTAACATATACTTTTTGTTGTGTTACGAGGTCTTCGTTGTTGTTCCTTGTTGATCGCCCGATGTTTACACTATGATCGCTAAAGGTACTGTAACTGTAAAAGATAAATTCACTTGCACAAGCCCATAAATTGCATCAAACCTAAAAAGGAAATTTAGAATGGGAGTCGGACTAACCCCGATGGTCACCCCGAGAGTGAACTTACTATCGGCGTTGTACTACATCTCAGACTCCATGTAGTTCTTATGAATCGTGTGTGTAAAAATTGTTCCTCAGAGCCCCTAGTGCAAGTTGCACTTAATCGTGGGATGTAGCTAAAATATATCAATTTAGTAGAATGTGTGGATGGAATAAAATGAACTTCCCCTTCCTATGTTGTGTATGCAAAATATGTAGTCCTCGCCCCTTGAATGGATTCTAGATGGAAGAGTGCTTTAGGTGCCTTTTGAATGCAAGCTTAGGTGATAATAGTAATGCTTAGTGCTTGGTCCTTTATTTTGAAAACATAACTATGTATTTATATGATTCCCTTGTTTGAATTTCATAATTGACAACTAGAAGGTTGACCCATAAGTGAAAAAGATGCCCAAAAGATAAAAGAGACCCAAAAAGAGTGAGTAAGATAAGAAAGGGTCAGGGGTTCCCAAAAAGGATAGGAGTGCCTGCAGGCGCTAGTGTTCGGATAAGCATTGGTTTTGAAGTTGTGAAAGATAAACAAGTAAAGTTCCAGTGATGTAGGGTGTGTAAGACCAAATAGAAAACAAAAGACAAAGAAAAGAGGCCAAAGATAGTTGTCAACCACTAGTTTTCTTACTTAGGAATCATGTAAATGCTAGCATGTTTTTAGGACCTAGAAATATACCCAAGTGCGTGATTTTGTGTCTACAAGATGCACAAGGCCAACTAGGACTCATAAGCCAAGTTACCTTTGGTTACGACCATGCTCATAGAAGGTGGCCCGATCTAAGAGGTGGTAAGAACATATGACACCTTAACATCTATGCGAGTTGGAGAGGTAAACATGAGTATATGGCTTGGAGGAGAAAGTTAGACTTAGATGCACTAGGCCAACTAAGACTCATAAGCCAAGATACCCCTGCAACAAAATACCCCTTTGTTACAATTGAGTTTAATTGAACTATTGGTTGATTATAATTGTCTTATTTTGTTCTCTTTTCCTTTTAATAAAATCAACATGTCACCTAAAATCAACATGTCACCTAAAGAAATACATACATACATACATACACACACACACACACACACACATATATACACGATATATATATATATATATCTATATATCTATATATCTATATCTATATATATAGATATATAGATCTATATATATATATATATATATATATATATATATATATATATATATATATATATATATATATATATATATATATATATATATATATATATATATATATATATATATATATATATATATATATATATATATATAGATATATATATCTATATATATATATATATATCTATATATATATATCTATATATATATATATCTATATATATATATATCTATATATATATATATATATATATATATATATATATATATATATATATATATATATATATATATATATATATATATATATATATATATATATATATATATATATATATATATATATATAAAGTAAGGCTAAATCACAATTAAGGGTTCTATAACCTTAACTTTATAATCCCAACTCCATTTTCAAAACATCTTTAGTATAAGTTTTAGGAACATCTTCGATGACATTTTTATAATATACATAATGAGAAATTTTACTTTATTTTTTAATTCTTCAAGGTAGTTGACATTATAAGATGCTTGTATTTTAACTTGATTTTGTGCAATATCCACACACAAAAAATAACATCACCCAATTTAAAGACAACATGAAAACAATCCATTTACCTTAAACAACATACTATCATGTGGAGTTGTTAGGCAAATTCGTCCTCCACTCCCGCTTCTTCTACTTTTATTGAATAACGTGACGAGGCTTTGAGGGCTCTCCTATATATAGAATGGGAAAATTAGTTTTTAAATAATTCATGAAATATATAGGATTGAATTGAATATCAAAACAAATTTTAAATTTTCATGGATATATTTCATGGAAATATTATTGTTACACACAAATTCATGTGATATAGGTATGTTTGCTATTTCACATGATATCTTTGTAGGAGATGAATCCAACCTAAATAAAGAAGAGCTCCATATAGATGACGAAGAAGTGGTACTTGAGGATTGTACGCTATTTATAACAAAAGAGACAAATTTGTCGAATAATAAATTCCAAGTATGATATGTTGCCAATTTACTACGTACTATCTCTACTCTATATAAAATCCTAACAAATTAACAAAATTCCTTTCAAGTTGATGTTTCCTTACCATCTTAAAATTATAATGAAGTATTATGACCTATTATCTAGATGATACATATAAACAAGTTATAATGCAATAATTAAATGGCAAGTGACTTAAATGAATGTTTATATAATGTATACAAATATTTTATCTCTATGGTTAAATGTCAAATCACACATTCATACATGCCATGTTTAAAAACGTATTCACATAGTACTAAATTAACAACATAAAAACTAATAAAATCAATTACCAAAATAATTAAACATACCATATCCTCCATAAAAATCAACTTGTTTCTCCTACTTCTTTTTGAAATGACTTTGAAAGTTCTTATCCTCCATCAAAATCACTCCATTTCTACAACTTCTCTTGAAAATGAAAACAATAATAAAATGAATTCGAGAGGGACTATATAATAAGAGCCATAATCAAATCGGAAAATAACAACATTAGTCCAATGCTATCAACGTTACAAATAACATTGCAATAGTGGCGAGTTTGCATTATTATTGTGCCTTATTTGCGTTAACTTCAAATTGCATGAAAGAAAAATCTTAGCAACACTTTACCAAACTAAATTGTGATATCAAATGTACTATATATGTAGCATTGAGAATCTCATTACATTGTGCCTATTTATGACTCATTTAAAATTGCTTGGGCTTTCCACCCCTATTTATTTTCTCTTATGCATATTCTTTTTCTCTTATACATATTCTTTTCTAATTCTTGTTAGTATGGTCTCATTTTCCTTACTTTTCATATTTTTCCCTCAAACCTCCCATTCCTTCTTATTCTTTTATCCCTCTTTCTTTAGAAATCTTATTTCATTGCGTATCTCTATAGTTCGTTTAGAATTCCTTGGCCTTTCCATCATTATTCTATTTCTCAAAGGTATTCTAGCTTTTTTCTTCCATAAATACTCTCAATCCTTATAATTCCTTTATCATTTTCCCTTTATAATCTCTTTTCACACGCATTTAATACTTAATCCTTTTTGACTAATAGATGTATTCTAATTAAAAATAATTCCCTTCCATTATGTTTTTTTATAACTCAGTGAAATTCCCTAGATATTTCCATCCTTATTCTATTTCTTTTAAATATAGTTTCATTTTTCTCTTAAATGTAATTTCATATCCATTTCTTTCCACCTTTTTTTTTTATAATTTCTCTTTTCTTCGTATACTTTTATCATTTTCTTTTCATAACCTCCTTTTATTGTGTCTCTTTATAATTATTATAAAATTATGGAAGCCCATTAATATTGTATACTAATAATCAACCTTAGAAAAAACTGATTTCTTTTTTTAAATAGAAAGAAAAGAAGGGGAAAAACAAATCATACCTATCGAATTTTATTGATTTATAATTTTTGCATTTGAGCTTCGGAAGGCGGCCCTTAACACCCCTCCCTCCTCTGAACACCTTGGCAATCCAAAACAAAAACATTTGTTGGGTTGCTTATATTCGCATTAGAAAGGGAAAAATAGAAGATAGCATCCTTGTAAGGCCTGCACAATAGTTTTGCGTTCTCTCAAAAGATTCACCGGAGGCAAAGACAATGGAGAAGTGAATCGAGTTTGAAGGGACTGTAAACGAACGTGAAGAAGAGAAATGTACAAAGGAGGGGCGAAATTCGGGCGAGGTGGGGGAGCGGGAGGAGGAGGAGGAGGGAACAGAGGAGGACAGGCCCGGATTGTGCCCCCATCGAGGACTGTAGCAGCAATCGGCCACAGGAACCCTCGCGGAGGCGCCATTCTCCCTTCATCTCGTACTCTCAATGGCACTGGCAATGGCAAGGCCACTCCTCCTCCTCCTCTTCCTTCTGCTCTTGGCACAGAAGAAAATTTCAGCCTCTTACAGGAGAGTGGACTGCCGTTTGCGATGATAATAAGGCTGGTTCCAGGCCTCGTGGAAGAGGTCAAGGGCGCCCAGGCCGAGGGCGCCAAGGTTCAAATCAAATTCGGGCCCTTACCCAACAATTCCACAGGAAATGTGAGTTTAATACCCATTCAAACATTGACCTGCACAAACCCACTTCCTAACATTTGATACCCATGTTTGTTTTACGGGTTTATTGTATTGCCCTGTTTTTTTATCGAGTTTGATAACTCTTCGAGCATTGCCCTGCGCAAACCCACTACTTAACGTTTTGCACCCTTATTTGTTTTATGAGTTTATTGCGTTGTCCATTGGGTTTAATACCCATTCCAACAATGCCCTACACAATTCCACATCTCAAAACCACGTTTGTTTTATGAGTTTCTTGCATTGCCATGTATTCCAGCATTACTTGCAAAAAATCAGTTGTAAACATTTGACACCCATGCTTGTTTTACAAGTTTATTGCACTGACTTGTTTTTCCTGAAACGAGTCTCATATCCATTCAAGCGTTGCCCTGCACAATTCTACTTACCAACAATTTGCGACCATGTTTGGTTTATGAGTTTATTGCATTGCCTGTTTTTATTAGTATCCATTCAAACATTTCCCCGCATAAACACACTTCTAAACATATTGCTTGCACCCATATTTGTTTTACGAATATTTTTCTTTATCCTATTTTTTCTTATTTGAGTTTAATACCCATTCAAACATTGCCTTGCACAAACCCACTTCTCGACATTTGCACCCATGTTGATTTTAGGAGTTTATTGCATTTCCCCATTTTTCTTTAATTGGCTTCTCTACATAATGCTGTAGTTTTCTGATGCTCAATCTTGCTTATTCTGCAACCCAATAGGTTTTGTCACAAAGCCCAGTATCTCGTTGAATTGGCAGCGTTGCCAGTTTCTTCCAGCCTAGAAGGCCTGAAACTAGTCCCATCATAAATTGTCAATTTAGCACTCAATTTGAATAAGTTGAATTGCCAGATATCAGACATGGGATGATTTCTACACTGAGATGCTCTCATCCATTAGATCCTTGAGCTACTCCCACCATAAGTTGCCGTCATCTACTCTCATCTACAGTTATAACAATTTGATAGTTTTTATTCTGAATGAGCTTCCAGGTACTCCAACCGTAAGTTGCTGATAAGTGTCCACAGACTCTTGGCTCCAAAGAGCCTGGGTGTGATTCCCCAAAATTGGCAAATATATATTTTCCTCAGGAACCCTTGGGATCAAGGTTAAAACCAAATGGCAGGGTATGTGTACCAAGTAGCTCACTGAACACCACAGTTTCCTTTTTGCTGTGGACTCTTATTCACATGGAAAAAGGTCAAGCTTCAAGGCACTTTCACCTTTTAGTTGCTCAGATTCCAAGCATTCGTCACTAGGAGCACCGAGAGCCACTCCTTAAGCATGTCGTAGTTGTTCATTCTTTTTACATGCATACTCTTTGAATTAGTTCTTGTCCGAGCTACCTTGTCTTAGAAATGTTTTGCTTAAAGCTAAATTATATTTTGAGGAAAAGCAGATTTGTCAAATTTTTATGGAAAAGGATTTTAATTAGTTACTCAGTAGCTTTTGGGGAATGGAGTTCATTTTTCTTGGCTCGGGATTGTTGTTAATCGTTTCTGCTTATAGATAAATAATAAATCTGTGGTTGTTTGTAGATTTTATAGAACAAAAAAATTCTTATCTGAAACTTTAACAAAATAAAGTCATCTTCACCTTCAAATGACAACATTTCAAACTGATCCTTTAAACTTCAGTTGTTCTATCCATTTAAAAATCATTCTAAGTAAGGCAGGTTTTATTTTACATGATTTAAGCAAGTATTATACT
This sequence comes from Taxus wallichiana var. yunnanensis, assembly GCA_018340775.1. NCBI lineage: Eukaryota > Viridiplantae > Streptophyta > Pinopsida > Cupressales > Taxaceae > Taxus > Taxus wallichiana. The sequence goes on from JADAXU010000137.1 coordinate 168,235, forward strand.
GATCTAGCTCCACAGCAATGTATCCCTTGTTCTCAAAGTATAGAGAAAATATATATGTTATCCTTTCCCCTTATGTTCTTCATTTGCATCCCCACACTTTCTTCATTGCTTATGGTTGGCCTGCTTTTTCCCCTTACTCATCATTTTAAAATTTCAGTATGATCATAACATATCCATCCCAAGCTGCTATGTCCAAGATCCATCCAGTCAGAGAACAACTCATAGCTTTTTTTTGCGTCGACAAAGGAAATGGTCAACCAGGTGGTGGTTGAAGCTCTGATAGAGTCTCATAAGCTCCATCATCAGTTTTCTCACCTTTGTTGGGCAACACGTTCTGAAGCCTAAACACACTTACAATTTCCTGATTAAAAACTTCTTTTATCTTGTACGAAGAAGCTTCGGGCAGGAAATCGATTATACTAAGTCCAAGTTAGCTTTACTCCATATTTCATTGAGAAAAATATCAAAAGATAACTTTAGCATTGGGATTTCTAATGCACAATTTCCAATTAAATATTTTGGAAATTCCATTGTGGAGAGAAGGCACTTGACTCAATATCAAGTAGGTTAAAGGTAGAATTACTGCCAACCTTCAATTGTGGACTAAGACTAATGGTAGAATTTCTGTCAAACTTCGATGGTGGACTAAGATTAACTGTAGAATTACTGCCAAACTTCAACCGTGGAAAAAGATTGATGGTAGAATTACTGCCAAAAATTATCTGTGGACTAACCGACAGCTTCCTAGAAGGATGGATGCAGCTTATAATATTCCTATTGCAAGCAATGCTTCAGTATATGAGTTTGTTGCTTCAAGTGTCTCACTCATTCTGTAATTATTCTGATTGTCTCCGAAAGATCCTCTGGCAAGGTATGCGCAATGAACAGAAAACTAATTCGTTTGCTTGCAAGATGCTTTGGTTGCTGAATCATTAACATTAACCAATCATTTGCAATCAAACTACCACTGTGACCTCATTCCATGCCTTAAGCTTTATGAAGCACTATTATCCAAGAAAAAGGGTACGCCATTGCCCTAGAGTGAGTATTTTATGTCCCTATTTCTGCAGCAGGAACATCCCTTTAGAGCCATATTGGAATTTGTCTTCTTAATCATAATCTTTTCTGGGAGATTAAACACCATAACCAAGTTTCAGTTGTGGGAGCATTCTTTGGAGCCATTTTATTCCACTCAATATCATGAAGGTGGTGTATTCAGCATCTTTGATGGCTGCAAGGATATATTACTGTGTATGATTACACTCACACTTACATGGTACCTTCATCAGACAATCTATTGCAATCAGGACACGTATTAAGACTTCTTTCATTGACTGACTGCACACGTATACTTAGAATAAAACATGCTTATATAGGATCTGCACTGCTGTTTAATGTGTAGAAACTTCCTTGTGTTCTTATTCAGGAAGTCATTTCTGGGCGACAGTTGAAGTGATGTAAGCGTGTAACATGCAGTTAACATGTGAATTCCAAATTTGAAGGTTTTATAACTTACATGAAGTTGTAAATTCACCATGGGTATAGTTATACCCATATATTTTAGAGGGAGATTTGTACACGTTAAATTGCCTTTTAAAACATTTGTGTCTGTCAACTCAGTTTCATTGAAGATTGTAGCAATTACTCCCTACATTGCTATTTTACTTCCATTATCTCCATTCACATTCATCATGGATTCATGGTGAGAGTCAAGTTACTATACACTTGCAAACCTTGGAATTTTTCTGCACCAAGTTTTCTTCTAGTCAAAATGCCCGACATTTTTGACACTTCCTTTCATAACATCCTATCTGGCATGCCACACACTAAGATCAGTCTTATTAGTAGCAGAAGTTCGGTTGGTTGCATGCAGCCAGCTAAGTTTTTGAAGGATTTATTATGGTTTCTCTATATAATCCCACCATATCGTTTTCTTGTTATAGTGCTCATTTTGTCATAGTTTTCCCTAAAAATATGACATCAAGGCTTTTACACCTCTGCGGAACAAGTCTGTGAACATGTGCTGGATTGTTTATGCATTGCCCACCTGAGGAAGATGATACTTGGCATTCTTCTAAAAGCCTCAACTGCTTCAATAGTTTTTGATGGCCACATGCCAAGTTTCACCATCTATATTCCTTCCTGCCTGTTCTATTAGTAATTTCTTACTTTTGAAGTTTTATCCAGTCTGCACTACAATGCCTTGACCAATGGCTTCAACAGTGTCATCAGCAGTCCCATCCTTTTCAGATTTACTTGCACATATAATTCCATAATGACTACACTGTGTACTCTGTTTTCTGGTCTCAATAGCAGCAGAAAGCTTTTCTTTTAATCTTGTTTAAGATTTTCCAAATCCAATCTGCACAAAATCTGTCTGGATCCAGATTTTTAGCCGTCCCAGATATAAGTCCTGTCTGGGTCGGCCCTGTTTCTTCTTCTTCTTCTTTTTTAATTTTTTAGATTTTTGCAAAAAAAAGACACCCAGCAGCCTTATACATTAATTCAAAGTAAATATATTAACAATTTATATTATATTATTAATTTTTTTCATTGTATTTATAAAACTATGCCCTTACACACACACACAAATACAGACACACACATGCACGCACATGTGCATACACACATATTTCAGACTGGATTTTTCCGCTTTTTTTTTTGAAGAATTCTGGATTTTCTGATTTTTGGCCCTCCTGAATGGATCCGGATTTCCAGACTTTGTAACTATACTGCATACAAATAACACAGTAATTTTGACTAGTTTTATTCCAACTTGTAATTTTAGCTGAATGATTTGATTTTTTCTCCTCTGTATCATTGCAGGGCTTCTTCCTGCAAAATTAATGTGATTTCTTTTATACCTTGCAAAAATATAAAAAGGATCTAGAAGAAAATTCTTGAAGAAATAATGGAGTAGTGAAAGACACACCTGTAATTACCTTAGCAACCTCCACCAACCGGGAGCCACTTGTAGCCGTCAGATAGTCACGTGCAGCTACCATCAAGGGTATTGGGATAGTAAAAACTTGAAAAATTATAACCTTGAATGTTCATAAATGACTAAAGGAGTTTTATATTTATAGCCTCACTTTGAAGCTGATATCACACTTCACATTGTTGGACAATATGCCACCCTATAGAAAGAGAGGTTGCATAAGAAACTAATAAACTATCCAAATGTAACTTGTTCCAGGAGGATTTGGAGTATTGGGAGGATTGTTTTAACTAAGGGCATATCAATTCTTGTTATGATTGGGATAGTAACAAGCTTGAAAAATTATAACCTTGAATGTTCATATTGTGCTTCCTTATTACTTGAATGAAATGACTAAAGGAGTTTTATTATTTATAGCCTCACTTTGAAGCTGATACCACACTTTGCATTGTTGGACAATATGCCACTCTATAGAAAGAGAGTGCATAAGAAACTAATAAACTATCCAAATGTAACTTGTTCCAGGAGGATTTGGAGTATTGGGAGGATTGTTTTAACTAGGGGCATATCAATTCTTGTTATGATTCATAAATAGATGATTTGTTAGACCATATGATAGCTACAATAGTAGTCTCTAAGGTAGATCCAAGGAGCCGTTATCATCAAATTAAAATAATGGATAAGTGGATTCAATAACTAAATTTCAGCAAATGAAAGTCAACCTACTTTCTTGGAATTTGAGGGGGCTTTGCCAGGTAGGAGGGTCTAAATAGATATTTGCGGACCGTTGGCCCCATGCCCTCTTCCTTGTAGTGAAATTTCAAAATTGTAGTCACCGATATTAATGAGCATCTGGAAAATGTTTTTGTATGGCGAGCCACAAAGATTGGTGTAGTAGGGGGTGTGTGGCATATCACCCTTATTGAACTCATTTTTATTAAAAAGGAGGCAATCCAATGGTCCATTTCTGTTGGATTTTGTTATACTTTCATGCACCATTTGGAGCCTTTTCTCTGTATGCTTCAAGTGACCCAGTTGGATGAATGTGATTATAGGATTGAATGTGCATTAATTACCTGTTGCAAATGAGGGATTCTGACGTGGTTGAGGAGAATGGTGATAGTGTGGGAGGATGTGCCACTATTATTGGTCATATTGAAACTTAAACTTGCACTGATTGTACAGAGTGGAAATAGCTAAGTCTAATGAGTTGTACACATGGTCTAACAAATGGGAAGGTGGATAATGGGGGGGTAAGCAATGTTGTATTCAATGCCATGTCAATTTTTTTATGGGATAGTGCAGAATGATAGACAGATAAAGGAAAGGTAAGGGAAAGAAGCTTAGAGTCCTGCTAAGTCCAGCCAGAAATGATCCAGACTCGGATTTTTTCAACACTGAACCACAACAGAAAACTAACAATGTAGAAACTCTGAAGGCATGAACTATGTCACAAGATAAGCCGAATTTAATGGAAAATGTTTGAACTTTTCCAAAAATTATCCTCGTTGAACATGAACTCCAATTTTATCCATTATTTTTATATGGGAAGTTTTGACATGATTTGATCCTATTTTATAAATGTGTTTATATACACATATTGAGTGAAAGCAGAAAGCAGACAGTTCTCTTTACTCTGTTCCTCTAACATATTTATGCATTTTGTAGAAAATTAAAATGATTAAAAAATTCTTCTGTTTGAATATAAAGACACTTTTTATTTGAACTTAATCCATTGGCGAACTTGAACCAACTTTTATGCTTGTCGAACATGAACTTGAACTCGAACCTTGTGATGTAGATGATGAATATAAGGCAAGGGGAGCTGGAATCAAAGCCAAAGCTAGCTGGACAGAGGGAGATGCTCCATTTTAATTTTTTTTTCAAGGATCTAAGAAAAATGTTGCATGTAAATGCATCCTAGAGTTGCAACATTCTTACGGTAACGTTTCACAAGATGAAACTAAATCAGAAAAATCTTCTAGGACTATCTCTAGTATATCTTGATTCTTTTCTTCCTAGGATGCGATGTTTGTATTATGTAGAGTGTCAGCTAAAGAGATTTTCAATCAAAGTAGATCAATTTGAGGATAATTTTTTCTTCCATAGCCTTGGGGAAATAGGAGCTTGACACAACTATGAATCCCATGGAAAATACAAAATATTGGCAGTGGAATTCTATAAGAAGTTTTTGCAGCTATTGGAGAGGAATTGTTACAATTGTACAAAGAATCACTTTGGGATTTCCGCAGGTGGCTTAAACAATGTGGAACCTAAGTTACCAAACGGGCAAGGGCCTTGGGGAGCGGGTATGGGAGCGGCGGTGAGCGGCCGAGGCGTGGGAGCGGCCGAGGGGAGCAGCCAGAGGCCTCATGGATTTGGTTTTCCTTTTTTGGCATTTCTTTCCTTTTTTGGATTTTTGGTGAAGAAAACACAAGTGAATTTTTTTGCCATTTTTGGAAAGGGTCCTGGGAAGATGTAGCAGCAAAAACTTGCATGAGCCATAACTTTCATTTTGTGGCTCCGTTTGAGGACGTTTTCTCTAAAAGTGTATATTTTCTCGAGCTCTACGCATTGATGGCAATATTTTTCTTATTTTCATAAAATCCATTTTTGCACCTTTTTGGACCAAGCAACTTCTTGCAATCTTCTGAAAGAATCACGAGCTTTGATCGCCTGTAGACAGATTAGTAATTAAAAATACAACTATGCGAGTATTCCAACTATGGTATATACAACTTATATAGTATACTGTACATTGTATACATTTATATAAAATACATTATTTAATTTTATACAATCTATAACATACACTATAAATTTAATTTTATTCGTTTTGTATATACTGTACATTATTATAAATTTATAGTTAATAGTATAACTTGTCTTTTATCTTGTTTTTCATATACATAATATGTGGTTTATAATTAAATTCCTATTTAGAAGGCTGAGATTTATATATTTTTTAATTTTTATATAGTTTTTGTACTGCCATATCCTATGCCGTAGCTGGGGTCAAATTTTTTTTGCCGTTTCTGCGTTTTGGATACCCCTGCTCTCCCGCTCCCGCTCCCATATCCAAAACGTTTCGGCTACTTAGTGCGGAACTAATAAAGTTCCTTCCCAAAAGTTCCAAACCTGAAATGATTGGAGGACAGAGGCCCATTACCTTCCATGTTAGAATATTCAATATTTTGGCAAAATTTCTTGCTAAGGGAATTGAGCAATTAGTAGCTAAAATTACGAGACTGAGCCAAATTGGTTCATCAAAGCTAGGTGTCGGGTTAAACCACCTTTTGTTCCACCAAATGCAAAACTTTGAATTTGTAAAAAGAAAAAAATTGAACGAAGTGTTTGTTTTCCATACAAGGGAAAGTTGTTCCCATGAAAACAATTGCAAAAATAAAATATTTGAACAAAGTGTTTGTTTTCCATATAGGAAAAGTTGTTCCAACGAAAACAATTGCCAAAATAATGATCTAGTTTATTATTCCCAAAGAATTAGGAATGAAAAAATATCACAAGCATCCTTTAAATGTGTGAAATATGTTTCGCTGCAAATCTTAAATAATGAAATTGCACACTTTTCAATCTTTGTAGTTTCCACCATCTTTTAGCTTAACCTAAAAGCATATAGGAAAAAAATTAAAAATGCTTGAATCATGGTTAGTGTGCATAAAAGTTTGAGCAAGTTCTCAAAGTCAAGAGGAAAAAATGGACCTCTACAAGCAAAAATAAAATCTGGATAGTTTCATTAAATATGCTAGCTATGAAAAAGGTTAGCCTAGTGAAAAATTAACAATTAAGTGTTTCGATTAAATAATCTCAACATAAGAAAAGTTATATGACTTTCACCCTCTCAAATGCAACCAAAAATGTCAAGAGGCATTACAGAGAGAATTTGGCAAATTTTAGGGAAGTTTTCTTAAAATTGTGAGTTTCATGTTTTAAAACATTTTTTGTATATTCTTATTTTGTAAATTTCAAGAACCATTACAATTACGCTGTATAAAATAGTTGTGTCCTGAATATTTTCCATTGTTTTTGTTTGTGTCTCTTATTTATGATATATTTTCTATGCATTTGTTGTATTTGCTACTTTTTCAAAATTCTTATTGTTTCAGCTTCAAAAGCAAAATTGACATGTAATTTACCCATTTCCTCTGTAAATTCTTTTCCCTTGGCCAATGTTGTCAATACATCAACTTCTCAAGTAGTTTGGTATTTTGATCTTTTGTGTTGGTCATAGTGGAGGCATGTAGGAAATTTGTGGCAGTACTTGTATACATAGGCCTTATTAAAAAACTTCAACAAACTACCTTTACGAGGATTACCTGTTTAATTCTCCAGATTATTGATGTGGGTGGGAAAGAATTTAGATTCACATGGGCCCAAGAGCCGGGTGAATTGTGTAGCATATATGAAGAACAACAAAGTGGTGAGGACGGGAATGGTGTACTTGTTGAATCTGGGTCTTCTTGGCGCAAATTAAATGTCCAGCGCACCCTTAATGAATCTGCAAGAGACCGTGTGAAAATGAGCTCAGCAGAGGCAGAGCGCCAGCAAAAATCAAGGAAGTATGATTCTGACTTTCAGAATTACTCTTGGACTTGATCACTTTTTTCATTTGTATAATAGTGAATGCAGCAGGATTTCTAAGTTTTGTATAATATGCCCTCTATTTCTTCGTTCTCTTGCAATAACTATTTAGTTACTTTAATTATCTTCACTGCAGAAGTTTTTAACTGATCTATATTGCTGTCAAACATCTTTGGTTCTTTTAGTAATTCAACTGTTAAATATACTTTTGCTTTTGATCAGTAAGATAAAATATTTTATGTACTTGTATTATATTTTGATGAATGGCAGGGCAATAATATTAGATCATGGAAATCCTGTGGTGAAAAATCAAACAAAGCCAGCGACAATCACATCAAACGATTGTAAGTGGTTAACTTTGCTTTTGTGAACTAGTCTCTTTTTGTGTGCTTTCCTCAATGTTATTTTAAATGGATTTAGAAAGCTTTCTGTTTTAAATTTTGTTTTACTTTCCTGCCCCTTGCTTGGAGTTAAAGCAATGCCAATTAGACTTCAGTAGACTCCACTACCATGGTTGAAATCTGACCTTCATTTCAAACTTAGGGTCCATGTTTATCCTAGCCTATTTTTATGGCATCGAGGTGAGTTGTAAGGTTAGCCTCCGCATCTTTAAGCTTTGCAGACTTCTTTGCAGGCAGCGTTTTTGGTGACATCTATGTGGTAGGAAGCTCTGTTGACTAATGTGGGAAATGTGTTTTAGGTTATTTGGAGACATCCAAATAACATAGAACTTGTTGAGCAATGTATCTCCCGATTAGAAACTTGTATTGCATGCCAGGGAGAGATGAAAATGGATAGACATACTCAAGACATGAACATCTTAAATAACTCTTTGCAAAGCTTGAAAGCAAGCTTAATTAGGATTAAACGAAAAGTTGGAGACAAGTAAAACGGATCATATTATAGAACTGTAATGTAAGCATAAATACAATACTAGCAAAACTGTAGGATGCGATCTTGGAGAAAGATTATTACATGGAACAAAAATATATTAGCATGATTAGTTCATGTAGGATTTAGACCTCGATTATATGGTTCATAATCACCCTAAGAATAATTGTTGACAAAAGCAAATTGATTAAAGGATCTGATTTGTTGCATTGTGAAAAGTACTTAATGACTGTATAAAAGAATCTATTTCCAAAATATCAGACATACCAATGTTATACTACAAAGTTTTGGTAAAGATGAAAACAGATGAATGATAGACTTGTGACATTGACTTCAACATGTGAATCCCCATTGTATTTAATTTCTTTGGAATTTACGCTGACAAACTAGACTTGTGGATGAAAAATGCATGTTGTTTAGGTGCATTGTTGGCAAACCTAAAAATATGAATCCTGCATATGGACGATTGATGCAGGAGCATCCAAGTCCACAAGCAATCTTGCATCACCCAAAATTAGAGCATGGTTTGTGTGTGTGTGTGTGGTGGCAACTTGTCATTGTGCAACATTGTCGTGTGTGCAGAAGATGATGAAACAGGGCTAGAAGCAACCCCAGGAGGCCAACAGCCCAGAAAAGGCAGAACAAGGAGGTTTCGCCGTTTTCGGTCATCAGTCAAGATCACAGGGATCCTTTCTTTGGAAGATGGCGAAATCGCTGGCTTATGCAGGTGGCGGATACAAAACCATCAGTTTGTGTTAACTGGTGATTCTGCAGCCGCTGGACTGCACAATGCGGAATTTTGCCTGTGGCTTTGTGCACGCAGGGTAATGACATAAGATTGACGATAGGGCAGCTTCAAGCGTTCCCTACCATCTTGGGAAGGTGAAGAGGCACTGAGGACTGTCAAAGGATGTTAGAAATATCCGAAATGATCAAGAGAGTCAGTTTTTAGCTGAGCAAAAAGGTTGGAAGGAAGTGGAGGGCAAGCGAGTTGAGAGGAACATGGTTCAAAGATTGCAGAGGGGATTTTCCCCAAAGTCCAGAACTATGTAATACTGTATAAGAGTGTATTTGAGGGACAAACATATGTCTTCCTCTTCATGTTGTCATTTTAATAAAGCAAGGAGTGTTATGTGTATAATCTCCTTGTTCAAGTTTTTGAATTCAATAAACGAGCTGACTTCTGGTCCTGAGTCTGAATTTGTTCATTTGTGCAAGTGTGTCTAGGCTTCAGGGAAAGGCTGCCATTAGCTTGGGCCCCTCTTATTCTATGTGCATCATTTGGTATTGCAACAAGGTATACCTTGCTGGGTTGTGTTTGTGAGGCTCTAGTGGGTTTGTTGCAGGTGTGAAATGTGCTCTGTGATTGTAGAGAGCTACGAGAGGAAGAGATGGCACATAAAGGAGTTTGGCTTGGAAGAGGAGGCAGAGCACCAAGAGTTGCAAACATGGCAGAGGAATCCAAGATAGATTAGAGGCTATTGGAACTGCTCAATGAAGAGTAGTTGCAGCAGATGTGAGTGGCGATGAGGAAGAACAAGCACCTGAGATTCAGATTGAAGAGCTGGTTAAAAAAACCAGAAGATAGATTCTTAAAGGCCATTGCTGCGATGGAAAGTAAGCCATGGTTGGTCACCCCATGTCTTGAGGATCTTATTGAATGGATTATAGAGTTAGAGAAGTATTTTGACTATGAACAATTGGAGGATCCCAAGGGAGTGAAGTTTGCTTGCACAAAGCTTAAGGGACATGCATCCTTGTGGTGGGATCATGTGCAAACGGAGAAGGTTTGGAGAAACAAAGATCGAATCAAGTCTTGGGATAGAATGGTTGCAATGTTGAAGGGTAATTTTTACCTTATTATTATCAGTTGAGTTTGTTCAAGAAGTTGTAGAACTCAAGGCAAAAGGAGATGGGTATAAAAGACTACACAAAGGAGTTTTACAAGCTCACCATTCAGGTTGGTCATATTGAAGATGATGAGGAGATGATGTTAGGGTATGGAAATTGTCTTCTTATTTCTCTACAAGATGAGTTTGGGATTGATAAAGTTGAGTTTGGGGGAAGAAGCATATCAATGTGCTTTGAAGGTGGAAGAGGAGTTATTTTAGGAGACAACCAAACACATCAAAAGGTAGAGGAAGGGTTTCTAGAGGAAGAGGTCAAGCCAGCAACAAAAGAGTACATCATGTTCAAGAAGAAAAAACACATACTTCTCACAACAGTGACTTCAATCATACCCGGGAAATAGAGTTGGGTTGGCCCTATATAGATATGGGAGTCATAAAACCCAACCCATATCTATTTTAGGCTAAGTTATACCTCCCTCTCCCACCCTTGGGCCACTCAGTTCTATCCCATATATCTATATTTGGGGCCCCTTTGTTTTTAGTTTGTATTACACATATGATACGAAGGAGCCATCCCCATCCATACTCTATAGTTGGGGCCCAATGTGGCCCTATATATGGATAGGGGTTGCCATATCTATATATATAGGGGTGCTCGGGGTTGACTACTGACTGAGTATAGTAAGTAGAGCCTAGTGGTATGTCACGATAATAGTTAAAAACATAAACTAAACATTCTAAAGCTACAAAGATGGTTGTTCCGACCCCTGACCCATAGACCATAAAATTTCTAGGTACTCCCATCTAATTAATTTAGGGACTATCCCGATCTCTACGAGGCATTGATCAGATCTCCTGAGAGGAAGAGGGTATCCTTCAAGAGGAAGAGGCTACTTTGGTAGAGGAAGAGGTAGAGGATTCATGTATTCACCTGTACATGCTTTACGTGTGGATATGTTGGGTAGAGAGCATCGAGCACCCTCAAGAGGAGGAATGAAGCTAGCAATCACATTGCACAAGCAGATGAGGAGAGTGTTGCTTCACCCAATCGCATGGAGGAATTGAAACATAGAGAAGCTCTCATAATGAAGAGAGTGTTGCTGAAACCAACCAAGGAGGAGAATGAACTGATGTAAAGAAAGAATCTTTTTCATAACCATATGCAAATCCAAAGGTAAGTGCTGCAAGGTTATTGTTGGTATTGGTAGCACAAATAATTTGCTTTGTCTAGTGAGATGGTAGAAAAACTTGGGTTGAAGAAGATCATGCATCCAAACCCCTACAAGGTGTCATGGTTGCAAAAAGGATGTTGAACGAGGGTTTTGAGCACAAAAACACAAAAGACTGGTGACTACGTGAGTGAGATATGGGCGCAAGTTGACTAGACTAGTGCAAACACCGGTTGGAACATGTGGCAGCGCATGAGTCATTGATTGGGTTGATGATCAATCAAGAATTGTAGACAACAAAATATTCGTGCGATTGTATTTCTCAAGAACCTTCTAAAGAAAGGATATTCACAAGAATATACCTAGGGATCAACATCCATTTGTAGATAATCATTGTAATCAAGAGGGGATGAGGAATAGGGGATAATAGTAGGAAGTTAGACTCATTTTGGTGTTGCATGCTAGGGTTTGGTGGGCCATTAGTGTTTATATATCCGTAAATCCTATGTTACTTTGGAGTACTGATGGAAGTTTCTTGCATTATGTGATCATAATTGTGCTTATTATGTTATATATGTGTATATTTAACTTGAGATGAACTATTCTTCCGATTAACATCTAACCTTTGCAATTCTCTTAAAAATAAGATCCTTTAGGCTGATTTATTGTGCTTTGGGTGAGACCTTCAAGCGTAAGCTTGATTGATTATGCTAGTGCAACTAGAGATTTGTTCCATGACACGAAACTAGGCTAACAGTTTTGGTTCCGTTGTCGGGACCTCATTGTATTACATTGTGAGGGCTTCTGATGTTAGTTGTTGCTCATCAAAAAGATCGGGCTTGATTGTGAGTTTCTATAAAGAATTTGAAAAAAATTGTGCTGAAACCCTAGGTATGGCAGACTAAATTTGTGACGCGTAAGGTTTAGGTTATAGAAAGGTTTGAGCAGCCTTGAATTTTGAGGATCAAAGTGAAAGAAATGGATCTTCGTGTCAAGGACTAGTTTTTGTGTGTAATTGGAGAGGGCGAGCATTGAGTTTTTCGTTGAGGACCCTTGGGAGGTGGAGGGGATTGATCTTGCGGATGCCATTAAAATCCTAGGAGAAAGGGGCTGGTTCAAGACAAACCTACATTGTGGTTGAAAACTTTCCTTTGAAAAGAAGAAATGCACAAAACACTCTTTGAACATTGGAGAGGAAAAGGCGGGGTATGGAAGTTGTTGTGGTGGAAGAATGCAAGATCGGTGGAAGTGCTCACCTCAATTCAACAGGATGTCAAGCCTTTGCGTGTTGCCCTTGCAATTCAAGGTTTCTTCATCGAGTTAGGGTTTTTGGAGTTATGAAACAAGATTTGACTAAAGTTAAAAGCATATCGGTGTATATTGTGTGTGAAAAAATGAGTTTTAGCGGTCTTAGTATCATTAGAGTAAGTGTTGGGGTTATGACGTTCGTAGTTGTTGTGGTAAATTCTATGGCCACTCGGTTACTGTAATTGTTCCTACACCGATGTATTTGGATGTTGCACGAAGCTTCTAAAGTATCATGGAATTGAAGATGCGGCCGACCACATGCATAGGTGTGACATTCCGTGGCGAGCTAAGGGTATAACCTCATCGAGAGGCTAAGACAAGTCAATTTGCGACGACCTTGTTGGATAAGTGCATACTTGGTATAAGAAGTATGATTCTAACCAAATGGCGATGGATTTTGATGAGCTGAACTCCACCTTTTAAAGGAGTTCCATACCTTTGAGTTCGAATAAGAGAGTATTTTTGTGTTGAAAGAAATTAAACAAGAGCCGACAAAAATGTGCTAGTGTATGACACACGTTTCAAAAACCTATTATCAAAGATCTCTTATGATATTCATATGTTGTAACATGCTAATGATTTTGGGAGGGTTGTTGACAACTTTTCCGAGGCAACTTGTGATGAAGAACTTGAGGATGCGCACGGAGCTCTTGACACAACTTTGCGGGTGGAGGTGCAGCAACTTTGACACTTGTGCGAACTTGTTTCGGGGTGCAAATCTCCATGATGGTGAGCCAATTAAATAAATTTGCCGCTTCCAGGGATCCAACCATTGCAAGACTTGGAGAAATATTGTGTTAAGTGCAATGTGACTAGGCACACAAGGGGAGAGTGCATTCGACGCAAATTTCAAGTTGTAAAAATTTGTTGTGAAGTATGCAAAGAGGATTGCGAGACATGAGATTTCCCTATGGCACGATTGCACAAAGTGGGTGAAGATGACCTAGTGTAAAGTTTGCGAGGATGACACACACGACACCGCAAGTGTAAACCGATTGAGGAGATGCACCAGGCCTCGGGTGAGACTCGAGGCAAGGAGTTCTCTCCTTCATATTCACCGCTAAACCAGAATATGGAGGTTGGATTTACTCGGGTAGGAGAGGTGGAAGAAGTGGCGGCCGATTCTAGGGATCATGTTGTGGGCCCCAACCACTTGATTTAATATAAATTGAATTAAATCTTAATTTCAGAGTAACTATTATAATGAATGATATACAAGTGATAAAATACAGTAAATGGACAAACAAGAAGCAAGTAAAGATATGAAACCCTAAGCAAGAGAGAGAAAGTGACTTAGCTGATTTTTGAGTGATTAGGAAGTGGTTTGGGTCGAGGCACTAATGGAGCGAGAATGGGAAGAGTGTCATCAAGGCTCACTTTGGAAGTTCGGAGCCTAGAAATGTGCAGGACAGAAGCGACCACGGGAGGACAGGAGCGCAGGGTACTAGTGATTGAATCTGGGCGTTAGTGTCCACCCAAATGCTCAGGTTATGATCTATTTATGTGCAGGAGCTTCGTTGTTGATCTCTGTTTGTCACTCTGGATTTGTTCCAATGTCGTTGTTCGCACCTATAATCGAAAAATAGATACCTAGTTGCACATACCCACAAACCACATCAAACCTAATAAATAAGATGCAAAATGTGGAGTCAGGTGACCCCAACGGTCACCCGAAGAGTGAACTTAGTACTGAGCGCTGCACTACATTTCAGAGTCCATGTAGTTTTGTGTGAAATTGTGTGTACTGATGCCTTAGGATGCCCTTGTGTAAGTTGCACAATGATAGTGGGCTAGATTTAGAATATAACAAATGTATAGAACGTGTGAGATGGAATAAAATGAACTTCCCTTCCTATTTTGTGTATGCGAGTGATGTAGCCCTTATCCCATGTATGGATGTGCTAGATGGATGCTTTGTAATAATCTTGTGCCTTTGATTCGAAGCTTAGGTGATAGATAGTAGGAAAACTCGCCAAAACCAAAAACTCGCCAGACCCCAAAAAAAAACTCGCCAAAAACTCGCCAATATTCGGCCAATACTCGGGAATACTCGGCAACTTAAAAAATACTCAATTTTTTTTAAAAAACATAAATTTTAAGCAACACATAGCTACAAAATGTATCAAATGAGCCCATAAAATGTTGGAGAAGTGTTTTCTATTAGATTTGAATACAAATACAATACAAAATCGCATCATCATGCGAATACGACAACCGACTGATAAGTAATATGAATTTATGATGATTGACATTGAAAAATATCATCATAAATTTCATATCTATGCAAGTTACAATATACAATAAATTACATTTTCCTCTTCCCCAATCTAGAGAAATATTGGGGAGAGGGTCTAGTGCCTCTGGCTCCACTAGTCCCCACACTCGGCTGCGTCTCCACGCTCCTCCTAGAAGGCTGCGAATCTGGCTCGATCATAGAACTAGATGGTGGTGCTGGTGGCTCCTCTGCTGCATGTTGGAGATCACCTCCAAAGATGTCATCCACTCCAATATCTCCTCGGAGTCCTGCTAGTGCTTCTCCCTCCATAGCCTCCCTCTCAAAAGAAGCAATCTCGTCCGTTGTGAACGCAGGGTTTTCCTCTTCTTGCCCAGTCCACTCACTATATGGATCTATCTCATCCAAATCAATGAGCTCCTCTGATGTCGCCTCAACTTTTTTTGTGCGAAGCCGGAGATTGTATTGCACAAAAACCAAGTCGTTGAGTCTTTTTTGAGTCAACTTGTTGCGCTTCTTCGTGTGAATGGCCTCAAACAAACTCCAGTTGCGTTCACATCCAGAAGCGCTACAAGGTTGAGATAGAATTCTGAGGGCTAACTTTTGAAGATTTGGGGTATTCCCTCCCCAATCCTCCCACCAAGAACCTACAAACATTTAACAAGATAATCAAAAATTTATAATTAATTAATAAAATCAAATATGTAACTAATAAGTAACTTGGTAAACATTCTAAGTAACTTGGTATTACCTGGTGACTGTGTGGTTCTCCCTCGAATAGCTAGCACCGATGAAAAGAGTCTCCCCCTACCATGTTTGTAACTCTGCAGCTCTAAAATGACGAGGTCCCTCGTCTCAACATCCGGTATCATCCTCTCAATACATGTCGAAAGGCCCTCCATAACCTCTCCATTCACATCTGTGAAGCTGTCAGAGTAGAAATACTTGGGGTTGAGGTAGTACCCCGCTGCATGAATAGGTTGGTGGAGTTGATTGTTCCACCTCCGATCAATAATCTCCCAAAAGGGACCATATCTGACGATATCCCCCCTGTAATAGTTTTGGATAGACTCTTTGGTCCTATCCATGGCCTCATATACAAACCCCATGGGGTTTTGCTCCCCATCAACCAAACGCAAAACTCTCACCAACGGCTCTGACACCTACACAAATTAAAATGTAAGATTGCAAACTTACAAGTTACAATACATATTAGAAATGAAATAAAAAAGTGAAAAGTAGAACAATATATTTAATATTTATAATTTAACAAATTAAAATAAAGGAATGAAATATAAATCAAAGTTTGAAATTACCTTGATGATCTCTATAGCTCTCTTTGCAAAGATATCATCAAAAACTATCTTTGCAACCCTCTCTCCATCACTTTCTTTGAATATTGTGAGTCTAGCCATGCTTGACTCACAAACATTTGTTTCAAAGATGTCAACAAACTAGAAATACTTTGCAACGTCAAGAAGTTAGTTGCAAACCTTGTGACACCGGCTCGAACAAGTTCTTTCCCCTTTGTGTGTACTCTCATCAAGCTTAACCCAAGGGTGATTGTATATGTACTTCGTTATAGATCTTGCATCTTCTACAACCGGCCTCACCCAATCAATTTTGCCTATGTCCTCCAAAAGAAGGTCAATGCAATGAGCTGCACAAGGAGTCCAAAAGAGTGATGGATGTCTCTCCAATAGTCTCCCAGTTGCCACATATGCTGCTGCATTGTCTGTGACAACTTGCACAACATTCTGTACACCAACCTCTAATACAACTGTCTCTAACATAACACTCAAATTTTCTGCATTTTTTATTATGTCAGAGGCATCAATAGATTTTAAAAACACCATCTCACCGTTTCAAGTCTTTAAAAATTAACAAGGGTGCGGTTCCTTCCATCCGTCCACCCATCTGAAAGAATGGTGCATCCGAATTTTTTCCATTGTTTCTTGTGCTCTTCTAGCATGGTAGTGGCATCTGCAATCGCACCCTCAAGTAATTTCCCGCTCAAATCTTTTGGAGAGGGTGCCTTGTACCCTTTCCCTACAACTGTCAACGCTGTCACCAAGTACTCCCAGTATGGGCTCTTTGCCACATTGAATGGCAGGTTGTTGTAGTACCAAAAATTTGCACAAGCTTTATCCACTTCCTCGTGCATATCTTTGTTCCAGAATGTACCATCCAATGAAGGTTGTGCTCCAGGTGTGTTCCTTGCCACAAAAAAACTCGGTATGCCTTTGCTCGAACTCGATGAAGATGAGCCTCTTCCGGCTCTTCCTCTTCGTATGCGTGGACCACGAGTAGAGCCCACAATTGTTGCCGCATCATCGTCTAAATTCTCTTCCATTGCAGCCCGTGTCTAATAGCTTGTCTATATGGCTGCCTTGACCTTGCGTTCTCTAGTTTTTTCTCCTCTAACTTTGCCAGCTCGCTTTAATCTCTCGCGTTGCCTCTTTTGACACGTTGGGGCAAACTGTAACATCTCGGCAAGGAATAGTTGAAAGGTGATATTTCAAATGATTGATGCCTCCATTCATTTTCTTGTTACAGAAAGTGCAAAAAATTTCGCCCGTACAAGTTCCACGCGGCATAATTCCATGCTATGGAACGGGCATTCGGAGGAACGGTCCCTGCTAGTGATCCAGATGCCGAACCTGATGCCGAGCCTGATGCCATTGTTAAACTCTAATCTGCAACACAATGCACATTTAAAAAATTAGAAAACGTAAACTTAATTTAATTTTAAAAACAAAACATGCCTGAATAACAAATTTGCGTAAGTAAAAAAAATACATTACAAGCATTCAATTTTACATTACATGTATTTAGAATTACACAACGAATCGATTACAATACACATACATAAAATTTAACTAATTTACAATGAATTTGCGTTAATTAAAAAAAAAATACATACCTCTGGCTGCAAATGAGTATTAAAAATTACAAGCATTCAATTTTACATTACATGTATTTAGAATTACACAACGAATCGATTACAATACACATACATAAAATTTAACTAATTTACAATGAATTTGCGTTAAAATAAAATAAAATTACATACCTCTGGCTGCAAATGAGTATAAAAAAAGTACAAGCATTCGATTTTACATTACATGTATTTAGAATCACAATAGGAATCTATAAAACCTAAATAATATATTCAAAATTTGGAAAAACTTCAAAGAAAAGAAAAAAAAAAAAAAAACCTACCTCCAAATGCAAATCTCCAAATTCTCTCCTCGAATTCGCTCCAAAATCCACTCAACACAAGCAATGCAAGCTCAAATGGTTGTGTGAGTGACAATGAGGGAGTTGAGGGCCTTAAAAAGAGCCAAAACCGCGTAAAATCAGTGTTTTTTTCCTTTGAAAGCCGTGTTTCCGCGTCCAAGCCGCGTCTGGCGGGCGAGTTTTTGTACGGGCTCGCCGAGTTTTAGCGAGTTTTTGGCGGTTTAACCGTTTTCCCTGTTTTTTGGCGAGTTTTTTAAAAACCGGCGAGTTTTTGGCGAGTTTTCCATCTATGGGTGATAGTATGTAATGCTTAGTGCTTGGCCCCTTATTTGAGAGCAATAACTATGTATATATATGCTATCCTTGTTTGAATTTCGTAATTGACAACTGAAAGGCCGACCCAAAGTTATAAAAGATGACCCAAAAGTAAAAGATGCCCAAAAGAGTAAGAAGAAAGCAAAAAAGGTCAGGAGTGCCCAGAAGGGGGGAGAGCGCCGAACGCTTTTGTCTTAAATGGGCGCTAGTGTTTGAGGCCATCAAAGATAAATCAATTAAATATCGACAGGGCTGTAGGGTGTGTACGGTCAATAAAAGTATAAGAGATAAAGCAAAAGACCCAAAAGACATTGTCAATTACTAGTTTTCTTGTTTAGGAGTCATGTATATATTAGTATGCTCTAGGACCTAGAAATGTACCAAAGTGCTTGATTTTGTGTCTACACCACTACTAGAGGGATTGTTCGACCAACTTGTGCATATTGTGGGGAAGACCGTAATTTGGAAGAATGTCTAGATCTGGTAAAGAAGATTAAGGAGTGTGAGAAGGTTAGAGCCACAAGATTTGTGAAGGTGATTAAACAAGGGAAGAGTTAGAGGTGCAAGCTAGTAGCCCCATGCAAGACGATCAAGAGGGGGCAAAGGTACAAATTACTACATGGAGTGGGGTGAACACGCAAACTAAGATGTGCCATCACAACAAGTTGATGTCACGAGTTACAGGAACATGCTAACCAAGGTGCGAGAAAAGATTTGAAATCTACAAGGGGAGGTACAAGTTGTTAGAGAACTGAAAGCGAAGATGAGGGAGCAATAGGGCAAGCTCCCAAAGTCGAGGGAAATTGCAGAGTTAACAAAGATTTTTGTGATGATGAAGCAGAGGGAGTGTTGCCCTTGTTAAAGACTTGGCTTCAAACAAACCCTTGAGAGTATGTAAGAAGATGGGATTATGAGCTTGAAAGATTTGTGTATCATAAACCAGACGGGGTATGATAAGGAAGCTGTTGTTTGAATCACATATAAATGGACGAGATATGAAGAATGTACTTATCGATATTGGGGAAGAGGTGAATATTCTAATCGAAGATGCATGGAGAAGGCTAAGTGGTCTTGTAGTGGAACCCACATTGAGTTTGTTGATAACGGCGAACAAGACCAAGGCAAGGCCCATTGGGATTTTGCATGGAACCGAGCTAGATATTATTGTAGTGAAGTTTGATGCGGATTGTGAAGTGATCAAAACCACAAAAACATATAATTACTCTTCTCTACTTGGTCGACCTTGGTCTTATGATAATCATGTAGACATGAGATTTAAGAAGAGATTGATGATTTTTAGAAGGATGGGCAAAGGGTTGTGATACCCTTGAATGATTCAATGGAGCTTCCGTATGTGGAGAGTGTAGACATGGAAGAAGAAATTAGCAACATCTATAAGGCAAGCATGCAAGACAAGGAGTACCTTGATCCACAAGATGATGGCAAATTGGATTGACAAAGTAGGAAATTGTTATTTGATACTACTAGCATTTCTGCAATGCGATGGGTAAAAGAATATGAGGTCATTGGTTGAAAGTGTGCAGGATTCGTGAGATGGCAAAAGAAGATGGAGAGGACAATTAAAAGTGGCATAATTCACATGTTGGTAAATGGCCAAAGATTTGGATGAGATGGGTTTGAAGACAACATCGCAGATAAAGTGGGCAATGAGAATTAGTTGAGGTCATTTAGGTAAGTTACCAATATATGATTGCTCTACTTACATGAAGGCTTATGTGGCAGATTTGGAGTCTTGTTTACCCGAGGAAGACGAGGTTTTTGCATTAACCCACACTATGAAGGATACCGCTACTCATTGTTGGTCAACGCATAAGCCGTACTTAACCCAATTAGACGCAGATGAAAGAAGCCTTATATACGAGGTTTGAAAGGAATAATGTGAAAGGGTCACCTTTGCAAATGTGAAAGGGTTTGGACTTTGAGTGAGTGCTTTATCTTGTTGTAGATTTAGGTCCATGCATCATTGTATGACACTTTGAAGACATGGGCTAAGGCTTGGTATTTGTGGAGGCAAACAAGGCGAGAAATTGCACATTGGGATGTAGTGAAGGAATATTTTTGAAGAACTTTACTTTTTATCATAGGGGAGAAAGGATTGGTTGCACCTTTGACCATGATACAAGGCGTAGTTTTTCAAAGGGATGCTTTGTGGGAGGACAAACTACGTAAAATCTATGATGCTAAGGACTATTCTATGGATTGATTATTTATGGAAGATTGTAGTATTGACTTAATGTGGGGAGGCTCGACTACCCAACACAAGAGCGTCCATTATGTGGGGGAATCAAAAGAAATTATGGAAGAAGACATAACATAGGTCAAGGTTTGAGAAGGAGATTGAGATGTGGAAGTTGCATGAAAAAGATCCTGCAAAATATCATAACCAGCCTTTCCGCATGAAAGAAGTAAACATTGGAAGGAAAACCCTCGGATGGAAAAGCCTTGGTGTTTATTGGGGTGATGTGGAGTCCACTAGACTTCCGGAGCTTATACAGAAGTATTAAGACTTGTTCTTGAAGAGTTATCGAGAGACAAAGGGTTTACATCCTAGCTTGGGAAAGATGCACATAAAATTGTGAGAGGGTGTGAAACCTGTTAAAAAGAGGTCGACAAGATGAACCCGAATTTGAGGGCTAAGGTAAAAAAGGAGATCGACAAGATGCTTGACGTGGGGTGATATTTTTGGTTGAGGAGTTTGATTGGATTAGTCCAATGGTAATTAATATTAAGGATGGAAGGATCTGTGTTTGCATGGACTATCAAATGCTCAATGAAGCTTGTGTTCAAGATTCTTTTCCGATTCCTTTCATAGAAATGTTAGAGGGTGTCGCGGGATGTGAGACTTATACATTTACTGATGGCTTGTCCGGATACCATTAAGGGCAAATTACAGAAGAAAAGTCCAAGACCACTTTTGCCACAAAATGGGGATCTTTTTTGTATAATGTCTTGTCATTCAGATTAAAAAATGTGTCAAGCGTCATTCTCATGTATTGTGGTGGAAGCTTAAAAATATTTCATTGATAAGTTCTTACAAGTATATTTGGGTGATTGGACTATGCATTGATTGTTGTGAGATCACCTTACAAATTTGCACTTGATGTTTGAACGGTGTGGACAATTGCAAATTTCAATGAATTTGAAGAAATGTACTTTTGGAATACTGTATGGTGTTTTGTTGGGGCATGTCATTTGTAAGGAAGGCATGTTGGTGCATCCCACAAAAGTAGTTGTGATCTAGCAATTGGAGGTCTCCCACGAATGCAAAATTTTTTTCTTGCATTTTTGGGACATTGCAACTATTACATGAAGTTTATAAGGAATTATGCATGTATTGCTGGACCTTTGGAGAGTTGTTGGAAAGGGAGGGACCTTTTAGATGAACTTACTTGCAACAAGGGGCTTTTGACACGTTGAAGGATGAATTGGCTAGCATGCCCTTTTTCTATTCGTTGATTGGAAAAAGCCTTTTCATGTTCACGTGGATGCATTTGGGATGACATTGGGGGCAATTTTTGCACAACCTCGTAATGGCAAGATTGACTACCCTATATGTTTTGCAAACAGGAAACTGTCCAACGTAAAAAAATTATAGTATGATTGAGTGTGAAGCTTTTGGTATGGTTTATGCATTGCAAAAGTTTAGACAATATCTTTTAGCCCTTTGTTTATATTCTACACAAATCATGAGGCTTTGAAGTATTTGGTGAATAAGCTGGTTTTACATGGTTGCAGATGTCAATGGATGGTACTGTTCCAAAAGTTCTGATTTAAGGCCGTAGCGAAGCCTAGAAGACTACATGTAGGACCTGATCATTTATCTCGGATTAACGCCGGGGAAGCTGTGCACTCGATTGAGAAAGGACTTCTAGATGCTCAACTTTTTTGGGTTTTGCGTGTGTTCGAGGAAATGGCAGAAATTGAGGTGTTTCTTACTTTAGGACTGGTGCCTGAGGGATGGACTGTGGCTCAAAAGAAGCATCTGGTAATTAAAGCTGCCCGTACCAGTTGATTGGAGGAGAGTTATATAAGTTGGGTCGAGATGAGGTTTTGCAATGCTATGTGATGGAACATGGATGCAAACATGTTTTATGGGAGTGCCATGAGGGTGTGGTTGGAGGACATTATGTGGGGATGCTACAGTTTGCAAAATCTTGTTGTCAAGGCTTTGGTGGCCGACTTTTTCAAGGCGCTCAAGAATTTGCTCAAGAGTGTAACCTTTTTCAGAGGGTTGGAAAACCAAATTACAGAGATGAGATGCCGTTGGTTATAGTAATAGTGCAAGAACCTTATGATAAACGGTGATTGATTTATTGGGACCAATTAGCTCACTTGCTCTCAGAATTGAGGCACGACACATCATCACTACTACAGACTATTCAACCTGTTGGACAAAAACTGTTCCGACAAGGGACTGCACTACAACCACTGTTGCACGATTTTTGTGGTAAAACATTATCACTAGGTTTGGTTGTGTCCAGTGCGAGGAGTGATTGTGGGACACATTTTCTTGTGGGGATAGTCAAGATTCTCTTGGTAGAATTCATGATAGCGCACAACAAGACGACTCCCTACCATCTGTAAGCTAATGGGACATTGGATGTATTTAACAAACATTAGGGACTGCATTGACTAAGATTTGCGGTGTGGGCTGTGTGGATTGAGATGGCTACCTCTTTATCAGTTAGTCTATGGGAAAGAAGAAGTTCTACTGGTTCAGTTTTTGGTACCAACTTTGCGGATTACCCATGCAAGTAACATGGGGGATAGACAATCTATCGATGAACAACTGCAGGAGATCTTGTGGTTGGATTGGAAGGGTTTGCTAGCTCAGTGGAGCCAAGAAGTTGAAAGGGGATGAAAAAGTCATGGCATGATAAACATATTAAGACTAAGCTTCTACATGAAGGAGATAAAGTCCTATTGTTTGATTCTAGGTACGCACAACACCCGGTGGATGCTACATTTCTGGTGGATGGGAATCTTTATCATCCATCACATTTCAGGGTCAGGTGCATGCAAGCTACACAAGTTGGATGGTGAGATGCTTCCATGACATTTCAATGGGTGTGGGCTTAAGCCCTCCCATGACAAGTGTCGTAGAAACCGGAGAACCAATAAGGCGAGAAGCCAATAAATGCTTTGTTATTGTTTACAAGTGTATCACATAATAAGTAAGATAGTACTCCAATGTATATACTATATGTAGGGAACCAAGTTTGCTGCTTCACAACAGGTATTGGATTTCAAAAGATTGTATTTTTGCGCATGTGGACATAGTGCCTATTTTTGCAAGGAGAGGATATCAAGCATAAAAGTTGATTAAGAACATTTTTTTTTTTGAAGTTTTGCGGCGAAAGAGTTTTTGCGAGCAAGTGTTTGTCTTTGTGGAGCAATTGGGCGAGTCATCATTTTTGGGAGATCAAACCCTTAAAGCAAGTGATGTGGAGGCGAATATAGAAACATGTTGACAAAGTGGAAAAGACTGCAAGTGGATCTTAAAAGTAGGTGCCTTGGTTTAATGCTAGTGCGTCTATTTAAAGTACGTAATGTCATATAACAGCTCATTCATATTCATTACTTCACAATTGAAGACGAAGGAAGTTTGAGTTCAAAGAAAAGAGAGAGCAAAGAAAACCGGAGCATTGAAGAACATTGTCGAGATTGAGGACACTTGAATTGCAAATTCCGCTGAAGTTAAATGCGCAAAGTAGAGGATCTTAGTGTCAATCATGGCTCGAAGATAGAGTTGACAAAGTCACCAAGGGGATCCAAAGCAGCCAAAAAGTTGAAGAAGTAGAAAGCTACCTTGGTGGATATCATGGGATAACGACTCATTCATATTCATTAGTTCACAAGTGAGAGACGAAGGAAGTTTGAGTGTAAAGAAAAGAGAGAGAGAGCAAAGAAAACCGGAGCCTAAAAGAACATTTTCAAGATTGAGGACACTTGAATTGCAACTGCCACCTAAGCTGAATATGCAAACAAGAGGATCTTAATGTCAATCTTGGCTCCAAATAGAAAGTTGACACAATCACTAGGGGATACAAAGCAGCCAAAAAGCCGAAGAAGCAGAGAGCTACTCGGTGTATATCATGGGATATTCAAAGTTGCTCCCCTCTACACTATTCACAGATACCTAGGTGGGGAGGTGTGCCCTTGAAGAGTTTAACTATAGGAAGGACAACACCGTCGCCACAATGAGGGGCTGAACTAAACTCACAGGTCAGCGATACAAAGGAAGACACTGTTAGTGCACAACTAAAGGAAACCAATGTCTTGGCTCTTCGGGAGTTACCCGTATTTGGGGAAGTTGGAGGAGGTGGTCACATGGGACTTAGCGAGAACACATGGGAATTGGCTATACTTCACAGAAGAATGTAATGTCCCAAACTCGGGATCAATGGGAAATATGCAAACAACCAACTCTTCAACACTCCAATCAAGTGCAAATATCAAAAGTCAGTCAAACACTATTCAAACCAATCAAATAGATGACTCAATAAACCCAATAAAGGGGTTTAATGGCCTCTAACGAGTGGCTCACTCACAGCTGAAACTGTACCCCTCAGAAACCAGACTTCTTTGACCAATGAGTTCATGCAAACATACTCTAAAATCAGCCCTTCAAATAACACAGGAACATACTACTACCTACTGCCAATGTGAGGATGTTTCAGTCATGCAATCAGCTATGAATCTCTCCCAAAATCATACTAAATTATGCAAGATCCAATCGCATACACATAGAATTGTATAGACTTTGAACTGATCACTAAATACATGGGAAATCGCTGCCAGCAGACAAACCAAAGTATAACATGAAGTTGCTGATTTTAGCAGCTCACTTCACACTCCCAAACCATACCATTTCACTCCACATACTAATAAGAGAAGTCGCTGTCATATAGAATATGCAAACACATGCTAAATCTGATTGCTTTTTACCTAAAAGCTGTATGCAAACAGACCATAAACACCATTAAAGAGATTCGCCAAAATCAACAGAGATCACACCACTAAATCGATTTGCAAAGCACATAGAAAATACTTTTATCTGATCATAAAACCTAGCTGCTACAGTGACGACGCTACAGTGATTCGCTACAGTAAAAAAAAGGCAGATTTTCGCTTGCAAATTTAACCAAAATGTTTGCCAAAGTCATAAACATGGATCTCACAAATAAATACTTCAGTTGAATCTCAAAACCAGCTCAATACCACCTCCCATGCAGAGAGAGAGAGAGAGAGAGAGAGAGAGAGAACATCAATGGGCATGCATCCCAACTCCAAGCATGGAGCATAAAATAAATATCATCATAACATAATAATAATGATCCTAGCACTCCTTTTATAAGTAAGGAGGCACAAAATTCGAAATCCCTAGGAGAGGGAAATTATTAAATAAAAGCAGTTTGTTTTCCCTAAGTGTGGCGTCCCCTTTTCAAAGGGTGATTTTATCAATAAAAGCCACCTAAATATTTATTTAATTAATTCTCCATTTAATTTTTATATTTTGGGAATTAAATTAAATAATCTTCATAATTAAATAATTATTGCTCGGGCAATAATATTTAATTATTTAATAAAAATGTTCCCCTTGCAACATCCCGAAGCCCACAGGGAAGTATAGGCTAAGGGTCTTCAGAAATGGGGACATTACAAAGAAGCCTTAGGATTAGCGGTGCAAGAATTAAGCTGGTTGAGTGGTCTACCGAACACCTTTGGTGTAGACGTGCGGACAATGTCAGGGGATGGTTGTAGAACAAGATAAGACAACTAAATGGGGAATCACATCCGGAACTCACTCTTATGTCTTGAACGATGTACAAGATAAATCTGCCCAATTTCTTTGAGTGATTGATCACCGCAAAGCTTACCTTAGCGAGAATGCATGGGAATTGGCTATACTTCGCAGGAAGAAGTCTTAGGATTAGCGGTGCAAGAATTAGTCGGTTGAGTGGTCTCTCGAACATGGGTGTAGACGAGCGAACAATGTCAAATATGATTATAGAACAAGATAAGACATAACTAAATGGGGAATCACATGGAACTCACTCTTATGTCTTGAACGATGTACAAGATAAATCTGCTTGATTTGTTGAGTGATTGATCACCGCAAAGCTTACCTTGGCGAATCAAATAACTCAATTGTGAGAGGTTGTACATCTTACGAGGAGATTGTTTGAGGAGAAGATCCGGTGGATCTGCGAAGTATGTTCTT
Organism: Taxus wallichiana var. yunnanensis; assembly: GCA_018340775.1. Lineage (NCBI taxonomy): Eukaryota > Viridiplantae > Streptophyta > Pinopsida > Cupressales > Taxaceae > Taxus > Taxus wallichiana. Next base: position 195,023 of record JADAXU010000137.1, read on the forward strand.
TGAGAAGTTTGTAGAAAATGCTCATGAAGACCACAAGCTAGGAAAACAATTCTAGTTCAATCCATTTTTGATTTTACTTATTGCTGAAATTGTGGGTATTTCAGAGAAATTGCTCTTCACAGTTCTTGTTGGAATGGTAGAGCAGAGGTATGTGGCATATAAATGCCTAGGGTTTATGGGTGAGAGATAAAGGCCCGATGCATCTCGGAATGAGAACTTGAAGAGGATTTTTGGCAGCGAGCAGTGCATAATTGAGGAATTGGTAGTTGCTTACGAAGGCTATGTGGAGTTTTGCGTCACTTCACATTCTATTCTTGCAAAAGTTCGGACCTTAGATGATGGATTGGAAAATTATGCCTTTTGTTTAATCGGGAAATATCTAGAGCGATCCTTGGATAGGCTTGCAGGCATAAAATGCTCAACTGTTGATGTTGCTGCCTTGGATGCCAAGAGAGTTATTGCAATGCGGTTTTTAAGCTACGACCGGACAAAGGTCTCGATAATAAGGATTCGAAGGATGATTCACTCGATATCCCAAAGGATGAGAAATTATAGGCAATGATTAACAATGAATGGGTCGATATAACCCATTGACTTAAACCCAAGTTTTAGGTGGACAAGCCAATGATCATTGTTTGAGGATGTGGAGGAGGTCATAGCGTAGAACTTTGGATTCACGGTGCTGCAGAGCAAGTTGCCAAAGGGATCTACTATGTTGGCATTGTTACTACCCTTAAAGAGTAAGGTGAAGCACACAAGCACTTCACGAACTAGATCGCACAATGCTAGCACACACTTGTCTACAAAGAAGATAAAGGATTTTGAGTTGGAAGAATTGTTGGATGGGTCCAAGACCTTTGAGGCACTTGAAAAGGGAGAAAGAGGAAGAAAGCACAGAGTAGTAGGGACCTCTAGTGGGGGTTCTCGTGAACACCAATGACACAAGGAACATCTTCTGCAAGACCAATACTCGAGGAGGTTGTTTTGCTACACCATCCACCTTTGGTAAGCTTTGACGAAATAGAATTTGAGAAAGAAGGCGGCTTTAGGGGGTTGGATAGGAGGGGCTTAGTACACCAATGGACGAGTAGACAAGACCCCAACCCCAACCGCTCGTTGTGCAAAAATAGTTAATTCTTGGGGACACATACGGATGTGGATTTCTTCGCCACTATAATCCTGTGTATGTAGGAATTGATAAGTCATTGTTTTGCTCTACATTTATTAAGTTTTAGTTAAAAATTAAATAACAGAAGAATTTATGATATATTAATCTTTATGTTGCTAGAGCTATTTGAAACTCGTTTCTATTTATGCTAATTTAATGTACTTAAGCATATATGTACATTGAGTACTTGACTGTGGGACCTATTGGCCAATTGTAGTACTGTGTATTTTTTTGCATGTATGCATATGCACTACTAGTATACACTTTAGTACAACCCATGGAAAACACTTACCATGTTAATATATTTGTTAACCGTTTTGTTATAATGTAATCAGATATTGGCCAATTGTAGTACTGTGTATTTTTGCATGTATGCATGTGCACTACTAGTATACACTTTAGTACAACCAATGGAAAACAATTACCATGTTAATATATTTCTTAACTGTTTTGTTATAATGTAATCAGATCTTAACTGACATTATTTTAAAACTAAGTTTTGATAATTTTCTATAACTGCATGACTCTCTATCATCGTTCTAATATTTAGGAAATATAAGCTATGAATATCATATTGATTAATTCCTTCTTCAACTTAAATTACATGACTAAAATCTAGAAGTCACACAAATAAAGGAAACACAAGATAGGCTGACAAGCCATATGGTTTGCAAATTCTGTGCACTAGAATTTCAGATTTTACCAACGGGAAAATCCACAGTTGATGGGTAGTCAAATCAACCAAAGTCTAACTCAAATGGGAGGTTTCTTGCAGCCATCCTCTGCGAGTTTATTTTTCAGGCTTCAGCTTAATGTTTCTGGGTTATTTTATGTCATAAAATCATGGCACAATTGCACATGTTCAAGTTTTGAGAGCTCTTATAATGTAACTGAGTTGTACATTTGTGCTCATTTCCTTTCCTTTGGCAAAGTGTATATTCACAAGTTTTATTTTGACAGCTAATGCACGTAAGCTTCCGCTGAAAACTAAAAAGGAGCCTCCACCAAAGAAGCGGAAGATTGAGGGAAGTTCAGGTATCCATTATAATGATCCTGTTCTGCCATGTATGTTATTTCCCAAGCAATGTGATTACTCAAAGTTAGAAATTATAGATTTATTCAGATAAGGTGAACCATGTGTGCTTTTTTATTCAAATGTTTTATTAGTTTCTTTGATAGGCACACAAAACAAATGAACAGTGGCATTACGGGAGTGGCTTCTCTCTTATACAACAATCCCTGTCTGAAGCATCAAATGTAAATATTGAGCTGTGCCATTGGTTATTTGGACTTTACGAACTGAACTATAGCATACCTTAATTGTTGTTGTGACTTACTCTAGAAAATTATGAGTACATGTGATGGGACTTGTTTTTACATTCTTTACCTTGTACAGAACAGACGGACAGTGAAAATTTTCATGCATCATATAAACTACACCAAGCGTTTTGTTCACTGCTACTGATATGAAAAAACAGAAAGCTACTCCAGCCATCAAATATCTAAATATAGCGTATACTAAACATCATGCTCCTCTTTGTATTGATCATAGTTGAACTACTCGCGCGTCTCGGTGTGTTCCCAATTACTCGCGGGTTTTTTTGCAGACGAATATTTTCTGCCCAAACTCGCGAGTTGTTTGCAGGCAGATTTTGGTGAGTTTTTTCACAGTACTCGCGAGTTTTTTCACAATTTTTCGTGAGTTATCAGCTGGCTGCTACGTTGCCAGGATACGGATACGAGTATCTGTTTGAATACGGATACAATACGTGGATACGTCAATTTTAAAAAACCCTTGGATACGATATGTCTTGGATACGTCTGTACATATATATATATATATATATATATATATATATATATATATATATATATGTACATCTACTCATTTTACTCATTTTTTAGTCCATAAAAAACTGAAATAGTAATACAAAACTTGAATCAATGTTCAAAACATTCAATATACTTAAGACTTTGCATTTTTATTGATCATGTGGCTGCCATACATATGATATACGAATATCATGTTAACATGAATACGAACAAAACTTGAAATTTGAAAAATATACTAGTAACTAGATCCATGTTCAAATTTTCAAAACAAACAATATACTTAAGATTTTACATTTCATTGTTCATGTGGCTGCCATACATATGATATAGGAATACAAACAAATCTAGAATATATCATCTAGATTTTCCTCAAAATCAAGTTCATGTGTGCCACTTGCGCTAGCTCCACTCTCCGCTCCTTGCGAACTCCCTTGAGCGTCATCTTCGCCATCAAATAATGAAAGTTGGGCAAGCTTTTTATAACTTTTTGTGGGGGAGAGGGTGTATTATTTTATTCATTTAGTGTTTAGGGTTCGGTTTTAGGGAGTAGAAAAGTCAAACATTAAAAAAAAATGAAATAGAACTAAAAAAACATATATAATGCTGGATACATACCTGATACGTACGGGGTACGTCAGGGTATGCCACTGATACGTTTGTATGTATCCGTGACGTTTACTGCCCTGCGTCACCCCGTACGTATCAGACATGTATCCGCCAAGTATCTGTATCGGATACGTATCCAAGGGGATTCGGGGTTTTGGAGTATCCGTGCAACGTAGGCTGGCTGTTGTATTTGCATGATGATGCAATTTTGTACTCTATTTGTATTCAAATCTAATAGAAAACACTTCCCCAATGTTTTACAAACTCATTTGATACATTTTGTAACTGTATTTTGTATAAAATTTATGTTAAGATATTTAAGTATTTTAGAAGTTGCGAGTTTTGGCCGAGTCAGAATTTTTTTGGTCGACTGAGTCTGAGTATGCAAACTCTGGTATCGATTATATAAGTGTATTTTAACTACTCCTTCACAGTTTATAGTTATACTATTGTTATTACAAAAGTAACAAAACCATTGTAGCATTACTCATTACCTGCAACTTTTTTCTGTGCTGTTTCAAACTGTGGAATGGCAGTGGTCAAACCTAGGTGTTGAAATGAAAAAATTTTAAATAGCCTGCAAGCACGAGGTATCCCCAAGTTTTTTGAAAAGTGGTTCGGAATTTTGTACATATACTTATCTATTTTGCTTATTTTTACACTTAGTTTCCAAGTTTTTTCCGTTGAAAACCGGGTAATTGAATTCCATTTACACCTTTGCCATGCCCTATCAATGGTGTCTAAATGGAATGCTACTATGTACAAGTAACAAAACACTAAGACAGTATTTATTATGCACTAAGGTGTATAACATCACAAAGATATATATGTCAAAGGTGGGGCTAACATTATTTACATTTTTCAAGGGACGTTTTAATTTTTAAGTAAAATCATTAAAGTTTTTGATAGAAAATTATGAGAAACTTTTGCAAACACAAATTATTTAAAAATTAGTATAACATTAAGACATGTCATTGAGCCTCTCCTCGCATGACTTTGGAGGAAATAGTAAATCATTCTGGACATTTGCAGTTAAGGTGGCCTAGAGGAGGGGAGTTTTAGCTTTCCTTTTGTTGTATCCATTTAGTTATGGCTTTCCTTTTGCTGTATCCATTTGAGTTTTCATTTCCATTGCTGGACCAATTTGCAAAAGAACATTTTTTCTTACTAAATCATAAACTGTGTGACATATATCAATGCAATCTGACCTTTGGTGGTTTTGAAGTCCAATAATGTAACATAAGATAATGTATGTATATATGAGTACAGGGAAACAATTGGAATAATATTTAATAAGATAACACATGCTAACTTGTTGATTCTATAGTTTATGTATTTGTTGTACTATTTTTTTGAATGACCTGATAGTCACCCAAACAAACAATAAGGGTTTTGTTGTTAAAAAGTTAAACTCATTAAGCTACTATGGGTCTTAATTTTGTCATGGTTGTGGCATGCATAAATATTAGTGACATCTATGCTATGTACACTGTATGGACACAAAACTTGTAAAACAAATTTAAAACCAATATCTTATCCTAAATATTGGATGCAGAAATGACTTGCTATTGTCATATTTGGTTTGAATATGTAATTATCAGTTATTGTTCAGGTCATATGCAAAATATTTTCCTGTTCATGTTTTGATTTACCATTTGTTGCTTCTCAATTGTTTGTCATCCATTTTTCTTTGCAGCTACAGCTGCAATGGCTTTCAGATGCAGTAGCTAAGCCTCTTGTTTCTCAGCCTATTCATTCTTCCATTGAAAACATTAAATCTGCAACTTCACCTGTACCCTTTCAATCTGAGCAGCCTGTTACTCTACCTCAACCTATATTAACGCAGAAAACTACGGGTGCACACTCTTTAAAGGGGCATGCTATTAAAGATGAAGCTGTCACTCGTCGCCATTCAAGTAAGCCGGATGTTGGCAAACGAAAAGATAAGGCTCCTAATACGGCTTCCACACCAGTCTCTGAAGGCGGGAACCAGAAATCTGTTGCAGGATCCACACCAACAGACTTGCGCAACCTTCTAATTACACAACTTAAGGAAAATCCTAAGGGAATGACAACAAAGGTCAGCTTGTTAAATTTTGTTCTCCTCTTGGTATAATGGACAGAAGTCATTGAAAGTATAAATCTCACATACAGTTACAGAAAATTTTAACCCATGCATTTTGTCCTTTTTGCTTTATTTATTTTTCCTCGGGATTATCATTTTTGTACATGGAAATTTTTCATAGTTAAAAAAGTTGATTTTAAATAAAAAGTTACTGAAGATATGAAATGCAAGTTTCGGCCATTTTATATTAGAGGATGGATAATAGACTTGCTTTCAGAAATAGTCATTTTAACTGTTTTCTCAATAATTTTATAATTATTGTCTATAAACAGGCTATTGAGAGAGCAATAGGTGTAGCTGGAAAAAGATTGACCCAATTATTAAGACTGTGAGTACCATGCAATACTTTTGGATATACTTGTTTCTTCAGGAAAGAAAGTTTTCAAATCTTGATCTTTCTTTCATTTTTATTCAGTGGAAAAACTCCGGGTGCTGACATTGTTTTGGTATTAGATTGCCACATACCAGGCTCCAGGTAGATACATTTTGAAACCAGGGGTGGAGAAAGAAAGCTCTATGAGGCTCACCCCTGGCAATGGGAGGTGAGAAAACTGTTATTATTTCACAGCCTTAAATGTTTTTCATATACCCATGTTTCATCAGGATCTTGATTCCGGCTTGCTGCTTATCAGGCTATACATAGATTTGCTCTACAGTTCGTTTTTGGTACATATAGACTTTTCTATTGCAGTCACATGGAAATTAGTTTTGTTATTACTACATTTGTTCAAAAACTTTTACTGTGCCTTGATATCTCAGATTATATATATCATTTTCCTTGAATGCCCTTGCTCTTAACAGTTCTACATTTCATGTTATCAATTGTGTTGGAGTCTGTGTTACCAGGAAACGTCCCTAGCCCCCTGTACCCTGTCTGAAATGTTTCCGGTACGGAAACGGGTATGAAACGTGTCAGAACGTTCAGGACATTTCGAAACGTTATGACGTTTTCAGAAATGTCTGGGACGTTTCTGGTACGTTTTGGCCGTTTTTCAGTTTTAAAAGCTAAAAACAAAAATAAAACTAATTTTTAACATTTATTGCTCCTAAACCTAATCTACCCACCCAAACTTCCTAAAGACACTTCCTAAAAGCTATATAATGACATCTTTGGTCCATTCTAAATCACTCTTTTTTCTCTTGCTAAATTCAGTTTTCATTAAACTAACATTTAGCATTGTGAAGAGCAAAGAGACATCAAGGAGCAGCTAATCATTAAACTAATCATGTATATATGAAACATTGAAATTGTAACCATGTTGAATGATGAATCTTTAGAACTTCAATGAATACAAAATATTTTGAGTGCTTTATCAGTTATCTCTTATGGTCCATGGACTAAAATTTTGAAAATGAGTACTATGCATATATATATATATTAAATTTTTTTATAATATATTGTATGGATGTTTCCGTAATGTTTCATACCCAAGGTTTTTTGAAAATCAGCGTTTCCACGTTTCAGACCCATACCCATACCTGTTTCCTGGCAACATAGTGTTGAGTTTTTGGTAATCTTCTCACAAAAGATATCTCTGTGTGTCTCATTGTGCACGTTTCTTATATGTCAAGGAGAATATTACTACTTAAAGAACTTTATCCCTTTATAAGATGAACTAGATAGTTCTTCCAATTACATTCCTTATTGACTTCCTTTGTGATTTCTGTCTAGGAATTAGACATTGTTTTGCTTGTCATAAGGAATGCAGTTCTTGTAATAGGCTTAATTTTCTGGATCACTTATCCTCTCCTAAATTGGGTTTGCAGCTCTCCTGATTGCCGACCGAACGAGTCTCCGTTTGTTGACTCCTCACCAATTTCAGAAAAAACCGGACAACCAACAGATGAGCAGCAGATCCATTCTACTCCAACACAGGATTCATACTTGAATATTGTTAATGAAATAGATGACCATCTACGTGAATCTCCAGATCCAACTGCCAATCAGAAGAACACAATTAATAGTGATGGAAGTGGTTCCAGCAGTTCAAGTGATAGTGGAAGTGACAGTGACAGTGAGACAGAAAGTAGTGATAGCGGAAGTGATAGTGGTAGTAGCAGTGATACTGAGAGTGATGCTAGTTCTAGCAGCAATGAAGGGTCTGATGTACATGTAGACATTATGAGTGATGATGATAAGTCCGTCAATGAAGAACAAATAGAACAAAACTCAAAGATTCCAAGACAACCCCTCCCAAGTTGATGGAGATGGTTCTGGTGAAAGCTACGAGCAGAAGGGCATGGCTAAAGTAAAGGATGATGATAAACTCCCGACCTCTCCAAGGAATTCAGAAGATGTTGACATTTGTGATGATATAGGCGAGGGGAAGCCATCAGCAATATTGCCAAGCATTATGTTGGGAAGATATCGCCTGATGGTGAAGATGACACTGACATGGCTGTAGATATTGATGTGATCAACTGTGAGGGTGAAATCAAAACATCTGAAGAAAAAATAACTATTTTTCCAAATCCTGAAAAACAGGAAAATAATCATAGCCCCACTGGCAGGGTGGATCCCTGCAGGGCCCTGAGGACAATAAAAATGAATCAAAGGTAAACCAAATTGAGGAAATTCTTCACAAGTCTGAAAAGATGCCTAAAAGCATTTCTAAGCAAGGATCTGGCAATAATCAAGCTCAAACTGGATCTGATAAATATAGGCATAAACGGGAAAATAGAGCACGGATAGAGAAGAAAGAAAAGTTGGATGTGGATATAGAAAGAAATAGAGACTTTGCTTCATCTCAATCCCGCTTTGAATCTCCGGTTAGACCTGAAATTGGCCATAATAGAAAAGATTTTGATACACGGCAGTTTTCAAATGAAATGAATAAATTGAGATTCACAGACACTACCTTGGATAGACCCATTGAACATGCAACACTTCTTGGAAGGTCTGGAGGACAGTCTACTGCAGGGACTCAGATTTCTCTCACAAAAGATTTGGATGATGAAAGGCTTGATCAATATTCTGATGCGCAGCAGTCATATCAGCGGTTTTCTGATACTGATTCAAGATCAAAGGCTCCAGATGTAATGCAGCGGTCTGGAAGGTATCCTGATTATAAAAGTAGTAAGTCACACAACAGAGCATCAAGACCAACTAATGTAAGTGACGTTTCTGCTGCCAAAAGCTCTAATCTTGAAGAAAAAAATCAAGGCATGAAGCAACTTTCAGGACTGCATCCGAGGAGGTTGTGGTGGCTAAAGAGAAACTCAACGATTCCTCCAAAATTCCAAAGGAAACTGAAAATGCAGAAAGACACTCCAGGATCTCTGAGTCACAATGTAAAAGAGCTGAAGATCATAGCGGATGGCAATCGAGAGATGTAGGACCTTCAGGGCAATTGATAATGCTCAGCACACCAAATGACACCAAAAAAACTGAGTTTGACAAGCATCAATTACCTTCTGGGAGGGTAAGTGCCCTGAAAAGAGAGTACTCAGATTTGGAATTGGGAGAGTTCAGAGAACCAGTGTCTGAAGAAGAACCTCAAGATTTCAAAGCTAGATTTGAGAAATTACAAGCTACTAAAGGTACTAGTAAGAATGGAGGTCAAAGGGAAAGTGTGAGTCCTGATGTTGCCAAGGGACGTGTCATTGTGAAGGAAGCTCCCGAATTAAAAAAATCATCACCTTCTGAGCCAATTGAGGACCTCAACAAACATGATGGACGGATTGGTAGAAGGATGATCGAAGATGGAATGCCTGATTCAACAAGGTCTTCTAAGAAGTCTCGAAAATCCCCACCCTCAGAGCATACAGATTTGAATCCTTTGACAAGACCAGAGAAAATGGCAGAAGTGCCAATGAAAGCAGCAACTACTGAGATAACAAGAAGAAGTCCGAATCAAGGCCTGGAAAGTCAGTCCGGTGCTGCTTACAGAAAGAGTCCTCCCAATATCTTGCAGAAGCCAGAATATAAAGGGAGGGTGCAAGAGGCAACCACATTTGAGAATAAAGAGGTCAAGGACAACATCAAATTAGATGAAAAACGTAAAGAAAATACAAGAACAGAAAACAACGTGATAACAGTGAGAAGGAAATCTGGGTCATCTGATGAAGAGCAACCTTTCTATGCGAAGTATGAGAAAGTTAAAGCTGACCTAAGAGGGCCCATCAAGAATATTTCCCAGTGAGTTACTCCCTTTCCTGGTTTGATCCAACTCATCAGCATGATATATATATATATATATATATATATATATATAATTTCTATTTGCTTATGATTAACAAAACTTGAATTCCAGGTACAAAGACTATGTCCAGGAATATAAGGAGAAACATAGTTGCTACCAGAGGCTGAACACGTCCCTTGAGAGTGATAAGTAAGATTTACAATTTATTTCATTTATTCGTACTGTCCTCACAAGAAGTAAATTGTTCAGGAAGTTTCCTTGTTATGTATGCTTTTATGTTGATCTGCACTTTAACATCTTTTTAATTATTTGTCTTTTTGTTTATGATGAGTGGGTTAACATGGGGGTATGAATTGCTTGGAACCTGCTCCTGGAGTTTACTTATCGGAAAGGAATATATTACAATAATATATTTCACTTTGCTTTGATGTCCGTACTTGTTTTGCTGATATTTTGACCTTGCATTTCAGGGACGACTTTCAAAAACTGGAGAGAGATCTGCTGTCAGCAAAAATAGGGGTGATACAAAATCATATGCTACTATTTCAGAAAAAGTGAAGAAAATTTTCAGTCAATGTGCTTTGGTAATGTTTCACATTATTTGTCTTTGTGGTGTTAACTAACCTAACTTCTTAAGTATACGATTGGTAGTCACTAAGGATGCAACTTTGTAAAGATAGAGCATTATTACTATTGTATCTTTGTTAAGATAGAGCCTCATTACTATTTAAAGTAACTGTCGTAAATAAAATATTCAGTAGACCAGAGTTTTCTCTAAGTGTACTTGTGTGTTCACGATAAGGGTTTTTGTCACTGCCTTTTAGCTTATAGTCTGCAATTCTTTTACTTCTCCTCTAAGTAGCTGATACGTTTTGGATACGGGTACGGGTATGGATTTTCCGATACGTGGATATGACAAATTTTTTTTTGGCCCCGGATACGGCATTGGATACGGCAGTACAAAAAATATATAAAAATTAAATTAGAACCTAATAATAAAATAAAATTAAACCACTTTAGATTAAATAAATTAGATCCTAAGATATTATATTTAAAAAAGGACCTAATCTATATACCATAAAAGCTTACCTTAATATTAAAGTAAAACTCACTTTAATATAACACCGACTACATATACTACGGCAGGGTAGAGGGCCTATCCACGAGCATATATGTATTATCCAAAAAAACTCCATGATGCACTTTTAATATGTTTTAGACCGCACCATATGTTTTAAACTCCACAAGCATATATGTATTAAACCGCACCACTTTTAATATATAAACGTAGCTTTTTAAAAACCATGGAAATGCACGCAGGGCTCGGCACGTCTTCGCAGGGCAGCAGAGAGCAAATACAGTGCAAGCAAATACCATGGCCGTATCCTAACTGTTCCCAATCACTTTTCCGTGCCGTATCCGTACCGGATATGTTTCATATCAGTTTCCAGGTCCTCTACCCTGCCGTACCGGTATCCTAGCTTCTCCTTGAAGCCTATGGAAATATTCATTTATATATGTTATTTCCTAGACTGGTTCTCCTGAAATATGGTATATGGTTCTGTTCTAAAACTCGCAAGAAACTGCAAGTAAATGCCGAGAAACCGGCATATTTTGGCCTTGCTGAGTAATTGCTTTACTTATCATGAGCAGAGTCTTAAGTTTATTTTATTAATTTATGTATTTTTTAAGTAGCAATAAAGTTGCCAAATAATTACTGTGTAACTGCCAAGTCCCGTGTCTGAGTCTAAATTTTGGCCTGCTGAGTACGAGTTTTTGAACTATTATGGTATGCTATTTATGTGTATTGTCTGTTATGTTTTTTAATCGGACCTCTTTTCATGGCGTTCTCTATCTAGCTTGTTTACTCCAGGAGTCCAGACAGATTCATTTGTTTTTTCTTGCTACTTATTGAACCTATGGAGTCTGAGTGGATACACATGTAATAAGGATCGTATCTCCACTATCTCCTGTTATGATACCTGCTGTATCTAGTGGTTTAGGAAAGGATGAGTGATACATTGTGATATCATCACCAGAAAAACTTTAGAAAGCTCTTTATTGAGTGGTCTGTTGCTGCTCTTTAGGTTTATCAGTCCTCTCATCTTTTAATCTGTAATACTTAAGCATGGTTACCATGAAGTATTTTTCCCAAAATAGGTTTAACGTGAGGCTCCCATGCAGGAACTTATTTGTTCTAGACAAAAATTCAAATTGAAGTTTGCAAATTATTGGAATTAGTATGAATTAATGGCATAGAATCAGGGTAAAAATTGCAAATGATTGTAAAGCATTAACATATACACATTCTAAATATTTTGGCCTGCTGAGTAATCGATTGTAATGGCATGTATTCATATGCACTATATAAACTAGATGAAGAATCGAGAGCAGTTATCTCTAAACTACGGTTTACACATTGACTTCCCCCTTAGTGACCGTGTGATACCAAGTTTGACGTGAAGTGGCTAAAGCCGATTTACAGATCTAGGGATACTCCTAGTGATCCAAGTCATGTAGACAGTCTGCTCCTTGTTACATTGTGGGAAATAAACCTACTCTTGAATATACACCTGCTGTTGTGAGCTATGCGAAATTGTTTCGTAGAGGATGAAGTACTTGAGAGCCTTGATGCAAGATGTAAAATTAATCTAAAGAGCTGCGAGTGTACAAGTGCTAGTGAAAATAACATAATTTTTTGTTTTTTGAGTGATGTGAGTTCATGTCTTTAAATAATCCATTAATTTCTCTTAAATTTTGGAGACAATGCATATGTCATGTGACATATACATCAGCTCTACATAAGGTGAAATGACATTTATGTCTTGCAAGCAATACATCCAGAGGGTCCTAGTGACTCAAATGACGGGTTAAGATGGGCCTAACAGACGTGATTCAATAGAATGATGAAATGATGGGCAGGAGGGTGAATAACTAGTCCTGAAATCAATCTAAGAGCCCTAACAATCTCTAGGGCTCCAGGTCCATCAAGACTTGATCTTGGGTTCAGCCAAGACCACCCCATTCCCATGATAATCGTGGGAAGTTACACATCCTGCAAAAGGTTTGTGTAATTTCATATGCATTATGTAAACTAAATGGCAAATCGAGAGCACTCATCTCTAAACTACATATTACACGTTGACTTTCCCCTTGGTGACCGTGTGAGACCAATTTTTGCGTGAAGTGGGTAAAGCCGATTCCCTGATGTAGGGATACTCCTAGTGATCCATGTCAGTTGGACGACCTGCTCCTTGTTACATTGTGGTAAATAGACCTAATCTTGAATATACACCTGCTGATGTGAGCTATGCCAAATTGTTGCTTAGAGGATGAAGTACCTGAGAGCCTTAATGCAAGATTAAAATTGATTTAAAGAGCTGTAAGTGCACAAGTACAAGTCAAAATAACATTATTCGTTGTTTTGCGAGTGACGTGAGTCGATGCCTTAAAATGATCCACTCATTTCTCGTATATTTTGGAGATAACACATATGTCATGTGACATATACATCAGCTGTTCTTAAGGCTAAATGACATTTATGTCGCATGAAAATTACATTCAGTGGGTCCTAGTGGGTCAAATGGTGAGTTAAGATGGGGCTGACAGACGCGATTCAATAGAATGATGAAAGGAAGGGCAGGAAGGGAGAATGGCAAGTTCTGAAATCAATCTAAGAACCCTAAAAGCCTCTAGGGCTCCATGTCCATCAAGACTTGATCTCAGGCTCAGCCAAGACCACCCCATTCCCATGATAATCGCGGGAAGTTAAGGCGTCCTGCAAAGGGTTTGTGCAAGCTCATATGCATTGTGTAAACTAAATGACAAATTGAGAGCAGTTATCTCTAAACTATGTTTAACACATTGACTTCCCCCTTAGTAACAATGTGAGACCAAGTTTGGTATGATGCGGCTAAAGCTGATTCACAGATGTAGGGATACTCCTAGTGATCCATGTCAGGTAGACAGCCCGCTCCTTGTTACATTGCGGGAAATAGGCCTAATCTTGAATATATAACCTAAATGACAAATTGAGAGCACTTACATATTGACATTCCCTTTGTGACTGTGTGAGACCAAGTTTGATGTGAAGTGGCTAAAGCCGATTCACAGATGCAGGGATACTCCTAGTGATCCAAGTCAGGTAGACAGCCTGCTCCTTGTTACATTGTGGGAAATAGACCTAATGTTGATTATACACCTGCTGTTGTGAGCTATGTCAAATTCTTGCATAGAGGATGAAGTGCTTGAGAGCTTGAATACAATATATAAAATTGATCTAAAGAGCTGTAACTGCTAGCGACAATAACCTTATTCATTGGTTTTGAGTGATGTGAGTTGAGACCTTTAAATAAACCACTCATTTCTCTTAATTTTTGGAGATGTCGCATATATCATGTGACATATACATCAGCTGTACTTAAGGTTATATAACATATATGTCATGTGAGGAAATACATCCAGTCGGTTGTAGTGGGTCAATTGGTAGATAAAGATGGGCCTAACAGATGTGATTCAATGGAATGATGAAATGAAGGGCAGGAGGGGTGAATGGCAAATCCTGAAATCCATCTAAGAGCCCTTAAAAGCTCTAGGGCTCCAAGTCCATCAAGACTTGTTCTTGGGCTCAGCCAAGACCACCCCATTCCCATGATAATCATGGGAAGTTAACGCATCCTTGGCAACAAAAATGTCAAAGTCCATTTTTAGTGTATACAAATGGACTCAAGCTTGAGTTGCCTAAATTTGCTGAAGTTTGGCAATCAAGCAAAAAAGTAAATGATGCCAGTAGTGGTTCTAGGACGTAAGTTGCTGCTATAATTTGCAACATGACTTCAAAATAAAATTTGAAATTATCGAATTTCTTGTCATTGAAAACCTACACATTCTTTGTGGACATTTCATGTATTTTTGTAGTGTAGGAGCTTTTGATGTATTAATGACTTATAGACACCACATTACCTTTCTGTGTGCAGAGGCACAAGCGGATGAAGAAGGTATTCATTGTGCTTCACGAAGAATTAGAAGTGAGTTCTTTATTAATTTTCAGAAATTTGAATTGACCTACTTATTTTATGTATCACAAACGCTCTAAAATTGTTTTTCATTTATCCTCTTCTTCATATTTGGAAGCACATATTGATCAGGAACTACCCTGAAATATTTTTTATTTGTGTACAGAACCTGAAGCAAAGAGTAAAAGAGTTTGGGGAGAGGTACCAGCAACAAAATTAAGTGCTCTGTATTATCCCGAGATGAGGCACATTGAATAAAATACACATTTTGTATTATAGCGTGTACAAATAATATGGTTCTCGTGTTCACTAACATTTTGGCTTTAATCCCATTAGTTTGACTATGGGATTGCAGTTGTCCGATTATTGTTGTTCCGAACATTATTTAATCTTTCCTTTTTTATACATGTGGGAATCTGCTTTGTAATAATTTTATGCCCACGAGCTAGCTTGCTAGCGAGTTAATGTATTTTTTTGCTTATATCATAGAAGAAACTGTAAAGGAAAAAGAAAGATGCGATTCATTTTCAAATTTTCAAATGAATGGTTTGGTCCATCACTGTGACCATATAATTTTTGTACAGCAGTTAGACTTCAACCTATATTGGGGGTGTCTTCAAATTCTTTGTAATCTACGGTGCATGGAATAATACTCCTTTTCCCACCATTTTAATTCCGTCCAAGTGTATTCCTTGAATCAGCTTTGAGAAAGGGCCTACAAATCTGGAAGCTAAAATGTCTACTACTTAATTTGTTGATTTGAACTGACTAATTAACAGGCACAAAATGTGTAGTTATCTTGGATATCATGAACAAGTGCTCAACAATATTGAGAAATAACTAATCAAAGGAGCAAAAATAAACGATTACATAGATAATATTAAATATCATATACAACAAATTATAAAAATAGGTTAGTGATGACAATACGCGATCCTTGTTTAAGTATTTGTTTCTAGGTAAATTGAAAAGAAAAGCAATGCAATAACTAAGAGGGTAAATGCTAAAGCCTGAAAACTCATGGGTTGCAATAACTGCAATGAAAACCATGAAAATTATAATTTCTTGTATCTGTAAACAAAGTGTTCATAGAAAACCAAAAGAAGTTAAAAATCATTATTAGAAAGCGGAAATAAACTAACAACATTGTCTTAGTAGTGTTTTTATAGGCTTACACACTGAATTGTAACCCGTCCATCTCAACTGCCACCTAAATATAGAAAGTAAAAACTACCAGGCAACAAGATCTTCTCACGTATAAGCCAAAACTGTCTCTGTATGAGACAACAGAGAAGATTGGGATTTCAGCAATAGCAATGAGCTAGAATCAGGAAAAAACTATATCATGTGTCAGCTTGAATCCTGTCATGTGTCTTAATGGAAGAAAACTCTATTGTGCGTTAGCTTGAAGTCTTTCACGTGTTATAATAGCAGCATTCTGAACTCCCATGTGGAAATAAAACATGCAAGTTGAGGCCCTGATCCTTTAGTTGAGCTGAGTGCAATCCATGCTACTGTAAACAAAACAACCATTCTGTCATAACAATTTCCTCCAAACAAATTAAATACAAACAGACAGGAAAGCATCAAATAGCTGCATGTCTGTAACCTTGTGAACAAAATATTTCATCCATTGACAACCGTCAAGCAGAGTTCAAAAGTCAGACATCGTGGTCAGAACTGATTTCAGCCACATGGCATTGAGGCTTTGAGCTTTGCCTAGTCCGATATCTTAATCTTCAGAGTTCAGCCATAAGAAATTCCAGGGCAACTGCATCTACTTTCTCGTGGATGTTAGTGTTCAATCTCTCACAAATGATGTCAATCTTCATGTCCCGGTTCGTCATATGTTTTGACATGTCTTCTAGTAGATCCTGTAACTTAGTATGAAAAGGCCATGCCAACCCCAAATACCTGACACCTCATGAAAATGACATGTATTGTTGCCAGTTGGAATCAATCAAAATGGTGTCCAGTCGAATGGCTTGGGCCATTTTTAACATGCCGATTCGTTTTTGGTCGACCAGAGTGGCATCTACAATTTTCCAAGCCACACCAGTTTTGCCCATCCTCTGCAATTCGGGCATGCAACATGTTAGAGGCTGCCCAACGGAGAATTTATCTGTATTCAGACCATCTCTCAATGTAGATCTCCCTATCATCAATTACTGTGCAGCATTACTATTCATCCATTTGACACCCTCTCTTCAGTCAAAGTTGTATGCTTTGCTTCATCCAAGATATCAGGAAACCATCGTGGATACCTCCCTTACGAACATGTGTATTTTTGCCATTTGTGCAATCCACCATATTTTTAATTTGCTTTTCATCTTTTATACTGGCAGCCCTGTTGGTTTTAGAGGGCAAGCATCAGTGGGATTTGGAAGGATTGAATATTTCTGGGCCACTCTTGAGTGGAAGGTTAAATGTCGAATCCAATCAATTCACCATAAGTTTTTCAAATCCGTTTATTATAATTTTCCGACACCCACAGAAATTTCCTTTGTTTTCTTTCTTCAGAGGTAAAATTCATGGAGGGGGAAAATATTGCATATGTTGAGATTTTCAATCGCAAAACTTTTTCTCAAAGAATTGCTACTGGAGAGACCAACCTGTTCACCCCACTTAAATACACTGTTCAGAATTAATAAATAAGGAAGAATGTCTTTCTGAACTTGTCTCCAGTCTCCTCACAGAAATGGATTGGTGTCAAGTAAGATAACAGAGCTTCAGTGGCCCCAAAATCCTTTCTTTTAGAAAAGCTTCAAAGAGATTTAGAAAAAGTGAGATTTTTAGTTAAGCACGTCTCTAAACACGTGTTTAGAAAAACACCTTTTCCCCCAATAATTTCCCTATTCATTTCCTCTTTTCTTGTTAAACTCAAAATCCTTTTTATGTATGGCCAGCTTAACTTGATCTTCAATGGTTAAGGAGTAAGCAAGAAGTTCTCTTGTAATGAGCTATGAATTGTTGTCATAGTTTCTGCCGTGGTCAGTAATTTGACACCCTATGTACCATAGGTGATCAGCTGCCTTATTTCCAACCCTTCTTATTTGGCCCATCTTACAATTGAGCATTGAATCAGGGATGGAAATTATATCATTTTATATATATATATGTTCAATCTACATTTTAACAATGACATGAACAATGCTACTCCAATATCAACAAACAAATTCATGCTATAACTAGGAATAATAATGAAACATTATATTTGAGTACTAATACATTGAATAATATAATAGAGCTAATGGAAATATTAATAACACAAGTGTGGTTTTTAAAATGATAACATAATAAAGATATAAATATTCTATATCCTTGTGAAACACTTGAATGGTTCATGGTTTGATTGCTCCACAAATGTAAACACACGATGGGTTGAGAGGCACCTTGATTACACATTAAATAACCATGGGGTGAATTTTCTTTCGAAGCATTGGATGGTCCAACAATTAAGTTCTTTAACAAGGCTTGGTTGAGCCATTGGTCACAACCATACTTGTCAAATATAATTGTGAGCATAGAATGACGAAGAATCCTTGAAGTATGAGGCAAAGGAAATTAGTCAAGAATGTGTTATTTTTAGATGAGCTAAGCCAACAAAGAGCAACAACTAGATCTAAGCATAGATGCACCATAATGTAAAAGTAAACACTACAACATCACAAAGAAATCAGATTTGAACCATGAGCAATATGAAGAACACTAGGGTTTGGACCCATAAACAGAGATATTCATAACAATCCATCATATTCATTGATTCACAAAATTTATATAGAGCAGATTACATCAAAAGGGTCATAGTAGACCAAATACATATGAAATAACATCCTAGCTCTACAAAATGACTCTGCTCAAAGGGTCCTATCCATGCTCTCTCCTATGCACCTAGAATATCTCGTGCCTTGCATCACACATCTTCTTCCTCCTACATCATCTCTCATTTCTCGCAACCCTTCACATCCCCATACACACACTCCTACACACCACCTTGTTTTGGACCTAAGCACATTCTTAAATAGAGTGGGATCTCTCCCCACCACCTCAAGATTACTCATGAGCAAGCCGCATGCAAGAGGGATCATGCTCCACCATACTCGAATGCCTATGCCAAGCTTGCTAAAGCTATGATTAATTTCCACTTTACAGCTCCTTAAGCACAATGATTAACCCTTGATTATTCCCTGGAATATTCTTTCCTTGGGCCGCAAGTCTTCATGCACTAACCTTATCCACTTATCACGCCTACCCGCATCCTCACGTGTTTTCCATGCAACACCATATTCCATAATGTGGCTAAGTCTCAAACCCTCTTTGCTTCCATGTGCCAACCTCACATGTGCTCCATGTTTACTCAAGCCCTTCACTCAAACTGAATTTTCAAACTATTTCAAGCACTTAGCACTTAGTTTCTCCTGCGTGCTCTCTTCTTCACATGCCTTCTTCCTACCTTGCCTTCATGCATGCTCATCCTCTACTCGGGACTTAGTCATTTTTGGGCTCAACATTACCCCACACTAAACATGTTGTCCATCCTCGAAACAATTTGATCTCCAACAAAGAATAAAGAATGGAAGGAAAGAATAACTTGTATCCGACTTATGCCAAAGAACAAAAGAATTTTTTTACTATTGTACAAGGATTGGGAAAGTCTTATTCAAGGATGCTTCAATCTCATTCCAAGCATCCACCTCCTTCTACGCTATGTAAAAAATCCCTATCAAGCGTTGACTTCATCAAATGTCAACTCTTCACCCTTAGCCTTCTTTATGTATCAATGATATTCTCCATCTGCTTGCTAAGGTCATTCAACGTGTCCATCTTATGTGTAACCTGGGGATACACTTCCTTTACCTTATTTTTAATAGAGGCCCTTAAAATCTCAATTGCCTCAGATTTATTCTCAACCTCTACCAATAAGATTTTGTCATGTTCCACCCTATTGCCTTTATTCTTGGCCTGGAACTCCTTCAGATCCACCTCTCGTGTGTAAAGCAACCAACACACTTGCCACTCTGTCTCTGTCTTCACAGTTATCGTAGACAACCTCGGCCATGTGTGTTGCGGTCTTTACTAAAGCAAGGAGTTTCAGAGTAACGAGTTATGGTTTCCTCAATCTTTGATTTTTCCTTGTTCTTCTTTCATGCGCCATAACTTCCTCCTCACGACTCTAGTGCAAGTGGTTTCTTCTCCATCATGATTAAGCATGTCAAATCCTCTAGGCAAGTGGAAGGATGACTCATACTTGCTCAAGGGGGCTAAATCTGGGTGCTTCAAAATAATGGAGTCTGAGATATTCTCCACTTTCTTATAGGCTTCACGCACCTTCCCCTTTTCTTCTCTCAACTCAGTCCCTCAACTACACAATTATAGACTCCTTCCCTTTATCTCCTTGTCTCTCTCTATGATTTCCTTGTTCTTCTCCTCCAACTCCTTCTCTAATGCTTTGATTTTGTTATTCCTCCCGAACAACCATGCTTGATTTCCACCGACACCTTATTCAACACATTACATGCCTACTCATCAGTTAGTTATTGTGAATCCACAATGGGATTTACCTCCTGGAGTTTGGTGTATCTAGAAATGTGCCTGCATTGACTTCAAATTCTGGTTCATCAACATGGGACTCAAAATTCCATGACAACATCTTCTCTGGTGTGTGGGTATGCACTATCTTTGTCAAATGATGACCAACAGAAGAGTTGGTCGAAGGCACCATGCTCTGGAAATGCGCGTGTAGGACCTTGTTTGGATCATCATCGTAAGTCATTATGGGTCCTTTAGATGTTGTTGTGCCCTTGCCACATGTGTGCTGCTCCTGTTGGGAAACCGATTGCTAAACTTGTTTCTCCGCCCATGCTTCCATACTTCTCCTTTTCTACTTCTCCTCGTTGCGCTCCACCTCATGCTCTACCAAGTCCTTGATGATGCCCACCACCTCCTTCTCCACTGTGTCCTCTAATTGTTCACCTGGACAGAAAGTGTGGGGCTCATGTGCCTTGGTCCCCACTTCTTCTTCACTTCTTTCTCCCTCATGAGCGCCCTCCGAGGATTCATCCCTCTCCTCATCAAATTCATGCACATTGAATACAGGTGGGTTATTTTCTTCCTCATGCTCCTCATCCTCCTCCTCGGTCTCATTACCCTTCATTCTCTTCCATCCTCTAGAGTCGAACTTTTGCTACCTTTCAAGCTTCTTTTTCACGGAGATTCCTCTCATCAGAGAGGGACTTCTCCTTCATGGGAGACTTCTTCCTCCGAGTATAAGTACTCTGTGCCCACGCACGACTCTTGTGCTCCTATGGTCTGAACCACACATGCACTTGGTGCCCTGCTTGTTGGAGTTTCCTCCCTATCTCTCTTTCCCCTTTCTTCTTTTAGTAAGGTCTTCAAGGATGGAGACATCATCCTCAATGTACATGCCCTTCTCAAACTTAGGCCTTAGGTGTATGTACACCCTTGTCGCCATTTTTCCTGCAAGTGGTAATGTTACGGGCCTTAGCATATGTATGTCATGGGAGACATACTTCTCCACATATGCCCGCTTCTTAGGATACACCAATGTCTTGTGTAGCATGTGGTGCTCTTGATCTACTTCACTTAGATCAAATCTAAGTTTCTTGGCCTCCTTAAATCTGTTAACTACGCTCTAAAAATACTACACATGTGAAGGAAAAAGGTAGTTTACACCATGGGCTCTTGGTGTCATCTATCAACGTGAACCTACCAATGTAGAAATTGTAGTACACTGTACAAATTCAAATTCAGCCTCATCCTTCACCAAGGCTGGCAGTTGTTCTGGAATTCTCCACTCTACTCCAAATGCATCATGCATCCACTTGTACCACTTATCCAAGTGTGCCTTATAAGTAGATGTCATTGTTTCACAAGTGTATGCCTCGAACCTCTTAGTTGGGGAGGGGTTCTCATTAGGGTACTCCCAAATGTAGTTGTTCGGCCCATCGGGCACTCCAATCTCTAAAAATACAATGGTAAGAAGAATATTACCATACATGATTTTATCTCCATTCGTGCACGACATCTATGATATCCTCTCGCAATGAAGGCCGAGATGTTGTAGATGGTCCCTTTTGAAATCTTTCTGCAAATGTTCAACCATCTCTTGTTCACTTGCATCCACCATTCTTGTCCATTCAACTTGGTGAGAAAGCATGTGACCATCTTCATAATTGGGTTAGTGATCTTGGAAATATCGAAGTAGTGCCCTACCCTTCTTGTATTCATATGCCTTAGTTGTTTCATGATGACAACCTCCTTGTCACCCAAGTCATCATCCAATGACTCTCCCATGTAGATAAGCCCAATGTACTTGGAGATCAACTGTGTAGTTATGTGCATTCTCCTTCCTGTGAAGTAAAAGTAATCTTCATGTACACACGACATCAACCACTGGTATAACCTTTTAGTTTTTCAAAAAATGGAAACTCATAGAGTTGCAAAAGCCCAACCTTCTCCAATTTCCTCTTCAGAGTCATCATACATTAGTTTTGTCATCTTTTTTTCTTTCTCCTGTAGGGTGAACAAGCTCCAATGCCATCTCTTTTTCAATTGTATATTGTCCTATGGTTATAATCACTTATAACCATCTTGCGTATGTGAGATACCCATTCCATCCCCAATGACACACCATATGGGTATTGCATCTCCGCATACCATTCTTCGTTAAAACTTGTTGATGCGACTGGTTTTCCCTTGCCCTTGCCCTTCTTTTTGGGTGAAATGTTTGATCCCTTCCTTGGTGCCATTTTTCCTTGTCGGGTCCTAGCTAATTCTTCCTTGTGTCTTGCTTTCTTACTACTCGATCCTTCGATTCCAATCCCTCTACGTAATTTCTTGAACCCGTGCCCTAGTTTCACAAACCCTAACCTAGAAACCCCTTCTTCCACAAGACAACATAAAAACTCATAGGAATCCTTCAAACAACCACTTCCATGCACATGCCCATGTACTCCATTCCAATCTGGTTTCACAAATCATCAAATTCTTCACTTCACACAACTTTCATAGATTTCTCGCAAGGATGCCCTAGTTCACAAGATCTCTTCAACAAATAAATGCAAGGTGAAAAATAACATACCCCGACTCCCTATTTATAGTTTTCTACTTTTTCCCACATTAATTTCCATGCCACCTACCACCATACTTCCACATTAAATTCAGATTTTTCCAATGCTTTCATACCATGTGTTTTTCTAGCACTTTTTCTTCCATGCACACACTCACGTGTAACCTCCTCAACCTTTTGGTGCACCAAACTATATCGACCATAGATCCTTACACGTGCTCTTAGCACCAAAGTCCATCTTCCTCTATGTCTTAAACCTAGTTTTCCTGCTGCTTCCTACCTTATTTTTTCTGTGTTTCATCATTGTATGTGGTTTTTATAAAGATTTCTTGACACCATTTCATCTCTAACCCTTATCACCCCTTGTTACGTGCATTCCTTCTCAGATACCTCACGCTTATGTTTTTCTCTCCTGGGCCACCAATCAACATTGCTCCAACCATGTGCCACTTTTACATTCTCCGCACTCTCCTACCCCACACTAAAAGTATATGTGTGGGTCTCTCGCATGAAAAACTCTTTATATAGTAATGCTATACAGTGCACACAAACATGCTTATTACACAACACACCAAACTAAAAGACAAAGCATAACAATGATGAAAGGAAACACATATAAAGGAAAATGCATTAAGGGAAACCTAAGCTAAATGGAAACACTACCTTATTTACAAACACCAAGAAGACTTATTTATAGTAGGGCTTCAACCTACTCCCTTAAAAGTCTGAGAAACTGTGTTCCATCAACACTTATAACTGAAAAGCACTGAATCAAGTATATGTGTTATAACATATGGTCCCAACCAATGCACTTTGAGTTTCCCAAGATGATGGCACAAAACTTTGAATCATATAGAAGAACCATCTTCCCAACCTCAAACTTCTTGTTTTTAATATGTCGATCATGCCATGCCTTTTTCCTAGCTTTCTCCATCTTTTGACTCCACCTAGCAATGGCTCACCTTTCATCCAACTTCATAAGTTTTTCTATGCACTCTTCAAGTGCTTTTCATCATCATCCAATCCTCATGCATGCAATAATACGCAAGGATGGTAACATAAATTCAACGGGAAGAACAACTTCCGTGCCAAACACCAACTGAAAAAGGTGTGGCCTTGTTCAATATTTTATAAGTCATTTGATATGCCCATAATACTACAGAGACTTTATCATCCCAATCTCTCCTTCGACATCACAAATCTTAGTCAATGTGTGGCTCAATATCTTGTTAAAGGCCTCACAGTCCCATTAGCCTGAGGGTGATAGGGCATAGTTTTGTGATGGGCCACCATAAACTCTACCAATAAGATTCTAATAGTCTCATTCAAGAAATGAGTACCCCTATCACTTGTTAAACTCAATGGGCATCCATACCTACTGATTATATTCTCCCATAAGAACCTAGCTTGTTGTACCACATCATGTAATCCTTCGTAGGCACCACTTCTACCCACCTCATAAGATAGTCTATACAAGTGATAATATAGTGTGAACCTGTCCTCACGTGCATGGGCTGGGGAAATAGGGCCTACAAAGTCAATTGCCCATTTTTCAAATGGCTCTGCACTAGCAATAGGTCTTAATGACATTTCATCTCTTTTCCCCAGCTTTCCAAGGCACTGGAAATGGTCACAAGCCTTGCTATTCTATACAATCCTTATAAATTATCTCCCACCAAAGGCCTGCCAATAGGATCTTGTGCACATGGTCGCATTTCCTGCATAGTGACCACCTGCAATGCCACCATGAGCTTCTTCCATGATTGTAGTACATTCATGTTCCAACACACACGGTGCAAAACCTCATCTCGGCCTAGTTTGTATAGGTCTCCACTGACCAACATATAGGGTGATGTATATAGCCAACCACTTCTTTTCTAGAGCCTTCATTCCTTCAGGTGCCACACCATTCGTAAGAAAACAACAATATCTTCCAAATCGAGGGGTGCACATGTTGTAATCTAAACAATTATGCATCCAACATTGTGTCCTCAATGCTCTGCATGTCCTCACCTGAATTAATCCATGATAGATGGTCAGGTCCTAAATTTTCTTTCCTAGTTTTTACTATGACCAAAAAGTCAAACTCTTGAAATAACAAGATCCAATGGCATATGCCCCTTACAAAACAAGCTTGTTTACCAAGTACTTGAGTGCCATGTGATCTATGTAAAAGATAAATGGAGTAGCCAAAAAGTACTACCTAAATTTATGTAGTGCATAAATCATCGACAATGCATTTGTGCTCTTTGTTGTGTAATTTTTCTCACTGGAGTTAATTTTTTCTTGCAAAACACAAAGGGTGATCAACAATCCCTTCTCCAGATCTGTGCTAACACTGCTCCTATTTCCATCCCTGATGCATCAACATGCACATGAAAGGGCTTGTCCCATGAGGGAAAGTGCAAAAAATGGGTGCAGTAGTAAGTTTCTCCTTAATGTGTCAAAAGCCACTGTTGTGCCTCACCCCAATAGAATTTACTCTTATGTTTCAACAACTCTTCTAATGGCATGGAGATCTGGCATAGCCTTTGATGAATTTTTCTAGTAAGTAACCATATGCCCTAAGAATCCACACACCACACTTTGATTGGTAGGCTCCTCCAATCCCAAGAAGATAAACAACTTTGGCAGGATCTACCAATAAGCCTTCCTTGCATAAATAATGTGACCTAGCAATGTGCCAAAAGGAGTAGCAAAGACACATTTCTTAATGTTTAGAGAGATACTTAACTACCTGCACCTCTCAAACATCAATCTTAAATTGTCACAATGATCTCTTACTAACCCATACACCATCCAATCATCTAGGTAAACTTGCAGAAATTTATGGATGAAGTCTTGAAATGCTTGCACCACAATGTGTGAAAATACAATAGTGCATTCTTAAGTCCAAAGGGCATAACCGTATAAGAAAAACTTCCCCATTCAGTGGTGAAAGTAGTCTTCTCCTGGTCTTCCTTTGCAATCCTTACCTGGTGATAACCTGAGAATCCATCTATAAAAGAATAGATCTCTCACCCTGCTACACCTTCCAAGATCTCTTCAGTAAATGGGGTTGGAAAAGGATCTATGACACATGTAACATTCAAATCTCTGTAGTCTACACATATCCTTATCCTCCCATCCTTCTTGATACTAATCACCATTGGGCTCACCCATTCAGATTCTTCAATTGCTTCAATGATCTAGGATTCTATCATCTTATCAATCTCCTCTTTAACTTTTATGCAAATTTGGATTCATCCTATAAGGTCTCTTCCTAATAGGCATGCACACCTTCCTTCAACTTAATCCACATTTCTCCCAATGAGTGATGAACTCCTTTTAACTCATGGTACCCACGTGGGAACAAATCCTAGAAGTCATGCAACAACTCAATTATCTTTGAAACCTCCTGGTCCATCCAATAATCTCCAATGATAGCTTCTTTTGGCTCTGCTTCTGTACCAATGTTGACCTTCTTCATTTTCAAGGGCTCATGGTAAGTGTGCACTTTCTCATCTTGCACTTTCCAAGACTTCACGTGTACCTTCCATATGATTAACATCCAAGTTTTCTACTTCCTCATCATCTATCAAGTACACCAACTTTCCTTTTTTTTTCCAGGAAGGTGCACTCAATTGTATCTCCTCCATTTCTCCTTCCTCAAAGTGTGCCTCCAAGCTAGGTTCCCCTAGAAAATCTAGGATTGGTCTTCAGCCATAACACAATCTCCTAGAGTAAGGCACTTGACTACCTACAACACCTCATTCACTGATGGCTTAGGACTTAGATACTCAAAAGTTTGAATAATATCCACCATCAACTCTTTCCAATTTCCCATCTGATGACGTAGCTCCGAATGGATATACCATGCATGTGCACATAACCCTGCAAGGTGGAATAGAACTTATGCACCCATAGTGAGGGAGGTAAGGCTTCGGGCCTACCATCCAAGATCTCTCACATTCCTGGATGTGAAATGAGGTGGATTCCTTCCCATCATAGTCACATATTTTAGAGGGTGCATTTCTCCAGAGAAACCTAACAGAGAACATGATTCTCACTGTGCCATTCTAGAAGATTGTCTCGATGAGTCACCCACCAACGTGTTGTTATTGCACGTAAGGTATAAGTTAGCATATTCCTCCTTTCTACTTGACATGTCCACTGGATCTCCATCACGCAAAAGACATCAAGGTTACCTTCCCCAGTATAACTTGGTAATTTTCCTCCCAAGTGCCTAACTGAGTGTGCTACCTGAAACTGAAACTTGAGTTACAAGTGTTCCTTTAATTGTCTTCCAACCAACTCATAGGTCCCATGCACCCAATTATCACATGCAATGCTAGTTGTATCACTTATAGACTAAGCATCTTCCCACTGAATGACTCCTTCTCTTGATGGATGAATAGCCTGGGGTCTCTAATGGTGTGCACATAGATTCTATCTAGGTCCTCTTCTCCTAAAGGCTCTACATAAGGTGCAAACCTCCCATCTGTTAGTGGAATAATGATGCGCTCCTCTTTGTTCTCAAAACTGATGTATCCCTTGTTAAAGCACAAGTCAACATTATTTGCATAACACCAGGGGCATCCAAGTAATGTTGGGAAGTTATCTACCTGAAAGTGCTAAGACTTCAAAATCCCCAGTAAACTAGCCCCTTGAATGGTTATGGAAGCATCCTTCAAGACTCGATGGGCATAGCCTTTGTCCTATTTTCCATATACAACACATTTGAAGAGGGTTGCAATGGAGGCCTCCCCATCGATTCCATGCATCCAAAGTAAGGACATTGACCTCTTGCACCCATGTCAATTAGTATGTTTCTCAAGAGCCATCCATCAACAACCACATTCAATGTAATTTCCTTGTCATAATCAAGACTGTGAGGGGGAAGATTAGCATGTAAGACCTACCTCTCGTGCTCATCTCCCACATGGTACCTTTTCTCTTAACCACTCTCCTAATAGAGGAATAATGTTTCTCTGGACACAACATCCTACACACTTCTCTGACCTCATCCATGTCTTTTTGAGGGACCTCAACATTCTTCCTATTCTAACTTCCGTGATTCTCCTTCAAACATTGAATCTCCTTGCAGGCTCCTAATCACTTCCATGGTCTCTTGGTAAACCTCTTTTGATGGGTGGATCAGGATATTTCCCATGTAATACTTCTTCTCTTATAATGAGTGGCCTTTCTTTGGTACTTCTCTGTGCATGTGCAGCCTCAACACGTGTAGTTACTAAAACAAGTTCTAACTCGGGGTTAAGTGCTACCCTAGGCATCCATAGTGGGTCAGTTCTCTTCACACTAACCATCCCCATGCCTTTTCCTTCTTCTGGTTCTAGCTCATGTGGTCATATAATTTAGGGAACTCCTCATACTTGTGCTTCTTTCCACACCATGAGCACTATAGAAAATCTAGACATTCACTGCTTGTAGTGTTCAGTAGATCCACAATTGTAACAAGTCCCACGGGGAAGTCACCCTTCCTCCGTGACCGCTACGACCTCTGAATCCTCTCGTGAAAACCTCTTCCTTGACCTCCGCCATCTACGTGCCCTTCATATTGATGACCTTCACCCTTAGAACTACTCCCAATGTTGGTCTGGCACACACCAATATCAATGGCATCATGAATTTGGTCTATCAATCAACATTCCTTTCATATCGAGTAGTGGATGTGTAAATCTTTACAATAAGAAGACACATTCTTATAGAGCATGTGTTGTAACAAAGGGCATCTACTTGGATCATGATCCCATGATAGATTTCACAATCTAATGACATGGCACATACTGACCTTGAGGGAAACTATCCTTTGTGTGTCCTTCCACTTCACAATCATGCACCAAAGTCCACTATGCGTGTTTCATGAGCTGAATTTGTAGATAATTTTTCAAGCTACTTTTCCATGGCAACAATTTATGCTTCTAAAAATGGGCTTACCCTAGTGTCAATGCTTTCGATGGCCTCAAAGTGTGCAAAGTAGCCTCCAAGGCCTCATGTGGATCCATGTGAAAGTCTTATGGGAGAGCACTCATCTAAAAGGTGTTATCAATCCTCCAAAAACCACTGAGCATGTTCATGAGGGATGGATATCATAAGATAGCTTTGACAAGAGAGTCTTAAAGTGTGCATCATCATACTCCCACACACTCTCTGCCATACCCTATTGAATCTCCTTGAGTGCATTGATGCTCTTCTTCTCAAATTCAGGAATGTGGAATTCTACCAAAAAGGCATCACACAGTGTGGTATAATCCACCACCATCTGATGTGGGTCATACTTTAGTACCAGCTATGTGCATGCCCTTGCAATGTGGTTACAAATGACTTGCCTTCCACTCTCTGGGGTAGTGATACCCTTAGCATGCCATAACAACTCACACTTGTGTACATGCTCTGCAACATCCTCAACACCTTTGTAATTAGGTAAATGCAAAGACATCTCATAAAACACTGCTGAGGTGGTTGAGGTCCTTGTCCACCAGATCTAGAACCTTGGTTCCCTCTTGTGTTTCCTCCACCACCAAGTGCCACTAGATCCACTAGCTCCTATCCCTCGGATCCACTGGATCCTCCTCCTAGTAGTAGGAAAAGGCCCAAAGTAGTTCTAATATGCATCCCCACCATTGTGTTGAACTATGTGCCAACAATCTGTGACGTTGAACCACTTCAGATGTGATACCCAAACTTGTGTACCCACACCTTGTCCAAATGACGTGCCTGATAGGATTCCACCAAACACTGGAAAATGTTGTGCATGGCCATAGATGGATGTAATGTAAAATGATATCTACTTGATGTTGTTTTCTTACCAATGCCAACCAAATTAGAAATACTTGTCTCAGAAATTGGGAAACTAAGCGCAAGGGTTTGGTCACATGGTGGGTTTAGATGTGTGCCTATGATTCTTCTCCTTTCTTCATGATGAGATCTCATCAGAAGCCGAGGGGTTCTTCTCCCACACTTTCCAAGATGGGGTAGCATAGATTGCTCAAGTTCCACGTCCTCTGTGTGAACCTCAAATCCTTCCCGCAACATCTCTACCTCCATAATTCCATCGATCCTACAACTTTGCTTTGTCTTCCAATTCCCTCTCTCATGCTTCATTATACTTGAGTTTCTCTCCTCTCTCTCCACTTCTGTCATAGGATCCACCATCTCTCACCACACAGCTTCCATGTGCCCCGTGCCTAGTGGGAATTTAGCTAGCCATAGGAAATGCTTCCAAACTCAGAGTGATGATCAAGATCTTGATGGCTAATGGTATAATGCACAAGAAATATCCTCTTGGTTCTCGCAAGAACTCAAACTCAACAACCTCTGGGAAAGAAATACGTAGAAATTATGTACTCCAATGTATATACTAGTCAACACACCACTCCACCAATGATCAACAACATGAGTCCAAGTCAGATCAACATCATGAAGCCATGATAATCTTCTTGGGTCCAAACATGAGGTTGATAATACCAACTCTTCCTCGATGCATATGCCGACAACCATTCATATAATTCTACTAGAAAAAACAAAAAACGTCTCATAAAGCTCATGATATAGATGCTCCTCTACCCATTTATGTGCATCAAACTCTCAGTCCAATGTTGAATCACTATGCAAACTCATCCTCCATGTTCTTAAGCCAAGTCTCGATGTTGTCCAAGGTCAAGCATTTATGTCATCACACACCATTCTTACAACAACTTCAAAAAGAGGTCCACGATAATGGAACCAAAATGTAGTCACCTTTCCCTACTCCCTTTAAACCCCAAGTGCAGGCAGACATCACCCAACCTTGACTGGGCACTCACCCGAGGCGTGTGAGGGTGCCGAGCCCCTCCTTTATGTGAGCCTTGTAAGAATTCTTCACCATTAATGGAGGAATGTTTTGTAAGAAGAAAAATACATGTATTCATTCTAGCACAAAAGTAAAGAAACTAGATCTAAGCACAAATGCACCATAATGTAAAAGTAAACACTACAACATCACAAAGAAATCAGATCTGAACCATGAGAAATATGAAGAACACTAGGTTTGAAATGTGAGGTTCGAATACGGTGATCGATGCGGTTAGGTGACCATGGTCGAGTGACTTCGGGAAACCTAGTTTTAAATAGAAAATCACGAGATATGAAGAATCGAGAAGATATATGTAATGTATCTTGTTTTCTCGAGGTGTCCCACGGTTCTTGAAGGCACAACATGGTGGTCGGATTGCAAATCTGAGTTACAGAGGTATAGTTTTATCTTGGTTTTGTAGTGCTTTGCGTTTTGATTACACATGCATGTTTTAGATTGTAGATCGAGGTAGAGGAACAATTATACATCCTCGTGCGATTAGATGCATGAGATTCAAAGTAGAGAGGATGTAACATAGAACAAAGACCATTAGAGAAACATGTTTTTCAGTTGAAGATGCAATTGAGTATCTTGGTGTCTTTGGTAAGGTGATGTGTTTTCATCTTGATGCAATTTTAGATTGCATGGTTTTTTGTTGTATTGTTTTTTGTACGAGATTCTCAGTGCTTCTTGAAATGACTAGCTCGGCCAACTATTGGCTTCGGTTGTAGTAGGCACTGGTGTGGTGTGCTACACCAAATTTTGTGGCCTTGGGTTTGTTCCAGAAACACCGACGTCGCCTTGGAACCAATGTCGGTCATAGAGGGTAACCAATATCTTGTTTAGCTGAGTGTGGTTAGTCTATGTGGCAACTTATCCGTATAGGGTTCTTATAAAGCAGGAGAGGGAATGGTTGGTTCGGTGTCTGGTTTTGGAGGATCGAGTTTCTTGCAAAGATTCTACATGGCAGAGACGATGTAGATCACTTCAATGTTTGGATCAGAAAGAGGATGAAGTTGGCTTGGTTAGTCCAGTGAAACTTTGAGTTAGGTATCTCTATATGATTCATGTTTTATTTCTTTCGTTTGGAGCAACTGATATTATGTTTGGATTGTGTGCACAAGTACAAATTTGCACCATGGATGTTTGGTGGGTTTGAATTTTATTTCTGGGATGTGTTAGAATCTTGAGGACATGGGTATCCAGTCTAAAGATGAGGTCCTCAATGAAAAATCATGTTTAGACACACAGTTGTAGGTAATGAAAGATGTGCGTACACATGAATAGAAAGAAGGTGATTCACCTACTTCACAAGAAGTCCAAACTTCTGTGATGTAGAGGTATTTTTTTTAAGAAGGGAATCATGTTATATTTCTTTCATCGGTTTGATTTCTCACCGATATATATTGGGACTTTTGAGCTTGTCATCGGATGCGGACAAGGAGTTCATGTTGAGTTGGTGCAAGCTATGGTTGTTGGCATTGCGGGTTGGAAGCAGGATGCATGTATGGAGTGAGAGGAGGATGTTATTATTTTGAGTATCATGAGGCACAAAGCTGGTTTTGAAGGGCATTCAAGAATTTGTAGGTATTTTGAGTTTATTGCATGGTGATGTCACTTCTAGTTTTATTTTGTGGTACTGGATATCCCAATGGGATTGCGAGTTGATGTTTGATTCAGTTGGGTTGAGATGATAGAGAAATTTTCAGAGTTATAAGGGTGGAAAGAAGAAAATCTGACATTACAGAGACCAAAGTGTCGGTTAGGGGTAACCATGGTCATCATCTAGTATTTGTGGTCGATTAGATCACATGTTTAACAACAATGTATATTTACCATTTTTGGATGGTGTCCTTGTTTTTTGTTTCATCTTGGTTGGTTTGTGCAAGTATGTTGATGACATGCTTGCTGATATTTGCACTTGGTATTAGTTGCATGGTTTAGCATGGTTGTTTGTTATTGACATTGATGAGCACAAGATTCATATTCGGCTTTGGAGTTAGTCGGTGGCAGACTTGGAGCTTCTAGAGATCTTGGTAATATGGATGGATGTACATGGTGAGTTTGTACATGTGGATAGATTCAGTTTTGTGATTCTATGATGATGCAAATGTTTGATTTACACATGGATGCCTTGAGCATGAGTAGGGGATGTTTGTATTTCCTCTTGATTACTATGTTAGTCCATGGGAGATGTTATCTACAGATGATTGTCTTTGACATGCTAGTTGTTTATGTAGGTTTGGATTTGCAGATTGCAGTGTTTGGATTCTTTGAGTTATGCAAGTTTATGGATTGATCACCCACTGTTGTAGGTAGAACTCATTTGGGTTGTCTTTACCTAGGATCTTGTTTTGCTTTTGCATATTCTAGTTTGACTTGTCTTGGTTAGTTACATTGGTGGTTATGGAGACATGGATAGATGGATGGAGAACATGGTTGGTTTTATAGGTATGGATATGGATGTAATAGAGGCTCAGTACTTCAATTTGAGTGGGAGCTCTTGTAGGTGTGTTAGTCATAATGGATTATTGTATGAGGAGCTTGGTTGGATTGATTTCATAATACCGATAATTGGTATGGTGTTATGATTCAATGGGAGCTTTAGGCTTGGTGTCACAGATCAGTTGTATCTTTGTGTAGGTTTGGTGAGTCATGGTTTATCTTCTTAGTTTTAGAAGATGGTTTGATCTTCTTGGTTTTTTATTTGTTGAGAGAATTGTTGAAGGAAATAATAGATGGTCTTCACAGTGTGTAGAGGATGGTGATATACAGTATGGGTATATATCTTCAACAATTTATCTCCAAGTGGGAGATTTAGGTTGTGGAGCTAAATAGCTTCATTAGAGCATGCATTACAAAGTGACTGGGTTACAAAGAGACCGACATCAGCCGTGGCTTGACCGACATTGGTCGGGAGTAATTGACATCAGCCCAGTCGATAGAGAGTAACCGACATCTAGTTACCTATGCGGGAGTTTTTATTTATAAGTCACGAGATTTAATATAGCTTTTGTTTTAAAGAAAATCTATTGGATGTAATTGCATGGCTATTGTGTCCTAAGTTTTTCTAGGCTTATATAAGCTAGAAAAATAGGGTTAGAGGTGTGAGAGGAGAAGAAAAGCATAATCCTTGGTTGAAAGGATGAAGAAGAAGAAGAATAAGAAAGAGTTACAGTTACATGGAGACATGTGCTTTCATGGAGAGAAGCTAAACTGAAAGAAATTGCAAGTACATTGTTGGTGAAAAGATAATATTATCTTCTACTGTATTTCCTTTGTATTGTTTAGTCTCATGTAATGGCTTGCATAGTATGCAAAGAACATATAGGGTTTCTTCTTATTAGATCTGCGGCAGTTCTTTTGAGGTCTTGTTATTGCTCATTCTTGTAGATCCATAGGTTGTTGTGAGATCTTGTATTACATATCCATGAGATCATAATGTATTCTCTATCCATATGAATCTAGTATTGTAGAGGAAGTTGTCTCCATGTTTGCACATGTTGATGCAGTGATGGAGGAGAGACTTACTTCTTGGTGCATGGTTACAATTACACATTGGTAGACCCTTTTAGAGGTCTTGTTTGCAGATTCATAGTACAATGAGAGCTTGGTTGCATAGTGGAAGATGCAGGGTAGCTTATGGTATGTGAGATTTGGTGGTGTTTCAGAGGCACGGTTGTAGTGCACTTAGGTAGATCCGGTTAGAGATCTGGAGGAGACACATGTGGTGGTATGGAGGCACGGTTTAGTGTACTCAAGTAGATCCAGTTGGAGATATGGAGGAGGAGATAATCTTGTAGAGATACATGTACTCTTGTGCAGAAAAGTTGGTTTGTAATCTCTTGCTTATATGTTATATATATGAGATCTCTATCTTTGGTGGACGTAGCCCACATTGGGTGAACCACAATACATGATGTGTTATGTGTGTGTAATTTTGTGTGATTTGGATTATTCTTGTTTACCCTTCCACTGCTATAGATTTTGTGGGGATTATAGATCCGTATTTGCATGTTTTGAGTTTTATATTCAGTGGTTGCAATGTTTCCACATAGACCCATCCCCAAAAATCATGCTCCACCATACTCGAATGCCTATGCCAACTTGCTAAAACCATGATTAATTTCCACTTTACAAATCCTTAAGCACAATGATTAACCCTTGATTATTCCCTAGAATATTCTTTCCTTGGGTCACAAGTCTTCATGCACTAACCTTATCCACTTATCACGCCTACCCACATCCTCACGTGTTTTCCATGCAACACCATATTCCATAATACGATTAAGTCTCGTAACCCTATTCTACGTCCATGTGCCAACCTCCTCACACTCCATGTTTACTCAAGCCCTTCACTCAAACTGAACTATTCAAGCACTTAGTTCTCCTACATGCTCTTCATCACGCACATTCTTCCTATCTTTCCTCCTGTGCGCGCTCGTCCTCTGCTCCGAGACTTAGTCATTTATGGGCTCAACAGACATATAAACTTGTAGCCTTTATCGAAAAAATTGAACCATTAATTGACAAGAACAATTTATACATCATGTGCTACACTTGTTTTGTTGACTTCTAAAAGATCAAACCATTGAAGGAAAATAATTACTTATAAGATTTGATGTTGTTTAATTTTTAACCAGGATAATGATGGATGTTTAAAATGTAATAGTTAGTTGGATCATTCACAAGGAAACCAAATTTTATTAGTTGTATGTCCAAAATTGACTTTCTTTAGCTATGGGAATGAGATTTATGGACAAACCAAAGGAAAACGATGCACTTCCTCTTCATTGTGTCAAACTTGATCGTAGAGGAATTTGAAAAGAGAAGCAATTGAAACAAATTTGGTGGATTGTATTTTGAAATCATGGCAAGGAAAATGTTGAAGATTTCTCTCCCATAGTCTATCCCAAATTAAATTCACGATAGAATCAGAAGAAAATTGAATTTATCCACTCCTAGAGTTATAGGGAGAAAATATGGTTCATTTGTAAGACATGTTTATAGAAAGAACACATAAAAACCTCAATTTATTGTGGATTCACAAAATTTCCCAACACAATGCAATGCTTATGCTAGGAACTTCAGCCATATTAATGTTTGAAAATTGCACACATATTATTTCCAACAAGAGATAATATTTGACAATTGTTTTAAGGAAAAGTGACTACACATGTGGCATTTTTTCTAGCTAGAAAATAACCTCTTTCTTGTGAAAATAAGGAAGATGAACATAAAGAAAGTGGTAGGAAAGAATACTCACATACATCAAGAGTCTAGTGTTAGAAGGATATTTGTGAGAAATACTTTGATCAAGGATATTCTGGTTTTGATAATAGAGATAGCCTTCTTGGTTATCGGATATAAGTTGTAAGCCCTTTATATCTATTTCATGTATCTTAAATTATGATTCTGTTGTGCACTTTGAGGATGGTATCAAAGTGATGTTATTTTAATACATCTACTTGGTCAATATAAAGAAGGTTTTGCATTTTGTTCTAGTTTTCTTTCCCTTTGTGTATGTCTACATCATTCATTATGAAAATTTGGTTTATACATCGTAATTCAGGAAAATAAGCATAATTTTGTTGAGGCCGATCTGTAAGTCTTGCTGAATTGTTGCCAAAAAGTACCGATAATGGAGTTTGAAGATCATACTCAGGTGCAAGGTGAGGAAAAATGAAAAAAATCTTGCAAGTCTATCCTATGTTTTTCTAGTCAATTTTGCAATATATGTGCAAGAAGATCCCGACTTCCTTCCAACATGAAATTTACCTAATCCCAAATAATGAAGTCTATGATAAGCTATTTGCTTTTCATTTAATAGTTGATACTACTCTTAAAACCCATGAATATGTAATCCAAGTCTCACAATCTAGAAACCATGAGTATGATATCCCATTAATAGATCTTGCTGATATAAAATCTCTTAAAAGCAAAGTACTTTTAAATTTTCTCATATTGGTTGTGTGTAAATATGAATACTCTTCTGTTCCATCGTGGTCTTAATGTTTCAACTTTATGTTGTATTATGGAACTAAAATTTGATAATTTTAAAGATGATTTTTTAGTTACTATCCAAATTGGTTTACATAATGGCCCTATATCTTTTGAAGTTTCACCCAATTATCCTGTTAGTATGTATAATGAAGTTCTTCTTAAGCAAGTTCCCCATCTTCACCTTCTTGCTACTTATGGTTTTGCATACGAAACCAAAATCCTATCTTTTAGTCATCTATTTTAAAGTCATTTATCACTTGGTCAATATCATGTACCATCTTGTAAAACATGGCATAACCAAGGGAAAAAACGTGGTGAGTCATGACTAGTTTAAAAATAGAACTATAATTGATATCCTAGTCTCAAATAAAAATTATAAAGGAATGGAATCTCTCTAAGAAAGTAATTGACAAATATTAGCCCAAACTTGAGAATGCTACAAGTGTTCATGAAATAAGTCGATGTTGCTTTTTCTTTCAGATCTAAAAGGTCTTTCCCTTATCTATCCAGATCTAGTTCCTCTAAATCAGATACCTCATATTTCTCTATAGATGAACCATCTCATACTAAATGAAAATAACATATTTATGTTTGTAGCCACAATAGTCTGATTTATGATCCAAATGCCGATTATCTTTGGTGTAAAGATTGTGAACATATTATTAAACAAAAATATGTTCCTTCCAAAGGAACCACAATCACCATGGCCTTTAAACACACAAAAATTCATGTACAAAGTCCTTTCACTCTACCTCCTTTAGATATTAGTGAGATTCTATTTTGATGAAAACAAAAAGACATTTTCTAGTATAAAAGAATTATTGATAGACACATTGATCCATTAGAATCCTCTAAGATGTTGAATTGGACTACAAAGTTGTTAAAAGCAGTTCATGATCAACTTAAGAATCAAGAAAATTTTCTTGTTGAAATGGACAATTTTTTTAAATCCATAGAATACACCAAAAGGGTGATTTCAGTATACTATTCATCTGTTAAATACTAAAGTTGAGTCTTTATCTTCCTCTGTAAAAATATTGATAAAGGTCTAGAGTCCATTTCTAAATATGTGTCGTATGTCATGAAATTCCCATAGTCATGTCAAATGAAGTTTTAAATATTATTCAACTTCTTGCTAATCAATATGATGATATAAGAAAAGAAATATATTCAAGATTGGAACTAGCCATAAGCTTCTTAGTCTAACCTACATCAATTACATGAGTCTTTTGTTGAAATCAGCCAAAAATAGGTCAAGTCCAAAATTTGTCGATCCTAGTCCCATATATTCTTCCTTAGGTAGATAAAATAGCAGAAAATACTAAGAAACATGAATAAATTATCCTCGATTGGTCTAAAAAGGTTATTGGTCGAAGTTGTTATATTAGTTGATTCTCAAAGAATGACTAAAAGTTGTTTTACTAGGAAGATGTACTATTAGAATGACCACTATAACTCTTGAAGATGCATAAAGTATGGTCCTAGAAAATGAGACAACTGGAGCTTTTTCTAGTGAACCACTACATCATACAACAAGGACTCATCCCTTGTAACCAAATTGGATTGCTCCATTCCAACACAGTCAAATAAATGATCCTTGGAATGTTGGTATGGTCCAATACATAATTGATTCTATATAATAAGGATCCCTAAACTATTTCCAAAAAACAACAACCAATGGTTTTGTTGGTATTGCAAGAGAATGGTGGGATTCTAACCCACATCAGAAGTCATCTCTTGACAAAGATACTACATCTCTGACAACCACTCTTATTGCTGAATTCTTAGGCATTATTGATAATGAAAAATATAAAAATACTATATTTCTTGAAATCAAAAATATGTGATATGAGTAGGATTAAGGAATACCAATGCTATATGTAAAGATTATATTATAATTCAGGAAATATAAATGATCATACTATGAAACTTAGGTATATTGAATCCTTTTTGGATACTTTACTACCGAGTATAAGAAAGCTATGCATGGAAGGCCCCCAAAACAACTAAGATTTTGAACCATTGATCATATCATAAATGAGACAAATGACCATCTCTGCTTAAGAGAATCAAGATAGACAGGAAGTGTAAAGGCCCAAAAAGATTTAGGAGAAAAGTTATGTTAAATAATGGATAATGATCCATTTGGGTGTAAACCCTCTCATCCTTCTCCTCATAAGAAAAAATATTGTAAAGATTGTTCCTCATGTTTTTCAAGGATGAAGGTTAGGTATAAGTCAAAAAAGAAATGTTTAAAGAAATGTTTTTCTTTTGAATATCATCCAAGAAAGAAATATTTTAGGAAGAAGAAATATCTTGGTAAGAAAAATAAATTTGTTCCTACATGTTTTATTTGTAAAGGAAAGCATTATGTTAATGAGTGTCCTAAGAAGGATACTCATAAGGCAAAGGAAAAGATCAATATGCTAGAATCTAAAGACATATCGTGATTAGGAATCCGCTTAGTATCTTCAATTGATTACTATTACTCTTTAGAATAATCAATATTGTTGAATAGTCAGAATCAAATTCTGATAGTACAAAATCAAGTTATGATTCATTTCCATCATTTGTAAATATGATTTCCAGTTTTCCACATCCGTTTATTCCACCTTCTCTCTGAAGTCCTCAAGAAAGAACTGGATCTCGAGAAAAAGTGAGTAAGACAATTTTCCCTCATGAGATATTGTTAAGAAGACATCTATTTCAAAAGGTGCAAAAATTAGAAAATAAATATCATGCTCAACTTCAAGCAAAATTTGATGCACAAAAAAGAGAAGAAGAAGAGAAACCCAACAACGGGTCTCCATAATGTCTCCCTCTTCTTCTAAATTGGTCATGCAAAAATATATCCGCCAATGACAACAAGCGGCCATGAGAGGACGTGAAAGAGAAGAGGAAGAGAAAGGAATTTCCCTTTCTTATTTATGGAAGAAGAAAATATTAAAGAAGAATTTTAAGTTGTTGATCCTTAATCGAGTTTGTCTTTCCTAAGCTAGAATATAGAAGAACCTGATGAAGAAATAAAATAGAGTTTCTTTAAAAGGTTATTGCAAAAGCCACTCGAAGAATACAAGAAAATCCTCAAAGAAGAAGCCTAGGATTAGAACGAGATTGAAGAAAAATAAAAGTTCTTGGAAGAAACATATCAATAAATTATGCATCAAGAAGCAAAACAACAAGAACAAGTCTAGGAAATTAATACATAGGTATGTACCTTTAAGGGTGCTTAAAATCCTTTTATTTCAATCAATATATGTATTCCAAATATCAAGCCATATGCCATAGATGCAATGATAGATATTGGTGTAAATATAAACTTACTATTGACTAGAGCATCCATCCAGATTGTTGAACAAACTTACCTCAAGATAAAATTTGATAAAAAAGAAGTCATATCTAGGTATATAGCCTATGTCCATGTCCAAATAGAAGGTTACCAAATAATATTGTGATTTTATCAACATGACATGCTCTCATATGATTGCCTGCTAGGAGTATATACCCTTCAACAATGTGGAATCTTCATCATGAATAAAGATTTTATATCATTATTCAATCCTAGTGTCCAGATCCCAAGAAAGTAATCTTTCAAAACCATTATTCTTTTACTTGACCAAAAAAGGAATCCAACCATGAATGGATGCAAAGTCTATAGTTCTCTATAAAGGAAATATAAATGACATCATAGAAAAAGTAAAAATGGATTTATATTAAGAGAATCCTTTTCTTTTATCAATAAGAGAAAGCATTTCTATTCACTATATTTATAGTTTGCCAAAGAGGTTGATGGTAAGAAATTTGTTCCCAAATTTAAAGCCCATCATAAAGGAATGAAACCAGAAGATAAGAAAGAATGCCATGAAGAAATCAAGAATCTACTACAAGGTGGTTTTATTCAGCAATCTAATTCTCATTGGGCTTGTGCAACATTCTACATCAACAAAAGAAGTGAACAACTTAGGCAAAAGAAGAGGATTGAAGTTGATTACAAGCCATTAAAAAATTTGTTCAACCAATACAACATCTGATTCTAGAAAAAGATGATCTTTTGACCAAAATCAAAGGATCAAATATCTACAACAAATTTGATCTCAAAAGTGGGTCTTGGCGATTCTTTTTGAATCCAAAGGATCGATATAAAACAACATTTGTTTTACTTGGTGGAAAATATGAATGGAATGTACTTCCATTTGGTTTAAAAATAACTCCATCAATATTTCAAAATTCATGGATACCATCTTTGGTGAGTTGTTTGAATTCTTGATTGTCTACATAGATGATATATTGATATTTTGAAGTCCCCTAGAGAACATATAACACATATCTAGAAGTATTATGATATAATTTACTAGAATGGTTTGTGTCTATCTCCAACAAAAATGGAGGTATTCAAGGATGAAATATATTTTTGGGTATTACTGTAAAATATGGTTCAATAGAGATACAATCTCATTTTATTTCAAGAATCCAAGATTTTCCTGATTAGATTCTTCGATAAATTATAGTTGCAAAGGTTTCTTGGATGTATCAACTATTTACACGATTTTTAAAGGCATTGCTTGCTTTGATCGAATTCTTCTTAATAAAATATCAAGAAAGAATTCTCCAAATCGGGCACATGAAATGACTCAAGTGTTCAAAAGAATAAAAAAGCAAGGCCAAAATCTTCTAGCTATGTCCCTATCATGGAATGTACAAAATATTGTAGAAACAAACACCGGTGAAGAATTTTGGGGTGTTTTACTAAAAGAAAAGCTTGAAGATGAAAGGAGAAGATCTATAGATATGCATCTGGATCTTTCCAAAGTTTAGAGTTAAAATATCATTCTTTCCATAAAGAAATTTTAGCAACAAAAAAACGCTATTAAAGCTTTCCTATTCTTCATGCAATCTGAACACTTCATCTTGAGATATGATCTCAAATCTTAAAGCTAGACTTAATAATGATGACCCCTCTGATACAAATTCTTTCAATAGTTGCAAAGATGGGGGATGTGGTTTGCTAACTATAGTTTTGAGCTCAAGCACATCAAAGGCAAAGGAAATTCTCTAGCTGACTGTGCCAACATGGAGTTAAATCATTCAAAGTCTGTAAATTATACTAGTCTTTTGAGCTTGTTCATATCATTTGGAGTGGTGCCACCAAGGAAAAATATATTCAAGTACTCAAAGATAATGACAGAAGGATGTCCTACGAAGCATAACATAAGCTTTTGGATGAAAGAATTATTTTTCTCATACCATATGCTATGACTAAACAATTCATCAAATTTATAGATCTAGACAATATTAATGTCCCATATCATATGGTCCAAGATCCTTTAATGGTCTGCACTCTAAATTGGCCATAGAGACATCACATGTTTGTTGAATTAGAATGTCTAGAGCCATCACTAATGGGAATCAGGCTCAAATAGTTGATTCTTATTCCCAATACCATGTGGAGTTTTGAATTATCAATAATGTGGCCAAAAGAACATGCTCTTCAAGATGATGCATGGAACAAGCCTCTTAGGCATGGTGCTTAGGATTATATCCTAGACCACTTTAAATTTTTCCTTGCTAGATATATGCCTACAAGGTTGTCTGATGATCCTTTATTGCAAATACATCATGATATTGCTAGGAATATTATAATCAAGTGTAAAATTCCATGGTATGTAAAAAGAGGTTTACTTCACAATCTAATAAGGAGGTCCTATAAGGCATCAACAAAATCCGAATATCAATTATGGAGAAAAGATTATATTTTCCATAATGCAAATATTCCTCCTCCAGACTTTGGGAAAGATGCTAAAAATTCCCATTTTGCACTGTATCCAATCAGAAAGCTTGAATGAGATAGTCATATGGGATCCAACACATCAAGATGGTGGTGGTAATGAAATAAAAGAGTATGCCACAGAAAGATATGTTTAATCCTCCTTATCAGATTCAAATACAGAAAACAATCCTAGAGTCCATTACAATCCGTATGAATCTTTTAAAGCTACGATGACAAACTTGTTGTCATTAGTCTTGTTGGTACTTTAATAATCCAATAAAGCTAGATGTGGCATACTTTATGTCACATGAAAGCATGATGGACCTCCCCACTTTATAAAGGTGTTAAGATGAGTGGTGTGTACTCATAACTTTTGTCTTCCACTATCCTTACGTGGGAATCTGATTTGTAACTAGGGTTTCTCGGTTCTCGGTTCTAGGTCTTTAGGTGATACGGTAAAAGCTTCTCACTCTCCTATAAAAGGAAGTTCGAGATTAATTCACTACATCGAGATTTAGAGAGCCTTAGAGGTCTAAGAGAAGAGTCTAGTGTTAGAAGGATATTTGTGAGAAATCCTTTGATC
Source organism: Taxus wallichiana var. yunnanensis (assembly GCA_018340775.1). Classification (NCBI taxonomy): domain Eukaryota; kingdom Viridiplantae; phylum Streptophyta; class Pinopsida; order Cupressales; family Taxaceae; genus Taxus; species Taxus wallichiana. The sequence goes on from JADAXU010000137.1 coordinate 238,188, forward strand.
AAGGGTACTCTGGTTTTGATATCAGAGACAACCTTCTTGGTTATTGGATATAAGTTGTAAGCCCTTTATATCTATTTCATGTATCCTAAGTTGTGAGTCTGTTGTGTGCTTTGAGGATGAAAAGAAAATGATTTGACATAACATTATTAGGGATAAATATTAAGAGGTGCACAATTGGTTATTTTCTGATGTGTAAGACCATACATTGGTGAGTAGGGAAGATCCATCCAAATTGGGGTTAAAAGATTCATTATAAAAGATTTGAAAAATTAGGGTTAATTGAACATTTTTTTTGATTATAGGTGATTTGAAAGGCTCTTGTTCCTTTTACAAAATATATATGAAAGATAACATTGAAAGAATAGATGAGAAAACGAAACAAGGGCAAAATACTATGCTTGAACAAAAATCAAAGTTATCACACCAACAAACAAACAATAGAACAACATAAACCATAACATTAATCAACAAGGTTTCTAGGGCCTTTCTGCAACCTCCCGGTCTTCAACAATAAAATTAAGAAAGTCCTTGGATGTACTTTTATCCTCCTTGTCCTCTTGGTTTGCTAAAGAGTTTTATTTTTTTGCTTGATCTCGGTCCCTTTTCCTCGCTCTCCAATTTTCTTCTTAGACACCTCCTGGAGCATAATTGTGCTCGCATGAAATATTTCTTTGTAGTCTACTAAGATTTGCAATCTTCTTCAAATCATCCTTGAGCCTTTTGTTCTCTTCTTCCAAAATGTAATTCATCTCTTCCAAAAGAGTCACCACGTTCTCCAAATTACTTATCTTCTCAAATTCGGCTATCAAAATAGGGGAGAGATGCTTTTTCCCTTTCCCTAGATTGGTCATGACCTTGCTTGAACTTATTTCCAATCTCTCAACATCCTTCATAATCCAACTCATAATCCCTTTATGGAGATCAAATTTGATCTCGCAAAGCATTAATCTCATCATGGAAGATCTCAATTGTATTAGCATTTTGGTAATCTTTCCTTTGAACTTTATTCTCCTCCATGTCCTCCTAAACATTTTGAGAAGGCACCTTACCTTTATAATCCACATGTGTATTGAAGGACTCCCACTCAGAATTAGGACTGACATCATCAGTATTAGAGGGTCAACAATCAAAGGATTCTTAATGACCTTCTTAACTGATTTTTGTTAGTAGGAATACATATGGTTATCGATTTGGAAGAGGATGGGTCAACAATATTTTTACCATAGTCAAAAAAGGAGGGGTTGAGTAAATTTCCCACGGGGGAAGACTCAACAACCTTGATATAAGGAACATGGCTAGGGTTAAGGGCTTTAGCTTGTTGGAAGAGCAGAAAAATAAGTCCATGAATGCAACAAAGCTCTATTTCTTGTCACCTCCACCACTTTGAATCTTCTAACAACATTATCAAGTAAAAGGAATGCTAATAATCCTCTAATGCTAGAAATGGTTGAAAAATGCAAAGTGATGAGAATGCACACATTTTAAATAGCTTTCCAAAGTGACATACACGATTACTTGATACACAACATCAATCCAACAATCATGGATGAAGTATGTGAGATAAATATCCTAAAACTCAACCAACCTCTCCTTTCCTCTTAAAAAAGCCATGATTTCCTCCTTTTTGTTGTTTAGATTTGAAATATTTGATACCCTTAGAAATCATGGTCCTAGCTTGGGAAATACTGTCCTTAGTCACAACAAAGGAGATATCTCTCATGTTCATTTTCCTAGCATTCTATGTTTTGGAAAATTCCATGGAAAATGTGGGTCATATCTAACAAGCGGCAAGCCTCTCCATTAAGGGACTTGAGCCTCCTTGTTGAAGAATCCTCTATATCGTAGGTTTTTTCTTCACTGTTCTAATAATAAGGGTTTCAACCCTACACCTATCGCCACCCATATTCCCAACTATGTTATAAATCGCTTTAAACGATTTAAAAATTAGAAAGAAAACAAAAGGTGAGATTAGAACACTCATAACAATGCAGAAGCGTGTGAGATTAGAAGTAATGACAAGGGTGTGAGCCGCTTACATTCAACCTTAGATGACATAAGCTTGTTATCATAAATGATTGTGCCACCTCGCCTTTGTATTATAAATAAGCCACTTTGTGTAATAAATAATGAAACTTCTCATGCGAATAAAGCATTCCACATGAAGGGGATTATGAATGAAAATCGGCAATCAAAGGCCTATAATCTCTTGTGGAATCAACCGTTTTTCCAAAATTATTAATGGAGACTCCTTTCTTCGCTACTTTGGATATTTTGAAAAGTATGAACTAAGTATAGATGAAGCATCTTCAATTATGTTTTTTTATAGTCCAACGCAGGTAAATTTTCCTTTGCCAGGTAACTAATTATGTTGAAAGTCTCAACATTAATCGAAAATTTGCAGGAGTCAAAATATCATTTATGTGTTGGAAAAGAAAAATTTCTAGCGAGAGAAGATCATTATGCTAATAGGAATTATAGTACTTCATCAAAATCTGAAACCTATAATAATATTAATAATGATAAAATAATAATAATTACGAAACATTAATACCTATTACTCTATAAATTATTATAGAATAATATTATTAATATGAATAACACAAGTGTAAATGTCTTAAATATATTTATATGAAAAATGTTGAGATGTATCAATCTTGATGTTCCTATCTTGGAATTGTTATATAGTTGTCTATTGAAGTGTTCCATATTCATTAATGATTTTGTCAATATCTTTTCAATTTTTTTGTTGATTCGTAATAAATGACCTCAATCTAGTTGAACCATTGCACCAGCCTTGAAATTTTTTTATGGGAAACAATTGGCTCCAAATTTAATCGTATGCTCAAGATGCCAATTTTTTTATCACCTTCTCCAAACATAAAGAAACGCTGCTTTATGACAATCAAATAAACATTAAATTTAAAATCAACCTTTCATTATTAACATATTATAGACATTACAGTTCACCACCACCTCAAGGTCGACATAAATATTAGTACAAAAATAAGTCCAACTATAAATTAATTAAACCTTTGAATTTCATGTAAGTACTATTTTTAACCTAAAAATAAAAAACTTGTGTTATGTTAAATAAACTCAAAACCTATTCAAGACTTCACATTTCATTCAATGTTAGGGTTAAACCAACCCATTTCTTTGGAAATTGTTTTACTCGTGAAATGACTAACTTTTATTATTTATTATTCTTTGGTTTACTCTATCTTGTAAACTCGGCTTATGCATCAATTTATACTAGCAATTGCACATGATTTGTAAAATATGCCGAAAGAGATGTCAATGTTTGATTCTCCTCTAATTAGAACATGTCAATGATTGAATTTCCTTGACCTCTTCGGGATAAATCTAGAGGGGTTCAATATACCTATAAATTGCCTCTCGGGATAATTGTAGTCACTCATTTTGGTAAGTCATGTATTCAGAACAACACAAATTGTACAATTGTACAATTCCTCCTTTCGATCAAGCGCTTATGCTTGTTCTCTCACGCACTCTTTTGCACACTTCTTCTCGAGATCTCCACGGATCTCTTTCTCCTTAGATGCAATCTATTTCACGTGTACTCGCAGTCTCTTTTATAGATTGCTCCACTTGATTTCCTTCAGAAACTTCCTCTTCCTCGTGCAATTCCTACTTGATTGTGCTCTAGTTTTCTTCAACACACTCCTTTACGAGATCTCTGTGGATCTATTTATCCTTAGGTATGCTCTATTTCACATGCACTCTTGTAGTCTCTTATATGGATTTGTCTTCTTCAATTGCCTTTAGGAAACTTCTCCTTCTTTTCCATTTCCTCTACAATGGTGCTCCCATTTTCATGTGCACATTTTTTACACACTCTTTAACTCTTGTTCTTAGAGTTTCTCCTCTCATGCAACCTCCTTCTATGCTTTAGCTTTCCACCGACGCGTCTCCTCTCCCATGCAATCAATTACACACCCCATTTTTCCTTTCTTTGGGACGTATTTTTTATGCCACCGTTGCACTGTCCGGTCCTTTTGACAAGATTATCTCCTCTCGTGTGCTCTCTTCATTCTTCATCTACGTAATCTCCTCACTTTCTATTCCCTCTATTCTTCTACCTATATTTGCAGGCTTGTGTAAACCACCATGCACTCATGGTCTGAATTAATCAACGTCTCCTCTCGGGCAGTCTCCTCCTTCAAGGCAATACTCTTGCGCATTTTTGTGTGTTTCTAGGTGTCTTCTCCCTTCACCCCTTTCTCAACTCACGATCTTTCTCCATGTGTTTTCCTTTGTACCTTCATTTGTAGTGCTCACTTTATTACTTTCTCTTCATTGTTACACATGCATTTTTTGCTCTTTAGTGCTTAATTGGTGTTCTCTTCATGCAATCGTATTTTTGCTGTAGACAACTTATCGAGTCTTTCTCCTCCTGGGTATTTCAACGCACAAGACCCCTTTTTATTCAAAGTGGCCTTCATCTACACCCTCCATTCTAGTTTTTACACCCTTTAGCTCCTTCAACATCTTCTACAACATTTCGTGATCGCTACATCCGACATGTCCCTTCTTTTCGGTAGTATCTTGCCTTCATGTGTATGATCTCGATCTCCTTAGGCTACTATATTATGGGATATCCTTTGCATGTCGTACCCACCTTTATCACAGTGGAGAAAACAATAAATTTTCTAGCTACCTCGGGTTTGTGATACCGCCAACATTTCCGCTTCTTCTCGCAGAAAGTAGCATGCTCAAATACCACTTGGAGCAAAGTGGAACTCCTGCCATCGCTACAGAGTCACATAGTGAGATGAAAAATAGGCTGTAAACTTATATTATTATCAAGCCTTTATGAAATTTATATGCAACTACTCTCTATGGAGATATCACATGCTCTAATGGAGCTTTTCTGATTCTTGGTGTTTTCCTTAAGGACCTAACTTAGACCGTGGTCTTTCGGTGCCTTACATGCTCATTTTACAATTTGAATCTTTCTCACTTTTCACCCACACTCTGGGTTCAACAACCCCAAATGGTGAAATCACCCTATGTTATATAGCCGCACTCTCCCTCTTCTCTCTCCTCGCTATCCCTTATAGACACTTCCAAATCTTCCGCTCAAACTCTAAGTTGAATTCGAGCTCATGAATTATCTCAACCCTTTTGTCATCTAGTCATATTTGTTATGCCATGTTGACCTAGTTGTTGGGATCCTTTGACTATTTATTCACTTTGTTAGCCACCTTGATTAGACAACTTTTGACATCTTTGTCATTTTCTACCAACCACCAATTCTACCGCACACCTTTTGCTTTCTTTTCTCTTTGCCATCACATTTTTTTCTTGCACTCTAAACTTCGAGCTTCACCTTGACATCCTTCCACACACTACCTTAGGTGTTAAACACACGCTTATACTGGGGGTGAATCATTACAAGATAACATTTTAATAATTTAAAACTTTAATAGTCGAACAACAACAATCTCACAAGATCTAAAAATTCAAACACAAGAAGAACACAATATTTATGCAGAAACCCTTTAGGAACAAAAGCATAGAAAATATTTGCTTATATATATAATTCTTTTACAATTCGTGTAGGCACCAACGCATTTAGAGACACCGAACCCCAATGCCAAGAACCAACTTAACAATTAAGACACCAACCTTTTCTATCGAGCACCAACTTAGTAAGAGATACTAATCTCTTCATTTTATGAGGCACCAACCTCAAATCGATGACAATACCACCTTCGTAGTCCTGTCATTTCAATGATTGATGGAGGCTTTTATTTCCTCTTCACAAATCTTCTTATCTTCTTAAGATATAACTCTTAGTTCACACTTAAAATTCTACTCTTCTTCCGAATGATTAACAAATCATTGTTACTTTCTAATTAACAGATCGTTGTTACTTTCCCATTAATGAGATCGCTACTATTTGGTTGTCCCTTTGAATGTTGTATACAATATGAATGTTGTTTATTACATTCACTGTCATTACATTAAATCTGATCACTGTTATACTAAATCTGATCACTGTATATTAAATCAAATCATCAGAATCGTTGTCACATCCCACAATTTCATTTTGTTTCGTCGAAAGGATAAGTCGTAAAATGAAGAGTGGTTTACGAAGGCAGTGGGGGATAATCCATATTACATAGTTGAGTATGTAACTACATGTGCGTATGTATATCCTAAAAAGGATATACACACTTACACATAGTTGCATGCCCAACCACATAATGAGCTTATCGTCGAGCATTCTTAGAGTACTTGACCATTATAACTTATTCTTGTTGTACTTAATGGTATACATTTACTTTACCGTGTTGTGTGCGATGATTTTGATGCATCAATATACTATTTGATTTTCATACTTGTTAATGACATCTCGGTTCATCTCACTTGTTGGAAATAATGGTTTGCTAACTATGGTAAATTTGTACAACAAGATAATGTATTACTTGGTTGTTAATTGATTAAAAGATACTAACTCTTTTGGCATTGCGATGGTCATAGACCGAAGAGCATCATGATGATATTTAGCAATGAACATGTAAAATTCGTGATTGTCAAGGTAAAAGTAAAGGTTGAAATACCGATCTTTTATCAATCGTGAAGGTAAAATGCAATGCTTGGTTTGGCAAGATAAAATTATTGGTCTTAGATTATTTACTTGATGTTTATTAGCTTGATCGTTGCACATATAATGTTCTATAGATGATTGATTATTATTCGCACTATGCGATGAATAAAAATTCGTTGGTTTGAATCTTTGTCTTCGACCGATCGTACTCTTGCAAATTGATTGTTGATGTTTAAAGGACAAGATAGCCATAGACCATTTAAACGAACATTTAAATTGTTTAAGTAAATCTATCATATCCCATTGCATTTTTGAGAGAGATGGACAATGGTGAAGTAATTAGTATGAAAGATTGAGTTGATTTGTTATATTCCTTTTTCATTGTTAAGTAAAGCGTTGAAAGGAAAAGGGTTGGATTTGATTATTATTGATAAAGTATTTGACCATGTTCATTGGTCATTGCTTGTTTGGAATCAATATGGATTCGACCATATTCAAATGAGAATTGATTTTGTTTAATATTTCAGTTTGGTCGGTTAACGACCCATGTAAGTAGCTACGGTTTGAATTTAATTTAATATTTGTCAAAACTCAAGTTGCATCGACGGTTCGATTACTTCATCAGTCGTTTAACTATGCAAAGGCAAAGGTCTAATTATTGTTTCGAGCACCCTAAACTCCAGTAGCCCGATTTGGAGGGAAGAAGTTAATGGTGGCAGTGGTAGTAGCATTAAATTTCTCGAAAAACGTGAAGCTCCTCCAAGAAGCTAAACGCAAGCACAATTTGTTTTTGCTGTATACCTTGCACTGTTTTGATAAGCTCGTTTGGTCGAGATGTGCATGGTTTTTGGATCTGCATTGCTAAGATTTGATGCTGTAATTTCGGTATGAAATCTGTATTAAGCTGAAGAAGAATTTGGAAATTTTTATTGTGTTCAAATGCTCGAGTGTTGTTGGAGCGATTTGTGAAGAAACGTTTCTAGTTTTGGAGTTATTCGGTTTGAAAAGCTAAAAATTTGCAAGCATGGTTTTTCTACTCCTTCTTGTCATTTTATTTCAAATTGTTGGGAAAGGATTGTTTAATTTATTGTTTGATCTGTGTGCTTATTTGATGGCAAGAGGATTAAAAATCGCAAGTAACGATGGAAATTGCATTCTCATGGGTGCTCATAAAAATTTAATGCGGAAATGTTTCTTTAAAGAACTGTTTCTTTGATTGGATTTTGGGCTAAGTGATTGTTTGTGAATACGATTTGAGATATGAATATGGGTGTGAAAATACATGAATACATCACTGGTTATTTATTATTGATTGTGTAGACTTACCATTGCTTGGTAAGATCAATTGTGTGGTTAATTCGAATTTGGGAATTATTTTAACTAAGTGGCTGTGTTTTTCTTATATTTAACTGCGAAGTAGAATGGTAGTATACAGGGGTTGTGGGAAATAACTTGCACATGCTACTATTAAGACTTTTGATAATAATAATTAACTGATCCTTATGCGTTGAGCATCAACAAAATATGCATTCATAATTATCTTCTTATGGAATAATGGAGGGTCTGATTATTGGGAAACCTGGGTTAATGTGAAGTTTTGGGGAAATATGCCCTCCCTAAGTCGATGGTAACGAGCGACATCTTTTCATTGGTACTCGTCCAGATTTGAATCCTTGAGTTCTTATTTTTAAAAAGAAAAAAGAAAGAACTCCTTTCTTTTGTAACAGCTTAAGATGGGTATCTTAGTGTGTTGTATGGTATTGAAAGTTCCCCTCCAGTGTATGAACCTGTGCACTCTTGTCCTTTAGGCATTCAATTTGGCTTAAAGGAAGTTAGTGCTTGATTAAGTTATCTCTTGAACTATTGATGATAAGGTAAGTTATAAATGGTATTGACGGTGATATGGAATGTTGACTTTTAAATTATCATTGTTATAAAGATTTATTTATAGTAAATTAGAACCCCGCAAAATGGAATTTTGTTTTCTTTATTCAATAGTTAAATAAGGAATAGGAAGATTTACATGGGGAGAAAAAGGATTGGGCTTCAAATAAAAATTTATCAGTCAAAATGTTTATGATGTTGATTTAGTCATTCCAGTTGATAATAAACTAAATTGAGGAATTGTTAACATAGCCATGAGATTAGTAATTGTTGATTGGAAATAAGTAGCCAAATACATGGTATGTTTCATTAGGATCACCTTCCTATTGCGGTTATTTAAACTATTGTGGTAAAATGGAAGGTATGATAGTATCCTTGGTTAACCTATTTTCTGTTCACTCAATTTGAAATACAAAAACATGATTGAGAGTAGATTAAACCATGTCATTCTATTGAATTGACTATGCTTACCATTCTTATAGCTTGCGGGGTGAGTAGGATCACAAATTGACTAAAGAACTAGATTACACATCATGCATTGATCGATATTATACCATTTCATATGATTGTAATAAATGTAATCGTATTTTATTTAAGGCAAAAGTATTACTTCACAAATGTATAAGGAAAATGGGTCTGTTGTATTAATTGATCATCTTCGATATTCATTATCGAGATTATGTACTTTTGTGTTAAATTATGAGATTAATGATGACTATTCATAACATTATGATTGTATTATAAGACATGTTTGTATTGCTTTGATTGACATTGAAATGTTCATTATGAATTGTTGTTAATGTGTTATTAAAAGCTGTTTAAGATGTCATTATGATTTAATAACGAAAACAATAGGATAACAAGGAAGTACAACATGACACTTAAAAGAGATGTATATTTAAGATATATTTGTTAATAATCGATTGAACATGAAGGTATAAACCAGTTTATAAGTAAGAATTAATGTGAGACATAATTTTGTCTTTTATATCAACAACTTACATGTGGATGATTATATATTAATTATGATAAAGTACCATGTCCATAGTACCTAGTGGTGAGAAAGTTCATCGACATAGAACTAGTATGAAAGAACATCATGATCACATGAGACAATACCATTGTACTCAATTGACTTAAGTGAGATAAAACCATAAGTGGTTATTAATGATCATAAGTGTAGTTTATCTTATCATATTGAATTAATAGTGAAGGGTAGGAGTCATGGAGTGATAATCGTGTCGCAAGAACCTTGTCTGTGCCAGCTAAGGATGGCTATGGGGAGGGTATCGAATGTGTAATGATGCAAGTCATTACGTGAGTGAAACATTTCTCGTAGGAATCCTAAGTTCAGTAATCTTGAAAGGATTCATGGGACCCAATTATCGAGCCATGATACATACAATCTTTGAATTTAATCTAATTATTTTGTAAATAATTAATTAAAATGGTTAATCAGAAATTAATATTAAGACAACGGAAAAGAATATTGATACTATGTTGAGACGGATGTGCGGTGATTTCCAGACATGTTTCAAGTGGCTTATGTGGAGTCAAAACTAGGCTTGCTAATGCAATGCCAAAAACTACGACCATGGTAGTGCAAAGGATTGATTGCATTGTTTGTTCACCATTTCTTCTTTCAATTGTGTTTTGAGCTGGAGTGAAGTATTTGCATGCTTTACTGGCTGACACTAAGAAGATGCACAAGATCTTTGTACCTATAAAAATGTCTAACCAAAGATATACAATGTATATCATCTCATAAAGAGTGTTTGAGGGGATCTGTAGATCTAAATGATCCTTGCGATCCTACAAATGGTTATCATAGGTTGTCAAGATGGATTTTGGAATATTAATTAATGTTGGATTACTTAGTGTTGATCTAAGTAATGATGTTAAAAATTGCAACATGAAAATAATTAAGGGATTTTGTAAACTTAATTAGTATGTTGGATTAATCTGTTGCGTGTTGATAATCATTGAAGGCATAAAGCGTTAGTTTAATGTTTAATTTTTTTCCCTTAGTTTGTTGAAGCATAAATAGGATGCTACAATTGTTGTGTATTTTCTTTCGACATCAATGACTCCTTTGACATCAATGAAAATATTTCCAACAATCTCCCCCTTTGTCATTAATGGCAACCCTACCAAGAAATAATCATCTTTAAAAGAAAATACTCTCCCTTTCTGTACTTCTTCCTCTTGCTGTACTACTCCCCTTTTTTACCCTCCCTCTTTTACATTAGTTGCAAAGGGTTGTCCATGGTACTCCCCTTAACTCCGATTCCACTCCTTGAGACTTTAGTGACTCGATGAGAAGGGTATCACACCCAACTAGTGTCTAAGGTACTCAAAAGTAACTTTTGAGAAGGGCTTTGTGAAAATGTCCGTTATTTATCAGGATTTATAAGGAAGGTACAATAAACTAATTATAAATCCATAATATAAATTGTCGAAGATTATAGATTATGATGTGCAGATTACAAAATATAATAAGAGCTGAAAGAAAATAACAGATGAGTAAGGAGATGGTAACACTAAATTTATAGTGGGGAAACCCGAAGGAAAAACTCCACTGTAATAAAGCACATCCTATATTAAGAATCTTGAATACAAGTTTTACCCAACACTTCCACTTCACTCCTTGGTCTCACAATATAATTGCATAGCTATTTCTCACAGTTGTTCAATGCTATGCAATACAATACCATTCTATGATCATGAATGATCTTTCCAATCTAATATCTCTCTTGATATATGTTTGGTACAAATGTAAATGTTGCTCATAGCCAATCTTGAGAGGGATCACCCTAATCAATATAGGGTGGGTGAATCGGTCGCACCGCTTCACTCTTAAATGTGGAAGACCATCATAATAAAGTTTAATAAACAAACTTTAAAATAATATGGGGTGTAAAGTAGTGGTAGATATCCCACTTGACATTATTACCCCAACACTCCCCCTTAATGTTAAGTGGAAAAAAATAGAACATGCCAAATTACCTTTTTCTACAAAAGGATTTACAGATCCATAAATCATCAACAATGATTCAGGATAACATGTAAACAAGGGAAATCATACAGATCTTCCCATACATAAATTCTTAGGACAAGTGCTTTATATATGAAGACTTATATCAAATTATGGAGCCTTTTATAAACCAAAGCATACCCATAACTAATGCTTCACTATGATTTACAAATAAGTTCACATAGTGTGACACATTTGTTTATTACAAACTGGAGGAAGTATTGAAAGTTTACAATAGGCCATTAAGAGGAGGAATTTTCATGCACACTCCCCCTCAATGGAAATTCTGATAGGCCCAAAAAGGAACAAAATGTTCATAAATTTATGGTACACCATAGATTTGTGAAGATATCTACAACTTGATCTTCATTTGAACAAAAATTGAGATCAATATCACCATTCAAGACTTTTTCTTGAATAAAGTGCATATGAAACTCTATATGATTTGTCCTTTGATGCTGAACTGGATTCTTAGCAAGAGAAATGCAACTCTGGTTATCACATATAGAAGAGTAGTGCTCCCTTTGACACCGAGATGTAAATCATCCAACAATATTTTCAGCCACATAACTTCTTTTGCATCTTCCATAACACTTATATACTCTGCTTCAGTAGAAGAGATAGACACTATTGGTTTCTTCTTGCTACTCCAAGTGATGACACTTGCACCCAACTTGAAAACATATCCAAAAGTAGACTTTCTATCTGCAACATCACCAACATGGTCAGAATCACAATAGCCAAATAATTGTGCATCATTAGAAGAAGAATAAAACATACCATAATTAACTGTTCCTTTAATATATTTCAAAATTATTTTTTCCATTTTCTAATGATCCTCATAAGGATCCTGTATAAATCTTGAAACAAATCCTACCGCAGATGAGATATTAGGTCTAATAATATTTAAATAAATTATACTACCAACAAGTTGTCTATAGAGTAGGATCAAATTTAACACAAGTAGGTTTATGATCTAATTTGACACCAAATTCAATAGGAATGGAAACAAGCTTACAATCAATCATGTTAAATCTTATAAGAAAATTCATAACATACTGAGATTGAGATGCAATAATGGACTTATGATCTTGAAATATAACCATGCCTAGAAAATGATTTAGCAAGCCTAAATCAGTCATATCAAAATGTTGTTTTAGCCTTTCTTTGATTCTAGCAATTAATTTTTAAATCACGCTAGCAAGAATTAAAAGATCATCAACATATAAGACAATAATGATAATATGATTATTTTCAAACTTAAAAATAAATCATTATTAGAACAACACTTAGAGAAACCAATATCCTGAAAAGAAACTATTAATTTTAGCATACCAAGCTCCAGGAGCTTGTTTAAGACCATACATAGACTTTTTCATCTTATAGACATAAAGTTCCTTACCAAGTTCTTTAAAACCTTTACTTTTTCATCTTACAGACATAAAGTTTTTACCAAGTTCTTTAAAACCTTTATGCTAATGCATGCAAATTTCTTCTTTTAAGTCCCCATAAAAAAACAATTTTGACATCCATTTGGTGAATCTCCCAACCATATTGGGAAACCAAAGCAAAAAAATTCCGAGAATGCTCATTTTAGCCACATGAGCAAAAGTCTCAACATAGTCAAGACCAGGTTTCTAAGTGAAACCACAAGCTACCAACGTTCCCTTGAATTTGTCAATTTATCCTACAGAGTTATACTTGATCTTATACAAATACCTAGATCCTAAAACGCTTTGCTTAGAAGGAGGAGGGACTAGTTCCTAAGTGTTATTTTTAATCAAAGTATTGTATTCATATTTTATAGCTTGAATCCATCTATCATCTTGAGAAGCTTCTTCAAAAGATTTTGGTTAAAACTTATAGAGGGTCATCAAGGAATTTTAAGAATGTTGACTACGAGTTACCTTTCTAAGACTTAAAATAAATGTTAAGTATAAGAAATAATTTAAATTTATTTTAGTAAATATAAGAAACTAGGGTCACTCTACACCTGATGGAAGTGGTCCGTAGCTCGATAGTTATAATCTAGAAGATAGTTTTTCAAAATCTAATCTAGTCAGTACTTACTCATTTTTAGGATTTCAAGCAAGGACCTAAAACTTTTAGGGCATATATATTGTAGTGGTCTTTGTTTTGGGAAAACATATAGTCATTTTGTAGGTTTTTGACCTTCTGGATTGGATTTTGGCCCTACCACTACTTGAATTGGTACCAATTTTGAAATTTGGTCCATAATTCACTTTAGTGACCACGAATCAACTCTATGATGTTTGTCTACTTCTTACTAAAATGAGATCCTCACTTTGTAGATAGAGGATTGCTCCTTGAATGGGATTCTATCCTATGGAAAAATGAGGTGATTGTAATGTGCCTCCTCCTTAAGGTGTGATCACACTACTAGGTGTTGAATGAGTTTTTAATGAATAGTACCAAGTGAATTGCATCAAGTGAACTCAGATGATTGCTCATTCTTAGAAACAAGGTGCTCCATATAAAGATCATCCCCTCACCTTTCCTGGCTCTAAAATCATCCTTTCATGGAATAAAATTCATGATTCTCATACATGTTTTTCTCATATGTCTCTCATGGAGATAGATGATGCCTTAATACTTCACACATGATGGTCCTGGATACCTCGGTGGCATGACTAGCTCATTTTAGCTTGTTCTTTGGAGAGATTTGGGTACAATGACAAAGTCAGGATATGATGATCATCAAGTCACTCCTTGAGCTCCACATTTCACCTTTGAACATGATGAATCCTTCACAATTCAATTTATTGACCAAGATGAAACTGGGTGTAAGCATGCTTATGGTACATGGACACCTTTTTTCTCAAGTTGCTCCTCATGGAAATGGGTTTCCTCCTCTAGATAGGGGATGAATCCTTGAATGAAATTTGAGGATGAGTTACATGTTCTTGACCTCCATACTTCACTGAAACACTACAAATCACATTTTATGATCAATGAAACTATTCTAAAAATATAATTTTCATGCAACTCAAAATTTAGGTCCTATTTCATTTTGAACTGGGAGGGGCAATAAAGAGTTTTGTAGTACCTAAAGAAATATTTAAGCCTTGAATCAATGTTGATTATTCCACCTTGTAGAGTATTCTAATAGACTTCCAATGCCTATTTTTTTCATCCTAACTCTTTAGAACTCCTAGAATCATCCAGAGAAGTCAACTTTCACCATTTTAGCTTTCATTCCCTACACCTAAAAACCCGGTCTTAAACAAATTGCTCCTGAATGAGATTTTATTTCCTAAAATTTCCTAAATTTACTTAGACATCTTCAATTCTCTTTGAAATCACCCTCAGATTCTTTATATTTTCTCTAAAAACTTTGAAGGGTGTTCAATTAGCTACAAAATGGCCAAAAATGGCCTTTTTAGGCCTTCGGAGGAAGTAGTCTCTCATCAAAACTAAATGAGTTGATCAATCACCTTAGACACTATTCCCTACACAATGAAACACATTGAATGATCTTATTAGGAATTTCCTTTGAGCTAGGTAAATTTTGAACTGATGACATGTTATCAGATGATACAGAGTACCCTGTAATCCTCTTTATATAACTTCAACTCAAAATACAACTTCCCAATTCAACTTTCTCCTTTTCCCTTGTTTCAAGTAGGTCTAATTAGGGTTTGAAAGAAAAATTAAGGGTTTAATGGATTACCACCTATTTCATCCTTACATCCACCTTTCAACACACCCATACACCTTACTCAAGCACACCTCAATGCTCCATTACTCATTTATCCATCATCTTGCTAGATTTTCAACTTTTGGATTTTTAAGACTCCTTGTTTTCTCAAGCTCTAAACAATCTTCTCAACTTTTTTTTTCACCTTCACCTTGAATTTTACTCAATATTATTTTCACTCATCTCACTATGCTTACCCCTCTCCTAATCACTAATGCAAATCACTCAACTCTTCCTCTTTCACTTAAGGCTTTTCATACAAACCCTTACTCTCTCTAGGCTTCTTTATGGAACTATGCAAGACAATCAATAGGTCTTCTTAATTAAATTTGTATAAGGATTTTCCCTATTCCTCAAGGATTCAAAACATTCTAACACCACTCCCTCAATGATAGATACAACTTCCTTATGATTTCTTTCCTAAGACACTATTTCTCAAGGTTGGTCTTGACAGTCACAAGAAATAAACATGATTGTACATTGCTTCCTTTACCTACTAACCACTCAATACTCTGTCCTTATGCCCTGATTTTATGAGTCCTTAATGCCCTTAGGCCTTCCTCCAACTTTTAGAGGCTCCACCAACTTCAAACACATGGAATAAAGACTATTTTTCTAAAATTACATCTCTCCTAGCCCTCAAACTGGGCATTAACATTGCTAGACTGTATTTGCACATTCCTTTGCTTTTATTCTTATTCCAACATGTACTAGGGATTTTGAAACTCTTGGTATTCTTATTACCTTCCTCCACACTTATCAAGGACTCTACTAGGCATAAGTATTAAATTTTACAATGAATTTTCTACTCTAGGCCCTTAAGACTAGGCACATAGTTAGGATTGTGAACACAAATTTAATTTAAGAAATCCTCCTTTAGATGGCTTATTACCTTTTCTTGACTTTTGCAACACCAAGTCCTTGTGATCAATGCCCTGAAATAGACTCAAGGATTCCATTGAATCATTATGTTCATGCTACATACTACTAAACTTCTAAAACAAGGTATAGTCTGGTTTGAGTAAGTCTTTCTATCTATTTTCCATTCCCTGGACACTGTGAGGGTTCCATGAAGCCTTGAACACCATTATAGATAAGAAGACAATCCAAAACAATATATTTACTCATGAAAATGCTTTGCAAAATAGTCTCTAACCTCCAAATATGATATCTCGGTCTGAGAGGACTGTGTCACTTAACACCTAAGCCTATAACATACCTAGAGCTAGTTCAAATATTCAAATTATACATTTGGAGGGAAACTCCTATTCTTTCCTATGGAGTCCAAATGGACTATTACAAGCTATGACCATCTCAAGTGGACCCAAGATACCCCTAGTCACCTAAGAAAGCCAAAATTGATTATTAACAAGATGTTCCTGCATCACCAAGAGGAAGGATGCACAATGACTGAGAAGCCTTATTTTCAATTAAGGGCTTAGTTTTCATGCTTCAAAATTTTCAATTTCTGGATGCTAGTTATTTTTTCCATTCTAGAGCTATTAAAACACCCTTCGAGAGAGTTTAGGAAAGATATTAAGCATCCATAGGTGATGTCAGAGAATCTTGGAAGTGTTGAAGGTAATTTAGGAAGATTTAGGAAAGGTTTTGATCATTCAAGGACTATCTACTCAACATCGGGTTTTCTAGGTGTAAGGAACAAACACTCTAATGGTGAAACCTAACTTCTTTGGAAGATTCCAAGAGCTCTATAAGGAGTTAGAAGGAAAAAAATAGGCATTGGAAAGCTACATAAATCCTCTACATGTTGGAGACATCCATTTTTCTCTAAGGCTTGAAGGTGTCATGAAGAATTTCAAAATAGTGAAGCTGCCATTTTGGTTCCAAACCAACACTTCACCAATGCAACACTTCATGACACCAAAACAAGGCACTACTAATCAACCTTCATGCTTCTTGATGATTGACACCTCATGCTGACTCCTATGCCACCTAGACACCCTTTTCCATCAATGCAACTTGACATCAATGACAACACCAATGACACTATGTCCAACACATGTGTTTTGATTTGTTATGTATTATAACTTGGAATTTCATGAGTGCATATATTTGAGAAATTGTTATTTCCTTTGAGAGTTGTGAGGTTTGTAAAATCTAATTTTGACACATCTAACACTCCTACAAATGTTAGTAAACAATCCAAAAGGCCCCAAAACCTAAACAATGACTATATTCATTGCCAAAATAGACATCGATTGTAGAATTTAAATGCTAAAAGCTTTAGGTTGAATGTTGAAATCCTTAAAAATTATCTATGTATTGACTATATTAGATTATAAAAACTATTGTGACTCATGGAGTGTGAGACTAGTTCCATAAGGTGCAGAGTGACCCTAATTTCTTATATTTACTAAAATAAATTTAAATATAAATAATATATAAAAATAATAATAAAAAATATATAACATTTATTTTTGTTACATGCCAAAAACACATATATATACTACATATACATACACATTTTGTGTTTTTCCTTTTTCCAAGGCATGCCTCTAGGCTTGGATCCAGTTTGGATCCCCAAGCCTGAGGCATGGACCTATAAAAACACAAAAACAACATGTGTTTTTGACAGAAAATAGGTAAAATACCTATTCCGCCATGATAAATCAAATTAAAACAATCAATAAATTTAATAAAAATATGACTACGATGTTGAGAAAACTTTCTTCTTTCTAAAAATATAATTTTTCAAATTTTTCTGACTAATATAAGGTTTCCATACTAATTATTTTCTAACTATGCCTTTTTGTAGCTATTTTTGGAGTTTATACATGTCTATCTTTCATCATGTATATTTTTTTTGACTCATCGAAATTGAATAAATATTTTTTTAGGCCCAAACTAGGACTAATTCTATACATATTTAAAAAAAATTAATTTTTGATTTTTTGAGGTAGTTAGGGGGCATGGTTGGAGCTCCGTTATTTTTCAAAATTTTAAAATTTTGTACTAGAAAAATCATAAAAAAATACTCAAAAAAATCTAAAAAAATCCTAGCCCAAACTAGATGCTCCTATCTATCTTTCTACCAAAGGGTTTTCAAAAATACTAAATAGTGCTAAAAAAATGGTGGGGGGCATGAAAGACTGTCTACTATGTTTTTTTAACAAAAATAAGAGCACATGTTGGTATTTTAGTTATTTAACCCACTTAAACTTAACCATTTTAAAAAAATTTAGTAGCTTAGAAACTAGACTCAAAATGTTATGATTCATGTTCTTATAACATCTTCCAATTTTGAGTGTAACTATTTCAAATAACTCGTACAAGTTGAAGATTTTTATTTTACAAAAATACAAGAATAAGAGGTTGGGTCAAGCTTCTTCCTTTTAACTTTTGGAATGAAGATGGAAACATGACTACCACATATTCTTAAGTGAGAGATATCTGGTTTTTTCTTTGTCCATACTTTATGAGGAGTAGTATGATGAATGGATTTTGTAGGAAATCTATTTAGGATGTAGATAATATTATTCATAGCTTATGTCCATAAAAATTTAGGCACGTTAGATGCATGAATTATGGTCCTAGCCATTTCTTAAACAATCATATTTTCCTTTTTGTAATGCCATTTTTCTATGGGGAATAGGAGTTGTCAACTCTCTCTAAATCCCACATGACATATAGAACTCATCAATTTTTTTGCTGATATATTTACTTCCATTATCAGTTCTAATTCTTTTAATTTTCAGATTAGAAGCATTTTCAACTAAGGCTTTAAATTCTTGAAATTTAGACAAGACATCAAAATTTTTCTTAATAAAATAAGACCAGGTCATCCTAGAGAAATCATCAATAAAACATACAACATACAAAGCTCCATTGAGAGAAGGAACTTCAAGTGGAACTCTCACATCACTGTGAATCATTTCTAATAACTGAGAAGAATTTGGATCATGATGTTTGTGAAATGGTTTAGCATGTTGCTTACCATGCAAGCAACTCTCACATGTCTCATGATCATATTTCATCTTAGAAAGACCAACAACCAAATTTAGTCTAGACATTTCATACAAGCTCTTGAAATTCACATGACCTAATCTTTCATGCCAAAGCTGAATATCATTCTTAGAAGAGGAAGAAAAACAAGATAACATTATTGAGATTATCTTTTACATACCATTTATCTTACAAAAAAACAAATTTACAATTTTCTTTAGTTAACTGAGAGAAAGAAAAAATATTATTTTTCAACTGAGGAACATACAAGACATTCCTAATTACACCATTTTCCAATTTAACATTCCCACAAGCTTCAAATCTAATGATGGAATTATCTCCTAGATATATGTTTTCCTCACATTTAACAACATCTGAGAGGATACCAGGAGTACAAGTCATGTGCCTAGAGGTACCACTATCTAGGATCCATTCATTGTCATTTGAAGTTGAGAGGGCAATATATAGGGAAATAGATTGCTCAACATTATTTGCATGATTTTTCTTCTAATTTTGATCTTTCGTTTGATTGTTAAATTTATTAGTTTTAGTATTTTTAACAATTTTTTGGCTTTTACACATTAGTCGGACCCCTTTATGACCAAACTTATCACATTTGTTACATGTGCCATTGAATTTCACTTTAAAATTCTGATTGTTCTTAACATGATTGGGTTTAAATTTTGAGACATTAGGTTTTGATTAGGATTAATATTATTTCTCTTATGAGAGGGTTTATGATTTTGAGAGAATAATGCCCGAGTAGAAGTCTCTTTTGAATCAAAATTCTCCATTACACGTTCTTCTTGAATTAGCAGAGAAATCAAAGTATCTAGATCAGGCACATATCGGTCTCATTCGATATTTAGAGTTAAGGATAAAGATGTAATTTCTAAACTTTTCATGAATATTTATCCGGATAATGAAATGTAACAACTTATCTTGAAACAATACACAATTACAACCATCTAATTGAGCTTTACTATTTTTAATTTTGTTAGGGTAAATATATTATTACCTTAATTAATTATACATTGCATATTTAGTTTATTTATTAATTATTATATGGTTATATTTAATTATAACCATCTATTTTGTTTTAATCATCATACAAGAGTTGTTTTATTGTTTTAATAATACTATTATTTGTATTAGTTCACGATTGTACATGTGTAACCCATTTATTTGTTTGTATATTGCTTGTCTAGTATGTATAAATATTACAACACATCTTTTGTAAATTGATTTTGATTATTAATAAAATTCTACAAAGCTTTCGTCCTGTTTTACATTTTGGCACCGGATGTTGAGTTGTGGAGCTCAATTATTTCAGTTTAGCATGCAATGGAAACTTGCTGGAAAATACAGTAACCGACATCGGTTAGGGGGGAACTGACATCAGTCACCCTGGACCAACATTGGTCAGGTATGACCGGCATTGGTCAAGCAAGGGAGGAACCGGCAGTGGTTAGGTCTAAGCGCATCGGTTACCTATGTGAGAATGTTTTAATTAACTCTCGGGAATTAGATCTATTTTTAGCATTAAAGTATATCTATTGATTGTAATTGCATGGCTAAGTGCCCTAAGTCTATAAATGACTATATAAGCATAAAGCTAGGGTTTAGAAGTAAGGGAATTAACAAGAATTAAAAAGAACTTGCAAAAAGGTTGGTGAGAGAGAGAATTCTTGGTGATGAAGCAAAATCTTGAAGAAAGAAAGTATTGTACATCTGAGAGGTGTGGAAGATTGTAAATCTTCATTGTATATCTTTTCAAAGCTTTGGATAATAGATTGGCTTGTTTCTTGGTGGATGTAGCCCACACTAGGTGAACCACGTTAAATCTGGTGTTGATTTATGTCTCTTGGTTTGTATATTTCTTCTGGTAGAATATTCACTTTTATTTGCATGTATGCTTATATATGATATTGTTTGTACAACTAGTGTGCTAACCCCAACAAATGGTATCAAATATTTGTTTGAGGGTTTTGTGTGTTGACATATTTAATCACGAGAGGGTTTTTTACGATTGAGTGGGAGCTACAACAATGGCAGAAGAAAACCAATATAAGGTAGAGAAATTTGACGGCCGAAATTATCAATTATGGAAGATGCAGATTGAGGATTATCTATATCAAAGAGATTTATATTTACCATTGGATGAGAAGTATAGATCTATGAAGATGACTGATGAAGAATGGAAGATTATTGGCAGAAAGGATTTGGGATCTATAAGATTAAGCCTAGCAACATCCGTGGCTTCCAATATTACAGAAGCGGATTCTATGGTAAAGTTAATGAAATCTCTTGCTAATTTATATGAAAAACCTAGTGCTTCAAATAAAGTTTATTTGATGAAGAAATTATTTAGTTCTAAGATGCATGAAGGTGGATCTTGCATCTAGTCATTTGAATGATTTCGATCTATTGTAAATTAGTTAAAATCGGTTGCAATACCATTTGATGATGAAGTAAAAGCACTTTTACTCTTATGTTCTTTGCATGATAGTTGGGATAACTTGGTAATGGCTGTTAGTAATACAACATCTGCTAATAATGTTTTAAAGTTTGATGACGTGGTTAGTATAATCTTGAACAAAGAAATTTACAGGAAGAGTACAGAGGAATCATCATCCTGGAAATGCTTTGCATGTAGAAAGTAAAAGGTGCAAAAGGAGAGATCCAAGAGTAAGAGTAATGGGAACTAAAAGTCCAGGGATATCAGATCTAAATCCAAAAGTAAGGGAATTACTTGTTGGAAATGTGGAAAGAAAGGACATGCAAAGAAATATTGTTGGTCAAAGGATAAAGAGAACCAACAACCAAAAAAAGGTAAAGAAGTAAATATTTCTACATCAGAGGTAATGCAAGATGATCTTATTATTTCTTTAGATAATATAATTGAATCATGGGTTTTAGATTCAAGAGCTTCTTTCCATGCAACCCCTAATAAGGGTTATTTCAGAAATTATGTCTAGGGTAATTTTGGGCATGTTTATTTGGGTGATGATGAACCTTGCAGTATTCTTTGGTAAAAGAGAAGTTCATCTAAAATTGTATAATATAAATACATGGGTATTGAAAGATGTGAGGAATGTGCCAAGCCTCAAGAGGGATCTTATTTATGTAGGACAACTAGGTGAATCTGGTTGCATGCTTACTTTTATAGGAGATTCTTGGAAAGTCACCAAGGGTGCTTTTGTTTGTGGCAAGAGGTAAGTAGGTAGGAATGCTATATTTATCTACCTCAGTATTCTGATTCCTTTTTGCATTATCTACTTCAGATTCAGATGCATGCATGTGGCATAACCGGTTAGGTCATACGAGTAAAAAAGGAATGCATATCTTAAAGGCTAAGGGTAAGTTATCAGATTTGAAAGATTTAGATCTTGATTTATGTGAGCATTGTATCTTTGGAAAGTAAAAGAGAGTGAGATTTCTCAAAGTTGGGGCAACTAAGAAGGAGCATAAATTGGAGCTTGTACACTCAGATGTGTGGGGACTAGCTCAGGTAGCTTCTCATGGAGGATCCCAGTATTATGTTACTTTCATTGATGATGCTACAAGAAAGGTATGGGTTTATTGTATTAAACGTAAATTTGATGTTTTTGAGACTTTTAAAAGATGGAAAGCCCTTGTTGAGAATGAATCAAATTCTAAGTTGAAGTGCCTTAGATATGAAAAATGTGGTGAATCTTTGTAGCAAGATTTTCAATGATTATTGTTCAGTGAATGGGATACGTAGAGAAAGAATGGTTCCAAGAACACCACGGGAGATTGGTGTTGTAGAAAGAATGAACAGGACAATCATGGAACATGCTAGAAGTATGAGGATACATTCTGGATTTCCCCTATAGTTTTGGGTAGAAGCAGTTAATACAACGATTTATTTAATTAACTGTGGTCCTTCAAGTTCACTAGATGGAGGAATACCAAAGGAATCTTGGATCGGGAAAGAGGTAGATCTTTCTTTTCTTAAAGTTTTTGGTTTAGAATATTTTGTGCATATTGATAAGGAAAATAGAAAAAAGTTGGATGCAAAATCCAAGAGATGCACTTTCATTGGTTACGAATCTAGTGATTTTGGTTTCCATTTTTGGGATTTAGAGAATTCTAAAATTATTAGGATTCGTGATGTTGAATGGAATAAAAAGGAATGTACAAGGATCAAATTTTGGTAACCAAGGATGAATCGGTTGAGAAGTTTGTGAATGAAAATTAACTCTCGGATTTAAAAGAATTACGAAAGGGTTACAAAATAACCGGTGTCGATTGACCTTTGACCAACACCAATCGAGAAGAACTAGTATCGATTCATGAAGATCCAAACCGGCGTTAGTTGGCGTAACCGGCATCAGTTAGAGGTGACCGAGCGGTCACTATTAGATTTGAATAGGAATGTGCGGGAGGTCCAAATTGAGCCTCCAAGTACCCCCAAACTCCTGTGAGAAGGTCAAAAGGGTAAGTAAACCTCTAGAAAGATTTACATCTTCTCTATATTATTCATGTGCAACCCATTTATTTGTTTGTATATTATTGTCTAGTATGTATAAATATTGTAGCACATCTTTTATAAATTGATTTTAATTATTAATAAAATTCTACAAGCTTCCATCCATTTTTACATTTGGCACTAGAGTGGTTCAAGCTCCTAAAAGGTTGGAGAGAGGTTGCAGTAGGAAGAGAAGTCTCTTGGGGAAGAAATTACTTTCTAGGAGATCATGTGTTGCCTCCAACAACTTCTCAGATATCCTTGCATCCCCATAACCCTATCTTCCATTCCAGGTGTTTGGAACACAAATTTTTGTGCATTGGTGCTCCTTGCACTAGGAAAAATTTGCTATAGGAATAGAATATTTAAAAAAAATTATTTTTCCCCATCCAGGGTTTTACCTCTAAGTTAGAGGAGCAATTAAGTCTCTGATTTTTTATCAGACCTCTACATTTGGAGGAATGTGCTAAAAATTGGAGATTTTTTTATATCGAGGACCAAGTTGGGGTTTGAGCATGCCGTATCCACACCAAGCTCTCGATCGAGCTATCCACCGAGCTCAAAAGGAGTTAATCTACATTGGTGAGTGACCCTAAGCAAGCGAGTTGAGCCCATTCAATACAAATCAGTGCACCGAGTTCTTCAAGTGAATGGAAGGTATTCATACAAGTTAGCATTTGAAACAATATTTCTAAAATTCATTTGCTAAACCGTGACTCGAGCTTTGTGGACTAAGCCACCATCAAGCTTTAGTCTCCATTTAAAGGTTGAGTCGGATCCTCCCTCCCCACAACGGTCAAGCTTACTACACAGAGGCCACATAGACCTCTCCATTGAGCCATTTGACCAAGTCTCCTACATCAAGCAATCCATTGGGCCTGCATCCAGTTGGGTCGAGCTCCAAACTTCATACATCAATCCGTCCATACGGGACCCTTGTCCGCGCCGACCGAGTCCTGTAGAGGTATTAATTGTGTTATGAGAGCTCATCCACAAACCGAGCAATCTACTCGAACCAAGAATAAAGAAGTATCCTAGCTCAATGTTGTGGACCTGTACAAATAAAATGCTAAACTATCGAAAAAATAATGAATAGAAGCAATACAAAACGATGAAAACCATTTAAGGTGGCTAACAAAATGAGAAAAAGCGCAGTAAATCTAGATTTTCAAAGAAACCCTAAACACCTTGCCAAATCACGCAGCCACATGATCTCTCCATTCAAGGGTGCCATGTCACGTTTCTTCAAAAGGTTAGTTAATTGATTTGAATTTAAATTCTTGTATTTCTGTTTTGTTGCATAAGCAATTGAAGCACCTAAGTGGTTAGTGCAAAAGACTTGGGTGGGTGATGTTTGGGGTTCGAATCCACCCCGAACTCATTTTTAAAACAATTGAATTTAGTGGTAAATTTGGTAAAAATGCTAATTTTAGAGGTAAAATAGCCCAAAAACCATTGCTAAAGCCTTAGTTACACCTAAACAAAGCTACTAATTTTAGCGAGGAAAACCCTATTTTAGGGCAATTTTTGTTTCTTCCACTCTGCATATTTTTACATTAGGACAACATTTTCCAAAGGAGGACTACCTAAAAACTTCATTTTGAGTGAGTTTTTAATGTTTTTTTCTCAGAGAGCCATATTGGGCTTCGGAGGCCACCAAGGCCCATAAAACATTTTTTTCCTGTCATTCAATTTTTTAAATTTTTTGAATGTAATTGTATGCTTCAAGATATTATACTAATTTGCGAGTTGCCATAGTCAATCGCAAAAATTATAACTTCTCGTAAAATGGAAGAGAATCGTAATAAAAAATAGTTAAATTTGGTTCTAAAACACTCACGAGATCCTAGATCTCATTCACAACATTCGGTATATACAAAGTGCCTCCAGAAGCGATTACGGGTAAAGTCATCGCAAATACTACCGCACTTAATGCCTAATATAGCTAGAACACGCTTGTTTGGGAATAGACCCTTTAAATCAATAGGGAGTAATAAGGAAAATACACACAGTATGAGCCTTCCCATCTGTCTCTCCGTGAACGATTGCATGACATAAATCCAGACTGAGAAATTATCCAAGTATATAGCGAAGTTACACGCGCGTATGAGGATATTTCTTTAAGCCGGTGTCAATAATCACACTGACCCCTTTCAGTACTATCTTGGTACCACATATCAAATTCTTTCATGTATGTTAACACCTCTTTCACACACCACTAGGTATATAGAAGGGGCAATATTCTTCTATGTACCGACGGGTGCACATCGGAAGGGCACGTATATAGAAAGGTTCAGTCTATCAAACTGATGGTATATAGATTGGGAGACCTTATACCTGAAGTGATAAGAGCCTAAACCTATCAGTGAATTCTAAATAATGGGAATCAATGCCCCCAAATTCTTTCTTCCATATTCATAACTACTCAGAGGAAACAACTATGCTTCATGGAAGACAAAAATCAAGACACAACTTGAGTTTGAAGAGATCTAAATTGTTTTGAATGGTACTTTGACTAGATCAACTACCGATGTAACACGATAACGATAGTTTGATAGATCATATCAGAAGGCCAAGTTAATCATCTTGTTTGGAGTGTTTGATGATGTGCAACCCCACATTCGAGATGTAAAAACAACCAAAGAAGTGTGGGATAAGTTAAGCACAATATATGAGGCCAAAAACAAGAATGTCATTCTAAATTTGTAGAGTTAGTTACACACACTGAAGTTTAAGAAAAATGAGAAAATCGAAGATTTCTTGAGAAGAGTTGTAGAGTTGAGGGCTTCACTTCTAGCCCTAGGAGAAGTGGTCACTGATGAAGCTCTCATTCCCATTATTCTGAGAGCTCTCCCTTCTTCATACCGCATTTTTGTGACAACCCTAAACTTGTCAGATACAACAATGAGTTTTGATAAGTTGGTAAATCTACTACAACAAGAGGAATCCTTGTATAATAAGGATGATGAAGAGGAGCAAGCACTTTCTTCTCATCAAAAATGGAAAGGAAAACCTAATTCCTATCAAAAACCCCAATATCAGAATCAGAATCAACAAGGGGATAAACAATAGAAGAAGAAATGTCCAATCTGCAAAAGAGGACATGAATTGAAAGATTGTTGGTATAACACTTATAAGAAAGGTTCATCAAGCAACTCTAGACCTCAACACCAACAATATCACAAGGGACATTCAAACTAAAATCAAGGGTAGAAAAAGGGGAACTGGAAAAGAAGACCCCATCAACAAGGCAATATTGCTTTGAGTAAGAAGAACATTCAGATACTGAAGACTACTTGTACACTGCTTGATCAAGTGAACCTTCCACATCATCTAGTGATGTCTGGTATGTTGATTCGGGAACCACTCAACACATGAATGACCATAGAGACTAGTTTACTTCAATGAGGGACACACCTTTGAAAACCATGTTTCGTTAGGTGATGATTCTTCATACATAGTTTAGGGGATTGGGAACATTTCTCTACCTCTTGGTTCATGCAATTGTAGATTATCAGATGTTCTATATGTCCTTGGGTTGACTAAAAATATATCTGTCAGTCAGTCAACTCCTTGATCATAACCTAAAAATTGACTTTGATAGTCATTCCGACAAGAAATTGTGTCTAATTTGAGATAAATCACAAGGCTCGAAAATAGTTACAAAAGCCTCCAATGTGGGATGCATGTTTTTAGTTTGATTTTTTCACAGAGATGATCAGGAACTTATGGCTAAGAACTCTACCTCTACACAGTTGTGGCATCAGAGACTTGGTCATATAAGTTTCAAGTATCTTGAGACACTTTGCTAGCACAATATGGTAAATGGTTTACCATCTCTCCAGAAGGATACAAACAAGTGTCCTCACTTGCCAAGTAGGAAAACAACACAGAGCTTCATTCCAGAAGAGTAATTTTCAAGATCATGGAAATATTGACCTAGTTCATACTGATCTTTGTGGTCCAATACAACCAATTCATTTTGGATTTCAATACTTCATGCTTTGTGTTGATGACTATTCATGAAAAATGTGGATTTTTTGTCTTTGCAAGAAAAGTGAAGCTTTTGAAACCTTCAAGAAGTTCAAAGTGGATGTTTAGAATGAAAATGGTCATCACATCAAAAATCTCCACTCAGATCAAGGGGGATTCATCAAGTAATGAGTTCAAATGTTACCTATAAGCTCATGGGATTCGTTGAAAAATGCCTCCTCCACACACACCACAGAAAAAGGTGTTGTTGAGAGAAGAAATCATACTATCATGGAAATGGTGCGATGTATGATCGATGAATCTGGACTAGCAAAGACATTCTGGGAAGAAGCAACAAAGACAACAATGTATTTGTTGAACAGAGTGCCCACAGTTGCTCTTGATGGAGTAACACCACATGAAGCATGGTCAAAGCGGAAACCATCTGTTGCACACCTCAGAGTATTTGGGTGTAAAGCAAGTATGCACATACCCAAGAAGAAAAAAATTATAGAAACTCATTTTCATTGGCTATAGTGAAGAAAATATTAGGTACTGATTGATGGATCCGAAGACCAGGAGAGTTTACATCACAGAGATGTTGAGTTCTTTGAGAAGAAGGAAGCAGAGTCTCCTCCTCTAGACTCACATGATGTAGATTCTTCACCAGTTATAAAAACTGAAGTTGATGTTCCCACAGATGATGAAAGTGATGATGGGGATGATGGTGATGATCTGATAGAACCACGACCCATAAGAAGTTCTTAACATATTCCCAAGTGGTATACTAGCATGTTACAAGATGCAAGAATGGATGCTCCACCGGATACATCCACCCCTGGACCACAGACTCATAGTAAAGCAAGAGAAGAAGTGAAATTTGCTTTGATGAGTAGAGTTATTAAATCTAATGAGCCCTCTACAATATAGGAAGCCCTACAGTCAAAATCTTGGAAAGATGCCATAGATTCGAATACGATCGGTGATGAAAAACAACACTTGGAAGCTTGTCGATCTTCCACCAGGAAGAAACCCATTGGATGCCAGATACATATTCAAAACAAAGTACAAATAAAATGGGAGAATAGATAAGTATAAAGAAAGACTTTTAGCAAAGGGGTATGCACAAAAATAAGACATTGACTACGAGGATACATTTGCTCCCACAACTAAGATCAAAACAATCAGGATGATCTTTGCTCTAGTACTGCACAGTTTGATTGGAAATTCCATCGGATGGATGTAAAAAGTGCCTTTCTACGAATTGAGATTTACAAGAAGAAGTTTGCATGACTCAACTCGAGGGATATGTTGTACCGGTTAAGATGCAAAGGTATACAGAGCACTGGGAAATCTCTGTATGGCCTCAAATAGGTACCCCGGGCATGGTACATCAAAATTGATGAGCACCTCATATAACATGGATTTTTTTGAAATCCATACGATCCCAATCTTTACCTCAAAAATAAAGGGGGATTGTGATTTTCATTTTCTATGTCGATGATCTAGTCATCACTAGCAGATTCAAATGAGGATGATCGATGCAACAGAGAAAGATCTTAATCAATCATTCGACATGACAGATCTTGGGGTGATGCATTCTTGTCTTTGATTGGAAGTATGGTAGAAAGAGAATCAAATATTTGTTTCTCAATTGAAATATACTATGACAATGCTCAAGGAATTTAGGATGATGGCTTGTACACCTATTACTACACCTATGGAAAAAAATGGCAGTTATCTCATTTAGATCCATCTCTTGCAAGTAAATGCCACTCTATCGATGCAGTTTATTAGGAGTCTCATTTACTCGACCTACACTAGACTAGATATCAACTTTGCAGTGAGCTATCTATCCAGGTTCATGCAGAACCCAAAATTTGTCATTGGAAGACACCAAGGCACATTTTGAGATATCTTAAAGGATCAATGGATCTTGGTATAGAATACAAGAATACCCTTAACTTCTTCTTATCGGGATCTTCGTATTTAGATCATGCAGCAACAATGATGACAAAAATCCACTCGTGGTTTGTATTCTTTATGAGATCTGGACCAATATCATGAGGAAGCAAGAAACAAATGTTTGTTTCTCACTGTTCCCAAGAATCCAAGTATCATTCAATAGGTGAAGTTGTCTGTGAAGCGATATGGCTATGTTGCATCTGGAAGGACTTGGAGTACCACAGACAAACCTGACCACCACCATGTATGTAGAAAATGAAGGCATTCTTGAACTTTTCGCAATCTAGTTTTTCATGAAAGAACAAAACACATTGAGGTACAAGTACATTTCATATTTGAGCATGTCTTGAAGCACAATATACAACTTCAATTTTTTCCAACAGCTGAAGAACAAGCAAATATCTTCACAAATTCACTTGCATGTGACAATTTTGAGCCAGTTCGAGAGAATTCCTCTCCTCATCCCTTGAGGCAATGCAAAATTAAGGGGGGGAATGTTAGGGAAAATATATTATTACCTTAATTAATTATGCATTGCATAGTTAGTTTATTTATTAATTGTTATATGGTTATATTTAATTATAACCATCTATTTTGTTTTATTCATCATACGAGAGTTGTTGTATTGTTTTAACAATACTATTGTTTGTATTGGTTCACGGTTGTACTGTGCAACCCATTTATTTGTTTGTATATTGATGTCCAATATGTATAAATATTGTAACACATCTTTTGTAAATTGATTTTGATTATTAATAAAATTCTACTGAGGCTTTCATCCCTATTTTACAAATTTTAGCCAGATAATTAACAATTTTCTCTTCCCTTCATGGGAGTTGTAAACAATTCCATAATTAGCTTAATTATTTTGACAGTGTCTACCTTCCGATAGGTTCAAATCAGAATAACATAATATATTGATCTTCGTTCAATTAACATACACAATACATGGCTAATAAATAGCCAAACAAATAGCAAAAACAACCTCCTATAATTTAGGAGTGGTTGCAAACAATAAGCTAAATATGTGAAGTTGTTTAAAACAACTTCACATATAATTCTAGGTAATTATTTGTTGTTTCTCAACAACTCATAATATAATGTTTACACTATAATAATATTCCCAACATACACCCCCTTAGTGTGAACATGGGGTGAAGTGTAGTTGAAACCAGAATCATATGCCTACGCATATTTTTAGGTCTGCATACTACTCCTCTCCTCTGGACACCAGTTGCCCTCCTATACAACTGTTTCACTGACTGACACCTTCCACGCCACATCACAACACTTCAAGAGAACATATAGGAATACTCGCATGTACCAAGAAAACATACACAAACTGTTGCTCTTTATTCTGCACACTAGATAAAATAAACACACAACTGGAAATAAATATGTCACCACCACAAAATATGACCTCATCGTTGGTGACTGACGAGAGGCGCTGAGTAGCCTCCATCCTCCATTTCCTCCTACCTCCAGTTTGGTTATTTTTAGAAGAGATAATCTTCATCGCTAGGGCAAGAAAGTTCTTCATCAGTTGCATAATCTTCCCAGTCAGTTTCTTCTTCAACAATATAAGCCTTTTGATCAATCTTATCATCCAGTAGATCTTGTGCCCACTTTTTACAATTTAAAATGACATGCCCCACTTCTTTACAATAGTAACATTTGATTTGTCCCTTTGTAGGAATGTGCTTTGAATTGTACTTACCCTTCTTTGATGATGTACTAGCTTTATTGTGTACATATAAGACCTCTTCTTCAGTTACGAAGGTTCAATCTGATCAAGAAGAGTAGAAATTACTCATTCTAAACCAATTTTAATCTTTCTCAGAGTAAAAACCATATGAGACATTTTTTAGGAAAACTATTCAAAAGAATTTCTTTGGCATCATCATCTTTTACCTTCTCATTAATACCGCAAGCTGATTGAGAAGAGAGCGGAACTTGCTGATGTGTTCTACCATTTTTACATTTTCATCCATCTTTAATCCATAAAGTCTCTGCTTAAGAGTTGTCTTAGCACTGTCTGCTTCAGATCCAAATAGTTTATTTAATGTCTCCCAAATTTCCTTTGCCGACTTTGTGAAGTCTACATGGTGTAGGTAGGATTTTGACAAACTGAGACCAATAGTTCCCAAGGCCTTTTGATCCTTGATATTCCATTTTTCCAGATCCATTGCATTTGTTGGTGTTGTCACATTTGGTTTAACAACATCCCACAAATCTTTTTCAATCAAATTCAGTTGCATCTAAATTCTCCATGTATGAAAATCATGTCCTTCATACTTCTCAACAAGACTCAATTTCTCCATTTTCACAACTATTGTATTATTACAATTGATGGTAATAATATTGATAAATCATTATTTAAAAATTAATAAAAGGAAATTACTTTTTAAATACCCTAAACATTTAATTTTTTTTTTTGAAAAACTGCAACTCACATATATAGATTATTATATATCAACTATATATCAAATTTTTGTAAAACAACCTACAACCCCAAGTGACTGTGTGGCAAGTAGATCTCGAGTAAAATGATGTGGCTATGTGGCAGTTGAAACCTGGGCATTTTTCTCCCCCCCTACGTGGAAAATAAGACTCAAAACTTGTTGTGGGCTGCTGCGTGGCAAGTGGCGTGGCAAATAAAACATTAGAAACATGTGTTTTGCTAAGTTTTCCACTTGTTGCAATAGCTAAATCTATGACTGTTTTCTATTGCATACGTTTTACATCTTCCACATTGCGGATGCGGGGCACATTTTTTTAGATCCTCCACTCAATGTGGACATGACACTTCCAAACTACATAGCCTGCGTACCGACTGCCCCTTCAAAATTATTCTCAGATCAAACTCGCTCTGCTACCATATGACAGGTTCGAATCAGAATAACATAATATATTGATCTTCGTTCAATTAACATACACAATACATGGCTAATAAATAGCCAAGCAAATAGCAAAAAAAATCTCCTATAATTTAGGAGTGGTTGCAAACAATAAGCTAAATACGTGAAGTTGTTTAAAACAACTTCACATATAATTCCAGGTAATTATTTGTTGTTTCTCAACAACTCATAATATAATGTTTACACTATAATAATATTCCCAACACCTTCATGTATGGTTTCTAATTGTTTCCATGCATTTGTAGGAGAATCCATGTGACCTATATGCGGTAGAAATTCATCTTTTATGCTTTGCAATAGGATGGACAGAGCTTCCTGAGATCTTTAGGAGAAGGACCTAATGTTTTCAAGATTTGCTTGTCTTCGGTGGGTCATTTTTCCATAAGCAGCTACTAGATCCCATAGATTCTGTTATTCCCAGTTAAAACAACCCATTTTAGAACCATGAATAACCTAGGTTTAGTTAGAAAATTATGGAATTTTTTTTTGATTAGGAGTTAACAACGTAGTCTCAAAGATAGTTAAATTCAACTCGATAACTTTTCCCATTATAATAATTACTAATTCCACATTAAAAAACAGCAAGAGCAATAAGTCCACACTTAGCTCAAATCTCCCTAGGGATTAATTTAATTATTGATTACATTGACATTTTAACTAAATATTTCCTGATTATAAATATTAGGGTTAAGGGACCCAAAACAATTAAATACCCAAGGTATTTAATTCCACAAGATCAAGACAAGAGCATGGTTTAATTGCAGTGAGAAAGAAATACATTTTTAAAATCAACAGAGTAAGGTCTCACTTACCCACTCCCAGAACTTGATTAGGAGTGTCTACAACTGAGTTGCTTGGCAATAGCTACCACTAACTGATTTCAGAACAACTCAAATCCAAAAGAACAAACTTCTCTTTTATTAATAATTCATAGAGGTCACAAGGTCCAAAACTTAGGGCTAGAAGTTTCAGTTAGGTTTAGGGAGTAATTTACCCCCATACCCACTCTCTAACATGCTTAGAGTTTCAACTATATTTCTCTCATACTTAATGCTTCCAAAATTTTCCTAAACCATTCCCAATGGATAGGAAATTTTCTCACCTTTTTGGTGATATAAAGAAGTCCTCCTAACTCCTTACAGAACTCAAGATATGACCGAGTGAAGTTTTTAGGTCAAATTTTCCCTAGGGGGAAACACGTCAAGAGGTGGAGAAAGCACCTTCAACGGGTTGGCGGGTCATGGGGCGGCTTGGGGAATTTTTTCCATCACATGGGCACAAAGCAAAAGTTCTTCCGTGCCTCCGCGGGTCCCTGGTGGACATGTGTCAAGTCCTGGCGCAAGTGGGAAAGGGGTGAGGGGGGTTGAGCAGCGGCGAGGAATTTAGAGGCATTTTCCCTATTTGAGTGCAAAGCATAATTTGCATTCACATGCTTGTGAGCCCAGTGGGGAGACACATGTCACACCCAGGTTGAACATAGGAGGTGGGGTGGCATAAAAACTTAAGGCTTTTAGCCATAAGGAAAAAAGGATCAAAAGCCACGCGTGGGCCCGCGCGTCTGTGAAAGGATAAATTCCAAGGCATAGCGCTGGAGTAGGGCCACGGGGAAAAAGGGGAAATTTTTCCAAAAAGGGAATAGAGGTGCTAAGTCTAAAATCTCCCGTGCTTCCACCTAGCCACGTGTTGGCATGTGATTGGCCGTGGGTTAGCGGAGATACGAGGGAAAAGTGGGAAAATTTCCCAAGGTAAAATTTTTCAAAAAAGACAAGTTTAAAACTAGTCCGGCCCTTCGAGGTGCCATGTGGCTGGTCCCGATTGGTTGTGAGATGGCGGGGCCACAAAATTTTTGTGGAAATTTTTCCAAAGTCAAAAATTAAAGTTAACAGTTAGATTTATTTTATTTTTGAATGCCAAATTGAAGTAAAACTTTAAATGGCCATAACTTTTGATAGAAGCTCAGATTTAAGAAAATGAGGACTTTCTGGAAAGTTCTCAAAGCCCTCTTTTCACAAGAGTCCTAAATTTTGAAATTTGATGAAGTTAAAGTGGTCAATTTGATGAAAACAATATGTATGGTTTGCAAAGGAAACTTGAAATCTTTAACATATAAAATTTCCTTCAATTTTGAATTCTTACTTCCTCAACATGTGAATCAGACATGGAGACTTATTCTTGGATGGATTTAAAAGAGATTTCAAGGTTAAATTTAGTTGATTGAGTTGCAATTGATAATTGTTAGGGAAAAATCACAAGCACCCTGGACACACATCAAAGCTTCAGGTTGATGTTTCGGGCATCCGGTGTGATTACACAACATGGAAACCTCTCTCCAAGTGTGGGACTTGTGGAGAGAGGAATCTCCAGACAGAGGCTGGTTCCTAAAATCCTCTCGATTTAGATCTATATTTGCACAACTACAGAGGTTCGAGATCCTAATCTTACTATAAATTGCAAGGAGATAGGGATAGAAGTGCAAAAATTGAAACTAACTAAAGATGGTGATACACCAAAAAGGAGTGGTGAATATATTTTTGTCATGAAAATAGACACAAACCAAAGATTCCAACATAAAACATACACAGCTGATAAGATATAATTTATGATCCGAAATGAAGCAAATAATACAAACAAAGGACCGAAACCCATTCTGAGCTTGCATTATCATTTCCAATGTCAAAACCACTACATTACAACCTCGAGAGGTAAAAACCGTTATAATCTTTGAAGAGCTTTGATTCTTGCCAACAATCACTTGTTGGAGGTGAAAGAAGAAGTCTCGCTATGCCGAAAAAATGTTCCACCCTTTAGAAATGAGCCAAATCGGCTTTTACATTGCATGGGTCGAGCCCGGGAGAGATAAAGCGTACTAAAACATGGGAATCCATTCCTCATTGATCGCAAATGCATTAAAAAGGCATGGGGGACCTTACAAACCCATACCCTGTCATTCTTGACCGAATTGGAGGAGAATGCGACCCATTCTACGCATTAAACTGGTTCTTTGAAATGTCATTTCGGCCATGAACATGCGTCGAGATCTATTTCTTAACTTTCTCTCTCTAGATTGAACCAAAATTCAAGATTGACCCTAGAATCATGTAGAGAATTTTATAAGATTTCCAATGATATACAGAACGTGCAAATCCGAGCTCTAGATCGAAAGATATGGCGATCTGAAGATTTAGGGCACAAAACAGGCAAAAATGGGTTTTGAAAATTTTTCCCGCTCTGTCACCTGGACAACACGTGTCAGGCGCTGATTGGATGAGCAATTCTCTCTCCTTCCCTTACTCATGGGTTTTCCTTGAAATTTGACCCTTTTTAATTTTTTGGAAAATTTTCCACTTTTCCCCCGTGCCCCCGCCACTTGGGACACGTGGCATGCATTGATTGGTCGACAGGGGGCAGGGGAAGACCTTTGCTTTTTAGCTTTTGCCAAAACTCCGCCAAATTCTCCAAGTCCTCCCCAAGCTCCACACTCCCCTTCTCCTTAGGACACGTGTCCTCTTTTAATTGGCTCGGGCAGCGCTTCAAACCTTCCCCTTTGAAATTTTGGACATTTTCCCTTGTGACACGTGGCGTTTCCTGATTCGTCCTCGGGCCTGCCGGCTTTTCACATCCCTCACGTCCCTTTGGCCCGGTTGTCCCAAACTGTTTGGGACAAAACTTCTGATCCGCCCGATTTGGGCTTCTCTGTCCCTCTTTCGGCCGATGACACGTGGCGTTAATTGATTGGCTCTCGGCTCCTTCGGCTATCCGCGTCTTCCGCGTCCCTTTGTCCCAACTGTCCCGGACGAAAGTTCTCTACTCCGCCGATCCGGGTGGTTCGCGTCCTTCGCGTCCTCACGGCCCAAATGTCCTGCATCGCTCCGCCAAATAGCTAGTCGATTTTTCTTTTACCTTCGGCCGGTTCACCTTTCGCGTCCCACGCGTCCCCATGTCCCAACTGTCCCAGTGCTACGCAGACCGCCTGGAGGCTTTTCGGCCGGTTCGCGCCCGACGTCCCAACTGTCCCAAGGACCGCCTAGACTAGGACTTAGCCAATTTTCATGATTTTTCGGCCCAAGCTTGTTTTTGCAACTTTTTCACCCTTTTTGGAACTTGCTCTTTTCTCCTTGGACAGGAGAGTTAGAAAAAATCGAGGGGACCCTAGAAACATGATTTTTTGCCTTGAATCAATCTATTTTCCTGGGACTTGAGTATTTTGATGCATGTTATCAAAATTTACCCTGGGGGTGAATTTTGGATAACAATTTGGTGACTCAGCGGGGATATCTGCCTGCTAGATGAAAAGACTAGTAGCCTGAAGTAGTCCATTGGGCATGGAGTCATCAAATATTCTGTTTAGAACCCCAACTGACTTTGAATGTGTAAGGAGGAAGATGGAATATCACCTGATGGGAGAAAGGACTGCAAAACATCTCCATAGACAACAAGCTATGCCAAAGCACTTAGGGAAAACAAAACAAACCTACAAAGAAAACAATGTGCACAAGCACTTGGAGGAATGAAAATCTAATCTAATATTTACAAGGTAGTGAACTTCCCTCTAGAAGTAATGCTTGAGATAGATTCCATTGACTGGAATCTGCAGTTCTTCACCATCCAATGAGGCCAATTGGAAAGCATTCTGTCCTTGCACTTCGTGACCATGTATGGGCCACTCCAAATGGCATCAAATTTTGAATGCCTTCCCGGTTTTGCTCTATCCACATCCCATTTCAACACTAGATCTCCAACTCGGAAGGATCTATCCTTGGCCTTTCTATCAAAGGTCTTCTTGATCAAAGCTTGATCCTTTTCCATTGCTTGGGATGCCTGATTTCTGATCTCTTGCACTGAATGTTTGCTTTTTCCTTTCTAAACTGATCATTAGGGTTAAAAATGGACTCTAAAGTGATAAGTCCTTTGGGCAGCTTGTTAGTTCTCAGCTGTACTACTTGGTCACCATACTACTGCTCCAATTTTTCTTGATTCTTGGCTGAGAACTCAGCTTCTTCTTGCAAGAAATGGATGATTTGCTGGTCATTCTCAAACACTTGCCAACTAACATTGTTATCTGGCACTGAAGGCCTCACAATCACGTGGATGTTTGGTTGTACCTTGTCTTGTTGAATGCTTTCCACAATGTCAAAGTCTTCCCCTCACCGCTGCAAGCCTGTCAAAGAAATTGATTCTCTTTCCTAGGAATGGATTTGATGCCAAAACCCTCAAAATATTCTATGAGGTCCCACACCTGTTCTTGTAGCACTTGAGTATATCATGCTTGGCAGCATGCTATCCCTTAACCTGATTTATAATCAATTCTTGTCCCCAAAGACTTGCAAGTTCTTTATTTCCTTCTTTATTGCCCAATGCATCCCTTGCACCAAGGCTTCATATTCAAGCAGTGTTATTTGAGCATGCAAATTGAAATCTGAAAGCTGAATAGTACTTTACTCCTTGAGGTGAAACAAGCATGGCTCCACCTCCGTACCTTGTCTACTCCTTGATCCATCAAAAAAAACAGCTGCCATACCTCATTATCATCTTTGTGGTTTGGCTTGGTGATGCTAGGAATAGGCTGATTTTCTTCGTGTATGCAATAGACCCCTAGCTCAGATTCTTCTACTTCTTGATAAGGATAAAATGCATGTACCTTGTTTGCCCATTCATCAAGAGTTAGATCCGGGATGCTTCCAACCTTGGTGTTAGCCTCATCAGTGCTTGGGTGATCTTCTTGATCAAATGCTGAGCAATTGGCATTAATCTGACTTGGAGTGTAAGGCTCAATGTGAAAGTTTGCAATAGGTTCAGACCTAATTGTAGCCTTAGTTCCATACCTTGTTCTGAACAACATGTGTGACCAATCAGCAGACAAATATCCCCAATCTTGGCTGTGAAGTCCCTTGACAAGCATAGGGCAAAGAGTGGTGGAAGGTCTATGACTGATACATCTTGTAAAACAACAACATTTGGACATGCATGCAAGGTAAGACTCAAGTTTCTAATCACTCCAACTGTTACCACGCTTTATCCCATCCAGTTGCACCACCCCTTTGGTTGTTGTTTTTCATCTGGAGCCCTAGGTGATCAGCCTATTTGTTTAGGCATTCTTGAGCTACTTGCCCGGAGTCTATCATGCAATTGTGCACTAGCTGATTTCCAATGATTAATGAAACATAGAAAGGAGGGGGATTCAAAATTTTACCTTGTTGTCCTCCATGATTTCCCTCATGTTGGGTAGCATTTGTGAGCACATTGTCTCACATCCGAACTTGCTGATTCGAAGTTGGCGGTCCTTCATGGCACTTGCAGCAGATCTCTTTGGCACGGGATAGATAGGGATTCCCACATTGATATATTGACGTTTGTCTTCTTCATCGATGAATGATACTAAATGGTGATGAAGGATCTCTTTGCTATCCCTTTGTTTGTACATTCACTACTTGCACGTGGGTAGCAATAATCTGGTATTTGAGTTGGTCTAGAGCTATCCTTGGTTGCCCTTGTGCATTTACAACCTGGATTTTGTTTGCCAATCATTTGTGGAGCCATGGAAGGTTGTGGATTGGTTGGGGCTAATGGCTGTTCTTCACCCAAATTCCTCCTTTTTGACCTTGTGTTGGCTGCAACACCTTGAGAAACTGCTTGGTTCATGCCACAAAAATCATCTTCTTGCCAATTTATCAATGTGGTGTCATTTGGGGCTGATTGCTGTTGGAATGTTTCTTGTTGTTGGTGTTTCCTCGATCGCCCTCACCCTCCACACCAGTAGTTGTCACCATTAATGCTTGATTCAAAGCACCATTGAAGCACATGGATTGGTTATGAGGCTCATTGCATGGAAAACACCAATCATACTCTTGAGCAATGTTGTTTTGTGTGGGCACCAATGCCTTAGAGGCAGATATGGCATTTGGATTATAGGGCTGAAATGGTCTATTGGCAGGAGGCCTTGTTTGATTCATATTTACAGCTAGATTAGGAGGCCTTTGTGGTTGGTATGGCTATCTGTTAGGCTGAGCTTGGGGTTGATAAGAAGGTCTAAAACCTTGGGCTTGTTGCCTCTTGAGAGTAACCAGCTCATTGCCTAGGTTTTGCAATTGCTTCATGACTTCTTGAAGCTCATTTGGGGCACTTGGAGATGAAGTGGAAGCTTCATTTGAACTCTAATTTCTAGGAGTGGGAGAAGGAGCCAAACTAGGTGCTTGACTGGTGTTTGGATTCTCTAAACTTGGAAACAATGGCATGGGAGCAAGTGTTTGGATTCTTATATAACTTTCCATTTTGGGAGAAGCTTGTAACCTAGTGAATGTGGGATAAAGTGAATGTAGAATTAGAAAGGGATAAATATGATTAGAAGATATTAATTAGATATTAGCAACTCATGGGAGTTTGGGAAGGTTTAATTAATCAACTAGGATTAATTAATAGACCAAGTTAATCTTATAGAAGCCATTTGGAGGGAAATAATAGAATTTGAAGGGTTTGAGAGGGGGATTTAACCATAAGAGGGTTTATTGATTAAATACAAGATTGAAAGATTAATTAACTAATAATGGTTAATTAATTAATTAAAATAGGATTTTAACTAATGAAGTGATGTTAATTGGCATCCAAGATGAGGGATGAGACTAGTTAATTAACAAAGTGTCGTTAATTAACCAAGACGAAGGGGAATGTTAGCTAATTAATGAAAAATCACTAATTATTATGCAATGATAGTAAAGAATAAAATTAATACAATTTTAGTATTAAAATTACACGGTCAAAATTAGGTGTTTACTTATTGTATGGATTGTAGGGAATCAAGGATGAGGAAGAGACCAGATTAAGGGACTACTCTAGGATGACCCTCACCCAAGTGGTGGACTAAAAATTGTAATTGTTCGTCAAAGAATGGAAGATGGGAAATATTTGGCGAGAAATTTATATGTTGAAAAAAAAATAGCCTCACCACCGATCCCAAGTGTTAATTAGACAAGGTCGAGGAAACTTCATTGCATAGTAGTAATGAACACATCCTTAAAAGGACATGATCTGGGTAAGTAAGAAAAGAATTGACTTGACCTTGTAAAAAACAACATTTTAAATGGAGTAAAGGGCAAGCGGGATCATAAAACACATACATACCCTTTTAAAAATGGAGTTGAAAGCTTAGAAACCTTGAAGGGAAAATCCCCACAACTCTTAATCAAATGGATAAATTCAAGGGCTATGGAGGAGCTCATTGTTAAAACTAGCAAGATAAGTACTATTGTTTGAAATTGACACATATGGCGAGAGGAGCTACTAAATAAAACCATGCGGGATGCCCATATTATTATAGCTTCACCTCTCTAAGCAGTCTAACACCCAACTTCAAGGAAAAAGACATATGTGGAAAAAAACCACCCAAGTTGATGTGCTAGCCTCTTCCTCAAAGGGGTCAAATAGTAAAGGAAAATGAATGAGAGGGAGTATTTCCCTAGGCCATTCAAGGATAGGTCCAAATTTGGAAAACATCCATGAAGAATAAGAGGAGGAACCCATGACCTTGAATTTTGTGAGGACTACGAGAAAAAAGGCGACTAGACCTACAATGAAATCAACCACACAAACAACATCTAATTAGATAACTTGATAAGTTTAGGTACATGATATAACCTCCCAATTCCCAGAGGTAGTATTCACTACCTCACCCCCTCTGCATCTTGAGGTACACACAAGTGGAATTTTTAAGAGGCCACTATCAATGTACCAAATGATTAAGTTCATGAATAATAATCCTATGAAGAAGAGAAACAAGAGGTACTAGACCTATTAATTGAGAAAACATTCACTGACTAATTATACGAGCTAGATCAAGATGTTTGAGTGAAATTCCCCCATGACTCGCACAAGACACATCAATTGGGGAAAAGGAGGGAGA
Organism: Taxus wallichiana var. yunnanensis; assembly: GCA_018340775.1. NCBI lineage: Eukaryota > Viridiplantae > Streptophyta > Pinopsida > Cupressales > Taxaceae > Taxus > Taxus wallichiana. Next base: position 279,601 of record JADAXU010000137.1, read on the forward strand.
CTAGGAACTACATGAAACACCTAACACAAAGAAGGGTTAAGGTGATAAGATGGAAACCACCATTGAAGAAGGAGCTACTACAAGTGAAGTTGAGAAAAAAAAACTCAATAAGTTTCATGAGTTGAGACTAACCAATCAAATGTCATGGAGCCTACTCAACCAAATTTGGGGGCAGTAGGGATGGATATTGCAACTCAAGAAGTTGTAGAAAAGAAACTCAACATCATGAGGAGCCATAGGTTGAAGTAACTAAAGAGCCTTATCCGTCCAAAGAAAAAGAGGTTGAGGTTATAAAGATTACAGAACAAATACTCAACCACGATGGGGGAAGAGGTGAAAGACTTAGGGGCAGGAGAAGAAGAAACACCATTGCACAATATGGAATATTTTGATAGGTCGAGATGAAAAATTCAAGACTCTAGTCTCACTCTCCTTGTACCCCAAGGACAAATGATAGTGCCAAGTGTCCCCCAACAACAAGAACAAGGGGAAGGTAACACTCAAGATGAAGGTTGGTTGGGAGAAACCCTCCCTAGGAAGAGAAAGGTGAAGGTACAAGTAGAGGAAGATGACCTTCAAAGCATTATCTCCTTGAATCCATCAAGGCCCCCAAAGAAAGCAAGAATCTTATCAAGAATAATGCTAGGGTCTCAAGGAGAAATTCTTATGAAGATATCTACCCCCAAACTGATGTTTTAAGGGATGAGGCTTCCCCCTTTGATTACCAAATTACCAAGATCCCACTAGGAAATATGACCACTAAGGGCCTAAAGCATGATGTCACCATGGAAATGGGTGGTCTCTTTCAAAATATTGACAAGGATAAAGAGACCAATAAGTAGATGAGAGAGAAGGTTGATATCTTATCAGCCTATATGTAGAAATGGGTACAATCTCCACTGGATGATCAAGAAATAACAACATCATTTACCTCAAAAGTCATAAAGAATGTTGAGGATTTAAAATGTAGGGGATAGGAAACCAAGAAGTGGGAGGATGGGATGGTAAAATTGGAAACAAGGTCATTAGGGATATCATTGGTGTTAGGAAATAAGAGATAAAATATGTGGAATAATCCCTTACAGAATCACAACAGTAGAAACTAATATGCAGAAAATATTACAGATCTCAAATAAAAGTGCATAATAAATAACACAACATAGAGAGACAATATTTAACGTGGTTCACCCAATTTGGGCTACGTCCACCAAGAATCACTTGCTCAGATTTTATTACCAGCCTCCACTCTCTCAATACAATACCTAAATCCATTTGGAGCTATGCTCAACAAACTCTATAGAATTCACACCCAAATTCAAAGCACATCTACAATACATTTTCTTGTCTATCTATCATATGCATAAGACCATATAAATAGACAATTGCTTAAGCAGTTTGATACAAAACCGTGGGTATCAAAACCATGGGCAAAAACCATGGGCCCAAAAATAACCCATAATGGTTACCCATCACCCATGGGTTAATAAACCACCCATGAAAATTTGCTTTGGGGGCTTCTCCCCGAGTCCCCATCGATCGGGGGCTTCACCCTCCCGAACCCTTGACCCGCTCACCTGGCAAGCGGGACCGTCATAAAAATACCGAATGTAACACATAGAAGGTGTACCACACTCTAACATGAAAACAAGCTCCACAAACATAACAACTGGATGTTATAATCATGTTTCTGAACAAATTGAAATAAGAAAAACCTTGATTGATAAATATTAGAAAAATATCGACTATTGGAATGGATTAGTTCTAAAAATTGAAGCCATAGTAGACTTGGGAGATGAAGTGGTGGAGAGATAAGTAATAGCTTCCGAGATTACAAAGGTAGATAACATGAGTATAAAGGGGCAATATAACTAAGGATTAAAACCTTGAAGAGGTGCATAAAAAATTTCCAAGACATAAGTGAGAAAACATGGAAGAATGTGGATGACATTGATTAAAATCCACGAGAGGATGCTCCCTCTAAAAGACACATACACCCCAGGATCAACAAATGTAGATACATTGGTAGATATTTTTCAACAATTCATTGTAGGGGAGTTATACCCTCCAAAATATTTTGATTATTATTCTATGCAAAAATTCATTCATTTAGAAAGGTACATCAATAAATTAGTCAAGGTCAATAAAAAGAGAAAGGCTATTTCTAATGAGTTCAATAATATTATTTCTAAGAAAGAAATAGTTTTCCTCTACCATGCAGGGCCAAATGAGGACCCCATTTTGGGGATGTTTGAATGGTTTGATGTATACAAAAATAAGCTAGAAGAAGAAGTAAATAATAAACAAATATATCTCAACCCTCCCTAAGCATTTCCTTATTCTTTGTCCCCTTCCCCATTATTTATTTCTTTTTATTCATTATTCTTGTAAGGAGAATCAAAATGATTTGATTATCATATATAATTTTTTTTTTTTTTTTTGAGAATACATGGAATAATAGTAGTTGTATAAGAAGACAAAATATTTTAATAAAAAAATAAAGGAATATTCTCCATTTCACCATGGGTTTCATCATGAAGCACAACTGTTCCAACCAAGCAAATCAAAATGGCATATTTTTCAGTTTGGGTGTTTCTCCCATCATGATTACAAATTAGGGACCACAACCCCGTGTGTACCTTATTTTTAGTGTGCCATGGGTTATTTGGGTATATCCCATATAGGAAATTTTTGTATAAAAGTGAAGTCTTGTCTCCACTTTAAAGGGTTCTAATTTTGGGTTTCAACTAGGGTGATTGCGTCTTGTATGGTCACCAGTAGGCATTGAAAGCATTTTCACATGTCTCCCTTATCAATTGAATACACAAAACTAATTTGTTATGTATAAGTTTGATGTTTCCAAATGTACATAGATATATAATCAAAAATCTTACACTCTTTTGCTGTAATTTTGTGTCTATCATATCAATGAAATATAAAGAAGCATATTTCAAAGCATTATCGAGTTTGTTATTGAATGGATGTTGTTTTGTAGTGTTACTTAGCAATGTTTGTTTCAGTTGTAAAATTCCTTTTTGTAATGGCCATCTGGAAATGAATATTTTTTTCTGTAAGGGTATCTTGGGTTTTATGGATTTGATATAATATATGCATGAAGTTTTAATCACAAGTGTTTGTGTTAAGGTTTCAAATATTACATGGTAATGTTTACACAAATTGGGTATCCATAATTGTATATAACCACCGAGAGTTCATGCTATTTTTATTTATAACTCTACGTGCAATGCGGGGATATCAAAATGAAATGGTGAACACTATTTTTCTCCTGATTAGATCCCCATCCCTATGTTTCATCTAATTTTTGTTCTACTACTTTGTCCTACCCATGCAAGCCACATTTCCTTCACATACTATAAGTGAGTTTGCCCCTGATTTTAAAAGCTAAGAATTATGAATATTTTTTTCATTCCAAGTTAATATCGACACTCTTTAAATGATGTCCAAATTCACATCCCATATGTATTTAGTAGCTTGTGTCTAAATTCTAAATATGCGCAGTGTTTCTATGACAACTCTCTTGAGTGAGCATTGCATTTTGTGGATATACTTTCTTCAGATTGACTTGCCAAGAATCATAGGGGAGATTGAATCATAAGATCCTTCCCCCTTTCAAGCTACCATCTAGGTCCTCTCACCCTAGTTCAAGAAGATCCAAAAATACCATGATACTAGCTAATCCCTTTATACGTTCTTGTCATCCATTTCCAAGACTTGGTCATGGAAGAATGCTAGATTTATCCCTGGCTACAAACAACATACATCAAACATCTATCATTCTTCTTGTAGTTACCCTTTCAAAATAAGAGTTGAGCAGCTGGGGTGTAAAACTCAAAACCAACATACTCACCACGAGTTTCTTTTTTAGTGGTGGAATCCTTCCACAACAAGGGCATCCCCATTTTTGTGTGTCATAATGATTCTTCTAGTCGATGTGTTTCTCATTATCATGCCAACAAATACCCTTGTTTATGCCATCCTTTGTCAAAAATACACAAATAAATTATTTAGAAATTTGAAACATCATTGAGTATGTAAAATAATCAACAAATTCATTATCAAAATTTTCATCACTAAGATGAGTATCAATGTACACTATTAACACCTAAAATGTAATAAGGAATATGAGTAGTTTATATGGTACTAAAGTGTTGATACAAAAGTTGTATTATTAGTTTTGTGTAAATTTATTTTGTGAATGTTTATCATAATTATACCATAACTTGAGTGTGTTATCATGTATTTTTGCAAACCCAAAAATTCAAACTTGAACAATGACAACCAAGCCCAAACATAAAATTTTCTTGAAAATCCCCTAAACCTATCTCTAAGTCAGTCTACCTTTTATATCATGCCTACTTTTACCTTACGAATCATCCATTTAGGATGAATAATAATATTGTGGTGTTTGAAGTAAAGTAGCAAGGTCATTCATCTCATTCGAGAAAATTCAAAAATATCAAAAATTGTTGCAAAAGCTTTGAATGTGGGAAGAATGTTTTAGTTGGATTTTGTTCAATGAAGTGATCAAGCACTTGTAGCCAAGGATACAACATAAGCTCAAATATGACATCAAAGACTTAGACATGTGAGTTTTTGCTATCTCAACACACTTCATCGATACAACATGGTTAGGGGTTTTCCACCTCTAAAAAAGGGTAAAGATAATTATCAACATTGTTTAAGAGGAAAACAACACAGAGCACCCTTAAAACATAGTACATTTTTGGCTAAGGCAAAACTTGACTTGGTGCATACCGATATGTACGGACTAATGGGACCTAGCCATTATGGGTTTTAATATTTCATGCTCTTTGTTGATGATTTTTAAGGAAAATCTGGATATATTGTCTTTGTACAAAAGACCAAGCTTTTGAAACTTTCAAGAAGTTTAAAGCTCTTGTTGAAACAAAGTTTGGTAGGAAAATAAAAAACACTCCACTCAGATTGAGGGAGAGAATACACCAATAACGAGTTCAACGATTTTTTGGAAACACATAGAATTCTTCGTCAAATGTATGGTGTTTTTGAAAGGTAAAATCTTACTATCATGGAAATGGTGTGATGTATGAATGATGATGCAGGTTTATCAAAAACATTTTGGGCCAAAGTAGCTAAAAAAATCTATCTACTAAATAAAGTTCCCATTGTAGCTCTTAATGGAGTAACACCATAGCAAACGTGGTTATGACATAAGCCATCTATCTCACACCTTAGATTTTTTGGATGTAAAGCTAGTATGCACATTCCTAAGAAAAAAAAACTAAGCTTGATATGAAATTAGAAAACTTATGTTCTTGGGATACGGTAATGAAGAACTTTGCTACAAACTTATGGATCCAAGAAAAAGAAGGGTATAAACTAGTTGGGATGTTGAGTTATTTGAGAATAAATAAGTAGATATTCCTTCCACACACTCATAATATGAAAAAATCATCCCTATAGTGAAAAAGAGGATGGTAATCACTTTGATGACAATAGTGATAATGGGGAAAATGGTGAAATTTAATCACCCACGGGAACCACTAAAAGTATGCCTAAATGGTATATACGTATGATTAGAGATGAAAAATTGGATAATGTCCTCAAAACATCTACCAATGGAATGAGGAATCGTAGTATGGATCGAAATCATATCAACTTATCCTTAATGAGTAAAGTTGTTGAAACTAATGAGTCATCCACAGTTTCAGAAGCCCTACAATCTAAATCTTGGAAAGATGTTATAGATGCAAAATATAAGTCACTTATGAAAAATGATACATGACAAATTATAGATCTTCCACTAGGGAAAAATCCAATTAGATGCAGATGGATCTTAAAAATGAAGTACAAAGTAAACGGCAAAGTTGATAAACACAAGGCTAAAATAGTTGCTAAGGGATATGCTAAAAAGAAGGCATTGACTATGAGGAGAACTTTTCTCCCACAACTAAGATAAAAAAATTTAGGTTAATCTTTTCTCTAGCTGCACAATTTGGTTGGAAAATACACCAAATGGATGTGAAAAGTGCCTTTCTTAATGGTGATTTACAAGAAGAAGTTTACATGACTCAACCAGAAGGTTTTGTCATACTAGGTAAAGAGGAAAAGGTATGTAAATTCATAAAATAACTATATGATTTAAAGTAGTCTCCTAGGGCATAGTACATAAAAATCGATGAGCATATCATTCAACATGGATTTAATATGTGCTCATAAAATCCTAATATCTATCTCAAAAAACAAGGGGGATATAGTGATTGTTGTAGATATGTCGATGATCTAGTCATCACTAGAGGTCCAATGAGGATTATTAAGTAAAAAAAGAAAGATATAACATGATCATTTGACATGATCGATTGTCTTGGACTTGAAGTTTGGTAAAGAGAAAATCATATCTTTGTATCACAATTGAAATACGCCAACACAATGCTTGAGAAATTCAATATGATGGATTTTTAGCTAATTACCACACCTATGGAGACAAGACTTCAACCTGTCTTGAATAGATCCATTACCACAAGAAAATGTAACTCTCTATCAACAGTTAATAGAGAGTCTCATCTACTTGACTTACACTAGGCTAGATATAATATATCTTTGTCGGCTATCTTTCACATTCATACAAGAACCAAGGGTTTCTCACCTGGAAAACAAAAAAGCAAATATTGAGATACATTAGACGAACTATGGACTATGACCTAGAATACAATAAGAACAATAACTTTTTCTTGACAAGATATTTAGATTCAGATCATGCAGAAACATAAATGACAGGAAATCCACTTGAGGATTTTTATTATTTTTGGATCGGACCAAAATCATGGGGGAGTAATAAGAAAACTTATGTTTCAAGGTCCTCCATAGAAACCGAATATCATGTAGTAGGTGGATCTTTATGTGAAGCGATATGGCTCCAACATATACGTGAGGGATTGGGAATACCATAGAAGGATCCAACTATCCTATATGCGATAATGAAGGAGTAGTAAAACTTGTTCAGAATCCAATTTTTCATGAGCTCACCAAACACATTGAGGTGAAAGTACATTTCATTAATGAACATGTTCAAAATAAAAACATCCAACTCCAAAATTTCCCAACAAATATGCAACATGCAAAGTTATTAACAAATTCACTTTCTCAAGCTTTAGAGAATTTATCTCATGCTCACTTGAGACCAGAGCCGAATTAAGGGGGAATGTTAGAAATACTACTTAACATAATTCATTATTAGTATACATTTGAATAAATGTAATAAGTTAAAGTATTTAATTTTTTAATGTAACTTAAGTCAATAGGTGTTAGTTGTCATTAGTTTTTAGTTAACTATGAGATAGGGTCTCATCCCTATGTTTGTGGGAAACTTATATTGTGTGTGTACCCAAATATATCCTGGAAGTATTTACTAACAAAAATTAGGGGCAATATGCTATTTCTACATATAACTTAGTTTAGATAATTCGATCCATTTTTATGGACTGGATAGAAGCTGCTCAATGTGTATATACATTGCAAATATTTCCATTATTTTGTAATCTTCATATTTTCATATCAATAAAATTTTCAAGATCCACCCTATTTGGTCAATAATAATGGCTAAGTCAATGCAAAAGGATCAACGATGTCCCCTGGGGCATGGATCAAAGTGTTGAGCTGTGTTTGCATTCCATAAGTAGCTCGGGTGGCACATGCGGTGGCTTGATTTAGTAAAGAATTCAAAGGAAAGGAGCCCATTCAAGAAAATCTCCCTTAAGGACCATGATCAAAAATTTATTCATCAAAAATAGATAATCCCTTCCCTTCTATCTCTCTCCATGTTATAATTTTCAATTGAGAATGTACTTTTGATATTTCTTCCTATTCACTTAAGTGACTATTAGTTAAAACATTGTAAGAGTCCTTTTTTCAATAAAAAGAAAAATAATCACTTCCTAGGAATATGAATGGTCACAAGTGATCATGATGTTAGTGTAGGATTTATTTTCCTCACTTTATTTTTATTATCCTACTCAGGATATTCCACCTCACTTGGAGTTTCCCTACACTTATGGGATATGTTTTCTTAGGTGTACACTTGACTACACTATTCTAGGTGTTGGTTACCACTTGACTACACTATTCTAAGTGTTAGTCACCACTTGAATACACCATTCTAGGTATTGGTTACCACTATTATAGGTGGAGATTGCCATGATTCTAGGAGGAGGTTACACATTCACCTCCTATATGTACATATCTTGCATTATTCTATTTGATCGTATTGAGTTGGAGCTATTTATATGTTATTGCAATTATCGATCTTGTATTTTCTTAATTTTCAGTCTTGTATGCTTACATTTTTATGTCTTGGAACAATTCATATCTCGCATCATTCACGTGTGCATTCTTCAAACTAGTAGATATGTTGCGCTTCTCCAATATAGGATACGTGAAGAATGATGTGGGGGTAGATGAAAGGATAGATTGTAATGCTATAAATTGGAATGGCTTCTCCATTCCAAGGGGTTGGAAATTGTTAATTGAATGTATTTTGTTGAGAGTTCCACTTCTACATCAAGAAATAAAAGCTTTAATTCTTCTATTTATTTTTTTATGTTCCTCTACTCTCTCTTTCCAACTTTGCATATATGATAATCTTGTAAAACCAAGAAAGGTGTTTGCACCTTTGATGAATGAATTCATGGAATTTTGTGTCTATGATTTGTTTTTTCTTATCATGGTTTGAATTTTTGTATTCTTCTAATTGAATGTAGACCTACTCTAGTTATTGTTGATGATAATTTGATAGTGCCTACTCATAAAAATAAACCAATCTCTCCTAATTTCCCCAACTCCCCTTTACCTCTCTTCACTACAACTTCCTCCCTTTTACCTCATACAAGCACTTTTCCGTAGGTTCAGTGGAGTGTTCTTGTGTGATCCCCAACCTATTGGCCACCCCAAAACATTAGATTAGTGGAGCCTCCCCATACATAAGAAGGAGGGGCTTAGCCCCGTATTGTTGGTGAAAACCAAAAATTTTCCACACAACAAATTATTTCGCCAAGTTGTAAATATTTGACTATCCAATTGTAAAGGAGATGCTAGAAAATCAATCATTAATATACTATATTGAATTTCAAATTCTTTAAATCTTACACTAAAAACTTAGAGGAAAAATTTGGTACACTCAACGAATATTTGTTCATATTTCCAAGTAAATAAAAAGCATGGTATGTACACAACATTTAATTTATTCAAGGAAGGGGATTTTCTAAAATATTCTAATAGTAAAGGCAAGGGATTTCCTAAAGTCTATCAAAAAAATTATGTGTCTCTGTGTATACACATTTAATGATGGTAAGGTGGTGTATTGGTGGTGGTTAGTGATGAGTGAGTGTTATTTCCTTCTAATAATTCCTCCACATACCCCATATGGTGGTGATGATGTCAATTCCAATTACGGTGGTAGAACCACATGTACACCACATAAATGAGAATTTGAATTTGTTTTGCAAAGTAAGTGCTACAAAAATGGTAATAATATCTATTAAAAATTCCATGGTAATTAATATCTATTAAAAATTCCATCCACACTAGGTAATGAAACACACAATAAAGGGATGAGAAAGAGCTTACAACTATGGATACCATGCCAAAAATGTGTATGGTCTAGGTAGTTTCCACGATTCCTAGAGGGAGTACCAAGCTTGTCCCATGCATTGAATTTCTACATAAAACCCACACAAATGGTATCTTGCTGGCCTCGATGCCTAAGGAAATATATTATAATTGTTTTTGTTTAGAATAGCCAAATTTTCAATGGAAATGTAAAAAAATGCCATGGAGAATAATTTTCTAACCATTCCTAGCATTTTGATTCTTCTAATCAAAACCTAATGGTGATTCTTGACTCACCATATCAATACAGATGCTTGGAAGAGAAAAAGGGGCCAAATGAAAAAATCAAGGCTCCTTTATAAAAAAGTTATCAATTATAGGGGCTTCTAAATCATAAAATGAATTGAACATCACCTATTTGACTTTCCTCACTATTTTCATGTAACACTTAACCGAATAGAAAATGAACTCTTGGTGGTTATTCTAAATCCATGAAAGATGTTCAGAGAATATATACGGTATCAAGGAATATATTTGATCATATTAAAATATTGGGGAATCCTTAAATTTTTAAAAAAATTTATTAAGATATAATATGTCATGTTTTTTTTTCGCTATTGATTCCTAGGAAAAGGCCCTACTGTAAAAAAATACATGAGGAACCGGTCCATGATAATACCTTTCATCAGTGGACTCCCATAAAATTTTCAAGCACATTATCATGCTTCATAGATACAAAAATAAATGGGAAAGCACTTGTAATCAACATAACTTCACTCATAGTAATAACCTTTTATATACAATTATATATTCTAACCACTATTTTAAGTGAATAAGAAAAAACTAGAGCCTAATACAAAATAATATTCACAAACTTGAATTCTCCTGCATAAAGACGGTGGCACCGCAAGAAAGGCTAATCCCTTTTTCCACTCAAAGTGATACTTCCTCTATGATATCCACATCTGAGTCACCTTTTCTCTACGCTAAGGATGAGGATGGATCCACGTAACATTTAGGAATCACCACCTTAGCACTCACTGGACGTTCTAAACCTTGATTATATATAACCACCTCCATCCCACGCATAACTATCTCGCACACCCCTCGTTAAAGAATGGATATTGAATTATAATATGATCATATACTCCTTTAGCTTCATGTTATCTTTATGGAGAATAAAATGCCCCAAGGAATTATACAAAATATTAGCAAAGACTCAACCCTTGTGCCATATCAAACACATTTCTCTGTCTAATTGACTTATTGGAGTCAAGCATTATCTTCCTCATACTTTCAAAAATGTCTACCTCCTCCTCTTTAAATATCTCCACAACCAACAAAATTTTTCTTAACATATCCTCATGGATGCATTCTGATTTTCCCATCCATCCATGAAGAAAAAGACTCCCCTACCTCATTGCTAGTCAAGGCACTTTGCCTCTTCCTTCTCATCCCGAACTTCATGCCCCTCGAATTCTTTGTTAAAACCACCTATTACCACCATAGAGATACAAAAAGAAATTCCATCAAGAAAAAAAAAATAGATAGGGAAAAGGAGAACATGTCCAACACCAGATTTAAAATTTCACCAGCACACCTCACATGAATGGAGGAAAATGAATAAGTACTGAAGATCCTCAGTAAGATATCCCAAGCCTTGTTATCATGATACGTATATTAACCACAAATAACTGATGCCAACACACTACTCGACCTCATGATTTTCCACGACACTTGCATCATTTATGATTAGAGACATGCCATTACTTGGGAAGTTCTCCTCCCAATTGTGCCTACTCAAATACATATCTTCCTAGACATTCACACCCCAATTAGCAAGGTGGTTAACAACACTATTCCCATATCTTTTAACATGGGATATCCTTAACTCTAAGAAACAATACATGACAACCTTAATCTTCTTACCTATTGGTTGTAGCTTCTAGGAACAAGGAAGCCTATCTTGGGCCATACCAATAATTACTTTTGAATCTCCTTCAATCCATAAACGAGACCACTTCTTCTTTCGGCCTCTAATAAACCAAAAATGAGAGCCATCCCATCCGCTTTATTATTTGAGGAGATCCCACAATCCGCAACCATGTCTAACATCATTTGAAAATGAGAATCTCTAAAAACACAACCACAACCAGCTCTTCCGGTTTTCCTTTAGCTGCACCATAGAAATTCAATTTAATCTATCCTTCTTCAGGTGGTCTCCAAAGATTTAACCGAATTTCCCTACTCCTATTATTAGGAGGAACTAAATCATATTTCAAGGAATTAAAGACCACCTTCCACATAATATTTTGTCTTTAAAGCATCTACACTCCAAATAATTACATTGCGATTTAATAGACTCATAAAGTATACCTTTAATTCTATTACAGATTTGGCAAGTAGAAATATTAACATCTTGAAAAACTCTCATATTCCGTTCCATCCATAAACCTGAAATGACTACTATCGTGGTAAGGTCCCACAACGATTGAAGGCCCTTATGAGACACCTTCCAATTCCATTAGGAGATCGGATCCTCAACTGATCTCGGAGAACCCAATTTACTCTCCACTACTTCCAAACTTGATGGGAATAAGAGTAGTGGATAAAAAGATGGTTACTTGATTCACCCTAATATTCACAAAGATAGAAAAAGGCTAGACCATGGAAGCCCGTTTTCATCATATTATCATAAGTTAGACACTTTCCTAAAGATACAATCCACATAAAGATATTATCTTTAGGAAGCCCTTCGCTTGCCAAATTCTATTTTTGGGAAGCATATATATTTAGGCCTACCCTTATAACTTACATAAAGGATAACATACATATCCTTTACCGTTACCTCCCTAGATTTCAACCCAACCCAAATGAGGCTATATTCCACACTTATATCGGGACATGGGTAGGAATGAAACATATTCACCATATATTCCACTCTTTTTGCATCAGCCATCTCATCCATAGGATCAAACCATCTTTGACCCCATCCATCAATCTAATCTAATTATTAACCAAGGAGCCCCACTTGATCATTGACACATCCTTGAAAGTTATTAGGGCTGGCCGGGTGCCAATTTTCTTCCAAAAATTTTACCTTATTAGCGATCCGAGGCTACCATTTCAAACCTTGAACTATATAATACCTGTAAATTTTGATAAAATTCTAAATTCGAACCGGAAGGAAGTTCTTCTTTGGAAGAAAATTTACTTTGGATCTTGATGCTCTAAATACTTTCTCCTTATGATTATTTTCCACAAATTCTCTTTGTCAACATAAGTTCTCCACAAAAATTTTGATCCCAAAGCTTTGTTAATAAAAAAATTTCCTAAATCCTAAGCCACCTTCTCTTTTTAGGAAGAAGACCTCATAAAAAACAACCAAGTAAAACTTCTTTATATCTTCAAATCCATTCCAAAAATACCCCTTTGTAAATTTGTAATACTTTTAGAAACTTTTACGACATTTTAAAAAGAGACATAAAATAATATGGGATGGCTTGCAAAGAATAAAAAATCAACTCGACTCTTCCAACCAAGGTTAACGACTTACCCTTCCGGGAGGAATTTTTTTTTGAATGCAATCTACTACCGATTTCAGAGATCTTTCCCACCACACCACTAATTAGGGGCATACCCAAGTATGAACTAGGTAAAGACCCAATAGACAAGACAAATATATTTGCTATCCTACATTGTAGTTTAGAGTCCACATTTATGAAATAAATAATATATTTAGTAACACTTACCTTCTTCCCTGCAACCTTTTTCATAAGCTGTCTAAAATCTCCTATTTTTTTAGATTCATCCATAGAAGGATCCCCAAATAGAGTAGTATCATCAAAAAATTGTGAGTTAGTCACAAGATCAATTCTTGAAGAGATAATTAGACCCTTCAACTCCTTCCGAACCACCAACCTACGAATAGCTCTAGACAAAGCTTCAACCACAATAATGAAAAGAAAAGGGGAAATTAGGTTGAATTGCCTAAGTCCCTTGGAAGAAAAAAAAAGTGCCCAAACTTGAACTTCATTTATCAACACATATAACTTTGGAGTAGAAAAATAGTTCTTAACCATTTAAATCCAATCCAAAGGAAAGCTAAAATTTATAAGAATAACTTTCAAGAATATCCAATTTACTCTGTCATACGCTTTCATCATGTATAACTTGATTATCATACCCAAATTCTTCTTGTGGCTCAAAGAATGTATTTCTTCATGAGAAATCACAATCCCATCCGAATTTTCTTACCTTCTACAAACCCATTATGACTTTCCGAAATGACCGATCTTAAGAAATATTTTAACCTTAAGGTCGAAAATTTAGAGACAATTTTAGAGATACCATTACATAACGTAATCGATTTGGAAAACATAAAAATACTAAGCATCTTAATTTTTTGGAATCAAAGTAAAAACAAAGAATTCCATTATTTCGAATAGCTCTTTTCTTCCTACATTCTTCCACTACTGCCCACACATCTTACCCTACAATGTGCCAATTTTTTTTTTTTTAAAAACCAATCTGAAACCCATCGGATCGGGAGTCTTGTCACCTCCAAGACTAAAAAAACATCCCGACCTCCTCCAAAGTGAGATGGGAAGTATTAACCTTTCAAATCCCCTCCTTTAATATTTTAGGAATGCTAGAAAGTAAAGCTTCTTCTTTGGCCAACCATAAGCCCTCATCTACGAAAGTAAATTCTTGAAGAAGGAAACACTTTCCTCTCGATCTTCTCCAAGTTAGTGATCACTTTACTAGAAGGGAGGGATAATTGATCAATCTTATTCAGATTTCTCTTGACCGTAGTGGATAGATGAAAAAAAATTATATCCCCTTTTTTTAGCCATCTAAAATTCTTGAAGAAGGAAACACTTTCCTCTCTAATCTTCTCCAAGTTAGTGATCAATTCACTAGAAGGGACGGATAATTGATCAATCTTATTTAGATTTCTCTTGACAGTAGTGGATAGATGAAAAAATTTATATCCCCTTTTTTAGCCATCTAACCCTTGATTTTTTCTTTGAAAACATCTTTTATATGCTTAGAATTTAGTCTAGATGAGCCAATCCTTATTTTTATTTTGTAAGAAAGATATCCGAAGCACCTTCCTTCATGATAGCTTCCTAAATAGCCTTGAAATATAAAGCATACTCATTTTCTTGTGAAACAACTTTCCAAAGGACTGTTTATTCCACTTCGAGATTCATCTTTCACATGCTTCATCTTACTAAAAATGTAAAAATATTTCTACCAACTACCTTTACTCGCACCAATATTTAAGATTCTGTTCAAATTAAGGATCAAGAAACCACAAAAATAGACTAATAGGAGAGTGATCTAACCTTGCAACCTTCAATATATCGAGGAAAATCTATAATTTTCCAATCCCCATTCAGATTTGATTAGAAATATATCTAGTCTTTCAAGGATGAAATCCACACCAGTTCTTCTATTATTCCATGTTTGGGATCCATGTCTAATAAAGCTAAATTATTACAAAATTCCATGAAATCCAAAGAGATTTGAGGGATAAAATTTTTCCCCCTCTTTTTTATTTAAAATTTAAAATTTCATTAAAATCCTCCAAAAACACTTTAGTTATACTCCATCTCCAAAATGTTGGTCGAGCCACCCAACAATCCTTTTTCTCGTCAACTAAGATTGGCCCATATACATTAACTAATGAGGACTTATCATGAGAGATAAAATCCAAACATTTCACAACAATAAACCATTTACATTTATCCATCACATTACCTCTAAATTTTATTGGATTCCAAACCATTTCTAGACCCCCTAAACTTCCAATAATATGAACAACAACCATCTCACCCTTAAACTATATATTTTTTTCGGCCATCAGACGAAGAAAATCAACACATGACCTTCTTTGCACCCGACTTCCCGAGGTTGTTCCAAGATAGCCGATGTAGAATAGAAATGGATGTGTATGTGTGATGATGATGGATAAGCTAATGAGGTAACCTTATATCTTTGACACACAATAACGAGATCTATGAATCTAAGGCAAAGAATGCTCTCCTAACTGAAGTGGCGTGATGGATCAATCTGATATGATAACTGCTTAAAGACTCCAAAGTCAATATCGAGCTCTGCCAAGATTATATTCATTAGTTGTTGAACACACAGAAAGTGACCTACATGTACCTCATATAGATTTCCATACAAGGTCATGGAAGTAAGAATGAGAGGCGTAATGAAGCCACAGGGACTATGGACGATTCTTTGGTCTAGTCAGAAAGTCTTAGCTTGATTGGCTACTATGTTCAATAATGAAAGCTATGCAATGATATTAGATAGAAGTGGTGATGATCTAAATACTGATGCATGCAAACTAGTGTCAATATCTAATTGGTTAGTAGGCCCGTTGGGTTGTGGGACCTGAGGATCACAACTGAAAACTCATGGAGGTTGTGGCCCTATTATGGTCATGCGTGTAATCAAACCCTGTTGCTAGGAGCAGTCCAATAATCATAGGCTTGATTAGATGTGATGTTTAACATGTTTAGTTGTTATATTTTCTTAGAGAATGTAGTAGATGTGCATAATACTATTAGATGTAAAATTTTATCAATGTCTATTATCAACTCCGACCCGTTGGGTTGTGGGACCAAAGGATCACAACCATACATATTTTCTTGTTGTGGGCCATTGATGGTCATGTAGAATGAATTGAAATGATCTTGGTAAAACAAAATAATTATAAAAGGAAATCTAATCTATGTTTTTGGCATTTTCACAATATATCAGAGAAAAACAATGAAAACAAACTAATCTAACAAAAGTAAATGTTTTTGATATTTTCTAGTTTTTAAGCAATGCATTCTAATCTAATAAACAAACTAAAGACAAGTAATCAGCTAGATGTAGCTAGTTACTTATGCGAATATGTGAATCTAAATCTAAAACAAATAACCTAATTTAATCAAAACCCTTCAAACCCTACCTCAGAGGTGAAGAACAAATCATAACCCTAAAAGAGCTATTGTTCTCCACAACTTCCCGATAATGTTGAAGAACAAGCTTTCTAATGATTTGATCTACTTGTAATTTCCTAATCAATTAAAATGAGTAATCTTACTAGTTTATTTGATATGTAATTGAAATTAATGATTTGAAATTGATAACTTGACAAATGAAGCAAAAAAATAATAATTCCAACCTAGAGAAGCAAGAGATTTGGCTAATCTAGTTGTATCTTTATCTATCCCCTTAGTTTGTTCCTTTCTTTCTTTGTGTCTTCATATAAGTCCAAGGAATTGAGAATGCAAGAACAACAATAGAAGAAAATCTTAAGCGATGGTAGCTTGAAGGTAGTCTGGTTGTAATGTAAGTAAAGAGAGATAACGCAAGAGATCTGAGCTTGGCTATGCAATTCCTAATAGGATTGTGGAAACAATACTATACAATATACACCAAAATTCTCGGACCTTTTACTTGAACACACAAATGGAATATATAAGAATTGGGGTTGGGATGTGCCTTCATGCATAAGGAAAGAAGAGGCAATTCCAACTAACTAAAGCACATGCAAAAATAGAAGAGAGAAGGAGAACCAAGCAATCAAAACTATTTTTAGAAAATCGATTCATAAACGCATCCTAAAAGTGAAGTTAAGTGAATCATCACATGTTAAAAAATGCATGAAAAATATGGAAAAATCATTCAGATCACCGCCCTACTGGCGGTGGTTTGAGGCTAACCGCTGCCCTGGGAAGGGTGGCGGTCCTAGCACTAAAGGCCAAAACATGCACAAAATGAAGTGGGAAGCTGGAAAAAGTGTGGAAAAGATAAGTAAGGATGTCTAGGCTACAAATATACACTACAGATGGGTTTAGGAGCTCGAACATCTTCTAAAAGGACATGAATCATCATTAGGGACTTTTGTAATTTTTTCGACAATGTAGCACATGTAATTTTGGGTGTGTATATATTTCCCCCTTGGAGAAGCATCTTAGCCATGAAAAGGCATAAAACGTAGAGTCCGAGTATGGCGTTCCTGAAATGGGGAGTTAGAAGCTATACCTGACATGCCCGTGTGTCAAAACATTGCCGTCAAGCTCTCGATACCTACAAGAGGGAAAGAAGACTCAAGTGTAGATAGATAAAATATCGAAAAATAAACACTAAATCAAAATGACAAGAGGACTTACCATTTGTGTGGGGATATAGAGATATACCTGCGCTAACGCTCTAGCCCTGTGAAAACATACACTCAAAATGAGGTCAAAATAATATATATATATATATATACATTTTCTAATTCATTTGCGCTTATTTGATTTGTTGATTTTGGAGCTTTGGACCCACAGTGACCATTTTCGATGAGAGTACAACTGAAACAACTGTTATGAGATTGTGATCATGCCTCTATGAGTGGGAGATCAACTATGTGTTCTAAGGTTGTTTTTTTTCACTTTTATGTTTTCAAACCTAAAATGTAAAAATGTTAAAAAGTTTACCTAGGGGGATCATTTTCAAAATTTATTGTCTTAAATGAGTCTCTAGGGGGCGCCCATAGGGCAGTCTTTTATTTTGTTCAAAATGGTCTTTTTGTTTTGTGTTTTTGAGCATTTTCTAGGGTTAAAAGACGTATTTGGGAAATGGTCCAGGACCGCCGCCCGCACTAGGTGGCGGTTCGAACAAAATGACCAAAATGCATGCTAACTTGATTTTTTTGGATTTTTGATGTTTTTTCATGTTTTTGGTGAGCTTATCCTTTGATATACATTACTAACTTTCTCTTTTTCGTGTTTTGGTGAATACGAGAAGGAGGAGTACATCCGTTGGAGTCGCGAGAGGGAGTGTGATTGGCTCCAAGGATTTTGGATCAGTTGACTCAGGATGAGATGGACACTCTATAGAGGGCGGGTATTTGGAGGATTACATGGGTGCCCCATGTCACTCTTGCTAGTCACATACTGTGTGACTTGTTTTCTTACTGGGATGCAAACCAAAACACTTTCTAGTTACCAAGTTGGGGTGAGTGGACCATCACCTTGGAGGACGTATACCGCATTCTTGGACTCTTGATACTTGGGAGGAGATTGACCCTGAAGACAATAGGGTCCAGATCTGAGATCACTCAGTGGGCCACATAC
The DNA here is from genome assembly GCA_018340775.1 of Taxus wallichiana var. yunnanensis. Lineage (NCBI taxonomy): Eukaryota > Viridiplantae > Streptophyta > Pinopsida > Cupressales > Taxaceae > Taxus > Taxus wallichiana. The sequence continues at coordinate 298,332 of JADAXU010000137.1, forward strand.
ATGGGGATGCAACGGTCTCTTCTGGTTCGAAGAAGGGGATCAAGGTCCAATCCATTTCCACTGCTTTTATTCCTAACATACATAGAGCCATCATGGGCATTGTTTCTTCACAATTGATCGGGGACAAGGGAGGTGACACCCTCATTTTATGTTGGGCTCCCATTATTGCATAGATCGAGGGGCATGACCGCATATACGCCTGGGGAGAAGACATCCTAGGGACTACCTATCATGACCTTTATAGGGTAGTCGGGCTATAGGGACAGTCCACCGAGTCATCCCATCACTTGGTTGTGAGCTGGGTCTATGAGTAGGTCACCCCTTATGGGAGGGGAGTGCTAGTATGGGATCCGAGAGCTGTCAAGGCCATCCGGTGAATGGGGATCAGCCAGTGGCCTCTTTGACTATGGTAGACATGGTTTCCACACCCTATTAGAACATGGAATGGTTATAGGGGTAGGAGGTAAACACAATGGTACCTTGCTCTACCACAAGAAAATTAGTTGACAGGGTAGGGAGAGTTGAGATTCATCCATTCGATCGAGGTTCCTCAGCAGTTTGGCCTCCCTTATGTTGACATACTTCCTCCAGTGGTACCAGTATACAAGACTATTCAAGAGGCCCGGAAGGGCCCTAGAGGAGATCCTAGATGGATAGTGGTTACCCTAGGTGTTCCTATTATAGTTAGGCATGTGGTTTGCACCCGATGAGCGAGCGGTTGGCGCTCCTCAAGCACCTTTACTCCAGATTGTGGATGTTCCCACTCATAAGTGGAGAGGAAGATGAGAATATTGATGTAGACTCCAAATATGAGGAGTACACAGGAGATGATACCGAGGAGTCGGTGGGAGAGGAGACAAGGGAAGAAGGGTTAGTTGGTGAGGCGGCAAGGCATCCAATATGGAGGAGGAAAGTGACCCTAAGTGGAAGGACACTCAAGATATGCTTGAGAGAGAGAGAGACCACGAGAGGGTCTACTTCCTCAAGATGGAGGGGGAAGATGATGAGTCCATTATGGCATAGTATCTCGCCTCTAGCTTTGGGTAGGCCCCGTAGCCACTAGTAGTAGCCGCATAGCCAACGACCCTACTTGGATGCCTAGATATCCAAATACATTGATACCCTTCCCTTGACCTTGTTAGCTAAAAATTTTAGTTGGTATTTTTTTTTGTTTTTGTAATTTTCTAACTCACTATTTCTTCCTCTTTTCTTGCTTGCAATGACTACATAGGAGTGGCTTTAAAAGAGATCATTCAATGGGTATGTATGGACACCTTCTGATCCCCTTAGGGGAAGACCGAGATGAGTTAGATAATGTTGATTTAGGCCAGCCACTAGCACATGACAAACACAATGATGTGTTTTAACCTGTTTGAAGGATAGTGAAGGTGGTGACCTCTCTTTGTACTTAGGTGGCTGGGTATGAGACAGTAGAGTGACTGATGAGGTGGAGCCATTCTCGCAGTGAGACGATGGCTAGTGGATGCCACCACGAGCACTCACTCCACTCGGTTCATTCTCATCATTTTCATAGCTGTAGTAGGATCCCTGGATGTGGTCCTACACCATCCAAGGGATCCCATAGGGATTGACAGGCCACTGGGAATTTTATTGCTTTGTTAAAATTTTGTTGAGCATTATATGATTTTTGTGTGTATATTTCAGGCTCATTGAGAGCATTTTAATGATGCTTAGCGTGTGATGACATTGTATACAAACTTGAATCACTATGATATATATAGACTCTTCTTTTTGGTTCGGTAATCCATTGTATTTGAGTTGACTTCCTTTTGGCTTATCTCACATGTGTACTCTAGATGTTTAGAATTTCCACTTTTCTATGCTTTTTAGAATGTATGTAGATGTGAATGATAACAAAATGATTTTTTTTTTTGTATTTTATAATGCTGATATATGATAATGCAAACACATTGTAATGCTGAACTTTAGTTTCTTTAAACAATATTTGGTACTTTGTATTGTTTTGGAAAAACTTGGTTATATAGTGATATGATAAGTGAATGAACTTTCCCCACTCCTAACCCCACGCAACCAGTAAGATGTGAGGGCTCAACACCAAGATCCTAGAAAGGGCACAAGTTATGAAATTTTTTGAATGGTAATGATGAGAGAAAGACAAGGTTTTGAAAAACCAAATTGGGACACTACAACCTCACTCTACTCAAGTTCACTTCATAGTTTAGAATGTGAATTGATGATCGGGGATCATTTTTGAAAACGTTCCCTAAACATCCCTAAATGGTGTCGAGGCAGAAGTAGTTCATCTCGAGAGATTTCCAACGACTGTGAGAACACGACAAACGGACATCGGGAGCTCTAGATATGTCTGGTCAAAGTTCGGTCAACAAGAAAGTCAACTTTAGTCAACTGGTCAATATTGGACCGAATCGCACTGTGACACGTGGCTTGCCAACACTCGTCGAATTCGCTCGATTTGCCTATCGGGAGACGACAAGTGGACTACAGGATTATTTCTATTCCACCATTGTATGGGTCGAAATAATATTATATTGGTAAGTCCACGTTCCAAATGGCACCATATATTTCCAAATGCCACATATATAAATATTAATGTTTAATACATTAATATTAAACCATGTTTTACCACGTGGAAAGTGGTGAAGCGGTGGTAAGAGGGCTAGGCCCATACGTGGACTGTCCCACGTGGCAAAAGGAGGATGAAGTGGTTGGGGGCGGTTTATCCAACGTGGTCATTGACCACTTCATTCATGCGGGGAAAGGCTTAAATAAAGCCTAAGGCATTATTATCCCCCACCGCCTAAACATTTGGAACTATTATCCTATGCGCCATTTATGGGATTTTTAACCCATTTCAAAGGTATGCCGTCCAAACATGGGTTGTTAACCCATTTAAATATTTTTATCCACCCACAAAATGTGGGATTCACCCACTTCAAAGGCCCCTCCACATGGGATTTATCCCATTCAAAACAAATGCCAAACAAAATTCGCCAAAAATGTTGGCCGCTGGGATTTGATCCCCCGACCTCCCCGCTCCAAGCCTAATCCTCCAACCAACTCGCCTAGGGGCTTGGGCGCACTATAAAATGGGTCGCTTATTTTTATACTGGAGGTGCAGCACATCAGGTAAGAAGCTAAAGGACAAGTTTGTAGAGAACTTCATTTTTGAAGGCCGTGCACTCAGATTGGGCTTTTGGAGTAAAAATATGAAATGTAGAGAATTTTGAGACGATTCCAACGATGTAAGGTTTGATCTTTTTTGATGATTTTTAACCTATTTTTGGAAGCTTTGAATGCAGATTTTAATAGGGATCTTCAAGACAGCCAGTTGGAAAACACGAATTTCAATGCACTTCTAGTCCGAATTGTGACTTGGTGTAAACATGAAAAGTGTTCAGAATTCAGATTTGATCTCAGAAATATGATTTTTTTTCATAGATTGTTTTTAAATATCCATTTTTAGGTGTTTTTCTAACACTTTTGCAGGGAGATCACATTGTGAAAACACCGTAGGAGCCACGGATCGTTCTTGGGGACATTTCTGCTATTTTTAGAGTTCTTGGGACATTGATCAGCTCATTTGCAGGTTTTGATTCATTATTGGTTGTTTGTAAGAGTTATTGTACTTGCATTGCAATATTATTAATGGATAGGTTCAATCTGAACCCGGGGACGTAGGAATTCCGAACCTCGTAAACAATCTCTTTTATCATCTGAATGTTTCAGTTTTTCTGATTATTTCTTTGCTACACAAGTTTTCCGCACTTCTATGGATGCAAAATAATCAGAATTTAATCAATTTGTGGATTAAGAATACTTAAAATTGGTTAAAAAAATCACGATCTTTGGAAACTATAAAAGTGATAAAAATTACAACATCACGTTTTCGAATCAATTGATTTTCAATTTATCTAGACTTAGATCCACAAATGGCCACTTGGTTGACAAAATCTAGTTTTGAGGTCTTAAGCTCTCTTGGAATTTTTTACATCTAACTCACTTTGTTTTGATTTATGATTTCATAATATTTGAATGAAATGTTTCTAAATTTTAAGTTTGTCAAAGAGACCCCCTACACCTTGCCCGATACTACCAGTAGGAAGTATGGGCTTATCACCATGGAAAAGGCATAGGTGAGTAAGGGAACTTCTCTCCTTTCCCAACCCTACATCACTAGTAAGAGATGCAGGCTCAACACCGAAGGTTGGTAGGGAAGAGAAATGTGTAAAATAAAAATTTTCTGTGGATTTGCATTTGACTTATTTATCTTGTCAAAATGGATAGAATGTTCTTATTTCCAAATATATCTTTATGGGATAGATGTGACACCATGAAGCTTCTAGAACAGACTATAGGAAAGGACACCTAACCTAGAAGAAACTATAAACAGTAACCAAGTATGCAAGCCTTAGTATGGTTACTTGTCAAAGCTTTGTCTTATCTTGTTTGAATTGATTCAATGATGTAGGTAAAAGTTGATGACACTGTGGAGATTTTTAGAGGTATGATTTGAATGTTTTGCCAATGTTTTTAGAAGTTTTTAGGAATTGCTATAAGAATAAGTCCCTTGATCAAATTTTTACAAAATGAATTGGTAGATGAAAATGCAATGCAGATGCAATAATGTACATATGAAAATGTTAATGGATCATGTGTAATACCTCTTCAGGTGAAGAGAGTTCATAGATTTGTTAAACTCCTCACCCTCTAGTGTACATAGGTGAAATGCCCCATTTTTGTAGTCTTCTATTACTTGATATGGACCCAACCACCTGGGTCTAAATTTCCTTCCTTTGCTGGTCTTTTTGTCTATTCGGATGTCAAGTCTTAGAACCAAATATCCCTCATATATTTCACGCTCATAGACTTTCTTGTTGTATTTCCGAGCCATCCGGTCAAGTGTAAATGCTATGCCATTGTTCAACATTGAGTCTAGCCTCATCAAGACTTTCTAGTTGAGAGAGTCACGCTTCTCGATATCCTTCTTCTCCTGAATTCCTTGCAATGAGATACGAAGACTAGGTATTTTGACTTCGAGTGGTAAAACCACTTCTACACCAAATACCAAAGAAAAGGGGGTTTCCCCTGTCAGCGTTCTTACTGATGTCTGATAGGCCCACAAGGCTAGAAAAAGCTTTAAATGCCAATCTTATTTGTTCTCCTTGATGGTCTTAAGGAGAATAGATTTTAATGTCTTGTTTTGTAGCCTTAGCCTATCCATTGGCTGAGGGTAATAAAGAGAAGCCATGTGGTGACTTATTTTGAATTTTTCACATAGTTCATGTACCTCATCATTTTTGAAGGATGTGCCATTATCTGAGATAATGACTTGTGGGACCCCGTACCTACAAATAATTTGGTTCAGAATGAACTTTGCGATTACCGATCTAGGCATGGTGGTAAGAGGCATGACTTCTACCCACTTAGTAAAGTACTACTGTGGCGTGATTATGAAGTTATGACCATCTGTTGATGAGGGAGAGAATTTCCCTATCAAATCTAGGCCCCATGTGGAAAAGGGCCATGGTGTTACAATTAGTTGTAGAGCCTATGTCGGTATGTGGATCTCATGGGAGAACTCTTGACATTTATGGCATTTATGCACAAAATCTACCACATCATGTTCTAGTGTGGGATGAAATAGCCCATCTCGATGTATCTTCCAAGTAGTGGCATGGCCACCGAAGTGACCTCCACATACTCGCTATGTGATTCATAAAGAATATTTTTAGATTCTTCTTCATCAACACATCTTAGCAACATTCCATCAAAGGCTCTATGATAGAGCACTTGTTCCAAGATGACATACTTGGCGGTTATAATATGCAACCTGTCTTCTTTTCTATGAGGTTTCCCCTTCTAGATATGTATGGTCCACTATGAAATTAATGATGTCAGTGTACCATGGACATGTAGAAATGGGAGGCTTAGTTTCAAAAAAATACACACACTCATCGGGAAAGTCTAAATTTACTAGATCACCTCCATCCAACGGGTTGTCAGCCAACCAGTCCACAATGATTTGTCCTTTGACAAATTTCTGATTAAAAAATGTTAACTCAAACTCTCCCATTAGAGTTATGAAGTGTCCAAATTTCTTAGATAAGGACCCTTGTGTGAGAAATGTCTCAGTGATATGATTTAACAATAACCCTTGTTTCTTGGTTTAGCATGTAATGTCTTAAGAATTTTGGCATGAAGACTATAACAAGGCATTCCTTATCTGCTTGTATAGAACATGTCTCATAATCAAGAAATATCTAACTAATTAAATATACTACACGTTCTCGTTTATCATCATCCTCTTAAGCTAACATGTAGGCTAATGAGACATCTATAGCTCGTGAATACAGGATCAAGGGGTGATTTGACCTAGGTAGCATGAGTGTGGGAGGAGACAACAAGAATTGTTTAACTCGAATCAAATGCCTCATTTAATTATTCTGTCTAATCAATGCAACAATCATTTTTCAAAAATTTGTTGATTGGGTGAATAGAAAGGTTAGATCAGGGATAAACCTTTGATTGCACTAAGTTTTCCAAGAAAATATCTGATGCCAGACTCATCTGACGATGGAGTCATTTCTAATACAACTCAGATTTTGGTTGGGTCTACATCAATCCCTCATGAAGATATGATGTATCCCAAAATATTGCCTCTCATTACACCAAACACACATTTTTATAGATTCAATGTGATGCCGTATTCAATTAAGTGAGAAAGGATGATACAAAGCACCTCTAGGTGATCACAATGTTTTCTGGCCTTAGCCAGAAGGTCATCCATGTAGGATTCCACAATCTTATGTATAAGATCATGAAATATAAAGGTCATCACCCATTCAAACATGACACCAAAGTTCTTAATCCTAAACGACATGATAACATAAAATTAGGTTCCCTAAAGAGTTATGAATGTAGTTTTATCTTGATCCTCCTCAGAGATTCTGATTTGATTGTACCCAGAAAACCCATCCATGAGAGACAAAAAATCAAAACCAACTGTTGTGTCAACAATAACATTGATGGATGGTAATGGGAAATCATATTTGGGACAAGTCTTGTTGATATCCCGAAAGTCTATGAAAATGTGGATATTTCCATTCTTCTTGAGAACGGGGATGATATTAGACACCCACTATGAGTAGTTAACTAGCTTGATGAACCCTACCTACAGGAGTTTCATCACTTCTTCCTTCAACATGAGGGATACCTTTGGATTCACGAGCCTTGAATTTTTATTAATTGGTTTAGCATGTGGTTTAGGGACGAGGTTATGAACTACAATGTGTGGTACAATTCCTGTCATTTCCTTGTAGCTAAACGTGAAAGCTTTTTATGCTCCTTGAGGATACGGGTATGTATTTCAACTTCCTCAAGAGTTAGAGAGGATCCCAGTTTCAAGATTTTTGGTTCCTCCTTTGTCCTGATGTTTATATTGATCATTCCCTTAATTAAGGAGGCATTTCCTTCCTCAAACTCAGGTGGGGATGGAGGTAACTCTAAATCCCCCTCTTCTCCTACCTCATAAATTTTGAGTTCCTTCCCGGGGAAGATTCTATCATGGGATTTCAAAATAGGAAGAAGAGTGTGGGATTAGGGAAAGATCAACCTCGTGATGAGTAAGATGCAATTATGTAAAAGTGTTTATATATCCTAGAGTTGCTTTATCAATGTCAACATGATATGAAATGATAGACTCACTCTCAGTTTCTATGTATGTCAACATTGGAGTTATCGGTGTTTTACGAACCAAAGGTTCAACATGAACCGAGACCATGAAGTTTTTATCTTCCAACTCACTGCTTGGAGTGAAGCGAGAAGTGGAAGTTGCTTTATTGAGTCTATGAGGAGGTTCTATTCTTGTGGAATTACTTCAATCGATATGAAGTCAAACCCCTTTGTTAGATTTAACATTGTTGTTTTGTAGAGTTGTAGATGCTCAGCTCTAGTCTCATATACCTCAAATATCTGATTTGTGACAAGTTGTGAATCACCCAACACCCTAATATTAAGAGAACCCATTCTTTTGGCTACAATGAGACCAAGTAGAAGGGCTTCGTATTCAACCCCATTATTTGTACATTCAAAGTTTAACTTGAAGGAAAAAGGAAGAATCCTTCCCTCAAGAGAGGTAAGAATTACACTGCCCGGTGCCAAAATGACACTTGGCTCCATCAAAATGGAGAGTCCAACAGTTACTTGGAAAAATGGATGTTGGATCATCCTTTGTGTCCTCTTCTTTTACCTCAGTTACTTCAACCATATAAACTTCATCTACCTGGAAGAGAACCAAGTCCCTAGGGTATGCCCATACCCATAGAATCAAATGGAAGGAGAATAGGTAAATCCTTCTCCAATAGCTCAACAATATTTGCTGTGGTTCCTAATGACATTGTCTCTATGATGAAAATTTCATCTTTGACTGCCAAAATGCCTTCGATCAAGCCTGTGACTTCTAATTCCATTGTAGGAACCAAATTTTCCTCTAGCATTGAGCTTGTAGGTTTATTTAACTAATTTTTAGGAAGATCAAACTCAAAGTGGACCCCTGGCCTCTTTTTCAAGTTAGCTAGATGTATTTTGAGGGTTTTGGATCACCCTGTGCCACAAAGACCTTCCCTAAATGTAGGAACCTGAATTCTGAAACAAAGTGGAGGGAATCACCTTCATGTGATGAATCCAAGGATGACCAAGGATCATATTATAGTTGGTTTCCCAATCTATAATATAAAACTCGGTTAGAACTATCTTAGGCTCAAGGGTGACTGGAAACACTATAGTTCCAATTGACATTGCCTTGAGGTTGTCATAGCCTCTCAGCGTATTTTGCGTTGAAGAGAAATTGGTCTCTTTGTAACCTAAATTTTAAAGGAAAGAGAAGGGGACTATGTTAACCACTTCCCCATCATCAATCATCACATGCTTTACATAGTTTTTGTAAATCCATACTTGTAAAAACAACGCCGGATCACCTCTATGAGTTATTTCAAGCATCCGTGGGCATCTTGCTGATGTCAAATATGAATCCAACATCTCTTTCAGGATGCCTGGAGGATAGAAATCAAAGTCCACATGGTTTATCTCGCACCCTGGAGGAGGGGTGACATTAATCAAATGGCCAAGACCTAGTGCTTCTAATAGAGTGGCTCTGTGAGTAGGGGAATTATTTAATAGATCCAAGAAGGAAATGTGAGAGAAGGTCTTGGTTAGATCACTGATCAAGTCATAAGCTCCTACTTGGATTGCCTAACATATCACAAATGTCATCTGATATAGTTGGGTAGATCGGGATTGGCTACGAAGAATAATCTTTGGTTCTAGTGGTAGCGTTAATATGAGGTTCAATGTCCAACTCCACCAATCCCACAATTTTTGTTTTTTGGCGGCCATCCAAAGGAGGTGCCACTTGTGGGTTTGACAAAGTTGAGGCTTTGTGATCATGGGTCCCTATTACAATACCTTTGTTTTTGAACCATTGGGATCTATTCTACCATCCTTTGGGTGTGTGGGGAGAGAATCAATAAAAATTCGAGTGGTGTGTTTTGTGGGGATACTGGCCCCATGTAGGTGTTTTGAGTTGGCACTATTGGGTTTGCCAAAAACATGTCAACAAATAACTGTCTTTGATCCTTTGGAAAATGTTATAGAAACTTGTTACAATCACGACATGTTCTTGCATCATGCCCATAAACCCTATGGAAACCATAATATAAATCAGGATCATAATCTCGAGGCCTTTGGTTTGTACCTTGTTGTGGTTTGAAATTATGATTATTGTTCAGTTGCTAATTATTATAGTTAAAATTTGGGAACCCTTGCCCTTGGTTTGGATACCCACCTAGGTATTGATTGGGGCCTTGGGTCTGCATTTGTCTTGATTGTTGAGGTTTTTGCTATTGTTTTTGTTGAGGATGATTAAAATCTACAACATTGATTGAGGGTGAGAAGTTATTGTTTCTCTAATTATTGCCATTGTTGTTGTTATTGGTAGTATTTATATTGGGAGGACTAACAACATTAGGCTTCTTGGGCTGGTCAGTAACACCATCCATTATGACCCCATGGTTCTTATTAAGGACCTTTGGTCCTTGATTATTGCTTGTGTTATTGGAGTAACTAGGGTTATTTTGGTTAGGAGTGACTAACCTTCCATTTGCTCCATAAGTCTTACAACCACTATCAATGGTTGCTTGGTCAATTCAAAGAGCACCCTCTAACACCTCTTCATAGCTCCTTAGTAGGAATTTTTGAACTTCTTCCTTTATCTCCCTATTGAGGGAGTGGAGGAAAAAATCACAAAGCTTTATCTAATCCATATTTAGAGCACTTGCAGAGGAGTAGAGAACTTGTCACCACCTTTGAATGAAGTGGGTTGCGGACTTATTGTGCTCTTATTTGATATGAATGAATTCTATGAATCATGTTCTCAAAATATTGTTCATATCAAAAGCCTTAATAAATTATGATATGAGTTTCTTGAAGGAGTGTATTGAATCCTCTGGTATCCTATAGTACCAATCGAGAGCAATACCTTCTAGGGTCTTAAGGAAAATCTTCGTAATAACCGCATCTCATGGGAACAACTCTTTAATGGGCATTGCGTAAGATTTGATGTGAGCATTAGGATCACCCTCCCCTTTGAACTTCATAAGATCATGAAAGGTCTTGGGAGCATGACTGTCTAGATGGAGAAGTCTAGAGGCTCCTTAAGATATTCAAAATAGGCCCCCATTGTGTACGTTTTAGCCATTGAAGATCCCTTTTGGGGAGGTAGAGGTTACATCGGTTGCTGAAATGACACAACGTAAACATTGTTTGGGGAATATGACATCCCCTGTAGCTTCCCATATAGACCTAGGTAAGTGTACATATCCCTTTGTGGTGATTTAGAATACATGTGTACGTAGGGGGTTGATTTATCCGATATGGAGTCAAGGCAAAATCTAGGAAACACTACATTTCTGGCTGATATGGCATTTGAGAATGCACTTCCGGCTGGTGCTTATTGTAAATATCCATGTGTGGTGTGAGGGGGAAAACCCAAGGTGTCCGTCCCAATTAGCAAATCTCTAGGGCTTGGAGCACCCATATAAATTAGAGGGTTCTACAAAGTAGGTACTTGTCCATAATTCTGTAGATAGGGAGAAGTTCTTGCTTGCCTTGTGTATGAAATTTGAGCATTTTGGGAAAGCTATAACTCTTTGAATTTGTCAACTAACACTAAGATGATGTCACCCATTGATGGGATGGTGTTTTTTTTAGGTTCTTGTTGTTTAACTTTTGGAGGTTGTTGAGGAGTGTGGTATCTTGCTATGAATTGTTCACTATGCTGCCACCCCTCATTGGTAATTTTTTTGGTTATTGGAGGGGTAGTGTTATTGTTTTGGAGTAGAACATCACCTTGTCCTTGTAACCTATCAAAATCCCGATTCATATTCTGTAAGTGTTGTTCACTTCTAGCATATCATGATAAATACTCCTCATCTAGATGCGGGAGCTAGTTTGATTGCATGCTAATGGGTTGTTGAAACAATACCTGAGGAGATGAAATTGCTTCCCTAGTGAAAGTCATGTTGTTTAAATTTGATTGTTCATGAGGATATGTCTGTGTGATCTAGTCAAGTTCTTCAATATACACAGAGGAACCAACCTTGGTTCCCTGAAGAATAGGATTTTGAGTAGTTGAATGGTTATCTGGCCATGTTGAGAGTGAATGCGATTGTTGTGGTATACTTGTTTGATAATTGTACATGTCGAAACTTGGTATGGGTTGACCATATTCGTTGTATCTCGACATATTCAAGGGTATAAGAATACCCACAGAATAAAGGATGAACGCTTAGATACTATCTCTTCACGTTGGTTTCACCAATTTTTATGAAAGAAAATCAACACATGACCTTCTTCACACCCGAATTCCCAAGGTTTTTCTTTGAGATGACCAATGTAGAATAGAAATGGATGTGTATGTGTGATGATGATGGAAAATATAATGAGGTAAACTTATATCTTTGACACGCAGTAACAAGATCTATGAATTTAAGGAAAAGAATGCTCTCCTAACTTGAAGTGGTATGATGGATCGATCTGATATGATAGCTGCTCGGAGACTCCAGTCAATATCGATCTATGTCAAGATTGTTTTCACTGGTTGTTGAACACGTGGAAAGTGACCTATGAGTTCCTTGTATATATTTCCAGACAAGGTCATGGAAGTAAGAACAAGAGGCGTAATGGAGCCACATGGACTATGGACGATTCTCTAGTCTAGTCCAGAAGGTCTTAGCCTGATCGGCTGCTATGTTCAATAATTAAAGTTGTGTAATGATATCAGGTGGAAGTGGTGATGATATAAATACTTGATGCACATAAACTAGTGTCGATATCTAATTGGTTAGTAGGTCCGTTGGGTTGTGGGACATGATGATCACAACCGAAAACTCATGGAGGCTATGGCCCTATTATGGTCATGTTTATAATCAAACCTTGTTGCTAAGCCTAGTCTAATAATCATAGGCTTTATTATCTATGATGTTTAACGTGTTTAGTTGTTCTATTTTCTCATAGAATGTAGCAGGTGTGCGTAAGACTGTCAAATGTAAACTTGTATCAATGTCTGTTATCAACTCCAACCCATTGGGTTGTGGGACCAAAGGATCACAACTGTACGTCTTTTCTTGTTATGGGCCATTAATGGTCATAAAAATGAATTGAAATGATCTTGGTAAAACAAAATAATTATAAAAGGAAATCCAATCTATGTTTTTGGCGCTTTCACAATGTATTAGAGCAAAACAATGGAAAAACTAATCTAAAAAGTAAATGTTTTTGATCTTTTCTAGTTTTTAAGCAATGCATTCTAATATAATAAAAAAACTAAATACAAGTAATCAACTAGATGTATTTGGTTACTTGTGTGGATATGTGAATCTAAATAAATAAAAAAACCTAATTTAATAAAAACCCTTCAAACCCTACCTCAGAGGTGAAGAACAAATCATAACCCTAAAGGAGCTATTGTTCCCCACAATTTCCTTGGTAATGTTGAAGAAAAAGCTTTCTAATGATTTGATCTACATGTAATTGCCTAATCAATTGAAATGAACAATTTTACTACTTTATTTGATATGCAATTGAAATTAACGATTTGAAATTGATAACTTGACAAATGAAGCAAACAAATAATAATTCCAACTAGAGAAGCAAGAGATTTGGCTAATCTGGTTGTATATTTATCTGTCACCTCAGTTTGTTCCTTTCTTTCTTTGTGTGTTCGTATAAGTCTAAGGAATTGGGAATGCAAGAACAACATTAGAAGAAAAATCTTGAGTGATGGTAGCTTAAGACAAAAGTCTGTTACAATGCAAGTAGAAGAGATAACTGTTATCCAAATTCACCCCTAGGGTTAATTTGATAACATACATCAGAATTCTCAAGTCTCAGGCAAATGGATTGATTCAGGGCAAAAATCATGTTTCTAAGGTTCCCTTAGATTTTTTCTAACTCCCCTGGCCGAAGAAGGAAAGAGCAAGCTCTGAGAAAATGCGAAAAAGTTACAGAAAACAAGCTTGGGAAAGAAAAAATCGTGAAAATTGGCTAAGTCCTCATCCTCGCAATGGTCGAGACATGAGGGACATCGGGGCGCGAATTGGCCGAAAGGCCGCCAGGCAGTCTGCAGGGAAAAGGAACATCCGGGCCGTCGGGACGCATGGGACGCGGAAAGCCGGTTCGGCCGAAGGAGAAGAAAATCGACTAACTACTCTGGGACAAGTGGGACAAGAAGACGCGAAGGACGCGAACCACCCGGATCGGCCGAAAAGGAGAACTTTCACACTAAATGTTCAGACATTTGGGCCGTGAGGGCGCGAACCGGCCGAATCGGGTGAATTGGAAGAATTTGTCCCAGAAAGTCCGGGACAGTTGGAACAAATGTACGCGAAGGACGTGAACCGACCGGTTCGGCTGAAATGTGGAACTTCAACACTGGGATAGTTGGGACAAAGGGACGCGTGGGACGTGGATAGCCGAAGGAGCCGAAAGCCAATCAAGCAACGCCACGTGTCATCGGCTGAATGAGGAACAAGGAAGCCCATTTCGGGCGGATCGGAAGTTTTTGTCCCAGCAGAAAGACTGGGACATCCGGGACAAATGGACGCGGTGGACGCGAAAGAGCCGGCAGACCCGCGGACCAATCAAATCACGACACGTGTCACAAGGGAAAAGGTCCAAAAGTCAAAGGGCGAGTTTTGAAGGGTCAGCCCGAGCCAATGAAATAGTGCCACGTGTCCAAGTTTAAGGGCCCACAAGGAAATTTCAAAAGGAAAGCCCGCGGAAAGGTGGAGGAGAGAGAATTGCTCAGCAAATCAGAGCCTACCACGTGTCATCCAAGTGGCGAGCGGGGAAAGTTCAAATATTTTTCCCCGACCTGTTTTTGCCTGTTTCGTGCCCTAAATCTTCAGATCGTCGTATCTTTCGATCCAGAGCTCGGATTTGCACGTTCTTTATATCAACGGAAAGCTGTTGAAGTTCTCTACATGATTCTGGGATCAATCTTGCATTTTGGTGTAGTATGGAGGGAGAAAATTGAGAAAACATCCCTGACGCGTGGTAATGCGTATGACGCTCCAACAACGGCTTTAATGCAACAAACAGCTTGCCGCGCTCATTAGACAAACCGCCATTTTTCCAGATCTACCGCTTCGCCATAATGAGATGATTCTAAATGTGACTTAGAAGTGGTTGGGGTAGTTTCTGGATTTCCTCTCTCTTCCCTCTCTCATTCTTTCTATATATTGTAAAGAGGGGCTTCTTAAAAAAGGTCGAACATTTTCTGTTTTGCTCCTCCCTTCTTCTTCTAATCAGAAAATTTGTGGAGTTTGAACCTCCCATTTGAAACGTAATGGGACTCTACCTCTTGGCATTTTGTAGTGTATTGTATCAATCTTTGGAGCAAGTAATGCATGTCCGTGGATGATTCTCAACCCTCTCTCGTGTTCATTTGCATCCTCCCGGTATTTCACTTTGCAAGTTTTGTTATCTCGTGCATGATCTTGCCTCACATTTGAATGGTCTATGTTTATCAAGAAGACAGTGTTCTTCATTCTCGGTGCATCACCTCTATTAGCTTAGGTTTATTTTTATGCATCCTCTCTCTCTGTCTCCTGGCAAGTTAGATTAGGTTTTGAGTAAAACCTCTCGCATTTTCATATGCATCTCAGCAGAGGAATAGAACTAGCCTTCTCTGGAGAATCCTTTCTCATCTTTACAAGTCCCACAATTGGAGAAAGGATTCCATGTTGTGCAATCACACTGGATGCCCGAACATCAACCTAGAAACCGATCTCGCATCCGTGGGTGTCTTTGTGAGCTTGCAACAACGTTTTGGCACGCCGGTGGGACTAGAGGTCTCATTTTTATTATAGCAGGTTGATGTGCATCTGCTGCATTTTTCTTGCTTAAAAGAGCTATTATTTACATATCCGGCAACTCCAAGGGAAAAAAATCAACTGTTTCAAAGAAAGTGCAGGCCTCGAAAACTCATGAGAAGAATCACCACAAGGTCAAGAGTCGAGAAGAAGAAGTGCTATTTGAATACCCGTAATTATCTCCGAGAAGAAGGCAAAGAGGAAGAAGGATTCAAAGGTCTCCATCTCCACCAAACAGAACTCTCTCAACTCCTCCACCTGGTAGGCCTTTCATTCAGTCAACAAGGGTTTTAAGACCAATTAGAATGGCTCAGAACAACCCCTACGTCAACTTCATAGGTAATAGCCCACTTGCTCTCAACGCACAACATCCAGTTCCTATTGCAGCATTGAAGAACATTCCTACTTCACCGGGAGAAAATTAGACTACTCCGGTGATCATGTTAAAGATATTGCTAACCTTTGTGCAATCCATGAAATCAATGAAATGCAAGTGGCTGTCAAGTTACTGGCATCTTCCTTCAAGGGTAAAGCATTACAATGGTTTAGGAGCCTTGGAGCTGGTTCTATCACAAACTGGAATCAGTTGTGTATTACACTTCATGAGAAATTTGGAGAGAAGGGAGACAACTTGTCTCTTTTGGAGCAGCTGACAACCATCAAGAGAGCTCCCAATGAGCAGCTGACCGATTTCAACTTCAGATTTCAAAAAACTTGGGAGAGGATTCCAGTGGCAGTCAGGCCAACAGCAGAAGGTGCTTTTCTCTACTATCTCAAAGCTTTAAATTCTGATATTTCTATGTTAATTCAGTCTATGGGAGGCACAACTATCCCTATGGCATATAACATTGCCATTAGGGCTGAAAATTGTTTGATCCAAGCTGGCAAACTTGCCCCTAGACCTCCCATGCCACTGTTTCCAAGTTTAGAGAATCCAAACACCAGTCAAGCACCTAATTTGGCTCCTTCTCCCACTCCTAGAAATAGAGTTCGAATGAAGCTTCCACTTCGTCCCCAAGTGCCCCAAATGAGCTTCAAGAAGTCATGAAGCAATTGCAAAACCTAGGCAATGAGCTAGTTACTCTCAAGAGGCAACAAGCCCAAGGTTTCAGACCTTCTTATCAACCCCAAGCTCAACCTAATAGGCAGCCATACCAACCACAAAGACCACCTAATCCAGCTGCAAATATGAATCAAACAAGGCCTCCTGCCAATAGACCATTTCAGCCCTATAATCCAAATGCCATATCTACCTCTAAGGCATTAGTGCCAACACAGAACAACATTGCTCAGGAATATGATTGGTGTTTTCCATGCAATGAGCCTCATAACCAATCCATGTGCTTCAATGGTGCTCTCAATCAAGCATTGATGGTGACAACTACTGGTGTGGAGGGTGAGGGCAGTCAAGGAAATAGCCAACAACAAGAAACATTCCAACAACAATCAGCCCCAAATGACACCACATTGGTGAACTGGCAAGTAGAGGATTTCTGCGGCATGAATTAGGTGGTTTCTCAAGGTGTTGCAGCCAACACAAGGTCAAAGAGGAGAAATTTGGGTGAAGAACAACCATTAGCCCCAGCCAATCCACAACCTCCCATGGTTCCACAAGTGATTGGCAAGCAAAGTCCCATTTCAAATGCACAAGGGCAGCCAAGAACAGCCCCTAGGCCAACTCAAATGCCAGTTGTTGCTGCCCACGTACAAGGAGTAAATGTGCAAACCAAGGGACAACAAAAGGATACTTCATCCCCATTCAGTATCATTGAACAGATGAAGAAGACAAACGTCAACATATCAATGTGAGAATCCCTATCTATCCCTGGCCAAAGAGATCTGCTGCAAGTTGCCATGAAGGATTGACCAACTTTGAATCAAGCGAGTTCGAGATGTAAGACAAAGTGCTTACAAATGTTGCCCAGCCTGAAGGAAATCATGGAAGACAACAAGGTAAAATGTTGAAGCCCCCTCCTTTCTATGTTTCATTAATCATTGGGGATAAACTAGTACACAATTGCATGATTGATTCCGGGGCAAGTAGCTCAGTGATGCCCAAGCAAATAGCTGATCAGCTGGGTCTCCAATATGAAGTAATATCTAAAGGGGTAGTGCAATTGGATGGGACAGCAGTAGAAACCGTGGGAGTAATTAAAGGTTTGAATCTTACCTTGCATACATGCCCCAACGTTACCGTTTTACAAGATGTGTCAGTGATAGATTTGCCACCACTCTTTGCCCTATGTTTATCAAGGGATTTCATAGCCAAAATTGGAGGCTACTTATCTGCTGATTGGTCACACATGTTGTTCAAAACAAGATATGGTACTAAGGTCACAATCAGATCCGAACCAATTGCAAACTTTCATATTGAGCCTCATACTCCAAGCCAAATCAATGCCAACTGTTCAGCATTTGATCAAGAAGATTATCCAAACACGATGAAGCCGATACCAAGGTTGGAAGTATCCCGGATTTGACTCTTGATGAATGGGCAAGCAAGGTACATGCTTTTGATCCCTACCAAGAAGTAGAAGAATCTGAACTAGGAGTCTATTGCATACATGAAGAAAACCAACCTATTCCTAGCATCACCAAACCAAACCATAAGGATGACAATGAGGTATGGAAATTATTTTTCGATGGATCAAGGAGTAGGCAAGGTGCAGGAGGAGGAGCTATGCTTGTTTCACCTCAAGGCATCAAATATTATTCAGCTTTTTGTTTCCAGTTTTCTTGTTCAAACAACACAGCTGAATATGAGGCCTTGATTCATGGACTTCATTGGGCTAGGAAAAAGGGCATAAATAACTTGCAGGTGTTCGGGGATAGTGAGCTGATCGTCAATCAAGTCAGGGGACAACATGCTACAAAGAATGACCTGCTGAAGAACTACAAGAATAGGGTATGGGACCTCATTGAGGATTTCGAAGCTTTCAACATCGTGTCCATACCCAGGAAGAAAAATGAAGCCGCGGATAGGCTTGCAGCAGTTGGAGCAATGTTTGATGTGGTTGACAACATCAAAAGGGAAAAAACACAGCCACATATCCATGTGATTGTGAGGCTAGCAGTTCCAGATAATAATATAAGCTGGCAGGTGTTTGAGAACGATCAACAGATCATCAATTTTTTACAAGAAGAGGCTGAATTCTCAGCTAGGAATCAGGACAGACTAGAGCAGCAGTATGGGGATCAAGTAGTGCAGCTGCGGACAAACAAGCTTCCCAAGGGTTTAGTAACGTTGGATTCTATCTTCAACCCTAACGACCAGTTCCATAAGGAAAAGGCTAACATACAGGTCAAGAGAGAAGATTCAGAGCCAATTCCGGTTGGGGAAGGTAAAACACTTCAAATTGGTAAAGTGGCCACTGAGCAGGAGAAATTAGATTTCATATAGCTTTGCCAAGAATTTCTAGATGTCTTCGCTTAGAGCTATGAAGACTTGAGAGGATTCAATCTGAATTTAGCACAACATACCATAGAATTGGATCCAGATGTTAAGCCCATCAGGCAGAAGCAAAGACCTGTTAACCCTCACATTGAGCCTCTAATGAAGAAAGAGATAAATAAGCTAATAGAGGCAAGCATTATATTCTCGATCAAGCACTCAAACTGGGTTGCTAACTTGGTTCCGGTCAGGAAGAAGAACGGAGAAATCAGGTTTTGTGTGGACTTCCGAGACCTTAATAGGGCATCTCTCAAAGATCATTACTCGCTTCCTTCCATGGAACAAATATTGCAAGTAGTATCCGGTTCAGAGAGATTCTCTCTCCTAGATGGCTACTCAGGGTATAATCAGGTGATGGTGAAAGAAGATGACCAGTTCAAGACGGCTTTCACCACCAAATGGGGACCTATGCCTACAAGAAGATGCCATTTGGGCTATCAAATGCTGGGGCCACTTTCCAAAGGGCAATGGATATGGCATTCAAGGGGTTGATCAATAAAATAGTTTTGATATATCTTGATGACATCACTGTATTCTCCAAAAATGCAGTGGATCACCTTTTTCATCTGAGGCAGGTATTTCAGAGATGTAGAAGATTTGGGGTATCATTGAATCCCAAAAAATGCATATTCCTGGCTCATGAGGGGAAACTTCTAGGCCATATCATCTCGAAAGAGGGACTGGAAATTGATCCAGAGAGAGTCGAAGCCATAAGAGCATTACCATTGCCAAGTCACAAGAAGGCTCTTCAAAGCTTCTTAGGAAGGATCAATTTTGTCCACAGGTTTGTCCCAGATTTTGCAGCCCTAGTCAAGCCCATCACCAAAATGTTAAAGAAGAGCATGGCTTTTAAGTGGATAAAGAAGGCAAGGAGAGTTTTGAGGCAATCAAAGAAGCTATCTCTCAAGCACCAACTCTTATCAACCTGAGACTTCTCCAAGGATTTCATCCTCTATGCATTTGGAGGTGATGACACTATTTCGCCATTCTAGTACAACAGTAACAAAGATAATGATGAGCAAAGCCGATTGCCTTTTTCAGCAGAGCCTAGATGACTGCGAGGTGAGGTACTCTTTTATTGAAAAGCATGTACTTGCAGTGAATCGAAGCTTAAAGAAATTCAAGCATTTAGTCTCAAACAACAAGGTCCATTCTTGCTGGTCTCACATGCCGGAGTTAAGGACTTCCTCCTCAACAAGGATTTGAATGAAAAAGGGCAGTTGGATCACCCGTGTCATGGAATATGACATTGATATCAAGATCACCAAGTTGGTAAGAGGGAAAGGACTGTGTGAGTAGCTGGTTTTGGGGAAGCAAAAAGAAGTATGCAACAAAGAAGAAACTGTTTTGATAGTCCAGGACAGCCATGAGCCGAGTGGCAGGCAAGAAGAAGACAATGCTGCCCCGACTCCTTGCTGGACCCAAGGTATTATGCACTTCCTAGGCATAAGCCTATGCCCTCCAGAGATGAACAAGACCCAAAGGAGACACTTCAGATTGCTGGCTGTCCCGTATGCCATTGTTGATGGAGTTTTGTTCAAGAAAGATGTGAATGGAGTCTTTGAGATGCATTAGCACAAAGTTAGATTCAAAGGGTTTTGGAAGAGTTTCATGGTGGATCAGCCTGGTGGCCATTTTGCACCAAGAGTGACAGCTCTAAAATTCATGAAGGCAGGTTATTATTGGCCTAAAATCTTCAGTGATTACTATGCATGGATCAAGAGGTGTAAGAATTTTGCATTCTTCACAGGAAAAGAGAGACTTGCTGCCCTTCCATTGCATCCAATCTCAGTTGACCAGCCATTCATGCAATGGGGTTTGGAATTCAATGGAGTCATTAATCCCAATTCAAGCCAAGGGCACAAATGGATTTTGACAGCCACAGACTACTTCACCAAATGGACAGAAGCAGTAGCACTCAAAGAGGCGAATGAGTCTAACATCTTAGACTTTTATGAGGGGATAACAACCAGATTTAGTGTACCTACCACAATAATCTCTGATAATGCATTGGCATTCATTGGATCCAGGGTGACTGAGTGGGCGGTCAAGAACAATATTTACCTAAGCACTTCATCAAACTATTACCCTCAGGGTAATGGCCAGGCCGAGTCTACAAACAAGAACTTGTTGAGGATCATTAGGAGGACTCTTGATGAGAATCAGAGGTCTTGGCATACCAAACTGAAATCAACCTTATGGGCTGATAGGATAACTCCCAAAAGATCCACGGGTAACTCTCCATTCAGGCTTGTCTATGGAAGAGAGGCAATCTTGCCCATGTCACTTGAGTTGCCAATGTTGGAACTCATGAAGCAGCTAGAGTTGCTTGAATTTGAGCCCATGGAGGTGAGGTATGCAGAGTTGATGGAGCTGCAAGAGATCAGAAATCAGGCATCCCAAGCAATGGAAAAGGATCAAGCTTTGATCAAGAAGACCTTTGATAGGAAGGCCAAAGATAGATCTTTTCAAGTTGGAGATCTAGTGTTGAAATGGGATGTGGATAGAGCAAAACCGGGAAGGCATTCAAAATTTGATGCCATTTGGAGTGGCCCATACATGGTCACAAAGTGCAAGAACAAAAATGCTTTCCAATTGGCCTCACTGGAGGGTGAAGAACTGCAGATTCCAGTCAATGGAATCTATCTCAAGCGTTGCTTCTAGAGGGAAGTTCACTACCTCTGTAAATATTAGATTAGATTTTATTTCCTCCAAGTGCTTGTGCACATTGTTTTGTTGTAGGTTAGTCTTGTTTTCCCTAAGTGCTTTGGCACAACTTACTATCCATGGAGATATTTAGCGATCCTTGCCTTCATCAGTGACATTCCATCTTCCTCCTTGCACATTCCCGAGTCGGTTGAGGTTCTAAACACAATATTTGATGACTCCATGCCGAATGGAATGCTTCAGCAACCGGTATCTTCTACCTAGCAGCGGGTAACCTCATTGAGTCACCAATTGTTATCCAAATTCACCCCGGGTTAATTTGATAACATACATCAAAATTCTCAAGTCTCAGGAAAATGGATTGATTCAGGGAAAAAATCATGTTTCTAAGGTTCCCTCAGATTTTTCTAACTCCCTTGGCCGAAGAAGGAAAGAGCAAGCTCTGAGAAAATGTGAAAAAGTTGCAGAAAACAAGCTTGGGCCAGAAAAAATCGTGAAAATTGGCTAAGTCCTCATCCTCGCAACGGTCGGGACATGAGGGACATCGGGGCACGAATCGGCCGAAAGGCCGCCAGGCAGTCTGTAGGGCAAAGGAACATCCAGGCCGTCGGGATGCGTGGGACGCGGAAAGCCGGTTCGGCTGAAGGAGAAGAAAATCGACTAACTACTCTGGGACAAGTGGGACAAGAAGACGTGAAGGACGCGAACCGCCCGGATCGGCCGAAAAGGAGAACTTTCACACTAAACGTTTGGGACATTTGGGTAGTGAGGCGCAAACCGGCCGAATCAGGTGAATCGGAAGAATTTGTCCCAGAAAGTCCGGGACAGTTGGAACAAATGTATCGCGCGAAGGATGCGAACTGTTGGTTGGCTGAAACACGTAACTTCAACACGGGACAATTGGGACAAAAGGACGCGTGGGACGTAGATAGCCGAAGGAGCCGAAAGCCAATCAAGCAACGCCACGTGTCATCGGCTGAATGAGGAACAAGGAAGCCCATATCGGGCAGATCGGAAGTTTTTGTCCCAGACAGCTCTGGGACATCCGGGACAAATGGACGCGGTGGACGCGAAAAAAAGCAGACCCGTGGACCAATCAAATCATGACACGTGTCACAAGGAAAAGGCCCAAAATTCAAAGGGCAAGTTTTGAAGGGTCGGCCGAGCTAATGAAATAGTGCCACGTGTCCAAGTTTAAGGGCCCACAAGGAAATTTCAAAAGGAAAGCCTGCAGAAAGGTGGAGGAGAGAGAATTACTCGGTGAATCGAGCACGCCACGTGTCATCCAAGTGGCAGAGCGCGGGGAAAGTTCAAATATTTTTCCATTGACTGCTTTTACTGTTTCGTGCCCTAAATATTCAGATTGTCGTATCTTTCGATCCAGAGCTCAGATTTGCACGTTCTTTATATCAACGGAAAGTTGTTGAAGTTCTCTACATGATTCTGGGATCAATATTACATTTTGGTGTAGTATGGAGGGATAAAATTGAGAAAACGTCCCTGACGCGTGGTAATGCCAGAAGTGACGCTCCAACAACCAACTTTAATGCAGCAGACAGTTCACCGCTTATGTTAGACAGCCCGCCGTTTTGCCAAGATCCGCTGCTTCTGCCATAATGAGATGATTCTAAATGCGACCTAGAAGTGGTTGGGGTAGTTTCTAGATTTCCTCTCTCTTCCCTCTCTCATTCTTTCTATATATTGTAAAGAGGGGCTTCTTAAAAAAGGTCAAACATTTTCTGTTTTGCTCCTCCCTTCTTCTTCTAATTAGGTGAATTTGTGGAGTTCGAACCTCCCATTTGAAACTATAATGTGACTCTACCTATTGGAATTTTGTAGTGCATTGTATCAATCTTTAGAGCAAGTAATGCATGTCTGTGGATGATTCTCAACCCTCTCTATGTTCATTTGCATCCTCCTGGTCTTTCACTGCAAGTTTTGTTATCTGTGCATGATCTTGCCTCACATTTGAATGGTTTGTGTTTATCAGCAAGACAGGTGTTCTTCATTCCTCCGTGCATCACCTCTATTAGCTTAGGTTTATTTTTATGCATCCCTCTCTCTCTGTCTCCTTGGCAAGTTAAATTAGGTTTTGAGTAAAACCTCTGCATTTTTCATGTGCATCTGAACAGAGGAATAGGAACTGCCTTCTCTGGAGAATCCTTTCTCATCTTTACAAGTCCCACACTTGGAGAAAGGATTCCATGTTGTGCAATCACACTGGATGCCTGAACATCAACCTAGAAACCTGATTTGCATCCAGGGGTGCTGTGAGCCTGCAACAACAATAACACAAGAGATTTGAGATTGGCTATGCAATTCCTAGCAGGATTGTGGCAACAATACTATGCAAGATACACAAAAATTCTCAAGCCTTTTGCTTGAACACAAGCATGGAATATATAAGAATTGGGGTTGGGATGTGCCTTCATGCATAAGGCAAGAAGAGGAAATTCCAACTAACTAAAACACATGTAAAAATAGAAGAGGAAGGAGAACCAAACAATCAAAACTATTTTTAGACAAATCGGTTCATAAACACATCCTAAAAGTGAAGTTAAGTGAATCGTTGCATGTTAAAAACACGCATGATGGAATATGGAAAAATCAATCAGGACCGCCGCCCTACCTAGGCAATAGTTTAAGAACCACCGCCCGGGTAGGCGGTAGTCCTGACACTAAAGGCCAATGTTGATCAGATAAAACACTTAGCAAAACTCACACACAGAGTCCACATGAAAAAATAGGATGAGATCGAAGGTGCGAAGGAATAGGAAGGTGTCGCACATGGAGGTGCAGAGTCAGACTTTCAGGACTTAGCTGATTTTGTAGATCAAGTCTATTTTCGAGGTGGCATAAAGAACACACAAAGTGATGCTTTGAGACTTGTGCGCCATGCTTTGTCTATATTTCAAGCATCATATTGAAACACTCTTGCATGGAAGTAATCCAAGAATAGATTCATTACTCTAGTTAGCGCCGTAAGTGATCTACGAGATAGTATACTTACATGTGTGGCTATAATTGTAAATGACGTGTGGCTTTTATTAGCGTGTGATGTATTTTTGGCATAGTTAATGGTGAAGGGAAAGTTCCCACCCTATATATATTAGATGAATCACCTAGTTGATAGATCATGTTGAAGGGTTAGAGATCCATGAGTGCATGAGCTGGATAATTATAACGAGATCCATGTGCGCATGACTATTATTGTATCAAGCCTCTGTATTGTTGTCATGTTTAGTATATGAATAATGTTGGTTGAACCAAAGTGTCATATATGTGTTATCATTGTATTCTATTTATTTATTGATGATTTATACTTAAATGCAAGCCTTTATAGATCTATTTTGGTATAATTATGTAATGATGGATTAGTTCCTCATCATTTCACCATGCTACCATCCTACTACAACAACCCTAAAGAGGGACCTAGTACCTTGGTGTGCTTCGGGTGAGTGCTCAGCCTATGTTGAGTGATGTGCCAACGCGACTAGGTGTTATCTGAGAATTCTAGGCTGCATCATTGGTTTCGTTGTCGGGACCTCTTTTTTGATTGTTTTCGTGGATGGTTCACGGTGAAGACATACCAGCTAACTTTGGCAAGTGTTGAAGATTGGATTCATAATCTGAAGGAAGAATACACATGAAGGTTTAGCACTAGATCCGGATTTAATGCACGCACTTGGGTAGAGCAGAATTTGTATGACAGTTTGTATGAAAGCTTCTTTGTTATCTTTCCCATAGAATTATATGAGTGGTTGACTACATATGCATCTAAGTGGAATTGGAGGTATCACACACTTGTTTGGACACAGGAGGAATTTCAAACACTATATGATGCTGACTTGATCTGGACTCATGCGGTAGATACCTGGTTTTGCGGTGTTCTAAACAACTATATTCTAGAGTATTCAATTTCGACTTATTCATGCCCGGAGGTAGCTGAGTTCTAGTTCCTATGGTATCCTAGAGGGATGTATTTGCAAGGTATTCTGCTGGTAACGTTGAACTTGGAAGATAAGCCCATGGCAAGTTAAAAATATCCACACGTGGGGCAGGAACAGGATTGGTGAAAGATGGCAGACCTAGCGGCAACACGGTAGAGGGAAGAGAGGTGGCTGAAGTATGATGAGGTGCATGAGAGGGAATTATGGAAGAAGCAAGAAGTTACATAATGAGATGGAGTTGTGGAGAGAGATGGCTCGTGAAGGATTTGAGGCTCATGAGGATGAAGAAGAGCTAGAGCATCAGGAACTCCCCCATCTAGGAAAGCATGACAAAGAACCCTCTTGCCTCACATGGAAGCGTGCCAGTAGATATGACCTAGGCCATGGGCGTGCATCTAAGCCAACCTACTGACCTAGCCCTTGTGCTTGGTTTTCTAGTATCTAGTACAACAGGTAAACAAAGTTTTCATTTAGGAAGTGAAAGAGTAAAAACAAGTTAGACAACAAGTACATCAATGGCAGCACAAACAACTTTGTTATTCTTTGGGGGTATGTTTTCAGGCTCATCATCTACACAGAATATGAGCGTGCGAGTGTGGGATTCACCTCTAGAATTGGGACTACTTCACAGACTATAGGGGTCCAATATAGTACCACTGTCGGGACACGGGGAGTGCATCTACGGGCCCTATTCCAACTTCAGGAGGAGGATCAAGAGGTATGGGAAGTTCTAGTTCGGTGGTTCGGGTGGTTTTGGAGGTAGAGGAAACCAAGGAGGTTCTGGGTCGGGTGGTCAAGGCCCGCAACAACCCCAGAACATTTATATGAAGATGTCTCTTCATCTCCCAGAGTACAGAGGTATCGAGGATGTTGCTAAACATATTCATATGTGTGAAATATTGTGGCGTGTGAAAGGTATCACAGATTCTAAGCACAAGGCAAGTCAATTTTCTACTACGTTACAGGTGCGCACGCACAACTGGTATAGGAAGTTTGATCCCAATCAAACTTGTATTGATTATGTAGCATTGAAATATGCTTTCTTAAAATATTTCCATATCCCAGAGTTTGAGCAGAAGAGTATAAGCACACTTAAGGATATAAAGCAAGGCACTACTAAAAGTGTATGTGAGTATGATGCCCTTTTTAAAACACTTCTATCTAAACTCTCCTATTACATACATGCAACCGAGCATGCACAATGGTTTGTCAGGGGATTGCTTACTCCATTTCAAATAGCACTATCGTATAAGACTTATACTGACCCATGTGAAGCATTAGAAGAAGCTCTACGAGATGAGGCAGTTGGGAGTATTGACACTGGAGTTAGTCCATTCTTGGAGGCTCAGATAATAGCTATGGAAAAATAGTTAGAGAAATT
The DNA here is from genome assembly GCA_018340775.1 of Taxus wallichiana var. yunnanensis. Classification (NCBI taxonomy): domain Eukaryota; kingdom Viridiplantae; phylum Streptophyta; class Pinopsida; order Cupressales; family Taxaceae; genus Taxus; species Taxus wallichiana. The sequence continues at coordinate 325,212 of JADAXU010000137.1, forward strand.
ATCAGCAAACTCAGCTCATGAGATGCACTCAGGAATCTGGTGTATAGATTGTGAAGTGGAAGGCCACACCAAGGATAGTTTCCCTCACATATCTATATGTTCCTGCTTTGTTAGATTGTTAGATTTTCTATTTGAATCATGATGCTAGTCTTTCGCCCCCTACTACAACGCACAATCAGGAAGAATGTATCCTCTTTTTGTAAAATTTGTAGGTCCATGACCCATGATATTGAAGATTGTAGATTAATTAGCCGCATCCATGATGCCATTGATATTGGGGGTACGATAGGTGAGTGTGGGTGATAGTTCTAAAGGAAATAATGAGCCTCAGGATAGGGATTATAATCAAGCGTGCTATGATAGGAATGACGGAAGATTTGAAGGAGGTCATGAAAGATGTGGGGATATCAAGGTAGATATGGAGAATGAGGTGAGGTGGAAAAAGAGGTGAATTTCCTTGAGGAACTTGTTATACATGTGGCTCACCTAACCAATATAGGTGTGAATGCCTGAGAATATTTCCTGTTCATTTTGTGGAAAGGGGCATAGTTATGAAGAGTGTCCGGACTTGTATGAGCATCTCAGTAAGCAACACAAGCAAGAAAACAAAGGCATAGGGATGGTTAGAATCCAAAGACGTGGTAGAGAATTAGTGGATGCCCAAGTTAACACCAGAACCTGAGGTAGTAATAGTCAAGATAACCACACAAGCTGAGGCAGCAGACACATGAAAGAGGTATTGCAACAGAAGCCGACAATCACTAGGGAGGAGGTTTTACATGCTAGGTATCCAGATCCAACTCATCAGAAAGAAGTCTATCAAGAAACTATGGAGGTCCTTAGAAGCCTTCAAGGTGAAATATAGTGTTTGAAAGAGCAGTCTCGAGAAGTTGGAGCATAAGGATACAGAAAAGGCCTCATCTGATATTGATGACATCAGAGAGGTATGTAGAATGTTGTGCCAGGAGAATATTATTCCTTTATTGGGAAATTGGTTGAAGGGGAATACTCCGCATGTGAGAACTCGTGGATGGAAGAAAAATACTCCATGTGAATCTCCCCGATAGCATTGACTACGACAAGGATATCACTTTGAATGCTTTTGTGGATGGTTGGTTTTTGAGTAATATTTTGATTGACACATGTGCGGAAGTGAATGTACTTACATTGGATGCATGGGTATAAATGGGGAGACCTCCATTGCAGCCATCATCTAATGTATTTTTATGGAAAATAGAACAAAAGCTACTCCCATAGGAGTTTTGAAGGATGCATCTATCACTATACAAGGGGCCAAGTTCACAGGAGACTTCAAAGTGTTAGCACTTGTGGAAGTAGATAGCTTCCCAACTTTGCTTGGGCACCCTTGGTGTTATGCAAACAATGCTGATTTGAGGTTTAACAAGGGGTATATCAGCTTCAAGAACAAGAAGGAAATTGTCATAATACCATTGAAAGATGGGAAATCCATACCATATGTGGAACCTTTGAGTGAAAAGGACTTGAACAAAATTTATATACGTGCTATTCGGGACCCAGAGGTCAATGAGCCATCTAAGGAAGGAATCCTTCATTGGGAAGATTCTCAGTCAATCAACGATACTACCAGTATTGCTTGTGATAATTGGGCTCATGGTACTTATGAACTGGTGGGGCACGAAGTTAAGCACGTGGTTGCTTGCAAAAAGGGTTTTTGCTCTGTCCGATGTATAGGTCGCTCAGTACCCTCGATATACTAGATCCGAAGATCTGGCTAGATTCTTGCAAGCCATGGAGGCAAAACTGGGCTGACTAGATTAAAAGATGAGATATGCTATCATATACTTTACACGGGACAACAACGTGTTGGTGGGTGGTTCACAAGGATAATCTCTTGGAATGGGGAGAGATTGGGACCGCCTTATCAACCAAGTTTTCAAGAAGTAATGCACCTACAAATATTTTCCCTTATCATGGTGATCAACCTATTCAACATCATATCTAGCAGTGTGAGAGACTCTGGACAAGTAGGATAGGAAGCATTACTACCCTCACTTTGGGTGCATCGGTTTTATTCTACTCTACAAGGTTACGCGTGTGCTTGGTATGTATATGTTGAATTACATCGCGACACGGAAATTATCGAATTTGATTGCGGGGATGATCCAAAAATTTTGACTTCTTCTCATCTACACCACCGGTGAACAAGGATTTAAGCTTTATCAAGTGCTTAACCATGGGAGACATTGGGAAAGCGAATACCTTATTTAAGAATTATTTGGTGAGACAGAGATAGGGGTGCATTTTGAGGAAAAAGTAGATGATACCATACTACTTGAGTGCACTTCTCCGGAAAAAGACAAGGGAAGTTGGTTGACATAATTGATGATGAGGAAGTTAAGCACTTGGAATTTGATCATTCACATGGAGCATGTGAAGTGTTAGACAACGTGGATATAGATACACATGTATATCATGAACCTATGAAGAAAACAAAGGTAAATATCGCACGTGAAGCTAAACCTAAGGAAGTTGGTTGACATAATTGATGATGAGGAAGTTAAGCACTTGGAATTTGATCATTCACATGCAGCATGTGAAGTGTTAGACAACGTGGATATAGATACACATGTATATCATGAACCTATGAAGAAAACAAAGGTAAATATCAGCACGGAAGCTAAACCTAAGGAAGTGATAATTGGGGATTACTGGTCAAAGTCAGAAGTGGTAAAGATAATAGAGTTACTTCGAGACTATGAGGACTTATTCCCAAGAGGATACCATGAACTTAAAGGCATGCATAAATCACTTAGAGAAATGAAGATAAAGCTTAAGGAAGGTGCATGCCCTATTAGGAAGAGACCTTATCGAATGAATCCCAATTTGTGTGAGAAAGTAAAGGAGGAAGTTGAAAAGATGTTGAAATCTGGGATCATTCGACCATTAGATGAGTCAGAATGGGTCAGTCCTATGGTAATAAGTATCAAAAAGGATGGTAGCTTTTGAATTTGTGTTGATTATAGAGAGTTGAATGTAGCATGTGTTACAGATCCTTTTCCTACGCCATTCACAAGGAAAATATTAGGAGTGGCTGGGAATGAGATATATTCGTTTACAAATGGGTTCTCAGGGTATCATCAGGTTAGGATTGCCCCGAGAAGATCAAGAAAATACCACCTTCACTACTAAATGGGGAAGATTTTCCTATACTATGATGCCCTTTGGATTGAAGAATGCACCTGTTGTATTCTCAAGGATAGTGGTGCAAGCATTCAAGGATTTTATTCACAACTTCTTTCAGGTCTATCTTGATGATTGAACCATTTATGGGCTAATTAAGGATCATTGTGAAAATTTGTGCTTAATGTTTGAAAGATGTAGACAGTTGAGTATCTCATTGAATATCAAGAAGTGCATCTTTACTACTCCCTTTGGAATACTTTTAGGACACATAATCTGCAAGGAAGGTTGTTAGTCGATTCGGCTAAAGTTGTGGTCATTTTAGGCTTGAAAGTGCCCGACCAGTCAGCGTGAGGTGCATGGATTTTTGGGTCATATAGGGTATTACAGGAAGTTTATAAAAGGGTATGCCAAATTTTCCGTACCCTTGGAAGAATTACTCAAGGGGAAAGGTACATTCTATTGGGGGAGTTGCAGCAATGCACATTTGAGATATTGAAGAAGAAACTTACTACCGCACCTATCTTGCGCTTTCCTTCATGGGATAAACCTTTTCATGTTCATGTGGATGCCTCTAGCACAGCCATTGGTGTTGTCTTAGCTCAACCTGGAGAAGGTATAGTTGATCATCCCATTTGTTTTGCTAGTAGGAAGTTGACCCTTGCAGAATAGAATTATACCACTACAGAGCGCGAGGCTTTGTCCATGATATATGCCTTGCACAAGTTTCGATAATATCTGTTGGCCACACCTTTTGTGTTTTATACAGATCATATGGCATTGAAGTATTTGGTGAACAAACCCATCTTACATGGCACATATGTAGATGGATGCTCTTATTTCAAGAGTTTGACTTTACGGTTGTGGTAAAACCAGGAAAAGTAATTCTAGACTAGATCACTTGTCTAGAGTTCAATCAGGTGAAGAAGCACAAGCAATAGAAGAGATCATTCGATGCATAGTTGTATAGGTTACAACATGCACCAAAGGAATTAGAGGACATTTTTGTCTTCCTAAGGATGGGGATGACACCAGAAGGCATGAGGTCCTTGGAGAAAAAGTAACTTGCTATACGCATGACACCATTCATGTTAATCAATGGTGACTTATACAAGTTAGGCAGAGATGAGGTGTTATCGTTGTTGTGTCTTAGAGCATGAACAAAAGGATATAATGGAGGAAGCCCATGGTGGTATTGTAGGTGGCCACTATGCAGGTGATGCTACAGCGCAAAAGATCCTACTTGTTGGTTTGTGGTGGGAAATGTTGTATAAGGATTGTAAGGAGTATTGTAAGGCATGTGACCATTGTCGGTGTCAGGTCGACCAAAACAGAGGATGATATGCCTTTACGAATAATTATTAGTGTAGAACCCTTTGAGAAATGGGTGATAGACTTTGTAGGGCCTATTTCACTAGTTGCGCGTAGGACTGGATCACGCTATATCATTGCTTGTACAGATTATCTTACGAGATGGGTAGAAGCAACACCTATGAAGGACTGTACAACAACTACAGCCAAAGGTTCTTATGGGAAAATGTTCTTACCAGGTATGGCTGTCCTTTAAGTTTAACCAATGATAGGGGTACCCATTTTTTAAATGAGACAATCTGAATTTTGTTAGATGATTTTATGGTTGCCCACCACAAGACTACACCTTATCACCCTCAGGAAAATGGAACTGCTGAGGCTTTTAACAAGATTTTGAGCCACACATTGACCAAGATTTGTGATGTGGGACAAAAATATTGGGATGACAAAGTATATGTTGTTCTTTGGGCCTACCGAACAACATATAAGAGATTGAACAAAGCCACACCTTTTTAGTTGGTGTTTGGCATGGAAGTTGTCCTTCCTATAGAATTTATGTTACCTTCTTTGCACATTGTGCATGCGTTAGAGGTCTAGCTGATGAGAAAGCTTTGGAAGAATGGATTGAGAACATGGTTCAACTGGATGAGTGCCGGGCCATAGCATGATGGATTCAAAATAGGAAAAAAAAGCACACTGGAAGCATGGCATGATAGGCATATCAGGGATAAGAAACTTACGGTTAGACAAATGGTACTTCTGTATGACTCTAATTTTTTGTGCCGTCCAGGGAAGCTCAAGGTCCATTGGTCAGGGCTGTATGTTATAACTCACATACTTGAGTCAGGTGCTTTCCAGTTAAAAGAAATTGATGGAACATGACTGCTCGGTTACTTTAACGGGAGTAGGTTGAAGCCCTACTATAAATAAGTCTTCTTGGTGTTTGTAATAAGGAAGTGTTGCTAGATAGATTAGGTTTCCCTTTCTACATTCCCTTAATGTGTTTCTTTCATCGTTGCTATGCTTTATCAATTTAGTTCTTGTTTTTGTGTAATAAGCACGCTTGTGTGCATGAAACTAACTACAATATGAAGCATGTTGATGCGCAGAGGACTACACATACTTTTAGTATGGGGTGGATTGTTGGTGACTCCCAGGTATAATGCTATGAAGATTGGAAGGTATAATGTTGCGGATGTTGAGGAAGTAAGTTGCTAAAGGTGATTTATAAAGGATTATTTCTCAAAAGTAACCAAGGATGGAGATGAATGAAGGAAAAGTATAATGTGAGGTAAGCGACAACCATGATAACTACCAGGAGAAGGTGCAGTGACGAGGTACTCGGGTGCTAGAGTGTAGCTGAAGAGAAGTCTGTGACTAGAAGGTAGGAAGGTGTGCTAGAAGGTTATAGTTGTGGCGCAAAGATGTACACACACGAAATGACAAAATTGAGCAATAAATGAGAAATATTTGGTAGGTGGAGGAGCAATTAATGCATCAAAAATTGAAAATATATATAAGGACGGGATGCAAATTCATTTCTACCCTTACAACTACGAGAATTCAATGAAGAGCTAAGTGTGAAGAGTTGAGTAAGTGATTCAAGGTGTGAAGAGGGTGAAACCAGGCGTGAAAGGAAGATTTGTGTATTGGAGAAGCTTGTATCCCCGTAGGAGAAGGGTTTGAACGAAGCAGATTGACAGAGTAAAGCTAGGGCACGTGATTTTGTGATTACAATTTAGGGCATGATTGAATCGGGTTAGGGTTTGAAGTAAACCATTAAAGAGTTATAGAAGAAGGTGTAGAAACACAACACAAAGGGAAGAATGGCTCTAAAGAAGGAAGTAATAGTGCAAAAGGAAAGAAGAAGGTAGTAGTGGAAGAGGAGGAAGAGATGACTCCTAAGAGTAATTTTTAGAGATGCAGTACCCTGAAGAAGTAATTGTGGGCTAGGAATGGGATTCCCACATACGAAAGAGAAAAATAAGTGAGTATAACCACCGAACCAAGGAAAATCAGAAGAATTTGGATGATTTACTTAACTCCCGAATGGATAGGTGAACTGGTGATGGGATGCCAATTTATGATGATGCAGGGGAGAAGTTATTGAAAAGGATTGGTGTTTACCAATTATATGAGCTCCCATACTTTGGGAAATATGCACCATTATACTGGTGGTGATGCATGGTGAGTCCATGAGGACTTCTATTTTTCAGCATGAAGGGTAAGACTATGACCATTTTAATTGCCATGGTAATAGGTTTAAAGGCAATGGGTGAGGACATCAAAAATTACCTAAGCGACAAGGTTGCCATATTGGAAATGCACAAAGAGCTGGGATACTAGAAAGGACCACGTGGAATGGACGGATAAATTACATGATTTTCTTGTAGTAAAAAGCGAGCGGCGCACTGGTTATAAAATTGAATGACCAAGATCGTTGGTCACAAGTAAACTCAATGTGGTTGCATGTGGTAAAGCACATGTCAGAAGGGGTTATTTACAACATTGCTAGCTTTATTGTAGAACAAATAGTAGAGGAAGCGCGCACAGGAAGTAAGATAAGTTTTGGTTTTGTCTTACTTTCTTTAGTATTCATGGAGATTGGAGTACCGGATGGCCCGAAAGAAAATATATGGGAATACCCCATGAATAACAAGTCTCTAGCTGAAAGATTCAACAAGTATCTATGTAAGGGGTCTATGATGAGATGAGGTAAAGGAGAGAGCAGAGATGTGGTATGACAGGCTCCGTGTGGCTTTTGAAGAGGAGTGGCGTACCAAAGGAGTTGCCCTCGGTATTGGGGAAGCAGGCTTAGTTTGCTTGTTTACCAACACTTTTGTATTACACATTTTCCAATGGTGGATGGATCACGAAGCCCTTAGTGTAAACTACCGTACGCATTCACTGCGTAGTATTTTCAAGCTTCCGTTCATTGGTTCACTGATATAAAGAGGTTAGTTTTTAATGCAGATAAGATGGATTGTGAATACCACACCTTGCGAAAGAAGTATGGATATCTAGGGAAGAATGCTTACAACGAGAGTATTATCTTAGAGATTTTGAATATCAAACCAGAAACACTTGTTGTTGGGGATATCAGGGCCGTGCTCATTTATCTCCAAATTAAACCAAAGATGGAAAATAATAAGTATGTAGAGAACGAGTTTGTGCTCCCAGGACCACCAAAGAGGAAGCATACTATGAAAAACATCCTAGCACCTAGGCCTTCTAAACCCATGCGGGATGACGAGGAAGAGGACAAAGAGCATGAGGATAGCGGTGGTTTGGTGCGTAGGAGGAAGCAACCATCTGGTAGACAAGAGGAAGAGTGCGTGATGGCTTCACAAGGAGAAGAAAATAATGAGGTAGTGTAGGGCGACTGAAGGTTCAGAAAGGTGTTCAAGTGCACAAGGTCGCAAGGAGAAGCCCAAAAAACAACAAGGAAGTCACCGTGACTCTCACTGGTAAAGGAGCTTGAGGAGAAGAAGAGAAGAAGAAAGCTCAAGCTAGATGAAGAAGTGGAAGAGTATGAGGAGAAAGCACTTCCATCTCCAATCCATCATAGGGTAGAAGAGGAGCCTCAAAATGAGGAGGAGGAAAAACTGAACGGAGAGGAAGAAAGGGAGAAATCAGAAGCTACACAAGGCAAGGATGAGGATGCAACCAATATTCCTAACCTTGATGCTACCATTCCAAAATGGCCAAGGTCCCGTCGGAAAAGTGAGGACGTAAGGGTAAAAACAATGGGGTATGCAGAAGACCAGGAGAAGATTGTTCGCGCTCGGTTCCAGAGCACCGTCACATAAAAATATTTATTCAGATGGGTGCTTATGGATGAGAACAAGGTGACATTATAAACACGAAAGCAACTTTCATGGTCGATGCATACACATATGGATGAACTAGATTTTGATGTCTGTGAAGAATCATGTGTGTCTAGATGGTTGAAGAAGACACGAAGCTTGGCACATGACAATTAAACCAACTGGTATGACGGATGAATAGGTAAGAAATTCCTTGGTGAAGTATCTATTGAGGTAGCTAGAAGAAACATTGACAAATCTGCTACAATTAAAGCATTGACAGAGGAGCTAAAAGTGAAGAATGTGGAAATAGCATGTTTAGTACAGGAGAGGGATTTGAGCAAAAGGAAATATGAGACTTTTGTTAGTATGGCGGAGGAAATTGGAGATGATATACTAAAGGTACGCCCACATTTGGAATCATAGGTACCAAAAGAATTTCCTTCTGCGATGCACTACGTAAGAACAATGATAAAATTAGTATTGGAGGATGAAAAGGTGCGTATACTAGAGCAGCCCAAGGACCTAGCAGAAGAGGTAGAAAAAGCACAGGCTGTAGTAGCAAGGAAGATTGCTACATATGAGGGCCTACTACAAGCACTCCGAGAGGAGCTAAAGAAAGCCGATCATGCCTTAATGATATGCACAACTCCAGATGCACTAATAAGGGTAAAAACACTAGCAGAAGACAATGAGGTGCAAAAGGCCATGAAGGATGACACACTAGGCCGTCGTTGAATGACTAACAATGGTAAAGCAGAAGTGCGAGGCATTGGCTGCAGCACAGAGGACTGCATAAAGAGAGGTTGGATGAACTTGGAAAACTCATTGCTCAAAAGATGGATGTGTTGGAAGGGATGCATACATCTATGTCAAGCATAATGCTTGTAATCCAGAATGAGCAAGGAAAACTAACTCGGGATGAGTGGAATCTATCATTGTGGATGTTCCGAGAAAGAAGAAAAGGCATTAACGAGTGGAAGAACTTAGAAGTAGATATAAAGAAGGAGTATCCAGAGATGATACTTTAGATAGAAATGGAGGGCTTGAAGCTTTGAATAACTCTTTGATTATTTAATTCTTTTCTATTATTTGTGTAAGATTCATTTAACATTCGAATTTCAACTATTCTTTACTTAGTTTTGGACATCACCATTGTCGGGGCGACAATGAGATTACTGTGGGGTAATGTTGATGAGATAAAACACTTAGCATAACTCACACATAGAGTCCACGTGGAAAAACAGGATGGGATCGAAGGCGTGAAGGAATAGGAAGGCGTCGCACACGAGAGGTGCAGAGTCAGACTTTCGGGACTTAGCCAATTTTGTAGATCAAGTCTATTTTTAGAGGCTGGCATGCGGAACACACAAAGTGATGTTGAGACTTGCGCGCCACGCTTTGTCTATATTTCAAGGATCATATTGAAGCACTCTTGCATGGAAGTAATCCAAGAATAGATTCATCACTCTAGTTAACTGTAAGTGATCTATAGATAGCATACTTGCATGTATGGCTATAATTGTAAATGACGTGTGTTTATTATTAGCGTGCGACCTATTTTTGGCATAGTTAATGGTGAAGGGAAAGTTCCCCACCCTATATATATTATATGAATCACCTATTTGATATAATGTGTTGAAGGGTTAGAGATCCTTGAGTGCATGAGACCTGGATAATTGTAATAGATCCATGCACGCATGACAATTATTGTATCAAGCCTCTCGTATTGTTGTCATGTTTAATATATGAAGAATGTTGGCTAAACCAAAGTGTCATATATGTGTTATCATTGTATGTTATTGATATCTTGATGATTTATACTTAAATGTATGCCTTTATAGATCTGGTTCAATATAACTGTGTAATGATGGATTAGTTCCTAACTATATGTCGTCATCATTTCACCATGCTACCATCTTGCTACAACAACCCTAAAGAGGGACCTGGTACCTTGGTGTGCTTTGGGTGAGCGCTTAGCCTATGCTTTGAGTGATGTGCCAACGTGAATAGGTATTATCTAAGAATTCTAGGCTACATTAGCCAAAACATGCACAAAATGAAGTGGGAAGCTAGAAAAGTGTGGAAAAGCTAAGTAAGGATGTCTAGGCTACAAATATACACTGTAGATGGGTTTAGAAGCTCGAACATCTTATGAAAGGACATAAATCATCATTGGGTACTTTTGTAACTATTTTCTAACAATGTATCACATGCAATTTTAGGTGTGTACAACCACCTCAAATTCCTCCCGATCATCTTGGTCTCTGTAGAAAAATAATATCTAGACCTTCACTTTCTCTTAATCACTTGATTGTCATAGGAATTTAATTCTATGACATTACAAATTAATATTTTCATGCCCCTCGTGTGGAAGGGGAGTCCCTTCCACCAGACACAAAATCCTCTAAGGTGCTTTGATTAGCTATATAAATATTTAACTTGGCCTCCAACTGAGTATTTAGCCAATTTTAGCGCCTTCCTGCATATTTTGAAAACCCACTCCCATTATCTGGTTGAGGCTTGTTGTAAGATGAAGGTAACCTTTTAGATTTCCTCAATGGAGTTGCAGAAGAGACAATATTTGTATTCATATCAATTTATTTCAGAACTTCACCTGAAGAGATGTTGAGCTGTTGTAGTATATTGGTTCTCTTTTCCTTCATCCCTCTTTGAGGAGATACCTCCATTACCATATTTCAAACAATCAAAGGCTTCCATCATAATCTCTAAGTATTGCTGATCTAATAGCTCATTAAGAAGATACTTCTCCATTTCATGTTTGAATATTTATTTCATGCCTTGAGCATCCACACCTTTCTCCACAGGGCCTTGACCATCACCATCAACCATTACTTCCTTTTCCATAGAAATTACTGCATCTTTAGCATCTTCCTTTTGAACATTACCTTCACCAACTAGAATGGAAGATCCATCATTCATTCTAGATTTTCTATTTTCCTTTTGAACCACCTTATCCTCAACCCTCTTATCACTCATGCTTTCATTGATAGGGAACCTACCCATTTTGTGCCTAATTTCCCAGTATTTGAAACATTTGAATGAAAGGCATTCATAGTCAATTACGAAACCCCACACCCATAGGAGTGTTGAGTCTAATGGCTTGAGTCAAAGGTTTATACATGTCAACCTTGACACAAATTTTGGAATAAGAGGAGAAGGTAACAACATTTTTTTCCTTCCCAATTCCTATAGGATCCCTCAAGTATTTTGCAATGGACCTTAAGGTAGCTTTGACCCAAAAATTCTGAAGGAAATTTATAAAGTCTCACCCACAGGGGTACTTTTTGACCATTTCTTCTTCGAGGGGTTAAATAGGGATACCAAGGATGCATATAGAAACCAACATTTTTAAGAATCATGCCCACCCAAAAATTCCTATCCCTATCATCTGGATTAACAAAACATACTTGGAAAAAACCTTTGGTTAAAATTCGAGACTTGAGTACTCTTTTCACACCCAATTTTCATCAATCCAACTCCAAAGCTCATTGGTAGAAGGCCAAAACTGAATAAATTTGAAAATCAACGCCTTTTTCCCCATGCGCTCAAAAATATTCTCTAGCATTGGATAATTTGCATCAATCATTTTGAATTTATTTGATACCTTAATCTCTCATTCACCCGGACTTAAGGTGGTCATGGAGTCCCCAATAATGCGCTCTCCTCCTCACAATCCACAGACTCTTTCAATAATTTTTTATTAGTGGAACCTTCATAGAAGCTAGATTTTGGGAAGAACTACATCCCAACCTCTGCTTCACCCCCTTCATTTTATTTCAAATATTAGGAAACCTTTAGAAGATTATTATCCTTCCATGCATTTTGACCACCATCGAGAGGAACAACATTCACACCGAAAATGACTTATCATCGTCCAAAATATTTCATCGAGGAGCCTTTGAATGTAACTTTACCCACCTACCAAAGCTCCTATGATCTCTCTCGGCCATAGCGACCCCTTCCTTGATTCTTCCAGATTCCCATAGACGAGTCTCCTTCCTCTCCACGCCAATACACCTCACTTTTGAAGGAACTTCTTTTGCTTCTTTTGTTAGCGAAATCAAATCCCTCTTCATACTTTTTCGGCATGCGAGCCATTTAATCCTAAAACACAATTTAATATGTCACAATTTATTAAAAAAGGTGAGAAAAATGTTTGGCTTAGTGTTTGATTGGACATCGAAGTGGAAACAAGGTTCAATAAATTATAGAGCAAGGCATAGGTAAATGTTAGAGTGAAAAATAAAAAAGTGTCATTAACCTATAGAGGATTACATGAATTGACATAGGAGGAGGAAAAATAAAATTATAAAAAAAATGCTAGACCTTGCAATGAATCTTTTAGAGATCGAGAGGGAAACTCTTAGAGAGTTTGGGATCAAATTTGCTAAGAAGAAGGCAACCTCCTTTGTTGAAACACTTCATGTATCAAGATCGAATATAGGTAGGGCTCACATACAATGAAACCATTTTATCTTCCACCAAATGCATCATAAGAATTGAAGGAAATGATGACATAATTAACACATCCTCCTTAAGACTTCTCCTTAATCAATCCATGTCAAATATATCACAAAATTTATTGCATCATTTTTATGCCATTTTTCATTCGTTCATTCAAATGTCAATGTGATTCGGTATCTCATTTTAATATGAAGTACTTATTGAATTTGATAACTAAAAACTATGTCGGGGAAAGTGGTTTTGTGTCATCTTTATAGAAAAAAATTAACTTTGTTTATTACACCTTTGAAAAGCCCAAGATCTACTCACAATTTGGTAGTAAACATAACCTTTTAGTTCTTTTAGAGAATAATTTTGAACCGCAATTGATATTCATTTGTGTCGGATGAGGTATTTCATCTTTTATGTCATGCATTGCAACATGTAATAAGAACATTCAATGAATTCAACATTTCTTGGTTATGCAAGTCAAAGAAGCTATTTTTTGTGAACAAATGCAACAAAGAGCGAGAAAGTAAATGTTTCTATGGAGAAAAAAAAATCTATTTTAGGTATGAGGTCATGCCATTATGAATTATATATATTTTTCATAAGGATGTTCAACTAACGGAAAATATGGGGATGAATGCCTACAAATTTTCTATAACTTGTGAATTTTTCACGACACACCATGGTAATCCATAATAACAATAAATATTTACAACTAAGAGTTAGAGCCCATGCCATTTTTAGTAGAATTTACTTGCACTTTCCGTAGGAAATTGTCAAGAAAGGGACATGTTTGAAGGACTCAAAATCCCATATCGGGACATGTAAATGTTGAATTTTAGAACCAAAAATAAATAATTTCTTCTAAAGAGAAAAATGTAACTCTTTTAGACATGAGGGCTTTCAAAGATGAAATCAATACATTTTTAGAAGGATGATCAACTAATGCCAGGCATGGGGATGGGAACATACAATTTTTATATATCTTGTGATATTTACACAATCGCATCGCTTAAGCCAACTCCCATACTCAAGAAATCTTTTCCACTTTGTTAGTGTTAGGATTTGAACATGTGATTCAACATTGCTCTTATTTATATATAATTAATTGATACAAATGTGTAGACACAAAATTTGGGTCACACTCCTCTTCACCCCTCATGAATATTAATTTAATTACCTACGGTTAAATTAATGCCCATTCTCACAATATTCATTATTTAATTACCTTAATTAAATTAATTTCCACCTCACACCACCACATCACCTAGAAACCTCATCATGGACCTATTTTTAGCATGTTTATTCTAACTAGGATTCAATCTCTACTTAACATAACTAACCGAGACTTGGTCTAACCCTAACACTACATACCTATTCTTTCTCTAACAACATGTCCACTTACTTACGTTTAAAATAAAATTTTAGACTTGAACCAACAGGAAGAATTGGTAAAAAATATAGCCAAGATATATTATTTTAGAAACCTAGGATTTCCCACCTTAACCTTCTTTGGTTAACCCTAAGTGATCTTTGGTTAAACTAAAACATCGTCAATTACCATATATTCACTTTGGTAACCTTGTTATGGAGGTTGGAATAATTATTCGAGTCCGAGGAGAGAGAGAGATCTATATGCAAGCACGAACTAGATCCCTCTTGCATATCAAGACATCCTGAATCAACACCAAGACTAATATGAAGGTTAAGCATTCATGGTAACATTCTGGGAAGCACTACTGCAACACTGACCACCAGTTTCATAGATCAACCATCACCCTCATCCAACCACCCGGTCTACAAATACAAGTGCATTTGGATCTGCATCTTTCCACACTTATTTAGATTAGTTTCTTTATCTCTGTTTGAGAGTCCTAGTTTCCTTTGCATCTCATCACCTCTCACCTTCTTGTCAATCCCTCCACCTAACCACCTATAACATCCCAAATCTCTATACCCGACTACAGGACATCTCGAGAATTCTCAATGTCTTTGCAACCTAATCCTAATTCTCCCATTATTTGTGAAATGATAGAGAATCTTCAAAACTAATATTTATTGAGTTTTTATCAGTCCGCCCCTACCGACGAATATTTGTTTAACCCAAACCGTTATCGGTTTCCTCTCAATCAAAATTGGTCATATCAAATTGACGTCAGTCTTTATATCTAGTAATTCTTCCTGTAACAACAACCTCATAACATTCACCCAAATAAACAAAACCACCCAAAACCTGGTCCTGACATGTCCTAGTCACCTTGGTTATTTGCTCAACCACCATATCTATTCATAACCTTACCCGCTAGATAAAATTTTCTTATTGTATTTGAATAAGATACCTAAATCATATCAACTACAGTAGGATGTTTTTATTTATGTTATTTCTTGCATTGAATTGTATTAAACAGTGGATTGACAAACATCTAGGAAGTATCACACTTCCTGAATCTAGTGTATGCTAGGCAGTCCACTGACATATATTGTTTAATATTCCTCTTGTGGTCTTGTTTTCATTCACATGTAGTTCCTCCTAGAAAAAAATAATTTCTCGCAATCAAGCACTGGATTGGGAAATCAAAACATGCACACTCTACCTTCCACCTTCATTCACATGTATTCCTCCTCACCCTTACCCTATCTATTTTTCTCATACGTACGCAACTTATTGGTGAAACATTTTGGCATGCCAGTGGGACCCTCATTTGTGGGTTTCTTTCTATTCATATAGGTTACATATTGTGTGTTTCTTTTCTAAATTGTTATTCACTAAATCTTATTCTCTAGTAATATGCCCTTCTTTCTAATTGCTCTAAATGAAACATTTCTTTTGGTGCATTTAAAAATAATTGTTCTTCTTTCTTTCTGCATTAGTGAAAATCATCCTCTCTCCTATTCATCATTTTCTACATCGAATATAATTGTCGATTTGGGTTATAAAATTTGTTGCATTTCATCCTTGTATGCTGCATTATTAACTCACATTTAAAATTGAGGGAAAAATATAAGCTGGAAGTCATGCCCAACTGATGGTTGACATAATTGAATTGTAGAAAGCACTTTCCCTCTTCTCTCTCTTTGCTAAATTGTAAAAATCTGAATTTACGCATCATCTTAAACAACACCTTAGCTAGAAGAAGCTGTCAATGATCACACGATCAAAGGATTGACCTTGGGCACCCAACTAGATTCTATGTCCAGTCATTATCTCAGAGGAAGGACCGCCCCCAAAAAAACATAACCTAAAACCTCCCCTTTAGATTGCCTCTTCATAGGAAGCCTTACCAACAAAACAACTCTACTCTAAATTCACAAATCAGTCTCAAATGGCATAAGATAAATTAACGTAAAATCCATTCATAGGATTACGTGTTTTTCTTAGCTTTCTTCCTAAATTGCATTTTGAGTTGCGAGGATTATGTTTCTCCATTTTATTCTTCCTTTCCCACTCCCCATCATAGTTTGAGTATTCCGATAGCTTCTAAGTGTGTCGGGCCTCATATTATCATCCTCAAATATTTTGGGTTGTTTCTTCATCTGATTTAATTCACAAAATCCATTTTTCTTCACTTCTTGATTTCATAATTCTAGTGTCGGTCCAACGACCGTCATTGGTTCCCATCCGATCATCATCGGTTTACGACCGATTGTCGATTACCGCTACTCTTTTGTTTATTTTACCCAAAACAACTTTCATCACCTTCTCTTTTCTATTTGAAGTCATCTGGACATCATCATATTCACAACATTCTAATATCACTGTTAGATACAGTTTCCCCATTTCATCTTTCATCAGTTCTGCTTCATTTTCTCAAACTAGTTTTTCCTCGACAAGAATCGGTATCAATTATTGTAACTATCATTGGTTCCCTTAAACAATCAACCGGCGTTAATTTCCCTATTTTGATTTTTAATTGAAACATTGACCAAGTCCACCTATTGGTATATGTTCCTTTCCATTCCTCGCTTTATTTTTTGTGTCATCTATGGTATACAGATTAATATAATACATGCCAATTCACATGGTGTTGACTCACAACCAAGCTAATGTCCATATATTTCATGCTAGTATTTTGACACTCCCACCTAGCCCATCATTGCCTTCCATTATGTCACCTATGGATCTAACTCAGCATATCACCATTTCCACCCAAATGACAAGGAGTTCACAAGACTCCTTGATCGTAATCCACGGCCTTACAATACTATCTTACACACTCATCTACTCGAGACTCCTCAGGATAACTAGTATATGACATTCTTGTATCTATTCCTCCTTCCCTCGCCCCCACTTCCATATCAGCTACCACTATCTCAAAATTACATTCATCCACCTTACCCCTATAGTATCTCAAGCTGTGTCCATGTCGGCTATAGCTACTACACCAATGACATCTATTACACCCATGGTGTTAACCATTCCTTCACCAACCACCTTGAACATGGCCCCATTTGCCCCCTTTTCCTTGTATATACCCATTGCATCACAACCCCCTCTAGTTTCGGAAACCCACCGCCAATTCCAAAACCTAGTTCTTTCCATCCCTCGATCTCTACCACCCATTACCATAAGATCATTATGACCACCCCACCGGTTTACACGCATCACCAAAGAACCACCAATCTTGTCTATCACTTATTCGGGGTATCTTCTTCTGTATATATCCCCCTTCATAGTTTTCATATTTGACACCCTCATGTACTAGGATGCCATCCACATCATACACTCACCATCAACTTCCCTTTCTGCAAGAGGCACCCATTCCTCACAAACCACCAATGACCTCATTAGGATGATGATGGAAAAGATGCTAGACATTAGAAGCATCATTTTCTAGTTCTCGTAACTCCTTAACCTATGACGAAATCTGTAATGAGCCTATTCACCCATCTATTAGTATTCGCCCATACCACGTGCATTGGGAAATGTCCAAGTTTAACCATTTCAATAGTAAAGAGGACCCGTAATAGCACTTTCCGTCATTCAAACATGGGTGCTACAAAATTTCCCATGATGATGTTTTACTGCTACAAAATTTCCCATGTCCCTAATAGGACCCACCTTAGATTGGTATAATAGTTTACCTAGACATTCCATCTACTCCTTTAACCAAGTAGCTCAAGCATTCCTTGACCACTTCTCAAATAATGTAGTAAAAAAGTCACCATGGTGACCTATATTTGACACAAGAATATGATGACAAATCTATTACAAATTTTGTTGCTCACTGGCGAAGTCTTATCAACCAATTAACGTTTCATTACCTCAAGCTGAACTTATTGAGTTGTTCACTAGAGCTTGTGCTATACACATCTCACTAACTCTGGGTAAAAATTTCTGTACATTTGATGAAGCATTCACCATGTCATGAAAGCTTGAAATTCGTACCATTGAGGAAAATAAAATCCAATTACGAAACAAGAATGCCCTGTTCAAATCAAATGATTCTTCTTCATATTTGAAACCCCAAAATAATTATTCTAATCAAGCCAAACCTTCCTCCAATCTTTTCAATGTTCGGACTTTTACATTGCGGGTGGGAACAACAAAAATACACTTCAATTGGAGAGCCCTATTCTTCAGTCTTAGAAAAGCTTCTTAAATATGGAGCCATTACACTTCCCCCATAAAACCTCATAGTAGTTTCGATCCCGCTCACCCTATGCTTGCATGGTATAAGGAACATGACTATTGTAATTATCATTGTGTTAAAGGCCACATTGACGGTAATTGCATAAATTTTAAAAACATTTTCTAGGAGATGATAGATAATGGAGATCTCATCATGGAAAACCCAAAAATTCCAGAAAATGAAAATTTTCACATCTTTAAGAAGTCATTCCCTAATCATACACCATCATCTAATCAAAATAGTGAACCTTCAACCAATGACAATAATGTCCGTGAAGTCCATGCTTGTTTTTGATATCATATCGGCCATTCCTCAAATTCCACCTATTTTGTCTATTGAGGAAATTTTGGCACAAGCTCCTCTACCCACGAGGAGCATACCTCTTCCACTCCTTCACCCTCAAAGGATTCCCCTTCATCTCCTCCTTCACCCATGGGGGAATCCATGATTTCTGTTGATGCCATTTCACTGTCTACCTCGTAACCTATTGAATAATAAACAATATTAACTCTCCCATCCATAGGAGAATTGTCATTGCCTTCTCCTCCACCAAAGGAGAAGTCTATCTCACCCCACCTACCATCTCTCCTACCCATGGGAGATTCTTCAGACACACCACTACCTGTTGGGGACAATTCTCCCTCAGCATTCCAGGATCCTGTTGACCTGATCTTAGCTCTTTTACCCACAGATTCCAAGGCTAATTGATTCCCTATCTCATAGACATATTTTATAGGGATTACCACCAAACCAAATGCATCTCCTCTTACAGTAGTCCCATTTTCATAGCTGGCGATCGCTTGGATTATGTTGATAATTCCATGCTCTGGGGATGTCTTCACTCCCTTTTTGACTCAAATGCAAATGTTTGCTAAAGATACTTCCATGATCTATCGAAAGGTATTTCCAACAACCAAATCAACCCTAACCATGCCTATCGAAACAAATTATTCTTCATCACCTCTACCTACATCCGAACCTTTACCCATGACTAAAACCATTCCAATGCCTAAGAACCTTCCCACACCTATATCTTCGCTCGTGTCTAGACTCATCCCTACGTTGGGTGTCATGCCGACGTCAAGCCATACTCTTCCATCTATCAAATTGGATTTAGCCACATCTTCCCAAACCCACACAAAAATTATTCCTCTACCTAGAAGGAAGACCCAACCCTCTAGGGTTCATACACCAGTCTCACCTAACACACCTTTGTCACCTTCACCCCTTCCATCCATCCTAGGACCTCACCCATCAACCCTAGCCAAATAGCCTCCTACCCAAATCCAATCAAAAGCTAAGAAACCTCTTTGCTTCATCATGATCCTTTCTTATGCCTCATTTACCTACACAACAAACACCCTCGCCCCCACCCATACATTTCTTACCACCTATACCTCCACCAATTATTATAACCCCAACTTTTCCTATACGACTTCAACCCATACCATCCACCCGACCTCTACCAACCACTTCTACCTGGAACTCTATTGTCCCCATGAGTAACCTGTCCTCTTCCACCATCTGCTTTCCCTTCTACATTGCGTAATCTAATATCACCTTTACCCAAGAAGGTGCACTCCAAAGACAAGAACCAACTACCCTCCAAAAAGGTAGTTACACCAACAAAACCTTCAATTACTAGATTTTCTATCACACCTTTAACCAAGTAGATGTCATAAAATCCTAAGACAATACCACCTACCAAACCAGTGGTCCAACCCATTCCCTCTCCTATAACGCCTCTTCCCTCATGATCATCCACACGTTTTCCCAAACCCACACTCACTTCCCATTCGCGATTCATTGGCGGGTCTTATGCCAACATTATAACCAACCTCTTAGAGAATTCCGTCATCACATTACCACCACTTCAACCTTACAACCCTCAAACCCAAACCAAAATGGTTTTATGAAACTAAAATTTTTCCCTATCATCTTCTACCATGACATGATGTAGAAGGTTGTAAGACTCTCAAAACCGTTCTCCTACAATTATGTCCTCCTGAAGAAAATTTATACGATGATGATCTACTTGATGAGGAACATGTTCCACCTTAACTTGTCACCAAAAATCATCTTCCCTTGCTTCTTCAATGACTTGCATCTTCAACCTCACAACCTTTTTTCCACCTTTAAAATTTGAGATCAACATGGTCTCGTATCGGAGAGTTGGCTAAAGCACTACCCAAATGCCAATGTGCCCTACTCATTTCACAAGGTTTTTACCCTACTTTAGGCTTTTCCCCATCAAATCATTACACTACTCATGACATACATTCTCCATCTACCTCCTTCCCTCATATTAACATGATCCAAGTTTCCACTCATGCCCAAAAGGACAAAGGAAAATAAAAAGAAACTAGCCCATCAACCAATCCCATGCCCAATATACCATCTACACTTACACCCAAAATCACCATTCAAGGACCCACATACCCTATTTTTGATGGGGTCACCCATTGTACAATGATAAAATAATTACACCAATCCCCTCTAAAAATGTCTTTGTACGATCTTGTCCAAACTTTTGAATCTCATAGACAAGCCCTTATGGAGGTTTTGTAATCCATCAAGGTTTTACCTAATGACCCCACACCAATATCCTCCATTATCACCCCTCATCACGTGGCCTCGCTTACCAAATCATCTCCTTCTTCTACCCCCACGTCCACTCATCAAGTAGTTGCCCTCAGTTTCTTTGATGAGGAGATTATATCTCTCCAGTTAGATGAACTCTGATCCTGCCATTTTCATCTCCGTCTATATTGATAACATATGCATATGATGCATTATGATCGATGGTGGTGATAGCATCAACATCATCTCCTCCCACGTGTACAATCAAATGCACATCCATTCAAATTGTATGTATAAAAACTAGTTATGCTATGCTCCTTCAATGATGCCATCACCTCCACCCTTGGCACCATTATTCTTCACATTTGTGTAGGCCCTCACAATGTCCTAGAATTATTCTATGTCTTAGAGGGGGAGTTCTAGTATAACCTATTGCTTGGACAACCTTGGATTCACATCATGGGTTGTGTCCCTTCAACTTTACACTGCTGTGTAAAATTTGAACATGAAGGGAATAACTATACTATCCCATCCGACTGTCACCATTCAAAACCTATAACATGTTGTACCAACCTAACGATGTCCTTGTACCAGTTAAGGCATCTACCACTACCCCCACTTCTCCTTCACCCACACCCCTTCCACCAATGCTACCACCACCTCTCCCACACCTAACTCTCCTATTCCTATCTGCATGTCGCAGCTTCTTCTACAACTAGCCCATCTACTTCCCAACCGATTGATACCCCTCCTCCACCCAATCGTCTATTGATTTTTCTATCCCCGCTACCAACATATCTACTACGATCCCTTAGAAGGTGTTTTTCAATGCCTCACTGGGGAGTACCGCCTACAATATCAACACCTTCCTCACTCCGTAAGAGTATGGAAACCTATGCAAACATCCTTGTTATGACTATCATATAAGAGAGGTTTTCCCTTATGGTCCTCCCTACCTTCACACTAACTTAACATATGGGGACTTGATATTTCCACCTTTTCACCAAAACCTCCATCCCAAAAATGACTCTTTTCATCGACCTCTAATCTCTCAAGAATCGCCACTTTGCCCACACTTTCCTTCACCGATGTACATGGAAAGGCTTTGGCTTCATTTTTTACGAGCAAGGTCGTCATACCCTCATCCCATATACCACCCATTAACACAAAGATCACAGTGGTATTAGCTTTGCCACACCATCTTCCAAGAAGTCCTACATCGACCTCATTAAGGATGAAAAACCTTCTTTACCCCATTCACCAACGTCACCATCTTCACCCATGGAGTCCATTGATCTCAAATCTATTCCTCATAATTTTTTTCTTCGTGAACATGATTTCCCTGGGACCTTAGACTTATCAATGTGATGGCGAGGCTCCTTCTTATTTTCCCTTCCGTATCCTGACATGATCGATGAAAATACACCTTCTATTAACATTATTCAATGTCAGGACGATGAGTCTATCCTCACCTACCTTGGTGTGGAAGATTCTTATATTCACCAGTCATTTCCTTCTAAGACACAAACCATGTTGAATGAATTGACTATCAAAATCAACATTAACACTCAGGACGACCCACACATTCTAAAGATATGCCAATATTTAGATGCTACTTGAGTAGGAAGCTTTAACTTCTTTCCTTCGAGACCATAGGAGTAATTTTTCTTGAACCTATGTTGATATGCTCGGTATTGACCTAAACATTGTGGTCCATAATATCGTAACTATTCCTGATGCCAAACCCATAAAACAAAAGCTGCGGAAAATGCATCCTCACATTGCCCTTCTTTTCAAAGAAGAACTTCAATGCCTTCTCTTGGTTTCCTTCATCCTACCCATTGACTATCCCCAATGGATTTCTAATATTGTTCCTGTCACAAAAGTGATAGGGGACTCGCATTTTCATGGATTTTTGTGACCTCAAGTTAGCTTTCCCCAAGGATGACTTTCCTCTACCAGGCATTAAACAATTGGTTGATCTCACCTCTGACCATGAGATGATCTCAATCATGGATGGTTTTTTGGGTTATAATCAAATATTACTCACTTCAGAAGATCAACAAAAAAATACCTTCATCACTCCTTGGGTAAAACTGCTATCGAGTCATGCCTTTTGGCCTTAAAAATGCTAGTGCTACATATAAGCGAACCATGACTTATATCTTCCATGACATAAAGCATCACATATTGGAAGATTATGTAGATGAACTTCTTTCCAAATCCAAACATTGGGCCGGACACATGACAGCGGTCCTTAGGGTCATCTTTGACTTCCTCATCAAGTATCGTGTTCATCTTCAACCTAAGAAGTGTGTCTTTGCGGTGCGTTTAGGAAAGATCCTTGGTTTTATCGTTTCTTTGCATGGCATGGAAGTCAATCCTACTAAAGGAAAGGTTATTTTTAAAATTCCTCCACCTACTAATCTCAGTCAAATTTGAAGTTTGCAAGGTAAGTTGCAATCTATTCATTGGTTTATTTTGTAACTTTTCGACATCTATCAACCATTTCATCATCTCCTAAAAAAGTACATCTCCTTAAAATGGGATGAAGAATTCCACAAAGCATTTGACACCTTAAAATAATACCTTCTTCAACCACCAAAGTGCTCATTCCCCTAAATATGACCAACCCTTTTACCTATACATTTATGCTAATGACCATTCCTTAAGTACCATGCTCGCTCATCACGACTTGCAACATCGGGAGCAAGCGGTTTACTACATAAGCCATACCCTTTTGGACTACAAAACTAGTTACTCTCATGCCAAAATTTTTTTCTTAGCCTTAGTTTTCTGTCACCACTAAAATTTGTCATTACTTACTTAACCACAAAACCTTTATCGTTACTAACATTAACCCCTTACATTACATGTGCGATTGAAACTTACCAACATCAATGTGTTGCACATTGGATCATGCTTCTTGTAGACATTGACCTTGAGTTCATCCACCAAAAATATATCAAGGGAAAACCATCACTAACCAACTAGACACACCCCTTTCTAGAGATCAACCCTCTAACTTCAATTTTCCAGAAAAATCCATTGTTACCATCTCTTTGGATGATACCACTTATGAGATGACCTTATTATTTGATGGTTCCAAATGTTAGCATGGATGCGGTGCAAGTGTTATCCTCATTCCTCTTGATGGTGAAACTATGCCTTTATCTTTCAAACTAGATTTTGATTTTACTAATAACATCGCTGAATATGAAACACTCATATTAGGCCTTAAAAGCTGCTATCACTCTAGATGTTAAATCTATTAATATCTTTGGTGATTCCCAACTAGTTATAAACCAAGTCAATGGTATATACCAATGTCGTAACGAAATACTCCAAAAGTAAAAACACCATATCGACATACCTCGACTACCTTCGACTGTTATGAACTTCAAACCACCCCATGCTCTAATAATAAATTTGTGGATACCATGGCTGCACTGGATTCTTAGATACCGCTTCACCTTCCGACTCCAATATCTTTGTCACGATAAAAATGTTGCAATAACCTTCTTATTTATCTCAAGATGTCAACGCATTTGTTGGAACCGTTGTACACTGGCCCATGTGACCTTTGGTATAAGTAGTTTGCGGACTACCTTTCCCTTTCCTTTCTACCTCCGACCTTACTCATAATGGAAAAAAATCCTTTCTTAAAGGTATATCTCGCTATGTGATCATGGATGGTATTATTTATAAACGTGGCTTCAATGATATTATCTTACGATACCTTACAAGTTCTGAAATTCCCTACACCTGTCAAGGAGGTTAATGATGGAATTTGTAGAGGTCACTTTAGTGGCTTAGCTGTCGCTAAATGCATTCTTCACCTAGGCTATTATTAGCCAACCCTAAACCATGACTATTGTGACTATGTCAATCGTTTTGTGAAATGCCGACAACATGCTAATCTTCATCATACACCTAGTTATGCCTTACATGTTGCACTGAGACCTTTGGGATTTCTCTTAATGGGGTTTGGATCTTGTTGGAGAGATCAATTTTTATCTATTTTATTAACAAAAGCATTGAACTAATACAACAAAAAATTGTGTAAACATAATGAAAGTAGAAAATACATGACAACATAAATTTATGGTATATTAAGAATAAATCTTAACACATATTGTAATGATTATTACAAATTCAATAAATTTGAATATTTGTTAATAAAATACATCAACTCCTAACATAACCAATAAAAAAATTACTCTAGTCATTGCAAAAGTAAAAAATTTCAAAGCAATATTTACAAAATTGAGTCTTCAACATTGCTGAAATATTTAGAAGCAAAAAAATGTGTACACATATTCCACTGCTAGAAACCACTAATTATGCAACAATGAATACACAAAAAGTAGAATAAAAATACCAGTTTATAGAGATAGAGAAAAATAAAATATATAAATACCAAACATGCAAGAGATGAACACTAGATTTATGTGGTAAAACCCCGCTGAGTGCTTAGGGAAACATCCACGGTGCAAGATATCAAGCTTTATTAACTCAAGATGAACATATTACATGTGAACTCGTTATGAGAAAATTTATATCTCCACAAAAATATATACACCTAATTGGCAAAGTACAGTTAGGATTCCTCCTAAAAATAGAGTGGAAAAACACCATTAGGATTTTCCTTTCTAAAAATATATCTAGTTGAATTTGTCTTTCTAAAAACAAGGGATTGACTCAATTTTTACAAGACCCCCACACCCCCTTTAATAAGTGAGGTACAAACCATGCCGCAATGAGATCCAAAATTTAACTTTTTTTGAACATATATAACATTCACTTCCCTAAGAAATAATATAAATATAATTCAAGGCAAGAATTATATGTGTGTGTGTGTGTGTGTGTGTGTGTATGTTTACGGACACGCACACACACATTATTACCTAACAAGAAAAAACAAAAAATGAATGACACATTCATGAGGGGAGAAACATGAAGTGAAGACGCCATCTCACAAGACAACTTGAGGGGGTCCAACAACATGAAACCATTTCACATGCCTACCTTGAATTTTAAAATGACATTGGATCTATACACGTTTAGATAATATACGTTCACATATATGTACTCAATACATGCATGAAATTGTGAATCCCATGCCAAATATATTTTTATGTATCAAATTTATTAAAAATGAGGTTAAGATAATATGAATTGCTACATGTCAATCTATTAAATTTCCTTGATGTAAATAATAGATTCTTATTAGAATCCCATCTCATTTACATTTTAATTCAAGAATCTATGAAATCACCAAAGTGGTTTTCTTGGGAAGGAAAGCGTGTTCATTTGAAATCTATTAAATTCAGGTGAGAACTTTACTTCCCGTATGTAATTACTCTTATGTGAATATTTTTATCAAAAATATCTTCAAGAGACTCTAACTTGGTCAACCAAGAGGTCTACACTATATTTAATTATCACCGATGTATGACCACATGGATGGATTCAATATGTCTCAGTATATCAATGCATGCCTAGCATGAGACATCAATCACAATTTTTTTGCATGTGTCGAGTAGGGAACCTTTCATCCCATAAAATGCATGCTTATCAATGTAATTATAAGAATAAAGGATGAATCATTGGCAGCTGGTATGGTGTTCTATTTGTTTGAATGAGATATCCCAAAGTTTGAAATGAAATGAATTTTTTTAACTTCCACGAGGCTAAAAATAGCCTATTAGGATTTTTTTTGTTTAAATATATGTTCATTTCATCATTATATTAATGTATATTCTGTTTAGGTTAAGTATTGTTTTGTGTGCATTCCAAGGGTTATGAGGTTTGAGGTCATCCTTCATTGGACTACCACACCTTGCCTACATCATTTAGTATCAAAACATGGTTTATTTCTTGAAGATAGGTACAAAACATCTTGTGGTTTTACACATTGATGAGTGTGGGTAGAAAATCATTGTAGACATCTTCTAACAAGTGACTATTGGGTATAATATGTTAGAGGAAGTGACACAATAATATTTTATGTCTTTCCACAATGTGGATTATGGGTAGAAGGTCCTTATAGGAATATTACGACACGAGGAATGTTAGGTAGAAGATTGCGAAGATTTTTTTGTGAATTTATATAAAGAAAAATTAAAATAAAATTAAAGTGGCATCTTTGAAGGAATGTAGGACACTGAAATTAGGGCATGAGAGTTGAGTACTTGACATGAATTATGTGAACTATAAAAGCTCACGTGGAATCCATTTTAGCCACACAACTTCAAGGTGTTATTGTGGAAAACAATAGTGATGATGAAGGTGAACCCATGCAATAAGGAGTGTTGGTTGTTAATGTAAATGTAGATGTCAGAAGAGGAAGCACAAGATGGTCCTAAGGTGAAGATAATCAAATTTGGAAATCCATCCTTTGATACTATTGATATTGAAATTGCACACTTGTATGGATAAATTCACTCTCCTCACTCTTTCTTAACGCACCTGCTAGCACTTCACGTCCTTTCTTATCTTTTCACACCTCTTTGTTGATAGTTTATTAAACCTAATTGAATAAAATACATCTAGTAATATCCATTCTTAGGCCCATAAAGTCAAGATGTGCCTTTATCCCTTTTGTCTCAAAATGTTGGTTTTAGTCATATTGTAAATTTACATATTGACCCTACTTTACGATTTTGGAATGACACGTTGTGAATTAATTATTTCAATTCCATCATCTTCATATGAACAAACATACCCCTTTGGTCAGCCTTTTATGTCATAAAAACATTCAAAATCATATATAAGCAAGTAAAACATACCTCATTTAGGGACCTAACACTTTATGAGCTCCTCACGTAAAAGTTAGTACTAAAGGCACCCAAATCTACCTAAAAAATTAAATAATTCATGCACATCCATTAGGGAAATACCCTCCATTGGTCTAAAGTATGCTTATAAGTTTAGGAGTATCCTATTTCATCATAAAAGAAATCAAATTGATCCTTCTCAAGTATTTGAAAAAGTGTGAAACTCAAACAAGACATTCGCAAAAGCACGGTTGTCAAATTATGATTGCACTATAATAAATATCATATGCTAGGAGAATGACACATGGTTTGATACCTCTTTAGAGTAATTCATATGTCGGTGATGCAAAAAGGGTGCCCACAACCCAACTAACTTTTTTTTAGGAACTCCTTGCAATACAAGGGTTTAAGGGTTTGAGGAAAGTTTATAGATTCATCTTGAAGGTGTGTGAAGAATACCAACAAAAATGACACACCTTTCCAGGAAGGTGAAGCAACCATGAAGTTGTAGAGCCATATTTCAAGAAAGTACAAATCCGTATAGAAGGTTTGAGATTATATGAATGTTATTGAATGAATTTTAGGTCACAATTTCACAGACGAAGCATTTCTAGTTCCAATACTTCTTGTTCCTATGCTCAGATCACTCAAAATCCTCCATATCCACACAAAATCAGGTAAGTGCACTCTTTCCATTATGTTTTGAAATTTCTTAAGTATTTAGTCACTTTGAAAAGCATTATTATAATTTGTGCAATTAATGTTTATAATTAGTTAAATCAAAATAATCACTTGTAACATTATTCATCATTTTTTATGTATGTTGAATAGAACAATCTTAAATAAAAAGGTGAATTCACTTGGTGAACCCGACCCTCTCTAATTAAACATCATATCCCTAACCCTAATGGTCACATGGTTTCTTTTTATAAGCATAGGTTGTTGTTTTATTTCATTGTTATCATCACTTTTTAGTTTCTATATGCTTTATTTTAATGTCATACTAGTATAGTGCTCAAATTTCTAATCAATCTATTGAGAATCTTGAGTTTTCACCTCCTACATGCAAGACTTTTAGTGTAATGGATTCTTATAGTCTTACTTCTAGTTCCCTTCTTGATCCACCAACACAAGAGGTTCCCTGTCATGAAATTGAGAACAATATGAAAACTCCTATGATTCTAACCATGAGGAGGACAACAATGTTAATCAAGACCAAGTAGAACTCTAATATCTAACTTTTATGCTAATCCACATCATATTGAGCATATTATCAATATTCTACTTATTTTTAAGCTCGCTCATGATCAATAATATAATGACACATATTTTACAAATAGATCTCATCCCTCATCTAGTATACCTACATCTATTTTTCTTACCTCCTGGGGCACCTAACATTCCTATGTAAAATGTGTCTATGCCTATTCATATAGCGACTATTACTACTACTACATATCCTACTTATCATCATAATGGCTCAAATACATCTTCATCCAGCACACAAACTCTTGAGTCCCTTATTCATACTTTACAAGGTCAAATTCTACAATCTCAACAATGTGTCTCGCATAATTCTAATGCTATAGAATCTTATTATTTTTACATAATCCAATTACACTTGAAGTTGTGTCATATCCTTTTCCTATTTTCTATGTTGCACCTAAGATTCCTATTTATGATGGCAAGGATGATCCTTGGGAGAATCTTAGATCATTCCATGTTGCTTGATTAAACTATGCATATCGTGATATATTGTTCACTAATATATCTCCTCGGAATATTAATTTTTTTTTATTTGTAATGGTTTTATGACCTCCCCACATTTTTGCACTCTTTTACTACATTAGAAAACTAGTTTTTGGCACAATTTTCAATTGACATTAGGGATAAGATATCTTATGCAAAAATTTCCAAAATTAAACATGATTATGATGAGTGTATCAATGATTATGTCTTGTGTAACATAAAAATTCTTACTAAGATGAACAACATGTTTTTTATTAATGGGAAAGTATTTTTTAACTGGAATCCTACATAGGTTACAAGAGGCCTTATCCCAAATATTCTAAAAAAAAAAAAAAACAAAAATCACAACAAAGTAGGAGCTCAATGAAGGAGCAAGGAGTGCTGTAACACCATAGTAAAACAATAGCCAAACCCCAACAAAACCACAACAATACCACAAAAAAATAGCAAAAACTAGTCAGTAAGCAGAGCATAACTCACAATCTATAATGTCTTTAGCCACTGTTTCATGGTCTTAGAAATATTCTTCTTGAAGGATCTCAATATTGTCTTTGATATCTTCGATGAAAGCGTCATTCTTAGCTTTTTCTTTGCCCTTGTTACTTTCCAACACATTAGTGATATTGGAAAGGATTTCCATGTTACCCTTAAGTAAGGAGATTATATCACATTGTTTGTTTCTGAGCTTGCCTTGTTTTTCTTCAATGGATTTGATTCTTTTTTCCATCTCCTCCATCAAATGCTCTTCCTTATTACCTCTTTCAATAGCAATCTTGCATCCCTTAACTTTCTCTCTCAATACTTTCACTCCTTCTTGAGCCAGGTAAACATATAATTGTGCAAATCTAGTTCATTTCTCATGTTACCAATTTTATCTTTGTTATTGGTAGACTCCTTTTCACCCATGGAAAAAAGGAAAAGTGTAGTAGTACCCTACTTTGAGGGAGAAGAAGGAAGAATAGGAGCAATGACAAGGTCTAGTTTGGATTTTTGTTGTGGAGGGTTCGGTCGGAGGCCGAGAGGGTATTAAAAAAGCAAGAGGTCTCTTAATAGGAATAGGGGATGGACATGAGGGGCCATAGGGGTCACACTATATAGATGTATTAAGTTACACCACATCATTTAAGAGCTTATTGACTATAATGAAATTGAATGGGATGAGCCCACCAAATCTTTTAAGCCTACAAATACCAATTATATGTTGTAAATATTCAATGATCCACTTCCTAAACATAATAATGACACATCTACTTCAAAAATTCATAACAATAATCATACAGTGCCACCACTTTCTTTGTATGATCATCCACTTGATGTTATGATTGAAACTATTACTCACACATCATATTCTACACCGATCATTTCTTTTGATGATTATGATATAGATGAAACAGTTGTTTTTGACACATTATCTATTCTAGTCTCTATTCATCATATTCATATTTAGGGTGTCTTGGTTATTCCACATAGTAAGGATAATATTTGTGCATGACCATTACTTTAGTCTCTTGGCATCTCTTTTGAGAGTCTTGCGCTTTATTCTAATGCTCACTTTCAACACATTACACTACCGATCACAGTTGGATCTATCACTATGTAGACTTAATTCATGGTCACTAATTTTGTAGCTATTGAGTATTGCATCCAAGTATCCCTTGGATACATGATATTAGGGTTGTTCCATCAATAGTTCATTAAATATTTCAAGTTTATTCATCATCAATAGGTTTTCACTATTCGGGGTATTCCTTTTAGGGATTTCTCTCCTAGTGTGCCTAGTTCTTCTAAAATTTCTATCACTCTTCCTAATGCATCTAAATATAGGTATCTTGTTTCGCATGCTATTTCACATTATTTTACTCATCCTAGGTCTCATGATAGGCCTTTGATTGTGCATACTACTTCACATAACACTAGTCCCCCTAGGTCTCTTGCTAGGCCTTTGGTTGCACATCTGAGACTCACATAGTTATAGGTTTCTTGATAGACCTTTAGGGACATATGTTACATCAAACTATTTTTAAGCCTTTAGGTATCCTTATAGGCCTTCCTTTCTCCACACTATCTATAGTGGCTTGCACTCTCATAGGATTTTATGTTGATTTTATAGCCTTATGACTCACTATACAGTTTCTCATAGGTCTTTTAAGAGTTCTCATTCTTATTGTCCACCACACATATATTAAACACCATATAATACTACTAAATGATTTACTATTTATAGTTATCATTATAGGCCTTCTTTATCATGTATCACCATGGTAGTTCCACTTATACTTGAGTCACCTTCTATGACACATTTGAGTATTGACCCTCCATCATCTTTAGTAGTCATTTGCACCTCCTCGTGAGGTAATCTTGGGATAAATATCATACTATCCCCCTTTTGTACCTAGTTATGCACATATAATACAAAAATAATGAAATATTATTAAAATACAAAGACATGCAAATATTTACCAAATAACAAAATCGGGACATGTTTTTATGGCATACATTATTTGCACTTTACATTATATTAGTTGTTTATTCCTTTGGTTTGATAGATAGCATTTATTCTTTACACACATACATTAATGTGGTATATTGAGAATGATGCAAGAAATACATAGAGTGATATAATATCGCATGTGTTGGGCCCCTAAAATATTGACTAATTACACAAAGGTGCATGAGCATGCAAGGTGTAAGTTGAAGAGAGGCGCGCACAAGGAGAAGGCACACAAGGATGTGTTCTAGGAGGGTTTTAGAAGAACCCGTGTTACACGTTGGAAGAAAAGGTCTCGGGACTTAGCCATATTCGATGTATCAGGAAGAACACGAGAAAAGCATGGCCTAGCTGTGCATGCGGAGTGGATAAGGTGCCACCCTAGTGAAATGTTGGCCTAGGAATAAATATGCCCTATGGTGGAGGCTTCTAGAACGCCATCATGGAAAATAGTTAAGAGCTTAGACCTAGAGGAGCATTTGCCCATGGAGGACCAAATTTAGACACTTGGTGCCATATTTTAAGCCTTAGAAAGATGGGTTGGCAGTTTAGAAGGCCTTTAAATACAAGCACTGTAGAAGGAAAAGGTGTGTGTGGGTGGGTGTAGATAGAGTTGATTAAGAATATAGAGAGAAGAGCTCTGCAGAAATGGCTGCAAGAATTATGTTGGGTTGGGTATATAAAATATAGGAGATGGATGTACTAGGGGCTTGGGGTTATAAAAATTCTTCTTGGGAGCTAAGGAATGTAGATCCGGCTACTATGTATGACTTTGGTATGTCATACTGTGATGTTCTGTAATGAATCTAATGGATGTAATGAGGTTACCAACTTATTTGAATATGATCATTAATGATTTTCTTCCATCCTTATACCTTAATAGTTCTATTTCTTGTATGTTTATAAGATGAATATGAATCCCTAAGCATTTTCCTTTCTTTTTTGATTCTCTTCTTTGAGTCCATTAAAGTATCTCTATCTCGCAATGACCGCATTGGTCTAGAGACGTTCTGAGCTATATGATGTTTGCATGTCTCATTCCCACTCACTTTATTTAAATTTTGGATCATAGATGATGTTTCCCCACTCAACTCACATAAAAGAGAGACTCGGCTCCTGCGCATGCCTTAGGTGAGTGTCCAACGCCCACGTGTGCCTCGGGTGAGTGCCTAGCACCCGCACGTGCCTCGGTGAGCGTCAATTCTGCTAGGTGATAGGTTGGCACACATGGGGTTCCCTTGTTCTTTGGTGGGTGTAAAAATGACTACATCTTGGTTCCATTACTGGGACTCTTTTTGAAGTTGTAGTGGGAAATAATATACATCATGATCTATACAATGAGTGATGACAGAGAATTTAATTGTGGAAAGTGTTGAATCATGGTTTAAGAGCATGGAGGATGATTTTTCTCAGAGATTTAGCAATGGGCTTGAGTTTGATGCTCGTAGATGGGTAGAAGAGAACCTATACCATGATTTGTATGAAATTTTTTTTTGTTACTTCCTAGTAGAGCTGTATGAATGGCTCTTAGCATATGCATCTAGATTAGGATGGTATTATAGATCACGTGCATGGACCCAAGAAGAATTCCATAGGTTATAAGATGTAGATCGACGTGGAATCATGATATGGATTATTGGTGGAAAGAGTCTGTATCATCTATCTACACTGGAGTATGCTATTTCCACGTATTCTTGTCCAGGAGGTTCTTTGAGTTCGAGTTTTTGTGGGAGCCTAGAGGATCATTTGTATATGCTATCCCTTTGGAAATGAAGATCTTGATCATGACCATGGGTTTAGAGGCATTTTTGATGGCCAGCTAAAACATCCCGAGTGCTAGGTGAGGAAGCTAAGATGGAGGAAGATGGCGGACATTTCAACAAAGAAAGAAAGGGTGGACAGATGGCTCAAGTATAGTGAAGCACTTGAAAGGAAGATTACTAAAAACACAAGGTTACAAGTGTGATGGATATATGGAGGTAGACATTGTGAGAAGGATTTGAGGTTCACGTAGAGGACATGGAACTTGAGCAGTCTGTGCTACCCCATCTTGGCAAGCGTGTAAGAGAGACCCCTTCACTTCGATGAGATTTTGTTGAGTAGAGATGATCACCCCCAATTATCCATCGAATTAAGAAAATCTAGAATCTGCAAGGCATAATAAAGAGAGAAAATTACCCCGCAAAGAAAATATGTGCATTCCTTCCATGTTTTGCATCATTTTTGGCATTTCTTGTTTGAAAATTTCTTTACATTACTTTCATTATAGTTGAGTTATAGTTCTATTTACTATCTTGGACATTGAATACACTATGTGTTATTTGTTTCATCTTAGAGTGTGCCACCACCAACACAATAGGATACTATAAACACAAAGTTACTATGTGCAAAGAAAAAGTGTGTCTATAAATTTAGGAATATTTTCCTTTTAAGAATGTAATTTACAATTTCATAATTAAAGGGGGAAATGTAAAAACTCAAATTTGGCAATCTATCCTTTGACACAGTTGATCTTGACACTACACACTTGCACGAGACAAATGCACTCTCCCCACTCTTTCTTAACACAACATTCTAGCACTTCATGTACTTTATTTTCCTTTCACACCTCTATATCAACATTTTATAAAACCTAATTTCACAAAATACATATAGAAACATCCATGCTTAGGGCTATAAATTAAAAATGTGTTTTTCTCCATCTTGTCCAAAAACGGTGATTTCAATTAGGTTATAAAATTACATATTGACCCTAATTTACCATTTTGGAATGACATTTTGTGTGTTGATTCTTTCATTTCCATCATCATTATATGAAAAAACATACCCATTTCGTCAACATTTCATGTCATAAAACCTTGAAGTGTAGACACTAAATCATGCGCTTTGGGTATATTATTAGGTCCTAATCACATACTACTATTCATATGTTTCTTACAAGAGAAAAGTACTAATTGATCAATACACTTGGCCTCTTAGGTTCCTTTCTAGTCTCCCTCTTAGGATTAGAAACCTCACTTCTAGTTTGAACCTTCACATTTCACCTTTTCTGACTCTAGACACCGGTGCCCAACTAGGACGTCAGTACCTAGGTGCCCTTGTCCCCTCTAGGCACCCTAGACCTATTTATACTTTGCTCATTCCTTGTTGGACCCTTTCTAGCTGTTGTTGGGCATCCCTATCTCTTAGGGGTCAACCTTTTAGTGATCGATTACTAAATTTAAACAAGAGAAACATACAAATATAATGTTATGTGACCAAATTAAAGGATTGAGTTCTAAGCATCTATACTATCACCTAAGGTTGTATCTCACAAGAACTCAAGAGCATCTTTGCATTCATCTAGCACAATTACAAGGGATAAGGGTTAGTTTTATGCATCACATAGATAAGAGGGAAGTTCATTTTATTCCATGCACACATATTACATTTTTTTACATCTAACTAATTTTCTTGCTATCAAGTGCGACATGCATGAGAGACACCTAGGGTAAGATTCCACACAAACACATAGAACTACATTGGGTCTGAGATGTAGTGTAATGCTCAGTCATAAGATCACTTGTTTGGCGAAGACAGTCAAAGCTCATTTTTCATCTTTGTTTTTAGGATTTGGTGTTCTTTTGAGGATTTTACGGGTGATATATTTATTATAGGTTATCAACGACATCAACGATCATAGTGTGACCATCTAGAGACAAACAATGAAGGTTTTAGATCATCTAACGACCATGTAAAATTCATCTCTAGACCTCCTGTAAATACCTTGACATGTAGGAAAGGATCCTAGTGCCCAAGTATCCTAGTACCGGTCAGGAGCCCGGTCCCTACTCTCCCTGCATTCCTGCACTTTTCTCGGAATTGGTTTTGAGATCTTATACTCATGTTCGCCGAGTCTTCCATATTTGCATCTTTGCCGGGATGTTTGTGAAATCAGCTAAGTAACCTAACTCTCTATTAAACTTAGGGTTTTACTTCCTTTTCTTATTTTTCAAGTCATTTCCGTACTTTACTATCATATATACTTCTTGTAGCATACATAATAATTTAACATAAATAATCTACTCTACTATACATTAGTTTATTTTTGGTAAATCATTTGGTGAATCCCTCTTCTTCACGGACCTTTAGGGTCTTAATTTCACTATTTATTGCATCTCCATTATTCATTATGAACATTTGGATCTATGATTTCTTACTTCTACACCCTAAATTAAGGGCTAAATAATCACTCTCTTGGCTACTACTCACATTCCTACTGATATTCATCCAGACATAGTTTACAACACATTTGCAGATGCATTTTCTCAGCACATCACTTTTCGAGCTAATCCTCATGCTGACATTTCTCCTTTCAATAATGATCCCCCTTTATACATCACAATGTGCATCTATAATATAGGTTTCAAGTGAGTTATAGTTGATAATGGCTCTGAGATTAACTTATGCACTTTATATTTCATTGAGGCTATAGGTATTTCAATTGCTAATGTCAGTCCTTCATCTATTTCTCTTTGTGCGTACGATGGTTCCATTCATCCATGCATAGGCCATATCACTTTACTGTCACTATTGGGCCAAAAACCCTTCATATAGTTTTCTTTGTCATTGACTTCCTAGTTCAGTATAATTGTTTACTTGGTAGACCATGGCTTCATGTCATGCAAGCAGTGCCTTCCACAGTGCATCGATGTGTCAAATTATTACATGAAGGTGTTGAATACACTATTGCTAGTGATCATGAACCATTCAAATATTGCAACCGCGATCCCACCACTACACTCCCCACTCCACGATCCATTACTACTAATGAACCACAACCTATAGATTCTCCACCTCACTTAGAAGGAATTGTTTACATGTTAGACGTTGTTCCATCCACATCTTTGCCCCCTCTTGTTACTACAAATGCTATGGTACTTTATCGGGGGCCTATCTAACCATTAGACATCATTCTTCCTACTTCACTCTCTCATGTGCACCCACCATTAGCACGTCCTCCCTTTACATGCATGATTTTCATGAATGATTCTTATTGGGAGCATATTCCACTTAATCCTACTTGCACCGACACTGTATGCATACATGATGGCTTGAATCGACTAGGCTTCACTTTCAAGGATATTTATCCTCCACATTATGATAATCTATATCATGGCTTTATCACCATCATTGCTACTTATGGTCTTTGAGTTTTTCATCTCATAGTATTCCTTGCATAAGATCCTCACTCTTCTCCACTTACACTTGGGAAATATTGGCTTGATTACATTGGGGGAACATTAGACCCTGATCATACTAATATCTCATTTCCTATGCCCTTTGGTCATGTATTCATCTACAATGATTCATTTCTTGGTTACACACAAAATCTTACTCGATGGTATGCACATGGATGTCCATTACCTCCTTTCATTGATGAGGAATATGCTATGGGCATGTACATTTACACATCAATGGATCTTTACGTGATCAACATGACACTATTTCTTACCAAGTATCGATTCCTCTCCATATGGATTTGACCATGACACCGATGATATTCTAGATGATATTACATGATCCTATTCTTCATTACACACTCAAAGGGAACCATGATTTCCTACTATTAGTATCATTATGAGTCCTTCATTTCTATTTTCACACATCCTATTTCACATCTATAGGCATTCATCACATACACTTTGATACACTAAGCATATCATCATTACCCTATGACACACTCTTGTGCTAAGGTTCACACTTTACTGTTGAGGGCATACTATACATATGAACCTTACAAACTACACATTTCACATCCACGACATCTTCTTTTTACAACTCCTAGACATCATACACACTTTGCACGAATTTTCCACATTTACGAATTAAACTACACATCTTCACTTGGCCCATTCAACACACATCTTCCTAGTGTCACATACTCGTATAACACACTACAAAATTTCAATATACATATTTATAGCACATTCCACTCGGGAATCATGATATTATTCTCTATATTCTTCATTTCATGATCAATTTTTTTAACGCACATATCACTACTCGATGACACACTCTAGTCTCAACGTTCATACTTAAGCTGTTGAGGGTATACATCGAACCTCACCTCACCTCATCACACTTACATCATTATACACTTCATTTTCACAATCAATTACTATTTTTAGATATCACATCATGCAAAACCATGTTTCACTTCCCACTTTCTCGCTTCACAATTGATACTTTATAACATCTTTTTCACACATTCTATGATCTACCCTCAACACTACATTGTCAATCTTGCTATGTGTCTCATTCACACCTTCTCTATGCTTGATCTTCACAATCAAATTTTCTATCATGACATTCCATATTCTTAGCACACACTACTATCCTAATTTTCCATCTACACCCTACACTTCCTACATCATAGACTTCATGATCTATTCCTCATTCAATCTTACACTACTTTACACTATACGCTTTGTGCTTCCTATACAATTTTTCACACACTTCTACATTCTACACTTCACAATAAATCTTCCCAGTGCATCATTCATCTTATTCACATGACATCACTATACAATCTACACTCTACACTCTCTTGATCGAATCTTTTTACATACAACACATCGTTCAAACCATTTTTCGATGACACACTCTTGTTATATGGTTCATTCTTGAATGCTGAGGGGTATTGTATAAATGAACCTAATTTCACTCATGCCTACATCCACACTCGGGGCATGGTGCCCCTATCACACTCATATTACATTCCATTCCATCTCATCTAAACCATGCTACATATCTTGGTTGTACATAGTTTTTACTTGTTTATGCTTACACATACACTTTATTACACATGCTAAATAGATATCTTATATGTCATTATATTTATCATACATGTACATGTGCGTTCACTTTATTTCTAGTTATGATAATATAAATTACACATACCAATACATGTAGCATGGATGTTTGGTGTAGTACCTCATACCGATCTTGCAATGGCTCCCGATGGTATCCACATTTGTACATAATTCAGGTGATATTGTTTCATTATTGTACATAACACACTAGTATATCAGATTATACATGATTTAACATACTTTATATTTTTATAACATGCTAACGGGTGCTTCATGTATAGCATGTTCCTTTCAGGACCCATTTTCCACCATGGCTATCTAATGTTTTCTTACTCTCGTTTGTCATTATTTATGGGATTTACCCTATGCTTTGTCTTGTGTGCACATTGTATTATTTTGACCATTGTGGCCTCGATTATATTGTGACATCATGAGTAATGTTCCATATCTACAACCCACTTTTTGTGGTCTACATTTTCTTCTTTCTTGGTAGCTTACACTATTATCTGTATACATCTTTTTGCACTAACACTTGTTTTCTAGCCATTGTTTATATGTGCCTTGGTTTTTACCAAGCAAATTCCCTCCTACATACCAATATCACTTCAGCATGGGGTCCTCTTTTTGACCACATCCTCCTAGCAATGTCACATGCACCCTAAATGAGGGGGCATCTATTGGGTGAATCAGTCACCCCATTCCATACAATCACAATTCAATACAATACAACACATAATCAACATAGTCTACCGAATCAAACAGGGATCGAGAATCGGACTTGGGTCCTTACTTCAACACATGGGTCCTTACTTCAACACAAGCACTATAAAAAGAATCACAAACAACCTATTATGAATAGAAAGAATGAAGAAGTTGTGATATGAAAAAACATAATTGCTCACTAAATTATGATAATAGTAATGGTGTAAAAGAGATTCTCATACGAGTAAAGGATGAATCATTGGTGATTAGTTAAATGTTTATATTTCTTTGAATAATATATTTAAAATATTTTTTTATGTTAAAATCTATGTTCATTTCATATTTTTTTGATGCATGTTTGATTTAGTTAAGTATTTATTCCTATACATTATGAGGGGTACGAGGTTTGAAGCCATCCTTCATTAGACTCCCACACCATGTCTACATCACTTAGTAGGGATTAGGATGCTCAATCCTCTTCAATTTAAACTTGTTTAACATCTCTTATACAACCAAATTATTGGTGATTCAACTATCCAATATCAACTTGTAGACTTTTCCTCATGACTTAAACATTGCATTAATTAGATTCTTCCTCTACTAGGACATATTTTTTTGGGTTTCAACAATACATGCTTGATTGTAAATGTATATTCAATATATGGGTTTTATTCACACCTGGTTTATCATATTCATTGGCTTACACATTAGGCAAACTTGCATTATTGTGCTTACCATCACTTTGGGAGTGCGTGCATTTAAAAGTTCTATTCCCTTTTTCTCCACACATATAAAATGTGCAACTAAATATTTGACCTCTTATACATCTAAACGATCCTCTTTCCTTGGATTTATTTCCTCCTTTAGTTGTTCCTTCAAGATGCAATGTTGAATTTTACTTGCCTTCGTACTACATATAATTTCCCCTATCACTATCTTATCCAAGACGTTTCCTTTTCCTTATGCATTTCCCTACTACGATGTGTGAATTTATCTTCCTCCTTTAGTGTCGAATGATATGATTATTCTAATAATTGCACTTGCATTATTCAAAATTCATCTTGAATCCTAATATGAAATCCATTCATATAGCTAGAGATCTTCTCCATATCATCCTCCACATGACCTTCTTCTTTGGTGAGATGATAAAAATATTCATTGTACTCCACACCGAGCTCTCTTTATCATAGGTTCTACAGTTTTTAAACAAATT
The DNA here is from genome assembly GCA_018340775.1 of Taxus wallichiana var. yunnanensis. NCBI lineage: Eukaryota > Viridiplantae > Streptophyta > Pinopsida > Cupressales > Taxaceae > Taxus > Taxus wallichiana. The sequence goes on from JADAXU010000137.1 coordinate 365,962, forward strand.
GAGCTAGAATTTTTTTATCAATAACCTTACCTTGAGATTTTCTACCAATCTATCTAATGTATTGATATTTGGATTTCCTCTTTGCACTCTTTTTCTAGATATAATCCCGCAAAAGAGATGTAAGATCCTTTAACTTTGTGTAGTAAAATTCAAATCTTCTTGGATATTTAATGTCTTCATACTCAAAATAATTCTCAAGATCCATTATCTAATCAATAGGTTCTCGCTGGTTCCAAAATTCTAGAATAAATGGGGGTATCTAACCTCAACTTACTCCCTAATTTAAAAAATATTTAAATATATATCTTAAATTATAATTAAGTTATAGTGCAATGATATAGAAATGAAGTACAAATTTGACACAATCAAGTAAGATAATAAATATGAAACCCTAAGAGCAAGAGAAGGGATAAAGTACTTAGCTGATTCATAATAATCCCAATATTGTCTTTGAGTTGGAAAATTGGTGAAACATGGAATTAGACTGTGGTAACCAAGCTAGAAAAATGCAGAATTGTCGGGAATACCGAGAATAGGGTGCATGGAATGGGTCAAGGATCCTAAGTTCCAAGGACCTCTTTTGGGTTCCTATGTTGCTCATAATTTACGAAATTGAATTTCATAGGGTCAAAATATATTCATTGTATGTCATCTTTAGTCACCTATATGTTCTAAATTGAATGCCGAGTTCACATGAAACCTAAAAAGAGAAAGAAAAATTACAAAACCCCAAAACACACCAAATCCTAAAAATAAAAAATATTCAAATGGGGATTCGGAATGACCCCGATGGTAACCCAACCGAGTGAACTTATGATTTGGTCATTGTACTACATTTCAAAATCCATATAGTTATGTGTGTGTGTGTGTGTGTGTGTAAACTCGTGCACTAGGTGGATTTTGTGCCGGATGCACTTGAATAACGAGAAATAGCTAGATGTAGATAAATGTGTACATGGAAAAATTAACTTCCCTCCTATGAAGTGTATGCGGTCCCTTGTCCCTTGAATGGATGCTAGATAGATGCTTTGACATTCTTGAGATTCCTTTGGATGAAACCTTAGGTGATAGATAATTAGTGCTTGGTCCTTTATTATGGTCACATAGCTTTGTATTTATGTGTTTCCCTTGTTTGAATTTATTAATTAACCACTAAAGTGCCGAACACCAAGAAAATAAGATGCCCAATAGCTAGAAAGGGATCAAAACATGTGAGTAAGATATAAAGAGGTCAAGGCGCATATATGGGATAGGGGTGCACAGGCACCTTTGGCGTCCTAGCTAGGCGTTGGTGTCTAGACTCGAGAAAACTAAAGTGTCAAAGGCCGAATGGGTAAGAAGGTGTGTAAGACTAAGAAATAAACTGGAGATAAAGAAAAGAGGCCAAAGACAATAGTCAATTAGTAGTTATCACACATAAGAATCATATGAATAGTGGTTTAGTCATTTTATACCCTTAGAACAACAGACTAATCCCATGTATACGGGCCTATCACTCATGGGTGTTGGGGGCTCACGAGGCATGCCCAGTGTCGAGCCCCTCCTTTATTTGATTTGTGTGAGAATACATCATTTATGACAGATTTAGATGTAGGAAAGAAAAGAACCATGCATTCATTCTGAGAACTTAGGATGAGTTATTATACCAATGCATCCATTCAAATAACAAAAGAGAAGTATCAAATAGAATGCAAATTTGGTTCATGACAGAAAGGAAATGCACTAGGGTTTGTGCCCATGAACAACATATATACTTTAGAACAGAACCTTATATTCATATTAATAAGTTTAATAACCACATTACATTCATTAAGGCCATAACAATGCAGATCAAAGTCATGCATTAGAGCCTGAACTATGCACATTCACAAAACTAGTTATAGACCCATCCCTCTAAATATGCCATTACTCCTATGGTTCTCCTAATCCCAACCCAAAGGATCCTTCATTATTCCTGTAGAGCTTCGCCTATCCAATGCTATATGATGTCACTCTTGGTGTCCCTTCTTCTACTCAAGCATATCTATATATAGCTTTAGTCTCCACCACCATGCCTTCCTGAGATAACATATCGGTTGCCAAGTGTCCATGTGGTCCTCTAATAGAGAATGCTTCTTTTGATTCGAGATCTCCACTCTTTGTAATGATTTCTTTCTGGATCCTTCCATCACATGCATGGAATATTCCTTTCTTGACCACACAACTACTAGGTGGCACCTTATCCACTCCGCATGCTAGATGGATCACACTTTTCTCATGTGCTGCCTGAGATGCCAAATATGGCTAAGTCCCAAAACTCCTATTTTTCCTTATGCGTGCACCTTGGGTTCTACCAAACCCTTCCAAAACCCTTTCATGTGCACCTTCACCTTGTTCTCCTTCTTCTTATAGGACCCAAACACCTACACGCCTTCTTGTACTTGGCCAATATTATGAGGCCCAAAATCACCCCACACTATGCATGTTCTTCACCCTCGAAACACTTATCTTCAATGAATAAAGAATGAAGAATTGGGAGAAAGAACGGGGAAATGAAAGAGAATGATTCTTATTTTTGAAGGAAGAGAGGGAAATCCTTCCCTATTTCGTCTCTAGATTTTCCAGCGTCAACCTCACTCTGTGATTACCGATAGAGGTCTCGACTAGGGTACTCACCTCCTCAAAAATCAGTTCCTCCCCCATGGCATTCATTGTCTCAACAATACTATCCAATTTTTTTCCCAAGTCATCAAGTGCTTCCATCCTTGCGGGCGATCTTGCGGTATAATTCCTTTAATGGGTTTTTGATCGAACCTTGCAAGGTCTTGATAGCTTCTAACTTCTTTTCTACCTCGGCTAGGATTTTATCCCTTTCTTCCCTGTTCCCCTTATTATTCTCTTAAAAATCCTTGAGTTCCATTTCATGTGTAGTGACCAGGATGCTTGCCACTCTATCCCTATCAGTGCAATTGTCATATGCAGCTCAAAGAACTGTGTGGCAGCCTTTACCTCTGCAAGGAGTTTGGTATATCAAGAAACAATCTTGACAACCTTCATCTTCTCTTCTCTCTCTTTGTGCACCAACACTTCTTCTATGGTCTCTAAGGAAAGTGGTCATCTTTCCATCATGAGGATGCAAGTCAAATCCCCAAACACCTGGAATGCTGATTCATATTTTTACTCGGTGGCGCTAGGTCGAGGTGCTTTAAGACCATGGAATCCATAATCATCTCCACCTTCTTAGAGACTTCGCACACCTTTGCTTTCTCTTCCTTTAGTTCACACATTAATTGTGCATCGATAAACTATTCTTGTTTTAAGTCTTTGCTCTTTTCAACGAGCTCTTCCTTTGTCTTCTCTAATTCCTCCTCTAGGAATTTCACTCTATCATTCCTTCCGAACAGTCTGGCCTCAATCTCAATTGAATTTTTTTTTAGCGTGTTGCGAGACTTGCACATTTGAAAATTGTTGAGAATTCACCAAGGGATTTACTCCTTTTGTCTCTGGCACCTTCATCAACGCTCTCTGACTTACTTCAAACTTAGGTTCATCCATGTGGGACTTGAATACCCAAGATAGCATCTTTCTAGTTCATGGATATGTGCCTTCTTCATCAAACAAAGTCATAGCTAGGAGTTGTTTTGTTGGTATGGTGCTCTAGAAGCACACACGTAGCACCTTTCTTGGATCATTAATATAGCCCATCCCTTTCCCTTGTGTTGCTATTATGCCCTTCCCACTTGTTCATGCTGCCTTTGGGAAGCTTTCCGCCAAATTGGGATTCCCACCCATGCTACCATATTCTTTCCCAACATTTTATTCTTCCATTTCCTTCAAAATTTCATCTACGCTATGCTCCAAATCATGTTCCACCAAGTTCTTAATGATGCCTGCTACTTCTCTTTCCACGTCTTCTTCCATTTTTTCCTTGGTGAGGCTTGGGGTTCTCTAATTTTTGATTCTTACGTCTTTGCTCACCCCCTTGCCTTGATCTTCTACTTCCTCATTTTCATTCTTCTCTTCATCTTCCTCCTCCTCCGAGTCATGTATATCATATAATGGATGGTCTTGAGCTATTTTGGGCTTTTCATCATCCCCTGTCACCAATATAGGCCTTTAAGCTCTCTGTTTCCTCTAATTCTGCCACTTTTTGCTTCTTCTTAGTTGGTGATTCCACTATAGGAGATTCTTCGCTCTCTTTCTCCTTAATAGGTGATGTATTCCTTGGTGATTTTTCATGTGTGAGGGGCCCTTCATGCTGTGGTGACTTTTCTTCTGGGGTTTTCTCCTTGACTAGGGACTTCTTCCTCCATGCCCACAGATTGTGTTGTTTACACACTTGGTGCCTTCTTCTCTGCACCTCTTCTCTTTCCCTCTTCTTTGGTGTGACATTTTTCCTCCACGTGGGTCTTCTAGAATGGAGACATCAATCTCCAGATAAGATCCTTTCTCAAAATTAGGCCTTATGCATAGATATCTTGTTGTTGCATGACCCTTCCGACGATTGTCAATTTTATCGACTTCATCATCTATACTTCGTGGGAGACATACTTCTCCACGTATGCACACTTCTTAGGGTATACAAGCTTCCGACATAGCTTGCGGTGGTCTTGGTCTACCTCACTAAGGTCGAACCTTATCCTTTTGGCCTCCTTGAACCGGTTGACCCCTACTTGGAAGTATTGCACGGTGAAGGAGAAAGGTAGCTTGCACCATGGAATATTAGTCCCATTTGTCAATGTAAACCTACCAATGCAGAAATGTTAATATACTAAAAATCTTCCTTTCTATCCACGAGCATGGGAAACTACTCAAGGATCCTCCACTCACTGCAGAATCGTCACACATTCTCTTATACCACTTTCTTAGGCATGCCTTACGGGTGACCATCATGGTTTCACAAGTATATTTCTCAAACCTTTTTACAGGTGAGGGATTGTCTTCTGGATATTCTTAAACAAACTTCTTTGGCCCATCCGGAACTCCAATCTCTGAGAAGATGATGGTGAGGAGAATGTTTCGAATAGTATCTTTTCTCCTTCCCGCACACTTTGTAATGCCTTGTGTGATGTTTCCCAGTCCCCGGCATGACGAACCTATTGCTAAGCCGGGAGACTAGTGTGCATGTGTTTTCGTTGACCATTATTGATCGTTGTGTCAGTCGCGATGAATATTTTTCACCTTGCCTCTCCTTTTTCTTGTCGGGTCATTTTCGACACCTAAAAGCTGTGGACCCCATAAAGCATCATGGCGGTTATCCGGTTAAGGGGAAATATGGTTCTCGGTTCGTCGATTTACCTGGTCATCGCCATTAATAGGATTAATAATTATTATCATTATTAAGCCATAAAATTATTAAAATAATGTTTATAATACTATTATAACTCATATCGCCGACTTCAATCAGTCGCTTTTGTGTCAAAATTTCACCTCTGGTAATGGATTGAGTTTAAGTTATATTTAATTTATTCGTTTACTTCGATTTAGGGTTTTAGGACGTTTTAGATTAAAACAAACAAAAATATATATATATATATATATATATATATATATATATATATATATATAAATATAAAAGGAATTAGCAATAAATACAATCGAAAAGCCCGTAAAAGGGCGATTAGGGCAAAGGGGAGGAAATCTAAAAAAATAAAAAAATAAAAAAATGAGGCCCGTGATTCTTTTGGGCAAGTTAGGTTTTTTTTTTTTTTCTTTTGGAATGGGCGATTGGTTTGGGGGCACAAAGATTTGCACACAAAAATGAGTTTGTTGAAATGACCTTGGAAACTTTCATGCAAATGCCATGATTCATGCAAAGCCAAACTCCACAACCGATTCAACACCCTCCTAAGCCGCGCCACACACCCTGCATGGGAAAAATCAGCACATTGGAGAGAGGGGGTTTGTAAGATGTTTTGCGATCGCAAATGCCTTGGGGGACAGAGTATGGGCACTCATCAAAGCAAATGGAGGAGGATTTCACCTGTTTAGCTTGTCACTTTGCCGGGCGTCCTCCCAGTGCACTCAGACTGCGTGGGCTCCCAACAAAAAAAAAATAGAGGAACTTTGTCAGATGTTGTAGTTGCAAGCGCCTAGTAGATTCATATGTAAAAACGTGGAAGCATGCAAACAGTTTGTCTAAATGCGTGGAAAAAATGTAGTTCCATGGACTGCAATGATTTTGGGATATGCACAAATGTGTTTGTTGAAAAGGCCTTTGAAACTTCCAAGCAAATGTATTTAGTGCCCAGTTTGGCACATATGCAAAATGTGAAGGCATACACAACTCAGGTGAACTGTTTGACAAAATACCTGAAAGATATGTGGCCTCTGGATGGCAATGATAGTAGGTAAAAAAAAAAATGGGTCTATTAAAAGATGTTGAACTGTTTGATAGAATGCCTCAAAGAAATGTTGTCTCATGGAATGCCATGATGGCAACATATGCACAAAATGGATGTGAAGAAAAGGCCTGTGATTTGTTTGGCAGAATGCCTCAAAATATGTGGTCTTCTAGAACATACCCTGACCATGTAAGCTTCATTTTTGTTTACTTAGCATTTAGCCAGCAGTTCAGTGCATGAGGGTTGTAAATACTTCGATGGCATGAGTGCCTCTTGTAGAATCATGCCTAGAATTAATCATTATGTTTGCTAGTTTTTGATGAGCACATGAGAATGTGTAAAATGTGGAGGCATGCTTAAGGCATGTGAAGTGTTTGACTAAATGCCTTCAAAAATCATGGTCTAATGGTTGCAAGATTTGAGGCTACGCACAAAAGGAGGAAGATCTCATCCTATCCAAACAACAACAATAAGAAACCATTTGATCATGCTCAGCAAGTGGTGGGTCGAATCCAGAAGGTAGGAGGAATGTGATCAGAGTAGCGGAATGGTTTTCAAGTATGTAGTTACAAATTTTATTGATAGACGTGTATGTAAAATGGTGGAGCTGAGGATGCTCATGACTGGTTGACGAAGTTCCCAAGCAAGAGACTGAACCCAAGCCTGCGGCTTCGACCGACTTCATTCTCTAGGCATGGTTCTTCTTCCCTTACCTCTCATAATTCTCATGTTTTAGTTCTCTTTTGCAACTAAATAGAATTTTAAATTATTAGATTTTTAATACAGTTAAATGTCCCTTTAACTCATTGCAAAACAATAAAGCGTCGTGTCGCAACTCTCGAATTCTTTTTAACTCGTCTACTTTAAACCATGATCTATCACCCTCACTTCGAAATGATCTAGAAAACTCTTACCCTTCTTGATCGCTCCAATATCATTTTATTGACCTGATGAATTTGACTCCCCATTGATTAAGTTGACCTTCTTCCTGCTTAAAATGGTTAAATTTTACATTTTTCGGAGACTCACTAAGTACCCTTCGCAACTCTGGAAACGAGATGTGAAGTTTCATTCGTGTACCTTGGTATACGAGGAGTCACCTTGATTTTTGGTTTGACCTGAAATGATCATATGACATCCTTTTGACGCTCTTATAGGAGCCCTGTTACACCGGTTTACAACAATAGAGAGTTGTTAAAACTAGAAAGTTGGCTTTCATTTTTGACCACCATTTGAAACCCGGAAAGAGAAATCACGTCCTGTCTTCGCAAACCTCTAGCGTTTATACTAGAAAAATGCATGGAACATTCAATGTATGAAGGAGCACTTTTTAGGATAGTTTGGTGAAGTTTTTTGTAGGCCTCCAATCACAGTTTGACAAGGTCAAACTGGACCAATTTCATCTTGTCGCTCCAGAAAACTTGACGCCGTTTGAAAATGGTTTACTAGTTCTCAGTCCCGTCAACTCTGATGAATTCTCCTTATATAGGGGAACTAGTAGGAGATGTCTCGTTGCATGCTCCTCCATTGAATGTTCGTTTTGGATGCGGTTTTCTGGGCCCTCGAGCTAACTTTTGTCATTTTACAACTGGGTGAACTACGACCAGTGGCCCCGGAGAACTAACCACCAAACGTAAACCGTTCGCTCTTTTTCAATTCCGTCAGTTGCTATGAACTCTTGGTATATCTAGGGACACATAGAAAGTTAATCATGGTGTGCATGCTCATCGGAAGATAACCTTTGGAAGCAGTTTCTTAGCCTCCGAGCCCATTTTGAACGTTTTGCAGCTAGTGAGAAAATGTAAGAATAGAAAGTCTGTGGGACCTCGTAGGGTTGCCAAATCACCCTGAAAACATTTAAACACATGTAAATAACTGTTTAAAACACTATAATGAAAACTTGTTGTGTGTATTAGAACTTTTGACCAAAGTGGTGTTTTCTCTCTCTTCCCTTCTCTTTCTCTCTCCTGGGTTACAAAAGAAGCAAAATGAAATGTAATGAATACATGACTCTAAACCTTTTTGTTTCGATTGCTAATTGTATTTTTTTATCTTATGTAAATGGGAAACTGAAAAATGACAATTATGATTGATTAGGGTGGATGCCATGCCAGCGAATTATCGTTGATATCATGCTCACGTGGGTTTTGCAAGATGGAAGAATGACGACGAAAAAGGTGATGTGTAATTTAATTATTATTATTGTAATTTTTATAGGCCATTGTAAAATGAATAACTATCTAATGTAGTCTCTTGTTACAGAAAAGTATAATTGAAATTTGGTAATACGCATGAGATGCTAGTTTTAGGGATACTTAGGAAATGTGCATCTAATCTCCGGTTCAATTTGTTTCTTAGTTGTGTATGGCAAAAAAAAGGGTTTGATTTATACATAGTAAATTGAAATTGAAGTTAATATATTGTAGTACTTTCTCAGTATTCCATAAACGATTAAATTAATTACTGGGTTATCTTCTTACCTTGCAAACTTAATAAAGAGTTTTAATGGGAACACTTGACCTTAATAAAATATTCATGCATAACTCGCCTGCATGTGTGATCCTTTTTACCATATAATAAATTTAAGACCGTAGAACGAACTTAAGCTTTGCACTTGATGAGATCCCTAGGTTAGGTAAATAAAACCCCTAGTTGGAGTTTACCATCATAGTCTTTATGTCTAGCGACATTGTCGTGAACCCATATTTAGGAATGTCATGGTCCAACCTATCCAGAGTATGCGGTTTCCTTCTAAATTTGTTAATCGAGAGAAGAATTTCCTCTCTTTAGGTCCGACACCAGGATGAGTGGTGAAGATCACCTTGGAAGTCACCTTATGAGTCCTTGTTAGAAGGAATGACTAAGTGGTGTAACCCTCCCATCTATGGAGTAGGTAGAGATATTACTCCCTTGTATCCTATTGGACTTCCGAGCCTTACAAAATTAGATCTAGAAATTAACTTCATCAGTGAATGAAATCCCTGTTGGACCTAAACGACCTAAATGAAGATCGTGATATAGTTGTTCTTTTTCTTTCATTCTCGTTAGTGAACCCTTTTTGTCCCTCGTAAATAAATGCCTTGTCTTGGGTTTGTGAAAATTTAGTGCCTTGACCTTTCACGAAAGGATTATAGGGTAAATACATTTTAACCTTAATCACACCTATAATAGAGATTGAAGCCCTGGGTGAAACTGGAATTAAGCTTAACCATGTGCTTCGTTAATATGTCAGACAAGTACTATCGTAACTCTTATGTTTAAAATGATAGTAATCATGAGACCCTAGTGCGACGCAAAAGTAAATCATATGAGAGTAAAACCAAAATTTGAGGTTAGGAATAATGTCACTGGGAGTCCTTATGACTTAATTTAAACATCTTCATGTGTTACAAAGAATATAAATTGCCTTGGTGTGACCAAACGTCGAGAAAACAAAAGATATACATATAAAAATCAAATTTGGAATTCAACAAATTATTGAACTATAATAATAATGGTAGCGAAATAACTATTCCGTGATCGATGGATGTTCTTGGGGAAAAAGCTATTTCAATCTATGTCTTCCTTAATCCCAAGATTTCATCCTGACATCACGTTAGGTTCACTTGTGTAACAAGGTTAAATTCTAAACTTTGAATAAGCGTTTTGGGAAGCCTAATCTTAACATAAGAATGAGAGAGTTAGAATTTTGTATAAAATTTGAAATATGGAAAATACTTATGTAAGTTATGAAGATTTGTCATAAGGGTAAAGAGCAAATTAAATGGTTGAACAATAAGTGAACTGTGAAATATTTTTAGAACATGTAGGTGGAAAAAGGGAGAAAATCATGCTTACCTAATAATGATCTTGGAAAGTTAGCCGTAACTAAAATACATTTAAAGTAATGATATGTCGTGGGTTCACCGTTCCTAAAGTCACGTTTCTTGTGGTTGGGTCTTTGCTAGTATTCATTCATTGGGAAAAGTGTGGTATCGACATGCGATGTCATCTGCGAAGTGTCTATGTGAGTCGATGACTTATGTGATTGTCACATGTGTACCGAGTTCTATACTTGGAGCCCTTACTGTGTTGTGTAGTGAACAATGTAAGTTAAAAAAAATTATCCTGGTATTTTACTGTTGTATTTGGGTGTGTAAAATGTGGGCACTACATATGGTATCGAAAGAGATTCATGCTCTCGAACCTTTGGGATGGATTGGAGCTATGATGATTTTGCATGATAGTGATGGTGATAGTGTTTCATGATGGTGATAAATATTGGAAGAGTAATGTGTGTTAAGAGTGATGTGATCTATATTGTAATTGTGATAGTGTGAACGCCCATGAGGTGTATGTCACTTAGTGAACTTTTGGTTATCATGTTGATGTGCTAGGGATGGGAGTATTCTCTCTCCTTTGTGTGGATTCTATGAAGAGTCCACGTGTGAATTACTTGCTTGGAATGTGTAAAAGAATTCTAAAGTGGATGATGGGGTGTTGGAGCATTGTGGCATATTGTGATATGTGGGTGGGTGAATATGTTGTATGATTGGATTTATGTAAAGTGAATTGAATTGTATCATGATGTTTTTACCATGTTTTGAAGAAAGGTGTGTATCACTTTGTATGTAGCAAATGAATGTTATGTTGTGACATTACTATGTCCATCGTATGTATGATTGTGTAATATGTAATGATTCATGTTGTGATATAGGGGCATACAGTGAGCCTATGAACCATATTGTGTAGTGATTGCACTTTGGGTGCAGAATGTGGTAAAGTGATGTATTACACCCGGTGAATGTATGATTGTGTTATACCCTGTATATATATACCATGCGCAAGACGTTATGGTTGTTGTGTGTGAATTACCATTGTGTTTGTGATGTAGTTATGTGTATGTTGTGACCTTACACTAGACGACCCTAAGGGGATAAATTGTCAAGAGTGTATGTGTGGAGAGAGGAGGCATGGACCAGGTTGTCATAATCTTGAGCTGAGTACAAGTGAGAAAGTGGAGTCTTATATAGACTAAAAACCCACTTTTATCTATTTAGTATACTTCGAGCTTGCTCAGTATATTGTGGGTGCACACCACCTTAGGCTCAACTTATGCAACCTTGTGTCCCCTGCTCTTTCCTATTGGATTGTTCATTGAATAATCCTATGTGATTTTGACTATGTTGATCCTTGTGGGAGTATGGAGGAATGGTTCAGGCATAGATGATGACAGTTACATTTTTTGATAAACTCATTTCTGGGTACATGTATATTTTCACGAGTTGAGGCTCGATGTCCGAGTGCCAGCAACTCGATGAGTACCCCTTTGGTGGTGGTATGAGGCCACATAGTGATTGTGATGTGCTATTTTCCCATTACGTATTTTATTCATAAATTAATCTTTCTCTTTTCGCTAGAACCAGCCGTTTTCTTGATTGACATGTTCTTATATTTTGGGCATTATTTGATTGTTTCATTAACATTTGGATTTTACACTAACCATGGCTAATTATCCATTTGTTTTCTAGTTTTAAAACTTTCTTTTCATATTTGAGAGATTTGTAACCTAGCCCAAGGCTTTTGATTTTACCACTTGGCATTTGATTGGATTGTTATGCTGGTTCTAATGTCGTAATGTGTTGGATTAGGGTCATGGGGTTAATCATGGAGTGGTTGAACCTATGGACCCACTTTGTTATATGGGGTACGCCCCAAGGAGTTCTGAGATAACTAGCATGTTGTTGAACCATGAGTTATTATGTCACTTGGGTTTGGGGGTGATGGGGCTCTATGTGCCCAGGGCAATAGGGTGACCCGGCCTCATTAAAAGGAGAAAGGAGACATGCCTCTATGGTTGAGTGACCTGTTATTCTTTATGACACTCTATGGTTGAGTGACCTGATATTTTGATGGGGCTCTATGGTTGAGTGACCCGACTTGGTTCTGGCTCTATGTTTCTTCCTCTTGGAAGGTATATGGAGATTATTTGGTGATACTTCGGGAGATATATGGAGTTTTACCTGGTACTTTTGGAGATATCTGGGGTTTGTTTCATGATGTCTTGTTATGTGTGGAGTTGGTATAGTGAGTTATGTGTCCTCTTGTGAGTCTGGTTAGACTTTGTTATGATTGAGGCTTGACTCTCCCCTTGGTTGGTATGGACTTTTGGATATTGGATTGGAACTATGTTGTTATAGTCATGGATTATTTTGGGTTATGTGATACCCGTTGTATATGTATCGTGTGTTAACCTAGTTTGGTCGAGTCATATGCATGTACTAGGTCTATGTCTAGGATGTAATTGTTGGAAATTAATTGTTATGTGGTCTACTCATTGTCATTCCATGGTTTGGTGAAACCCTTGTGATGTGGTATGATCGTGAAAGTATGTACAAGTATGTTTGTGAAATTTTAGTATTGTGTATAACCCTGGTAGGGTGTTGTGATTGTAGTTCATGATGGGAACCCACAGGAATGAATAAACTAAAATTCGATAAAAATGAAATTTTAAAGGACTTGAATTAAGAATAATGTTAATGGAAAGAGATTAATGAAATAACGAATGAGAGAGAACTGTCAATCTTCACAGAACCTTGAAAGTTGAAATTTCTACCAATTGTTCCTAGGGCCACCCCGTGACCGTGCCTTTGTGTCTGAAATCTTAACCCTAGCGTGTGCCTTCGCCTTATTCGTTCCCTGTTGTTTACCATTTCTCCTTCTTCATTGTATGTTGCATCGGGGATGATGCTTTCTTAAGGGGAGGAGGATGTAATGCCCCGTGTGATGTTTCCCAGGTCCACGACATGACAACCCGTTGCTAAGCTTGGGAGACTAGTGTGCGTGTGTTTTCATTGACCGTTGTTGACCATGTCCAGGTCGCAGTGAAGATTTTTCACCTTCCCTCTCCTTCTTTCCTGTCGGGTCATTGTCAACACCCCAAACTATGGACCCCTTAGTGTCATGGCGGTTATCCGGTTAAGGGGAAATCTGGTTCTCATTTCGTCGAGTTACCTGGTCGTCGCCATTAATAGGATTAATAATTATTATCATTATTAAGTAGTAAAATTATTAAAATAATGTTTATAATACTATTATAACTCATATCACTGATTTCAATTAGTCACTTTTGTGTCAAAATTTCACCTCTGGTAATGGATTGACTTTAAGTTATATTTTATTTATTTGTTTACTTCGATTTAGGGTTTTAGGACATTTTAGATTAAAACAAACAAAAAGAAATAGATAAATAAATATAAAAGGAATTAAAAATAAATAAAATTGAAAATCCCGTAAAAGGGGTGGATTAGGGCAAAGGGGAGGAAATCTAAAAAAAAAAAAAATAAAAAAATGAGGCCCGTGATTCTTTTGGGCGAGTTAGGGTTTTGTTTTTTTGCTTTTGGAATGGGCGGCTGGTTTGGGGGTGCAGAGATCTACACACAAAAATGAGTTTGTTGAAACGACCTTGGAAACTTTCAAGCAAATGCAGTGATTCGTGCAAAGCCAGACTCCACAACCGTTTTAACACCCTCCCAGGCCGCGCCACACACCCCTGCATGGGAAAAATGAGCACATTGGAGAGAGGGGGTTTGTCAGATGTTGTTGCAGTCACAAATGCCTTGGGGACAGAGTATGGGTGCTCATCAAAGCAAATTGAGGAGGATATCTTCCCTTGACCGTGGAAAGAAAGGTTGAATAAATTGCCCCGTTTAGTTTGTCACTTTTCCAGCGTGCTCCCAGTGCGCCCAGACTGCGTGGGCTCCCAAAGAAATTAAAAAAATAGAGGAACTTTGTCAGATATTGCAGTTGCAAGCACCCTAGTAGATTCATATGTAAAAATGTGGAAGCATGCAAATGGTTCGTCTAAATGTGTGGAAAAAAATGCAATTCCATGGACTACAATGATTTTGGGATATGCACAAATGCGTTTGTTGAAAATGCCTTTGAAACTTCCAAGAAAATGTATTTAGTGCCCAGTTTGGCATGTATGCAAAATGTGAAGGCATACACAACTCAGGCAAACTATTTGACAAAATACCTGAAAGATATGTGGCCTCCTGGATGGCAATGATAGTAGGTATGCAAAAAAAAATGGGTCTGTTAAAAGATGTTGAACTATTTGATAGAATGCCTCAAAGAAATGTTGTCTCATGGAATGCCATGATGGTAGCATATGCACAAAATGGATGTGAAGAAAAGGCACTGTGATTTGTTTGGCAGAATGCCTCAAAAGATGTGGTCTTCGGAACATACCCTGACCATGTAAGCTTCATTTTTGTTTACTTAGCATTTAGCCAGGAAGGTTAGTGCATGAGGGTTGTAAATACTTTGATGGCATGAGTGCCTCTTGTAGAATCATGCCTAGAATTAATCATTATGTTTTTTGTTTTTGATGAGCACATGAGAATGTGCAAAATGTGGAGGCATGCTTAAGGCATGTGAAGTGTTTGACTAAATGCCTTCAAAAATCATGGTCTAATGGTTGCAAGATTTGAGGCTACGCACAAAAGGAGGAAGATCTCATCCTATCCAAACAACAACAATAAGAAACCATTTGATCATGCTCAGCAAGTGGTGGGTCGAATCCAGAAGGTAGGAGGAATGTGATCAGAGTAGCAGAATGGTTTTCAAGTCTGTAGTTACAGATTTTATTGATAGACGTGTATGCAAAATGGTGGAGCTAAGGATGCTCATGGACTGGTTGATGAAGTGCCCAAGCAAGAGACTGAACCCAAGCCTGCGGCTTCGACCGACTTCATTCTCCAGGCATGGTTCTTCTTCCCTTACCTCTCATAATTCTCATGTTTTAGTTCTCTTTTGCAACTAAATAGAATTTTAAATTATTAGATTTTTAATACAGTTAAATGTCCCTTTAACTCATTGCAAAACAATAAAGTGTTGTGTCGCAACTCTCGAAGTCTTTTTAACTCATCTACTTTAAACCATGATCTATCACCCTTACTTCAAAATGATCTAGAAAACTCTTACCCTTCTTGATCGCTCCAATATCGTTTTTTTGACTGATGAATTTGACTCCCCATTGATTAAGTTGACCTTCTTCCCGCTTTAAAATGGTTAAATTTTGAAATTTTACAAATTTTGGAGACTCACTAAGTATCCTTCACAACTCTAGAACGAGATGTGAAGTTTCATTCGTGTACCTTGGTATACTGAGGAGTCAACTTGATTTTTGGTTTGACCGAAATGATCATATGACATCCTTTTGACGCTCTTATAGGAGCCTTGTTACACCGGTTTACAATAGTAGAGAGTTGTTAAAACTAGAAAGTTGGCTTTCATTTTGGACCACCATTTGAAACCCAGAAAGATAAATCATGTCCCATCTTCGCAAACCTCTAGCATTTATACTAGACAAATGCATGGAACATTTAGTGTAGGAAGGATCACTTTTCGGGATAGTTTGGCGAAGACATTTTGTAGGCCTCCGGTCATAGTTTGACAAGGTCAAACTGGACCAATTTCATCTTGTCACTCCAGAAAACTTGACGCCGTTTGAAAATGGTTTACTAGTTCTCAGTCTTGACGAATCTGATGAATTCTCCTTATATAGGGGAACTAGTAGGAGATGTCTTGTTGTGTGCTCCTCCATTGAACGTTCATTTTGGACGCAGTTTTTCTGGGCCCTTGAGCTAACTTTTGTCATTTTACAACTGGGTGAACTATGACCAGTGGCCTCGGAGAACTAACCACCAAACGTAAACCGTTCACTCTTTTTCAATTCCGTTAGTTGCTATGAACTCTTGGTATATCTGGGGACACGTAGAAATTTAATCGTGGTGTGCATGCTCATCGGAAGATAACCTTTGGAAGTAGTTTCTTAGCCTCAGAACTGTTTTGAACGTTTTGCGGCTAGTGAGAAAATGTAAGAATAGAAAAGTTGTGGGACCTCATAGGGTTGCCAAATCACCACCCGAAAACGTTTAAACACATGTAAATAAGCTCGTTTAAACCACTATAATGAAAAATTGTTGTGTGTATTAGAAATTTTGACCAAAGTGGTGTTTTCTCTCTCTTCCCTTCTCTTTCTCTCTCCTAGGTTACAAAAGAAGCAAAATGAAATGTAATGAATACATGTCTCTAAACCTTTTTGTTTCGATTGCTAATTGTAATTTTTATCTTATGTAAATGGGAAACTGAAAAATGACAATTATGATTGATTAGGGTGGACGCCATGCCAGCGAATTATCGTTGATATCATGCTCACGTGGGTTTTGCAGGATGGAAGAATGACGACGAAAAAAGGCAATGTGTAATTTAATTATTATTATTGTAATTTTTACAGGCCATTGTAAAATGAATAACTGTCTAATGTAGTCTCTTGTTACAGAAAAGTATAATTGAAATTTGGTAATACGCATGAGATGCTAGTTTTAGGGATACTTAGGAAATGTGCATCTAATCTCTGGTTCAATTTGTTTCTTAGTTGTGTATGGCAAAAAAAAAGGGTTTGATTTATACATAGTAAATTGAAATTGAAGTTAATATATTGTAGTACTTTCTCAATATTCCATAAATGATTAAATTAATTCTTGGGTTATCTTCTTACTATAATGCCCCTCTGGGACACCGAAATACACACCAAATGTGTGAAAAAATTACGGGGTAATTTTTTTTTTTTTTGAAGTGTTTAGTTAATACTAATACATCTTTTATAACCTTTCCTGATAATTACTAATTTTATACTATTTTAATTTACCCAATTAAAAGAATTATTATCCTAAACCTGATTTTAAATATTCACTTATCCTTTAAATTTGTACACCTTAAATACCTCTTTCCTTTTTAATTAGAATTTGTCATGGGAACAATAATCTACTCATTTTTAAATATAATTAATTTCCCCTTGGATAAATTTACCCACAACCCCTTCTTAAATTATTTAACCCATCACACCCTTCCTCTTTGCTATAATTCTCATTAAAACCCATGACTAAACAAAAGAAAGGAGGATTTAATAATAACCCTAGGATCAAATTCATCTTGGCCCTTGGTTTCAAATTTGCCCTAAAGTTTGCCTTTTTCCTCTAATGGCTTTTTCTTCTCTTTCTCTCATTTCTCTTCTCATTTTGTTTTGATTGTGGCTCTTGAATGTACAGGTTTGTTTTTTTTTTTTTTTTGATTCATGGAGATTTCCATGAAAGGAATTACCATATTATGGTTTGTTAGTTTGTTAAATTATATCAACTTTAAAACCAATGCATCTATATATCTGTATATCTATTTATTGGTATGATCAAGGGCGGCTAGGGTTTTTGAAGAAGGGAGAGGAGCCCCTTTTTTTGTGTATGAAATATATATATATATATATATATATACACACACACACACACACACACACACACACACACACACACACACACGTTTATTGTTATTAATTTTTCTTTTGTTTTGATTTAGGGAAGTGGACGGACATGTGTAGCCGTGAGTAAGGGCGGTAAGGGGCGAGTGGGCGCAAAGTGGCCGGGGAGACGTTACGGGGGTGGGAAGGTAGGCGGCAGAGGGGGAGAGAGGAGAGGAGCGGCGGGGGAGACGGGGGGGAAGGCACGGCGGAGGAGGAGGCTGCGTGGGCAGCGGTAGGGGGTGTACAGGGGTTTTGTGGGGCGGGAGTCGGGATAGTGGCAAGGAGGGGGGACAGCGCAGGGGTGGGGGGTTCGTCCCCCACCGATATCATTATTATTTTTGTTTTAAACAAAACAAAACATACAAATCAATTTTTTTGTTTGAATGAATATAATTTTTTTGTTTTTATTATTTTTAAAAACGTATTATCATATACTGAGTGTATATATTATACATATATATATATATGTGTGTAAAGTATAATATATATAATATTAGATATATCAAAATTGCCAAAAATAATTATAGTAATATAGGAATAAACTAAGAATATGTGTGTGTGTGTGTGTGTGTGTGTGTGTGTGTGTATTTCTCTTTTTATTAAAAAAAAACCTAAATCTGATTATTATTATTAATTTTTTTTTACACAAGCTAAATAAGGCTAATTTCATCTTAAAAGAAACAACATATTTTAACCTTATGATTGATACAACAATGAATTGAATACTCCCAACTATTCACATTCAATGGTTTTCAGATTTGGCATAAGGAAAAACATAAGAATTTTTTTTTAAAGAAAAAAATAGAAAATTTTGATTGCTAATAGTTTTGCAAAGTAGTGTATTATTCATAAAACCCTCAACAAAGAAGTATTGTGCCTTTCAAATACAATGCAAAAGAATTTATATTTTTTTGTCAAATAATGATTCCAACTACAAGCATGTTAAGGGAATGTAAAAAGAATGCTTCTACTAAACATAGTTTAAAGAAGAATAATATATCATTATTTTACAATTCTTCTTTGTACAAACTTCTCAATAACTCAATACTTCATACAAGCATGCTAAATATACAAGGCAACAATCCAACAAAATTTCTTTCCAAGGTTGGAAGAAAGTCTTCAAATACAAGGGCTTCCAATCTTACAAGTGGTTCCAATTCACAAGGAGGATACTTTACAAAAAAATGAACACTCTTCAAATAGCCATAGTTTAGAGTCACAAAGAGAGGAATGCCAACAAAATGAAGGAGACAATGAGCACCAAGATGACAAGAGATTCCAAGCTTGAGATACATCCTTCATGCCTTCAAGAGATCCAACAAGGAGAAGGAGCTTGTTTGCCACCCAACCATAGGCATCATCACATGCCTTTCCCAAGGTTGGGATGCATGCTAGCCTCCCCCAAGCCCATGGGAAAGAGGACAACAACCACATCTTGCACAAGAAGAGGTGAAACAACAATGATACAAGCACACCAAAAAAATAGGACAAAAACAAAACAAGACTCCAAAATTTACAAGGAGGAGAACCCATGTTCTTCCTCAAAAGTGGGGAAGAGAGGAGAAAGTTCTCCAAAAATTATATTCCAAAATGCTTGCACAAAGCAAAAATCTCCCTACCCTCCTTATTGCTCCTAAATTCCAACAAAATCCTCCTTATTCCTCCACCCTTTCTCCAAGTCCTTCTTGGAAGGATTTTCAAACCCAAAGGGGTTTCCTTACTAAGAATGGGGAAAGAGATTCAAGCCAAATGAATCAACTTACCCACCTCAACCATTGAGGGGAAAACCATAAGATCCTTCAAGGCTTGTCCATCAAGCCTTGAGGATTGAGAAGGAAAATTGCCTCTCTCTTCCCCACAAATCCAAAACTCCATCATGCCATATGATGGAGGGAGTAAAACAAACAAACAACAACCAAAAGCTACATACAACAATAACAACTTTCAACACCCAATCTAGCACCAAAAGGAAAACAACACAAACAAAGACATAAGAGCCTACCTCAAGGAAAGCTCTCCAAAAATCTCTCCAACTTCAAATTTCTCCACACCTTGACTCAAGCCAATCTCCAAGCTCCAAAATCCACAAGCATCCCAAGCAAGAAGTTCCAAAAAAAGTCCCTCTCTTTTCCCATGAATGGGAATTTGAAGAGGAGCAAGCAAGCATCCTCACAAATGAGGGGGTGACATGTGTCACCCCTCTCCCTCATCAAGGTCAAAGATGCCAAAACAAAAGAGAGAAAGGGTAAAATTATCTTTTTGCCCTCTTCTCCCAAATTCCCTAAATGTTAGCAAGACAAAACTAGTGGAACTTTTGATAAACACTCAAATCCACATCCCTTACATGGATGTGACTAAACAAGAGGTAAAAAGGGAGGGAAAACTCCCTCTAGCCTTGAAAATAAGCCCCCTACCCATTAGGTAGGGTCCAAGGGCTCATTTTTATGTTAGGGGGACTCCCAAGCTACAAAGGGGTCCCCAAAAATGCCCAAAATACCCTAATTTCGGGTTTTGCATTTTTGGCACAAGGGTAGAGGGTGTGGGGACCACCCAAGGGTCTCACATGTGACCCTAAACCCTTGTGATTAAGTGACTCATTAAACAAAATCTAAAATTTAAATGAAAGTGGGATTATTAACTCCCAAAGCAAGTTTACAACTTCACTAGCAACCCTAAACAAAATTAATAATTCAAAGCACAATACATTACATGAATTGGGGTCACTCATAGTGCCCAAAATAATAATCTCCTATACTAAGGCTTCACACAATGAACATGGCTAGGACTCAGCCCATGGGCTACTTGTGCAAGATTGAGTAGCTGGCTTGAATCCCACATTCTCCTGTAAACCTGTCACCTACACACTCATTGCACACATTAACCGCACTGTCTCGATACAATATAATTCAATGACATAGTAAGATATCAATGTGTTCTAAACTAACCTAACATCCTACTGAAATCAAGATGTGACAACGTGCACAATTATACTCAATATTCCAAAAGTTAGACAAGATGATACGTGACATATAACCATAGAATTCCACATGCAACAACTATCCATTATTATAATTATGTTCCAAACATAGCATCATATCCATTAGTATCCATGACATTACAAGAAAATGTGACAATATAGAAATTAAGCTAAATTGGCGCTATACGCCTAAATGTCCACACATGTCTAATAAGATCAAATATCTAAATATAATGTCCAAGATATAACAATCACTGTCAAAACATGTCTATGAGAAAAGAAACAACAAGCTAATAAGCTATAAAAAGTGTGGGCACTACATCTACCTTGCAAACTTAATAAAGAGTTTTAATGGGAACACTCAACCTTAATAAAATATTTGTGCATAACTCATCTGCATGTGTGATCCTTTTTATCATATAAGAAATTTAAGACCGTAGAACGAACTTAAGCTTTGCACTCAATGAGATCCCTAGGTTAGGTAAATAAAACCCCTAGTTGGAGTTTACCGTCATAGTCGTTATGTCTAGCGACATTGTCGTGAACCCATATTTAGGAATGTCATGGTCCAACCTATCAAGAGTATGTAGTTTTGTTCTAGATTTGGTAATCGTGAGAAGAATGTCCTCTCTTCAAGTCTGACACCAGGATAAGTGGTGAAGATCACCTTGAAAGTCACCTTATGAGTCCTTGTTAGAAGGAATGACTAAGCAGTGTAACCTTCCCATCGTGGAGTAGGTAGAGATATTACTCCCATGTATCCTATTGGACTTTAGGGCCTTACGAAATCAGATCTAGAAATTAACTTCATCAGTGAATGAAATCCCTGTTGGACCCAAATGACCTAAATGAAGATCGCGATATAGTTATTCTTTGTCTTGCATTCTTGTTAGTGAACCCTTTTTGTCCCTCGTAAATAAATGTCTTGTCTTGGGTTTGTGAAAATTTAGTGCCTTGACCTTTCACGAAAGGATTATAGGGTAAATACATTTTAACCTTAATCACACCTATAATAGAGATTGAAGCCCTGGGTGAAAATGGAATTAAGCTTAACCATGTGCTTCGTTAATATGTCAGACAAGTACTATCGAACTCTTATGTTTAAAATGATAGTAATCATGAGACCCTAGTGTGACGCAAAAGTAAATCATATGAGAGTAAAACCAAAATTTTAGGTTAGGAATAATGTCACTGGGAGTCCTTATGACTTAATTTAAACATCTTCATGTGTTACAAAGAATATAAACTGCCTTGGTGTGACCAAATGTCAAAAAAACAAAAGATATACATATAAAAATCAAATTTAGAATTCAACAAATTATTGAACTATAATAATAATGGTAATAAAATAACTATTTCATGATCGATGGATGTTCTTGGGAAAACACTATTTCAATCTGTCTTCCTTAATCCCAAGATTAAATGCTTCGACATCACGTTAGGTTCACTTTTGTAACAAGGTTAAATTCTAAACTTTGAATAAGCATTTTGGGAAGCCTAATCTTAACATAAGAATGAGAGAGTTAGAATTTTGTATAAAATTTGAAATATGGAAAATACTTATGTAAGTTATGAAGATTTTTCATAAGGGTAAAGAGAAAATTAAATGGTTGAACAATAAGTGAACTTGTGAAACAAATTTTTAGAACATGTAGGTGGAAAAAGGGAGAAAATCATGCTTACCTAATAATGATCTTGGAAAGTTAGCCGTAACTAAAATACATTTAAAGTAATGATATGTCGTGGGTTCGCCGTTCCTAAAGTCATGTTTCTTGTGGTTGGGTCTTTTCTAGTATTCGTTCGTTGGGAAAAGTGTGGTATCGACATGCCGATGTCATCTGCATGTGTCTATGTGAGTTGATGACTTATGTGATTGTCGCATGTGTGTCGAGTTCTATACTTGGAGCCCTTACTGTGTTGTGTGTAGTGAACAATGTAAGTTATCTTGGTATTTTACTATTGTATTTGGGTGTGTAATACGTGGGCACTACATGCTCCCGATGATATCATCTGCAATAAAGGTGGAAAATCTATAAATAGTCCCTTCTGAGATCTTCTAACATACATTTAACCATGCCTTATTTACTTGCATCCATCTTTCTTGATCATTAAGCTTGGTGACTAAGTGCGCGGCCATCCTCATAACAGGGTCAGGGATTTCTACGATGTCAAAGTACCATGAACCATTTTTATAGTCATAAGCCTCCATAGTTTCCTTGATGGCCTCCTTATCATCCAAGTCATTGTCTATGGAGTCTCCTTCATAATTCAAGCCAGTGAACTTTGATATAAGTTGAGGGGTTATGCGCATCTTGTGGCCTGCAAAATAGAAGTGGTCTTCATGTACGTATGACATCAACCATTGATATAGCCGCTCGGGCTTTCCAAAATAAGGCAACTCATATAGTTACAATAGCCCTGCCTTCTCTAACTTTACCTTTACTTCATCGCTATATTGCATTCCGTCTGGTGTCCTCTTGTTAGTTGGACAAACCAGTTCAACACCATTTATTTCTCAGTAGTGCTTGTGTGATGGTTGTAATTGCTCACTACCATTTGTCTCAAATATGACACCCACTCTTTCCCTAGTAATACTTCGTGCTGGGTACGACATTTCGTATACCATTCTTCATTGGAGCTAACGATGACAACAATTTGCTTTCCTTTTCCCTTGCCCTTCTGTTTCTTTGGTGAAATGACCGCTTTCTTTGGTGCCATGTTTTCTTGTTGGGCTACAACCTAAATCCCTCCTTCTTGCTTTGATCTACTACTCTGCTTAACTCTAAGGCTCCACTCCGTGAAGAATCCTCCTTCCGTGCCCTAAGCTGTCAAACCCTAACTAGGAACAAATTCTTCCACAAGACAATGTATTCTAAAAAGAACTCTCCCCATGCCCATGTACTCCTTCCACTTTGGTTTGTAGATCAACCCTAGTCACGCACTTAGATCTTTATGATTCTTCTTCCTTTGCACAAATTTCTCTGGATGCCCTAGTTTACAAGAGTTCTTTCACTTCATAAAATCAAGGTAAATAATAACGTGCTCAACTTCATACTTATAGTTTTTCTCCTCTCCAACAATAAATGCTATACCACCTACCGATGTACTTAGCATTAAATGTGGATTTTTCCACTAAATCTGATCTTAAGTGCCCTTACCCACGTGCCCAATTTGCGTGAGAAAAACCTTCCACAACCTTCAGTCAGTGCGCAAAAATCCAATTTGATCGAAGAATATTACGCACATGTTTCTAGTGTTGAAGGCACTTCTTCTATCCTTTACCTAATTTTTTCCCTTTCCTACCTCATGTTGTTCCCTGCACTCTTCATTCTTTGTACGTGGTATTTGTTACAACATTTTTGACACCACAATTCATTATCCACCATTTCCCCACGCGCTTCCTTCTACTGGGCCATTCAAATTTTACTACTAGATTATACTTTACTTTGCACTACTCCACCCCACACTAAAATAGATGCGTGGTCCTCTACGCATACACAACCTTAGAAAATAATGTGGTTACCGGTGCACAAGGCACAAAATAGAAAGAAAGAAACAAGCAACGAGAAAGGGAAACAAAAGAAAAAAAAAAGCATAAAGGGAAATACTAAACTAATTGGAATTACTACCTTATTTAAAAACACTAGGAAGGCCTATTTATAATAGGGCTTTAACCTACTCCCATTGAAATGACCTGGTAATCTCATGCATCTAGCACTTGTAACTGGAAAGTGCTTGAATCAAGGATGTATGAGATGATGTAAGGTCCTAGCCAATGGACTTTCAACTTCCCAGGATGGCATAGAAACTTGGAATCATACAACAAGACCATCTGCCCAACCTTAAACTATTTGTTCTTGATATGATGATCATGCCAGGCCTTTTGTCTTGCCTTTTCTATCTTCTAACTCCATCTAGCAAGTGATCACCTTTCATCTAACTACATCAACTTATCAATCCTCTCTTCTAACGCTTGTTCATCATCCAATCCTCTTACGCACACTATACACAATGATGGTAACATGAATTCAACCAGTAAAATATCTTCGGCACTAAACACCAATTGAAATGATGTGGCCTTGTTCAACCTGTTGTAGGTTGTCTTGTATGCCCATAGAATATATGATACTTTGTCATCCAAATCTTGTCTTCTAACGTCACAGATCTTGGTCAATGTGTGACTTAATATTTTGTTAAATGCCTCAATAGTTCAATTTGCTTGAGGGTGATAAGGGGTAGTTTTGTGATGGGCCACCATAAATTATACTAACAGAATCCTGACCATTTCATTCAAGAAATGTGTACCTCTATCACTTGTTAAGATTAAAGGGAAACCATACACTGTTGATTATGTTCTCCCATAAAAATCTAGTAGTTTGTCACTACTAAAGTGAAATCCTTCATAGGTGCTACCTCTTCCCATCTTGTTAGGTAATTAGTGAAAGTAATGATATACCAAAAACCTTGATCCTTCACACAGTTTTGGAAAATTTTTCCCTACAAAGTTGATTTCCCATTTTTCAAATGGTTTAGCACTAGTTATTGGTCATAAGGGAATTTAATCCCTATTTCCAGGTTTTCCAAAGCACGGCAATGGTCATAGGACTTAAAAAACTCAATACAATCCTAGTAGATGGTTTCCCACCAAAGCCCTTCCATTATAATCTTCCAC
This sequence comes from Taxus wallichiana var. yunnanensis, assembly GCA_018340775.1. Classification (NCBI taxonomy): domain Eukaryota; kingdom Viridiplantae; phylum Streptophyta; class Pinopsida; order Cupressales; family Taxaceae; genus Taxus; species Taxus wallichiana. The sequence continues at coordinate 391,275 of JADAXU010000137.1, forward strand.
GCAGTAGCATTTCTTGTATAGTGTCCTTTTGCAATCCTACCATGTGATTCCTCAATAATTACCATGCGTTCATGTTCCAACATGCATCAATGTAGAACCTCATCATGTCCTAACTTATATAGATCCCTAATAATCAATAGGTAGGGTGCAATATGTATTTCCAACTATTTTATCTCTAAAGCCTTCATCCCATCCGGCGCCACATCATTTTTCAAGAATACAATGATATCTTCCAAGTCCAAGGGCACACACTGCAACCTAAATAGTTTCACATCTCGGTATGGTATCCTTAATACTTTACGCGTCCTCCCCGAGTCAATCCTTGATAAGTGGTCAGGTCTTAAATTACATTTTCCTTATTTTACAACCATCATAAAATCAAAGTCTTTGAATAATAGGACCCAACGACATATGCACCCTTGTAAAATGAGCTTGTTCACTAAGTATTTCAACACCATGTGGTATGTATATAATCGAAAGGGTGTTTCCAATAGTCTTGTATGAACTTATACAACACATAAATCATCGATAAAGTGCCTCACATTTAGTAGTTGTGTAGTTGTGTTCTGCCTTTGTCAACTTCCTACTTACAAAACACAAGGGGTGATCAACAATCCCCTCACTAGGATGTGCTAGTACTACTCCCATGGTTGTTCTGAGGCATCAACATGTACATGGAAAGGCTTATCCCAAGAAGGAAAACATAGTATGGGTGCAATGACAAGTCTATCCTTCAAAGTGTCAAATGCCTTTTGTTGCGCCTCTCCCTAATGAAAGACACTCTTGTGCTTTATTAATTCCTCTAAGGGTGCAACGATCTTGGCATACCCTTTGATGAATTTCCTGTAGTACCCGTATGTCCAAGGAATCCACACACTGCACTTTGACTAGTAGGCTCCCCCAATCCCACAATAACTGCAACTTTGGTGGGATCCACTAGTAGGCCTTCCTTACATATAATATGTCCCAACAGGGTTCCAAATGGAGTAGCAAAGATATATTTCTTAATTTTGAGGGATATCATCAATTGATGACATCTCTCAAACATCAGCCTCAAATTGTCACAATGGTCTTTTAACAGCCCATACACCTTCCAGTCATCTAGGTAGACTTGAAGAAACTTATGGATGAATTCTTGAAATGCTTGTACCATAATGCGTGTGAACACAACAGGTGCATTATTTAATCCAAAAGGCATGACCATATAGGCAAAACTTCCCCACTCAATGGTAAAAGTTGTCTTTCTCTAGTCTTCCTTTGCAATCTTGACTTGGTGATACCTTGAGAACCCATCCATGAAAGAGTAGACCTCACGCCTGGCTACTCCCTCCAAAATATCTTTAGTAAAGGGGGTTGGGAAAGGATCGATGACACATACTACATTCAGGTCCATGTAGTCAACACAAATCCTTATTCTTCCATCCTTCTTGATACTGATGACCATTAGGCTTATCCATTCTAATTCCTCTATAACCTCAATGATACCATATGCTATCATCTTATTTATTTCCTCCTTGACCCGTACACAAAAATTTAGATTCATCCGATAAGGCCTCTTCCAAATTGGGTGCGCACCTTCCTTTAATTTGATCCTCATCTCCCCCAAGGAATGGTGGACACCTTTGAGTTCATGGTACCCATGAGGGAACAAATCCTAAAACTCGCGCAATAAGGGTATTTCCAATAGAGGTTGTGTAGGATGAAAAATGCCAAAGAGTAATAATACAGATCGAGAAAGTAACAACATAAAGCAAAGAAAGGTGGCCAAAGACATGGGTTAATTAGTACTTTTCTTACTTAGTAATTGTATGAACAATAGTAAGCAACGAAGACTAGGTAATTACCCAAAGTGTGTGATTTATTGTCTATAGAATATGAAAGATTAATAAAAATACATTTGAATTAATTTTTATTCATAATATTTTTCTATGTTGGATCTACGAAATTCTCCTCCACTCCTCTACATTTGGTATCGAGCATCCTTATCTTATCTACGTGATGGATTTCTAAGACTATCCATGGGAGAAGTGTTGCACTTTCTCCTGAGTATGCAAAAAAACTATCTGTGTTCTATTTTTGTGACTTAATATAATAGTGTCGATCTTTTTATTTATTTATATGTATCTATGTGAGAGTAGATATCTCCTTAACTTTTTTCACTCAATTCTCCGTGCAACCCGAGGACTAATGCCAATTTATAAAATAATATGTTTTAATTTCTTAATTAGACCATTGCATTTGAATATGTTTATCTCCCTGAAGTCAAGAGAAGGTTTCTACTACGTTTAAATTCTTTCTTAGAAGAAAAGAAAGCATTATGTTTAGCTTGTTTGGGCATCAAAATTAGTCAAGAATAACTTTCATATAATGTAATTAAATAAAAAAATTAGTACCTTTGCCAATATTTGGAAACAATCTTTCGATGCATTTAAAGTTTAAAAATTAGAGCTTTGGTTCTCAAGTTATGAACAAGTCATTACTTGCTCACTTCAGCTCAAAATTAGTGGTGAGTTTCTTGCCTTCCACAACCATTTCTAATTAGATAATTATTTTATTTTATTGCAAAACTCTAGTTTGAAAATTTTAGTTTTTCTATAGTTTTTGCTTAAATAATTGCAAATTGAGGGAAATTAATACATTTTTACCAAATTAATATTTTTTGGCACCAGTTCTTGAGCCATTAATTTTTTAAAATCTTCATTTCCTTCTAGTTTCAACAAATGGTCCTACAATAATTTTTACCTCTACCTTGAGAAAATTTTAATCGTTGATCAAGTTTTAATTAAATTGGACCTTTTTATAGGAAATTGAAACCTTAATAACTTTTACACAATAACTCAAAATTGAGTGTCATTTTTTGCAAAAATCTTTCTTTTAATCCCCACCACATTGGTTCCAATTTTGTTGAAAAATTCAAAATTTGAAAAATACCCTCTTTTTTGGCCATTATGTGGGCATCTCCTTGTTTTGGGATCGTGTATACTTTTGGAAAATTTTAGAACCCATTTGATCCTTATTGAGTCATCAATGCCAAAAATAAAAACACTTGTATTAGACGCATTTTCTCTTATACATGACATCCATCTTGTGGGGGTGGATTATTTAAAAATCCTCAAAGTCGATCAAGTGAGTTAGCAACATCTAATCGAAGGATGGAGGAAAATGGAGGTTGGAGGTTAGTTAGTGACCTCTCATTAGTCACCAAAGATGGGGAGACATTAAATTTTTGGTGACATGTGTGTTTGAAATTTTCTTTCAGCTTTTTTCAATGTGCTTTACGCTATGTTTTTTGAGTTCTAGTTGCAGTGTGCTTCACATTTTAGCTATTACTATTTGAATAAGTGAAAATTTCACATTGAAGGGTCGAACATGATCCGATGTTACATTTCTATTTTTAGTTTTTAATGTGTGAGCGAATTTTCCTATTTTATTCATTGCGGTGAGATATTGATGAGGGATGATACTAGTGCTTGACACATCTTGATATGGTTGTAGGTAAACCAATTGAAAACATTAATTTTTGTTTGTAAGTAAACCACTTGCAAAAACACTACTCTTGTTTGTTGGTAAACCATTTGCAAAACCATCACCTTTTTGTTTTTGGTACTCCAAATGTAAAACCACCATTTTCGGTTTATAGTCAACTATTTGTAAAATCATGATCACGTTTGAGATTATCCTATGAAAATCACTAGATCATGAGTAGGTGCAAGTACAAGTTAGGTTTTCCCATGTTTGCTAAGGGGGAATGTTAGGAAAAGCGTAGTTAGTATTACACATGTGTATTGGTAAATAATTTTTTTATAAGAGGTAAAAAAGGGTTGAGGGGACCCTACCCCGAACAAAGTATGAAAGATCTAGTATAAAAGAGGGCCAAGGGAGTACCCATTGAAGCCCCACAAGTCCAAAAAACAAAACTACATGCTATAGATAAAAAACCAAACTTAAATACCAAAAGTACCAAACTAACAACAAGAGCCTAGAAACTAACAGCAAAACCAAAAGGGGATCTTGCCTCCAAAAAATCATAACACCAGTCATTCTTTAATCAAGTCTCCCATTGTATGCATGCAACCATTCCATTCATTGACCAAGCTGGAAATAGTGGACTTCCAATACTGATAATCAGGTTCAACAATCTCCACTTTAGGCCTAGATCCTTCCTTTTCTTTTTCTTGGAAATTTCCATGGAGTGAATCATCTCTGCCAATAGTTTAAGGTGGTGAATGGTGCTCTTGACATTGAGGATATGGACGTCCCTAATCTGTATAATGATCTCCTTCATTTTCAATATTTCTTTCTCCATAGACAGACATCTCTCATTAGCATTCTTTAGTTGATCACTAAGGACAATAGTCATGAGTTTCTCTACCTTTTCCTAAAGCTCCCTCAAATCAATGGACACCATGCTAATTTTATGTCTATTGATATCAGTATCCAACCTATAATTTTCAAATTCTTTCAGAAAGACATTAGATTTGACCGTTGTATCCTGAGCTTTGAACAGATTCTTCTGTGCAACTTTGAGAGCATGCAGGTTCTCAATTGCTTCTTCTATATTCTGGGAAGTATTTCCCTCAGAGTTATCCTGACCTTCTTTCCCATCCTCTTTCCCCTCTCCACTGCTAAACTGGTTCGCTTTATCCTCCTTTTGTTCCCCAGAATCAGAGCTAACTTCAATATTCTCTTGTGGTCCCAAAGCCTCACTATCCTTACTCTTATTCTTGACATTTTATTTTTCCAGGATTGACCTAGTCCTTTTTGCAACCGATTCCCCCACTTCCTTCATACAAGTGAAAACAAATCTTGTTTCATAGATCTCATTTTCCCCAAATCTTCTTGATTAGGGTTCACTAAATTAGCCCCGAATTTTTCATTTTTTCCAATGAGAGGTGTTCCGTCTTCAACATAGCTTTAATAAGCCCTTGATGCAATGGAAGGGTAAAAGTTCCTTTCCCAACCTATGTTATAGATTTGGAAAGAGAAATATACTAGATAATTTGGAAAGTTTTAGAGTTTGTTATTCCTAACATGATTGAACATAGGAAAATATACCCATAGACAAATTTGTATCTCCCTTCCAGGGTTATGTACAACATCATTAACAAAGCTATTTCTTTGTAGGGTGGAGGAAAATCCTCCCTAGCATAACCATTATGAAGGATTTTAGGGGCACCCTTACCTTGCATGAAGCTATCAATCTCCAAACTATAATCAGACTTAGGTTTGAAAATACATCTTCCTTCTAGGGAAGACCTATCACTTTAGCAATAAAATTTGGCGAGATAGTGAAAGAGAAATTCCAAACACGAACATGGCCTTCATTCCAAGTTTTAGCCACAACTTCACTAAGATTTTAAAAATTGCATCAAACCTACCTTATCTAACAACTCAGCCACTTCCTTTGACATAGCAGGGATTGTGCTAGGTTCAGTTCACACCAAGTATCCTCCCATTTTACCCCTGTAGCTCTTCTTCCTGTAGTGGTCCTACAAACACTATCTATTTTGGTAGCCGGTTTTACAAAAATGTGTAGATTACTCAAATAAATGAGGGGATTTTCCTTTTCAATCTAATCTTTGGGATGATTAGAAGTTATGTTTGGCATGAGTCTAGGAATCATCATAACCAGATACATCATCCTAGAGGCAGCCTCATCTTTATCAATCATCATTAAGAAGATATGGCATTGGGGACATATTCCCCTTCAAGACTATGAATTATTTATTTTAGCTTCCAGGCTGCTTAATTCCTCAACCAAAATAAAATATAAAGCTTCCACCCCTTATTTGAAAATATATCTACCAATCTATTTCCTTCCTGGTAGATATGTTGGAATGATATTTCATTAAAAGAAGTGTAGTCATTTATTTACCCTCAATACTATTTTCTAACCCCAAGTGCGTAGTCCTATCACCGAGTGGGAACCGGGTGCTCACCGAGGCACGCACGGACGTTGAGCCCCTCCTTTATGTGAGATTTGTCAGAAATTTTCATCATTAATGGAGGATGATTTGCAGAAGTAGAATTACATTCACTTATTTTGAAAGGTAGAAGGAGCAACTAACAGATCCACATCTTAATGCATTACAGAAACTAAATAACATTGTAATAAGCATAATAAACCATATCTGAGCCATGATAGTCATATAACATGAGGGTTTACACCCTTAAGCATGATATACAAAATGAACCCATATATATATATATATATATATATATATATATATATATATATATATATATATATATATATATATATATATATATATTGATTTAGAATAGTTATGGTAGCCACATTACAGTAAAAAGGGTCATCTCAAACCATACATATTAAATGACAGGGACTCAACTCCTACAGATCCTCCCTTGTATGAGATCCTAAATTATACCTTCCCATTTCAACCCTTGTTACAGATCCTAGTGCCATACAGAGGCTTATGACATCCTACACAACCCTTAGCACTAAGTGCTCTAAACCCTAGCATTACTGCAACACTTTGTTACTCTGCTTCTTACCCTCTCTGCACTCTCTCTTTGTTTATCTGTCCATCATCCTTTTCTCTAGTTCGAGCATCTCTTTTATAGGATCAACACCCACCACCATGCCTTCTCTCCTGAACATATCATGTGCCAAGTGTCGATGTGGTCCTCCAATGGTGAATGTTTATCCCTTTGCAAACCCTCCACTCTCTATAATGATGTCTTCTAGGAATATTCCCTGCATGGAATATCATTTTCTTGACCTCCAAGGTTCCAGTGGCACCTTATCCACTCATCACACCTAGCAGATCCTCAAGTTTTTCCTCAAGTGCTTATAGAATGCCAAATATGGATAATTCCTTTAAACCTATGTTCTGCCTTCCACGCATGCCTTGGTTTCACTTAAACCATTTTTAAACCCCTTTTCATGCACGCTTTCCCTTGAGCACCCTTATTCGTGACCGACCCTATGCACGTGCGCCCTTTGGTACTTAACCAATATTTCAGGGCCCAATAAAAACACATTTTCCTTTTGGAATTTTTAATAAATTCTTCAATAGATATAGAAGAAGTATTTTTTCCCTTCATACATGAGATTATATTCAAAGAGTCTCCTTCCATGATTAGGGACTTGAAACCTCTCTCTTAATGCAAGCTTAACTCCCCAAAACATCACCGCTAGATCTATAACATGATTAGTTTGTAGACCCAAATTAAAGAAGTATGTAAGGATAAACTTACCTTTTGCATCACAAAACACACCTCCTCCTCCAGCCTTTCTAGGGTTCCCTTTAGCAGCTCCGTCAAAATTTAGTTTGATAAAACCCTCTCTGGGATTAGTCCATCTTACCCCTTCTCTTGGATTACTTTTCTTAGGTTGGGGGTCATAGGTTAAGTTCCAATTGTTTATGATGTGTTTTCCTATGTCCATAAATTCCACTTATTTGTTCTTTAGGATGGATAAATCATTTTTAACATGATGTAAGAATTTGTTGAAAATCATCTTGTTGGGAAGTTTCTTGCCTTTGAAAATCCTTCTATTTCATTCTTTCCATACTTCCCACCAGATGTCTAAGACTCATAATCCAAATATTTTTCAGACCTTGACTTATGAATGGGAATTTCCATTGAATCCAAGAATATTGAGCCTCCTTAGGTCTAACCCATTTGACAAAAAACAAACCCGGGATATAAGATAAAATTTGAAAAGAAAAAGAGTAGTCCAAAAACAAATGGTTTACCATTTCCAAATTCTCTTCACATATAAGCACATCTATTTACCATATGAAACCCTCTTTTAGTGAGGTTTCAACTGTAAGAATCTTATTTATCACCATAAGCCAATTGAAAATATTGACCTTGGGACTGATATTCTTGTTCCATATCTTTCTAGCTAATAGATCTTCCTCACTAGTCTCCTCCTCAAAGAATAAAGCATAAGTTGATTTGACTGAGAAGATTCCATTTTGTTCTTTGTGCCACACTATTCTATCTTGTTCCTCATTGTTATAAGACACATGGTTTTTTAGGAATTCATTGAGGATATCCATGTGTTCTCTAAGCTTCGATTATCTAATTCCTAGATACTTCCAAGTTTGAAAGCTCCCAGGATCTACCATATAATTGTTTATTTTTCTCCCATATTTTTCTTCTAACTTTTTTGAGATTTGGGGAAATTTATCTTCAAGTGTAAAGTTACCAGCCCATTTGTCAGTCTAGAACAATATTTTAGTGCCTTTTTCTACAAGTTCCTTCACCCAATTAATATTTTTCCATATACTTGACCCATTGAAGGAAGCCTATTTAAATATCCATCTCTCATCATTAGCATCCACCCAATACTTTTTCCTTAAAATTCTAGTCCACACCCCATCTTCATTAGTTAGCCTCCATCCAATTTTGGCTAGAAGGGATTTATTCATTTTAGTCCAATCTCTAAGACCTAACCCTCCCATCTTTTTTGGTTTACAAACCCTATTCCATGCCACCAAAGGGATTCTATCTTTACTTTCTGTTCCACTCCATAAAAATTGTCTTTAAATCCTTTCAAGTTTTTCTGCAATTTTCCCCGGGAGTTGATAGAGGGACATCACACACATCAAGATACTTTGAAGGGAAATTTTAAGCAGAGTGATTTTCTCATCTTCGATCGCAGATTTTCTTTCCATCTAGCTAGTTTCCTCTCAAATCTTTCAATAAGAAAATTCCACTCACCACTAAGAGGTATCTTATCCCCTAGAGGCATACCCAAATAAAAGGATGGAAAGGGCTTAATGTCACATTCCAATATTTTAGAAATCTTCTTACATCAACTTTCCATAGTGTTAAGGAAAAAATGGATCTTTTCTATAGTTCACCAGTTGTCTTGAAACCTCCATGTAATCATCTAATATCTTTTTAAACTTCTTAGCTTTCAGAATTGACGCTTCCCCACAAAAATAGTATCATCTATGAAATGTTGATGTGACACACTTTCCATACCCCTAGCCAGAGATATTCCTTTGATGGATCCATTACTAGTTTCCACATTGAGTCTTCTACTAAGGGCTTCTGCCATGATTATGAAAAGAAAAGGGAAAGTGGGTCCCCTTTCCTCAAACCTTATGTGTTGGGAAAGAAACCACATGGGGTCCCATTTATAAGAATGGAGAACCAAGAATTGGAAATACAAGCCTTAAATAAACTTTGAAAGGAGGAGTCAAATCCAAACTTGTTAAGAATTTTATCAAGAAAACTCCACGAAACCCTGTCATAAGCCTTGGCCATATCCAGTTTGAGAATCATAGCAGCCTTTTTGATAAGTTTAGCTGAGTGGATCATCTCTTTGATAGTAATGATCCCATCTTGAATTTTTCATCCCAAAACAAAACCCCTTGTTGTTCATATATAATAGTTGGAAGGATCAATTGTAAGTGAAGAGCAAGGATTTTCGTGTAAATTTTGTAAGTAGTGTTACAAATACTTATAGGTCTAAAGTCTTTAAATTCCATAGCATTACCACATTTTAGAACAAGGGATAGAAAAGTACAATTCATATCCTTAAGAATTTTTTTATGACTGAAAAATTATTCCACTACTTTGTAAACATCCTTTTTGATAATATCCCAAAAATTTTGGAAGAAGAAAGATTGAAATCCATCCAGTCAGAAGCCTTATTAGGACTGAGATGTTTGATTGTAAATTCAACCTCCTCCATGGATGGGGTCACTGAGAGAAGCATTTTATCTTCTTCGATACCATGGAAGGAATGTAATTAAGGAAATCATTCTCCTTAGCCAAGTTAGGAACACTTTGATTAGTTAGCAAGTTTTTTAAAAAAGAGATGGCCTCTTATTTTATTTCTTCCTTCTCTTCCAAGAGAATCCCTTCTCTTTTTCTGATTTTATTTATTCTATTGAAACTTCTATGCTTGAGGGTGGACAGATGGAAGAATCTAGTATTTTTATCCCCTTCTTTGAGCCAAGTAATTCTATATTTTTGTCTCCAGAAAGTTTCTTCCTTAGCTAAAATATTGTGGTATTCGATAGAAGAATTATTTCCTTTTCATAGTCTTCCAGATCAGCTTCATATTCACTCCTTTCATTCTACCTTTGGAAGTTTTGTAAGTCTAATTTAATTTCCACTTTATTCTGGAATATATTCCCAAAACTCTTCTTATTCCAATTTTTAAGATTCATTTTGACATTCTGCACTTTTTCGGTTAATCTATACATCACTATTCCTGGACCTTAAACCTCCACCATTCATTGACTAGATCTTTGAGTTCCTCACTATGAAGCCACATTTTTTCAAAATGAAAGGGGTTTTCCTTCTAGTAGGGTCCTTAATCATCAAAATAATTGGGTTATGATCTGACCCTATCCTTGGTAGAGAAAAGAGGGATATATCATGTTTTAACCATTCCTCCAAAACCAAAACTCTATCCAGTCTCACTTGAATAAGTTGTGATCCCACTCTTTTGTTTGACCAAGTGTATTTCTTGCCCTTTAAGTCTATATCAAGGAGATAGGAATTTAGAATAAAATCATTAAAATCATCCATCCATTCCGATAGTAAACTCTTGGGATTCCCCTTTCTTTTTTAGGGATAAATAGGGGTATTAAAGTCACCCATCACAATCCAATCAGAGCTAGTGATATGATATTTGAAAGTAAGGAGATGTTGCCATAATTTTTTCCTTTCTTTGTGAAGAGTAGGAGCATAAATGTTGGATAGAACCCATATTTTACCATTTTCCAAATTTCTCATCATCACAACCATATGATTATCTCTTTTCAATAAGAGAGTTCCCTCAAAAATGGAAGGATTCCACACAACAACTATTCCTCCAGAGGCACCATTCGAACTAACAACAAAATCCTTAGAATTTTTCCAAAATAATTTATAGGAGTTTAGGAAATTCTCATCTTTCATTTTGGTTTCTTGAACTACTAAAACATATATTTTCCCTTCTATCAAATCTCTAAGAACCCTCCATTTAGCAGGGTTGTTAAGCCCTCTTCCATTCCAAGAGATGTAATTCATTTTCTAAGATTGGGTTTGTTTTTCCTAAAGACCTTCTGGTCCAAACAAGTCTGTTTCCCTGAGTCTATATCCTTTTGAGTAGTTCTTTTTCTTGATTCAAATTTATTTGGTCTACCTTGTTTACTATTAGGAGTCTCCACATTGATTGGTTTTTCTCCCCCTGGGACTTCCCCTTTACTAGATGGAGTTACTTTGGATGACTCACCCTTTTTGCTGATGAAGCCACTTCTCCTTTCCTTGAGTGTGTTATTTTAGAAGGTTCCCCCTTTTTTCCAAAAGATAATTCCTCTTTCTTATCTTCTAGGTCATTGTTTATAATTTGTTGAATATTCAAGATTTCATCGATGAGAGGTTGATTAAATCACCTACTATAGTCCTCTCTCCTATTGAAGAAAAAGCTATTTCATTTTGTTCTTATTCATTTTGTTTTTGGATCTATTCCACCACTATTTATTCCATAAAAAATATATAGGTTGTTGTTCACCCTTATACCTTGGGGTATGATAATATAATGTATATGGGTGGATGGAGATGCCAACATGTGGCACACATCCCCTTAGTTAGTTATATGGGCTCACATAGGAATTGGGTAATGGGTCGGCCTACATTGGGATTAGGTGTTACCCATCCTATTTAAAGGATGTGAGTATCATTATGAGCAGGTCATGTATGTATGAGTTGAGTCTTCTACTTGGTAGAGGTATATTGGAGTTGTCCCCCTCGAAGTGGATTCCCATCTTGGGAGATTGTGGAGTTACTCCTTCCTTAAGGAGAATTGTATGGTGTTTCCCTACCTTAAGGGTATTATTCTAAATATTATAATCCAACCCCTTTATTTGAGGCAAATAGCTCCATCTTCCTTGCATATGGGGAGTATTTAGCTGGTTGTTCCTTCTTTTTTTCTGTGATCTTTGAATCAGACATTGACCAATATTTTGATATCCTTCTATTGAAAACCAAAGTAAAACCATCTTCATCCTTTTCTGGAACTATTTTAGTTGGATTTATCATAGGTTCCTCTCTTTCTTGGATTCTAAGAGGCTTATACCCTTCAATATGATTCTTAAAAATACCTTCCTATGGTCTACAAAGTGATTTTCATAATCCCTTTTCCCTTGTATTCTTTTCCTTCATTCATGGTTATTATAGTATACATCTTAAAAATCTTGTACTTACAGCTCTGGGAAGAATGTCCCCAACCATTGCATTTGGTGCATTTTTATGGAGAGCTTTCCATTTCAATATTTTGTTCCCACATCCCTAATCTAGACTTTAGCTTGATGCTATTAGGGATATCGCCTGCGATGGTATAAATACAAAATCTAGCACAAACAAGTCTAGTCATGTTCAGAGTCGCATTATCTATTAGTACCAGTGAGCCCAAGGAGTTAGTTATTCCTCTTACAATATCCTCATGCCAAAATTCCAAAGGAAAGTTTGGAAGGCATATCCAAAAGGGAACTGATTTAGATTCTCTTTTTCTAGATTAAAGTTTGGTTCCCATTTCCTAAGATACCATCCTGATTTTCCCCAAAACTAGGGGCCTTCTTCTAGAACCTTCTACATATCTTCTTGAATGATAAAGTTAAAAAGAAAGAACCCATTTGTTAGAGAACTTACCTCCAGGTGTCCTTTAGGGTTCCATTTCAGTTTGTCCCATCTTCTCACAACATTAATATTTTGTTTGCCTCCCACCAATTTCCTAACCAATACTTTGTTCAAGTTTTATGTAGTACTATTTAAAAGGGAATCAGGGATTTACAATACACATATTGATGCCTCCTTGACCTCCTGGAGAATTTTTTTGGCCTTTCGAAATAATTCTATTTTAAAGTCGATTTGACCATGAATCCAATGCCTTTTTATGGGATTCCTGTTCCTTGGCATCATCGTGTCCTTGGATTTCCCTGTCTACTACAGTTGTAGTAGACTCCTTGGATCTAGGTGGGATTTATCTCGTAAGTTATTACATGAGTAATTATTATTATTATAATGTAAGTTAGAAAATATTTGTTATATTTTTTTATATTAAACAACTATAACAAATATTCTTCTCTGTGATTTTAACCACTCATGTATATATATTTTGAGATATATATTCATGGAGGTGTAGCTATACTGTATCCTAAAATATAGCAATTATATTCCTATATATATGTAAGTATTGGAATATGTAAATTGATAATGAGAATGCATTTGAATTAAGTTTTATTCATTATATTTTTCTGTGTTGGATCTCTGCAACTCTCCTCCACCGCTATAGCTCTAACTTGATGACAACCTTATTCTCCTCCTCCTTTGAATGGATTTTTGTCAAACACACATGAATCTCTTTAACACATGAATTTTTCACTCTCATGGAAGACATACGTTCTTGCATATCGAAATGGGTTTGATTATATTTGGATCAGTCTTCTTAACCTCTTATACATGATCAACCTTCTTGATTGTACACGGTGATTCTTTGATTGATTTAGGCATCTACGCTTCTTTCTTGACTCTAGGTGCAAAAAAATTCTTATCTTAAATTGGATTAGCATGATGAAAATACCTTGTAATATGACATTCTTAATTACACATGGAAAATAATATGATGCATACCTTTTGATTGAAGATGAATATGATTCTTTCTACTTCTCCATGTATAAATTTTTTTTGAAAGACCTCCTACAATCTCTTGCTCCATGGCCATACTCATTGCAAGAAAAATAATAACCATGGAATAGAATTTCATACCTTATTGCATTTAGTTTTTCGACAGAAGATTAGACCTTGCATTGTGCTTGGAATGAACCTTGATTATTCTAGCATCCTCCTTTTTGATCCTTAGGACTTGTATTGACACCTTCATAGCTCTTCTTCAACTTCTTGTAGGTCTTTCAATTATTTGTTACATATTCCAACTCTTCCTTCAAGGACCTCATATTAGCTTTATACACGATACGATCCTCTTATTTAGCTTTTAGGGTGTTTTTCACTAACTAAACTTGAGTTTCATACTCTTTTTATTTGAACTTGTGACATGTTGTCAATCCTTTAATCTTAAAATACTTCTCTTTGATGATTTTATGGTATACATCATCCATATTAATGATTTCATCTTCATGCTTCTTGGATTCTTTTATCATGTCCCATTTTAGGGCACATACCTATTGGAGTTCAAATTTTCACCCATGCTTGAATCATAGACAATTCGGGATTTGAGACAACATGGGAATGTCTCTAAGTTGTGGGACTCAAACTGAGACAAACCTCTAGAGAAGGTCGGCTTCCTCAACTTACTCCTAATGCTAAATTACTCCTAGGAATTGAAATGCAACTATCTAGCTCTACTCTAATTTTCCAAGGGACTAGGGTGAGAAGGAGATGCATAAAACATAAACTAAGGAGTATTTTAGCATTAGGAGTAAGTTGAGGAAGTCGGCCTTCTCTAGAGGTCTATCTCAATTTCAGTCCCACAACTTGGAGATAGTCCCATATTGTCTCAAATATTGAATTGTATATCATTTGGGCATGGGTACAAATTTGAGCTCCAACAGTTTTGGCACACCTAGTGGGACCTTCAAATTAATATTTCTAGTTTTATCAATATTGGATGTGTATCTTAGTGAAACTATAGCCTTTGGAGGCTCTGTAGTAACACATATGGAAACTCCATTCAAATATCAATTGGTTTCTAGTAGTACTGGTGATTCAAGTGTCCCTGATTCATGAGAAGGATCCAAACATGGTCGAGAACAAGAGAAGAATGCATATTTGAGTATTTTTAGTTATCCCCAGGTAGAGGTAGAAGAGGAAGACAAATTCAAATATCTCTCTCCTCTAAATCAAACTCTTTCAACACCTACACTTGACAGAACCTTCTTACAGTCAACAATAGTTCTCAGACCCATCAGAATGGTTGCACAACTACCACCTAATCCTTTTGTAAACTTCACAGAAGTAGTTTTATTTCCTTGAATTCTCTGAATCCCATACCAGTAGTAACTTTTAAGAATATTCAATTATTCATAGGATAAAATCACACTACTCTAGTTGATCACATCCAAGATATTGCAAATGTATGTGTAATTCATGAAATTGTTGAGATGGATGTAGTTGTAAAACTCTTGGCTTCATCATTCAAAGGTAAATCTTTACAATGGTTCAGAATCCTAACAACATGCTTAGTTAGGAATTGGAATGAGTTGTGTATAGCCTTGTGTAATCAATTTGGAGAAAGAGCATATAACCTATCCCTATTAGATCAGTTAACTATAATCAAGAGAACACCTAATGATAAAATGACATTTTTCAATTTTAGATTCTAGAGAACTTGGGATAGAATTCTAGCTCTTGTGAGACCCGCAACGGAAGGTTCCTTTCTTCCATTTCCCCCTCTTCTTCTCAAATAACTCCATTTATCCACTATGTACAAATTTTGTTAAAGCATCAATACAAGAAGAATTATTTTGTAGCCTCTTTTATGAGAAGATTTTAGAAACTTTGAGTTCACAATCTTATCTCATCTTGTTGCCATTTGCAGAGTTGTTTCTTCTCATGAATACATGTGTTGAAATTTCTAACTAGTGCGTGCAGGAATATGATTTTCTACCTGCAACATTAGTTCTCCTACCTCTATTCTCACTCCCTTTCCCACTTTCAGACAAAGTATTCCCTAGTAAGAGATTGCTAGCTTTTCTGCAGGGTTAGTGGAGTGCCCCTATTGGATCCCCAATTGAAAGGCCACCACAAAATCCACATTTTATCATGCATGCATATAAGAAAACTACACCGGTTAAGTAGAGGGACTTAAATTACTAGAGATTTGGTAAGGAATTCAAAAAAATTCCACGTGAAAAATTTCCTCACCAATAGTTATTGGCACCTACCGTGGGGCAGATTTAGTAGCATTTGCACACGAATGCGACTGCAAGGTCAAAAAATTCAAAATTCAAAAAGAGAAAATTTCTAGAATTTGAATGGCTATATGAGCCAAATGGATTCAAATCATGGCTATTTCAGGAAACCCTCCTATTGAAAGACCCAAATTTATTTTCCACATCCAAGAAGGTATTGCTTGATTACTGGGGAAGCTATCTAACATAATAGACAAAGTGCCAACCGCTACTTCATTTCCACAAGAATTCTGGACCTAGAAGAGGAACGCACTGTTGAATTAGAGAGGCAAAGAAACATTCCAACACCATAAAGAAGAGCATAGATTTTCAAGCTGGCGGATAGAAGATATACCCGACAACTAGAGACAAGGAGGACAAAATGATCCCATTTTTGAGGAACTTCAAAGGAGACAAGAGCTACTCGGAATCCAGAGGCCTCCTTTTCAAGCAACCAACCACGTTGGGAACCTGAGTGTTGCCAATCCTTTGGATAGTGAATTTCCATACATCAACGAGAACCTTGAAGATTTCACCAATGTAGAGACTGAAGAATAAGATAGAGAAAGAGAAGAAAGATCCGACGAATAAATAAGATCTCAACTCAAAGAAATTGAGAGACTTCAAAATGAGGTAGATGAAAGAGAAACAACAGAAGCCACAGCCTTAGCAAGGCTAGAAGATAAAAATAGACATAGAATGGGGGATCGAGATCATGAGTGTGAATGTGATCATGAATCCCTGTAGGCCTAATATGCCACGGGAGGAAACCCCAGTCCACCGACTCTTGCTCAACCACTCCATGAGCTACCAAGAGGCTTAAGAAAAAACTTCCCAAAATTTAGAGGGGATGGTTCTTAACTCCCTAAAGAGCATGTAGCAACATTTATCATTTCTTACATGTGTTGGGTGTTGAGGATGAAGATGTGTCAGTCTGAATCTTTATGGAGTCACTTCAAGAAAAGGTTTCGAATGGTTCTACATGCTACCCCAGGTCTGTCACATGTTGGGAAGATATAAGAAGTGCATTCAAACACAAGTTCAAGACCATGGAATATTTTCAGGATATTTTGGTCCAATTGGTACAAATGAAGAAAGAAACCTTTGATTCAATGAGGGACTTTGTAGCAAGATATGATAGAGTGATAAGAAGGATCCTTGAAGATGTGGTGCCTCCCAAAAATAATTTGAAGAGGTTTTTCATCGAGGTTGCTCTACAATCGAAGTAGGTTTCTTCGTCGGAAGAGCCCAACCAAGAATAGTTAGGTAAGCCCAAGACTTTGCAATAGAAATCGATGATGATCTAATCCTTTCTGGAAAGGTGAAAGGCCCCAATGGGAAACAAAAGGGTCAAAATTCAAACTCTGTCACCACAGATCTGATGTTCCAAAAAATGGCAAATGACTTGGTTGCCTTGAAGAAGCAACTATCTCAGATCACAATGTGGAATATTTAAGGAGACCAAACCCTCTAGATAGGCCAAGGATTTCTCCACCTCCTTGTCAGCTTGCTCTTGAAGCACCACCAGCCAATGCCATCTTGTGACACAAAAGAGCTAGAGGAGGAAGCATAAATTGATGAAATTGAAGAAGAAAACATGGAAGATTATGAAAACTATCTTGAGATTGAGGAAGTTGATTTGCACAATGGCTTGATTGAGTATGTTGATGATGAAGATGAAGGTGATGAATAAGTTCCAAGTTTCTCATGTGTTTTTTTCACTCATGCTCAATCTAAGAAAGATATTTCAGCCCCAACAGGTTTGCAAAGTAAAGGATAAGAAGAATAATAAAGAAGATTGTCCTGCAAACGTTACATAAAATAAAATCATCGATAGAGGATCACCATTACCACCTTCCATGGAATCAGCCAGATAAAACCAAACTCACTCTTTGGTTGCCAAAGAGCATGCTACTATACCAAGTAAGTCATTTGATTCTTCTTCTAGCTCAAAAGTTGCTAAGAATAATTCTCTTCTAAATGTTGGTCCTACAAAAACATCTAAAGTTTAATCAAAGGCTACACCCTCACCCCCTTCTAAGCCAATTGTTACATCCGAAAAGGAGAACCCAACACCAAAAGTAGAAAAGTATCTACCATGTAGATCTTCCTCCATTTTAGGAGCCTCTTCCTCACCCACCATTGCCCCATTTGACTTTGTAGAACATGCAAGAAAAACCAAAGTCTAGCTCTTCGAAATAGAATACCTATAAACACACCTTGCCCAGTTTGACAAATTCATCAATGTAGTTCATGGTGGTAACCCTATCTCTTCAAGAATAAATTCTAAAGGCTTACTCCCCACACCATCCACACCACCTTCCCAAAACATGTTAGCCCTCAGTGTCTCCAAAACCAACAGGTTTGAACCGTTCTACCTATCACTCCTCATTAAAGGCTTCCAACTAAATAATTGTATCATAGATTCGGAGCCTTAGACAATGTGATGCCAGCCAAAGTTGTAAATGCTCTAGGCCTCACCTTGACCCAGGTAAATGGCACCTGCTACTCAATGGAATCCAAACATGTGCCATTGGTAGGAAGAATAAAAGATGCACATGTAGCACTAGCTGATTTTCTAGATAAGAAGGTGCTCCTAACCATACTGGTAGTAGACATCCTAACATCCTTTGGTATGTTATTGAGTAGGAGTTTCGTAGAGAGACCGTGTGGGGAAATAAAAATGGATTGTTCATCTATAACTATCCCAAAGTAAAAGGAGAGATGAAGAAGTTGCTGCCAATAAGAAAGATGAGATTCACAGTAAGAAAGTCTGATGATCCAAGAGCTAACATTCTCTTTCAAGATTGTGGGCTAGGAAATTACTTCCTCACATCAAAAAAGGAAGAGAACCTACCACTTCTCATGGAGGAGGAAGAGGATCAGATTTGGACAATGGAATTTGATGGTATCCATTCAGAGCAGGTTCAAGAGCTGGTGTAGTATTGTACTCTCCTTCCAATGAGGTGTACCCTTTTTCCTACAAGCTGCAATTTGATAATACAAACAACACTACAGAGTATGAAGCATTACTCTTAGGCATGAATGTAGCAGAGGACATGGGAATCAAGAAGCTGAGATGCAAAGGTGATGTAGATATTATGGTAAAGCAGGTCCGCCAATAATATTAGGTGAAAAATCCAAGGCTCGGGCATTACAGAAATAGAGTGTGGGATTGCATTGAATATTTTGATGCATTTTCCATTGAAGCTATTCCAAGGGAACAGAATGAAAAGGCTGATTCTCTTGCAGTGTCAGCTTCCCTAGTGACACCTCATCCTTCTTTTGGTAAAGAAAAAGTGACCATTGAAATGGTATTCCGGCCTAGTGTACCAGACAATGCAAATCATTGGCAAGTCTTCAATGATGATAACCAAATTCTATCCTTTTTGGAGCAAAGGGATAATTTCAATAATCTCTTCTTTGAAGGAGGTGAAAATCAACACTCGGACATACGAGTCCTCAAAGAGGAGAAAGAAGGAATTGAAGGGATTGATGATGAGGAGTAATCAAATTGAAAGGGAACAAAATTCCCAAAGGCCTATTCTCTTTAGAAGACCTCTTTGACAAACATGACATATTCTTTCAAGAGAAAGAAAAACAATATTCTGGTGCCCACTTGACTGATTTTGATAAAGAAAAACTTGGTACCCCGTGAGGAGCCAATGATGGTCAATATTGGAAAATGTTGCTCGCGTGAAGAAAAAAAGAAGTTTTGTTGCATTACTCAAGAAATACTCAGATTTCTTGGCCTACTCTTATGATGAAATCAAATCCTTCTAGCCAAAAGAAATGCATCACTCAATTCCTTTGAAGCGGTGTTAAGCCCTTCAGCAGAAACAAATTCTGTAAAACCCAAAGATTTTGATACCATCAAGGAGGAGGTAATGAAGATGCTTAATGCAAGGATCAACTTTCCCATCCACCATTCAATGTGGGTGGCTAAAATTGTGCTCAGTACGGAAGAAGAATGGTGAAATAAGGATATGTGTAGATTTTCACAACCTGAACCAAGCATCACTCAAGGATAATTATCCTCTTCCTATCATGGACCATATCCTGCAAGAAGTCACCAGATTTGAAATGCTTTCATTACTTGATGGATTCTTAGGATACAATCAAATCAAAGTGGCAGAGGAAGACCACACCAAGACAACCTTTACAACACCTTGGGGCACTTTTTCCTACAATCAGAATGCCTTTTGGCCTAATCAATGTAGGAACTACATTCCAAAGGGAGATGGATTTGGCCTTCAAATATCTGAAGCATTGCATTGTCATATATCTTGATGATCTCACAATATTTTCAAAGAAGAGGGGAGATCATATCTATCACTTGGAACATGTACTTACAAGGTGTAGGAAACATGGCATATCACTAAATCCAAAAAAGTACATTTTTAGAGTCACAAAAGGTAAGTTATTGGGGAACATTGTGAAAAAACATAGAGCACACATTGATCTTGGGAGGATTAGATCCATTCAAGCATTATCCCTACCCACAAGCAAGAAGGGAGTTCATTCATTCTTTGGAAAGGTAAAATTTCTTCATCATTTTGTGCTTGAGTTTGCTGAATTGACAAAGCACATCACTTCCATGATGAAACCTCAATCAAGTTTCAAATGGAACAATGAAGGGAAGGAAACATTTGAAGAGATCAAGAAATCCATTGCCAAGGCTCCAACCCTTGTGTCTCCAAATTTTAACAAATAGTTCATCATGTATTGTTATGCATCAGAGCATACACTCTCCATTGTTCTTGTTCAGAAAAATGATGAAGATGTGGAAGCACCTATTGCTTTCATGAGTTTTCCTTTGAAAAAGCATGAGCTAAAATATAGCCAATTGGAGAAGCATGCCTATGCAGTGGTCAAGGCTATAAAAAATTTAAGTTTTACATCCTCAATTCCCATACGGTGGTGATGGTCCCTAGCAGTGGAATCAAGTCCATCTTGACATAATAGGATGCCGGAGCTAAAAGATGAAATTGGATTACAAAAATCAAGAATATTCAACCCTCCAACCTGGTAAGGGGAAATTGCTTGTGCAAGTTGATTTCTGAATATGAAACACTCAAAATTCAACATGGTAAAGTAAAATGTGCTTTCTCAACTTGTTTAGAAGATAACCCACTGTTCTCTTTGTCACCACTTTCTTTGATGAGTGGTATGTTGATATTTCCTATTACATGAATTATGGAGAATGCCCTCCCCATATTGATTACAAGCAAAGGAGAAAACTCAAGCTGAAGGAAACTAAATTTGTAATTTGGAATCATGTGCTCTACAAAAGAGGCCTGGATGGTTGTTTCCTCAGGTGCGTAGATAAAGAGAAACAAGAAAAGTTGCTTAAAGCATACCATGACCAAGCATGTGGTGGGCATTTTTAGTAATGGTCACTGCACACAAGATCCTCTGAGGAAGGTATTATTGGCCCACCATATTTGTAGACACTCAAGATTGGGTTTCTAAATGCAGAGCATGCCAATAGTTCATTGGAAGACCATGACTCACTGCATTACCACTCAAGCCTATGGTTATTAAAGAACCATTTCAATAGTGGGGGCTGGACTTCATTAGTGTTCTGAACCCTCACTCAAGCATGGGGCACACCTATGTACTCACAACAACAGACTACTTCACCAAATGGGTGGAAGCCATTTCGGCCAAACAAGCCAACACTGAAATAGTATGCAACTTCATCAAGGAGAATATCATAGTCCGTTTGAGTGCCATAGAAGATTGTAGTAGATAATGCTACCTATTTCTCTTCAAGAGAGCCGATGAGTTTTTCTATAGCTACGGAATCTCCCTAGCTCATTATTTTAACTACTATCCACAAGGAAACGGATAGGCCAAATAAAGCAAAAAGAACATTATGACCACTATTATTTCGCAAGCTTGTAGACGAGAATAAAAGGAATTAGCACAAAAGGTTGTACGATGCATTGTGGGTAGATAAGATCACTCCCAATAAGGTGATAGGTATGTCTCCATTCCAAATATTGTATGGATTTGAAGTAGAGATTCCCCTCGCAATTGAGATGTAAACTCTCAAGTTGCTACAGGAAATAGAAGATGGTCAATACAAAGATTCCATAGACAAAAGGATCCTATTTTTGGAGAAGCTGGAAGAAAATAGATTCCAGGTGGTGGATCGAATCAAAGAAAACCAATTGAAAGTGAAGAAGATCTTTGACAAGAGGGCTAAGGCAAGAGAATTCAAGGTTGGAGACTTTTTCCTACTATGGGACAAGAGAAGAGAACCAAAGGGAAGCCATGGAAAGTTTGATTCATTATGGCTCGGCCCATTCCAAATTCATGGAGCTTGTGGTGAGAATTTTTTTCTCCTCTCATACTTGGATGGAACGCCATTGGAATTACCTCGAAGCAGAAATACTTGAAACTATATCATCAGTGAAAGTGGGTTGTCCCCCACCTTATACCATAGGTGATTTCTTGGTGTGTTTCCCTTTCCGTTATGTGGTTTTGTTTCCCCTTCTGTTGCATGCCATGTGTTTCCTTATTCTAATATTTCTTTCTCCAAATTGTACATGACTCTACAAGGCCCAATGGATAAGGCATTGGTCAATGTTATATGGTTTAAAAATTGAGATTTTGGATCCTCATACCACATCTTTGCCATGCTCAGTCCATGCCATGTCCCCAAGCTAGAGCTAGTTGTTGTCTCCCGAAAACCACTTTTCATTTTCCAAGTTAAATTTGAAATTTCAAGCTCTCACCCTCCTAAAGTATTTAAGCCAAGTTGAAAGTTTGAAGAGATAGAAAAATCCATGCCCTAGAGTTGTTTCAAATCCCCAGTCTGCTTGTTTTGATAAATTTTTTGTTTTCCTGTCTAGACGCGTGAAAATTTTATTGTTGTCCTCATTTGAATGAAATTGTCAATATTTCTATGCCCCTGGATCATCGAACCTTGTATTGTTTTCAATTCCTTGGCTCATGAAAGAAATTTGAAAATCGGGTGCAAAAATGGTGGAGTTTTCTTCTTCTCTACATTTTTTCACAGTCGAGAAGGAAGGGCATTTTCTTCCCCATCAAATTTTGGCCCCATCATCCATGGGTCCATGGACATACCTGATTGGAAGCGGGTTGGTAGAGAAATTTGTGTTTTTGAGCCTCTTTGTAAAAATGTGAAAATTTAAAAAGTGACTTGCAACCCCAATTAGGCTTAAAGGAAAAAATCAAATCTTGAGCCCACCATTGGAAAGTCAAAACAGGGAGGCAAACCATCAGGGAGATTTGATATTTCAAGCCTCTTTGTAAAAAAAAGGTGAAAAGTTAAAAAATGACCCACAACTCCAATCATGCTATAAGGGAGAAAGTCAAATATTAAGCCCACATCAAAGGTCAAAGTAGGGAGGCGGGTCGGCAGAGCAATTTGTGTTTTTAAGCCTGCATTAAAAAAAAGGTAAAATTATAAAAGTGACCCACGACTCCTTCGCTAATCAAGTGAAGCCACATGTCATGACCATATCAAAAGTGGGTGAGCGGGCCAAAATGTTCCAAAATGCCATTTCTCCAAAAGACACAAAATGCAAAAGGCATCCTCTGCGCCCGTTCTAGTAAATTTCTCCCACGTGTATGACTTTGATTTAAGGTTTCAAAGGCAAGATGAACGGTTCAAATTCAAAGTTACAAAACAAGTGTAATGGCTGCATTATGAAAAAGTGTTTTTTTCTACCATTGGTGTTTCTTCATGAATCAAGAATCCAAATGGATGCGAATGATTGAAAAGAAATTGTAAACCATTTCTTGCTAACAAAGAATAATTTATAACATTTTCTTGGAGGAGATTTAATGGCTTCTTCATGCCATTGAGGGGGTTAGTAATTGATCTTGTAAATTAAAGAGTATATTGTACTTTGAGAGAACAAAGGAGAGAGCCATTTTTCTTTCATTTCCCCCTTCTTCTCAAATTCCTCCATTTATCCACTATGTACAACTTCTGTTTAAGCATCAATACAAGAAGAAGGATTTTTTAGCCTCTTTGATGAGGAGATTTTAGAAACTTTGACTTGCAATCTCATCTCGTCTTGTTTCCTTTTGCAGAGTTGTTTCTTCTCATGAATGTATGTGTTGAAATTTATAAATAGTGCATGCAGGAATCTGATTTTCTACCTACAGCATTAGTTCTCCTACCTCGATTCTAACTCCCTTTCCCACTTTCAGATAAATTATTCCCTAACAAGAGATTGCTAGCTTTTTCGCAGGGTTAGTGGAGTGCCCCTGTTGGATCCCGATCAAAAGGCTACCACAAAAATCCACATTTTATCATGCATGCATATATGAAAGCTACACCAGCTAAGTAGAGGGACTTCGATTCCCAGAGCGTTGGTAAGGAATTCACAAATTTATCCACCGAAAAATTTCCTTGCCAATGAGATATGCAATGAACTAGAAAAATAATAAATGGTAAGGTCAAGTGCTCCTCTTCCATCAGAAATGATTCCTCCTCCACAAGCACTTCCCACTTCTAGTTCAAGTAAAACTTTAGTTCATGTGCAAAAAATATGGCACAAGGAAAAGAGTGGTGTTTTCCATGTAATTTGTCACATAATAAACTTGGTTATGCAAGGAAATGCATCTTCAAACATACATGGTTCAAGGCTCTTCCAATCAACGGGAACCACTATTGGAGGCACTAATTCTAAGTGTGAAAGTAGTTCAAGAATCCAATAATGATGCCAACCTCATGTTCTTTGGAGTGAGGATTTTTTTGCAACTAACCAAGTGACAAGAACATCTAACAGACCTTAAATCAGCATTGTTAATAATACAA
Source organism: Taxus wallichiana var. yunnanensis (assembly GCA_018340775.1). NCBI lineage: Eukaryota > Viridiplantae > Streptophyta > Pinopsida > Cupressales > Taxaceae > Taxus > Taxus wallichiana. The sequence goes on from JADAXU010000137.1 coordinate 415,959, forward strand.
GGAATAAGAAAATAATATTATAGTCATAACATTCAACTTCCACGTATCAAGCCAACATCGGGGCCAAGGAAAAATAAGCCATGGTGAAAAATAAAGCTTCCCAAGCCACCTATAAAAGCCAAAAATAAATAGGTTGATGTTCAATCAAAACTACCAATTTAAATTCTGCAACAACAGAGAAAAGAAGGTAGCGTGCCGCAGATGTAGAAATATGTGATTCTTCTATTTAACATTATTGAGAAAATGAAAAGGACCAATGTCAATGTCTATATGTGGGATGTACTTGCTATTCCATCACAACATGATCTTCTATGTGAAGCCCTCAAGTAAGTTGCCTCCGGTGGATCTAGTAATGTAAAAATCTCATGTCGTGGTTCATGTCTATCAAGAAAAAGAAGACCAAGTAGGTAAAAATGTTAAAACCCCACCTTTCTATATGTCATTAATTGTGGGTAAACACTTGGTTCATAACTATATGATTGATTCGGGGCTAGTACCTCTGTAATGCCTAAGAAAATAGTTGATATCCTAGGCCTCAAATATAGTCACGTGTCTATGGGTTTACAACTTGATGGGTCAATTATGGGTGTAGTTACCACTTCATGCCTACCCAAGCCTAATCATAACCCATGAAATTTCAATCATTGACTTTCCTCCTATGTTGTCCATTTTCTTTTCTAGAGATTTCACTGTTAAGGTAGGTGACTATCTATCCTCGAGACTAGACTCATATGATTCGAGAACCAGATATGGTACCCGATTCACAATACAAGTTGAGCCCATCTTTTCTTACCATATTGCATCATATTACCCTTCCCCATCCAAAAAAATTGCTTAATACAAGAAGGACATGAGAAATACTTAGCTCTAGAAGAGTAGGTTATTCCTCCTTCCATGTCTTATTTGTTGCTAGATGAATCTAGGTTGAGAGAGACCAAAATTTTAATCCTTACAATGAAGAGATCAAAAATTTTGAGACTAGTCTCAGGAACTTATTGCATTCTCAAGAAGAATCTGTGGTACTTGTTATTCAAATAACTCTCCTAGTTATTTGGACAACTTGTATACATCTTCTGGCTCTGAGCTCTTCATTACAAGGTTGCGCGTGCTCAAGATTTGATTGGAACATTCCCTTGGTTGCATTTTCATACATGCTTCCCCTTGTCCCCTTTAATTTTCCTTTTTATTTGTTCCACTCCTCCCTTGCATGCATATCTTGTGCATCCACCTTCTTCCTATCAAATTTTCAGCCTATGCACGTGCCTTGCAATTGCTTTAATCAACAAAGTTCTGGCCCTCGTGCATGCCCCACATATTATTTTGTAATAATTGTAGCTTGACCATGCACTCTCTACTCACCAGCCCGATTTACCTCATTTCCTCACACACATTGCATGTTCTTTCCTTTTGTCTTCCTCCCGCACCTCATTCTTCCACACGCATATTTTTGATCCCTCCTTTGCACCCTCCTCTACGCCTTTTCGAGCCATGTCATTATAAGCATGCTTGAGTGTGACACACGTAACCGATTAACGTGTGCCAATAGGGCACCAAATCCTTGCAACAAATCAATGATTAACATGTGGTAGAAATACAAAAAAATTCATAGTTCGCCATCCTTTCAGCCTATCTACATGCATAATGTGTTTTTCATGCACCGAAAACTATGAAAAACTCTTGATAGCCATATCTTTTTCTATAGATATTTGATCAAAGCATGCGCTTGAAATTTTTAGATAGATCTTTGACATAGGTTATAGTTCTAGATATTCAAATTCAAATTCTTGGTGGATCTGGTAGGTGAGAAATGGGAAAATGTCTTTTTGAGCATTAATGAGAAGATATAATTGCTTTAACCACTTGATTTGATATGATTTTCCCTCCTTCCTTCTCCTAGGGAAGTGCATTTGACAAATTTTCAAGTGGATTTACAGGCATTGAATGCTTCTTGTTGGTGGTTGCATTTCAAATTCAAATTTTCCCTCCTTCTCTTCTTCTTCTATGGATTCATCTATAAATGTAAGATTTGGGCTCATTATTAATGTTGGACATTTTGGATCCTTATGCACTTTGCTAAGGACTTCATCTTTTCTATATTTTGAGTTGCAGACCTCTAGATTTGGCTCTTGTATGTGGATATTGGCCTCTTTCACCATTATAACAGCTCTATGCATTTCTAGAAGTAATAAAAGAATCATTTTGTGACTATTCTCTGTCCTAATGTGTTTTCATTCCTTCTTCTTGCCTTTTCTTTTACATTGCATGCTTGTTGTGTCATTTCATGTCCCTTGCAACTCCTTATTTAGTTGTGTTCCATGAAATTGATCTGGTAAATATGTTTTAAGTTGTGCTACACATTCCTAGCCTTCTTTCATGCATTCTCATTCATTTTTTCTCAAAAAGATAGTGTTCATCCCTCTTTTCTGGTGTTATCTCCTTTTAGTGTAATTTCCTTTCATGTTATCCTTCTATCCCTGGTCCCTTGGCATCTTTAGCATAGTTTTCCCTTTTAGAACTAGGAGTAGTAGTAGAAGTATAAATAGATAGAGGAACCAACCTTCTCCAGAGATCCGTTCCAAGTACGCAAGGTCCCATAACTTGGGGATGGTTCCATTGTTGTCATAAAAACTTGGTTCTTCCATATCCAAACCATGGGTGCAAGTTTGATGACCAATAGTTTCTAGCATGCCCGGTGGGCCCAGCATTGAAAGCTTAAATTTCACATTGCTAAGTTTTGGTGTGTGGACTTAGCATATTAGCCGTTTGAGGTTCATTTCAACACATATAGTGACTCTTAACATTTGCAGATATTTTTTTAGCATCCCTTAATGCCTTTCATGAGAAGAGTGCATACGAGAAAAAGTGCAGCAACATAATATTATTTCGAGTACCTCCAACTATCCCCAAGAATAATTTGTTGTAGAAAGTCCGCATGCACATCTCCATCTCCAACGCACCATGCCCATTCAACTCCTCCTCACAATAGAAAATTAGAGCGCCCTACAATGGCACATCAACCACCTCCTCCACTAAGGAACTTTTCTAACTTCATAGGAGGAAGTCCCCTTTTTCTAACCATACAATAGGATATGCCAAAAGGCAAGCTCAAATATATTCCATACTTTACTAGTGAGAATCAAGTCACCCCTCAGAAGCATATCTAGGATGTAGCAAATGTATGTTCACTCTATTTGATCACACATGACGATGTAGCAATCAAGCTACTTACGACCTCTTTTAAAGGAAAATCACTTCAATGGTATCAAGGCTTGAGACTTGGATCTATTACCACCTAGGATGAGCTAGGAATAACTCTTTGTAATTACTTTGAAGATAATTCAGATCACCTATCTCTAGTGGAGCAACTGACAACAACAAGAAGGGTGCCCAACAAGCAGATGACTAATTTCAACATCAGATTTCAGAAGAATTGGGATAGAATCCCTCTTGTGGTAAGACCTATAGCCCAACATAATTTTCGTATTATCTAAAGGTATTGAAAAACTATATATCAGTCATGATTCAATCTATGGGAGGTAGGAATTTACCATTTGCTTATAATATTGTAGTAAGGGAAAAAAATAGTCTTATTCAGGTAGGAAAGATAGCTCCTAGACCACCTATACCTTTATTCCCATAAATGTCATAAGTGCCCCAACCTTCTTTGGCCTTTATTCTTATTCCTCAAGTAAAGCATGTAACCTATTGCACAACATCATAATCTCCAACAAAACAAAAATAAGATGAATATTTGAAGAACTTGATTAGAAATTTTTCGAATAAATTCATATGATTAGAGAAACAATGAGACACAAGCCTACACGGGCATTTCTAGTCAGGTGCATAGCCAAAGTAGTCAACCTTGGTGGAATCAATATGGAAACTAAAGGTATATGCCTAACCAACAGAATGATAAATGGCATGCTAGTGCACATCTACCCTTGCAAGTTGTTCCTCTCACACCCTCTCTTCCAACTCCGGTCTGCAAGTTAGGTGCTTGTTCCAATTCAAAACAATTTGGCACAGGAGTCAGAGTGGTTCTTCCTTGCAATATGCCTCATAGTCAATATCACTATGTAAATGTTATGCACGTGTAAGCCTACATGATTCAGAATGCTTCATTCTCGTGAGACTTCAACAAGTGCTCCTGAATCGAGATAACCAAGAAAGGTTAGATGTTCTTCCTGATTCCAATTTGATGTTCTTTGGTGCTAAGGACTTTTTGCAATCAACCAAGTTACAAAGGACACAAGCAGACTATGCACCCAAGTTGTAGACAACACAAGATACAAGAAAATAATGCTCGAGTCTAGCGCATAGGTCACAATCCCAACAACACAAGCATAATAACAAAAGTAGAAAGATGTAGCCAAGTAATCTATTAGTAAAAGCACTCAAGTTCCTCCATAAGAGGCCTGACAAAAATCTCCTTGAGAAGTGGCACGCGCCCCTCCTTTGGAAGGTCAAGCCTCAGCTTCAGATGAAGCCCCTGCCTCCGCGCCTAAGAAGTCAAGAAAGGATGTCATTGTGCCCTAAATGCACAAGTCATGGGGTCTTCCATTTAGCATTGTGGATTAGATGAAGAAGACAAATATAAATGTCACAATGTGGGATGCCCTGACCATTCCATCTCAGTGTGACTGTTGTTGAATATCTGTCACAACTCCCACACATTGATTCATATATACGAGAATCCGTGCACTTCTATCAACATCTACCAAGAAGAGGAGAAGCAAGTAAGTAAATTTTTTAAAACCCCACCCTTCTATATGTCCTTGATCATAGGAAAACACCTAGTGTATAACTGCATGATTGAATCGGGTGTTAGTACTTCTATTATGCCCAAGAAGATATTTGATGTCCTAGGTCTCAAGTATAGCCCCCTAAAAAAAGGAGTCATGTAACTTGATGGCTCAAAATTTTCCACCTAGGAGTCATCAAGGATATTTATTTGACTCTTCATGCATGTTAGAGTTTAACAATTACTCAAGATGTGTCAATCATTTACTTACCTCCTTTATTTTCCCTATGTCTATCAAGAGAATTTACTACAAAAGTGGGTGGTTATATGTCTTCTGATTTGTCTCATATGTTACTTAAGACAAGGTATGGTACTCGGTTTACTATACAAGATAAGCCTATATTTTCCTATCATGTAGAGTCATATGTCCCATCCCCTCTCTAAGCCAACTATTTAATCTAAGAACAAGCTTTAGTTTGAAGAGCAGCCTCTTCCACCCTCTATTCCTGATCTAGTGCTTGATGAGTGGGTAGAGAGGCACCATAAATTTGACCCATATGTTGAAGAATTGGAAGCCTATGAAACTGGGCTTGGTACTTAATGCATTCTTGAAGAAGAAGTTGTGCTTTGCCGCGTGCGCTTAAGAAAGACCAAATTGAACTTGGCCTATGGAATTTATATTTTTATGGTTCCAGAAGTAGAAATGACATGAGAGCAAGATTTGTTCTCATTTCTCCTAAGGATGTGAAATTATTCTTCACTCATAGGTTAGTTCACTTGTTCTAACAAATTGGCGTAGTATGAAGTGATTCAACTGAAATCAAATAAGTTTCCTAAAGGGTTGGTCACCTTAGAGAAAATGTTTAGCCCTGATGATGAGTTCAAGGGTGAAGAAAAGTATATGCATGTTGCATAAGAAAACTACTCCCAGTGCACATTTGTTGCACGTGGGATAGAGTTACTGCTTATTAAATCTTACGTGCATGAAGAAAAGAATGCCTTCATCTATATCTATTAGAAATACAATGATATCTTCTCATGGGAGTAAGAAATTAAATGCTTTGATCCAAGTGATGCTCAACACTCCATTGACCTTAATCCTGGTATCAAACCCATCGATAGAAAAAACAACCGATCAATCCAAAGATAGAGACCCTCATGAGAAAGGAGTTGTCCAAACTTATTGAGGAAAAATTATTTTTCCCATCAATTACTCTACTTGGGTCACGAATCTAGTTCCAGTGTGTAAGAAGAATGGTGAAATCAAAATCTATGTTGATTTCAAAGATTTGAACAAGGCATCTCTAAAGGATCATTATCCTTTACCTTCAATGGAGTAGATTCTACAGACTATGGTTGGCGCACAAAGATTCTCAATGCTAGATGGGTATTTAAGTTTCAATCAGATCTTGGTCAAGGAAGAGGATCAATTCAAAATAGTGTTTACAACCAAGTGGGGAACATATGCATATCAAAAGATTCCCTTTGGTTGGTTAAACATAGGTGTTACATTTTAGCACACCATGGATATTTCCTTTAAAGGTTACATTAATAAATTCATCTTGGTTTACCTTGATGAAGTAACGGTCTTCTCAAAGCAGAGTGTGAATCATATCGCGCACCTGGATAAATTCTTTGAGAGATGCAGAAAGTATGGGGTGTCTCTTAACCCCAAGAAGTGCAATTTTTTTGTAACGCAATGTAAGCTCTTGGGCCATGTGGTTTCAAAGGATGGCATCACAATTGATCCTAAGCATGTTTCAACCATCCTGTCTCTTTTCTGTTGGCACACAAGAAATCCATATAGTCCTTCCTTGTAAGATCAATTTTGTTAGGCATTTTATCCCTAACTTTGTAGGACTGATTCGACCCATCACCTTGATGCTTAATAATGACATAGCCTTCAGGTGGACAGCGAAGGAAAGAGAAAGATTTAAAATAATCAAGAAATAAATTTCTTGCACACCAACACTCATCAACCCAGATTATTCCAAGGATTTCATCCTTTATTCTTATGACACTGATGTGAGTGTTGTTGTTGTCCTAACATAAGAAAATGAACAAGGGCTGGAACAACCAGTGGCTTTCTTCAACTAAACACTGAAGGATTATGAATTAAAGTATAGTCACATGGAGAATCAGGTCTTTGCCATCGTTCACACACTCAAGAATTTCAAAGTATGCTCACCACAAATCATATCAAGGTGTTGGTTTCCCACTCCTCTGTCAGAGAATTCATCATGGGAGTAGATATCAGTGAAAAAAGATCACGATGGATGACCAAAATCTTGGAATATGATGTGACTATCAAATCCACAAAACTATTAAGAGGTAGTGTGCTATGCAAGAATCTTGTTGGGGATGTGCGAGAATGAATCGAGACTTTATTATTTCGGATGAAGGTCTCTCGCGTGTAGAACTTGAGCAAAATATAAATCCTGGATTGCATGAATGGATGAAGGACATGATCACATTTATTTTTGAGGGAGAATACCCTCTGTTTTGAACAAGGAAAAGAGAATACATTTGATGTTACAATATATTGCTTATGTTTTTATTGATGGAATTCTCTTTAAGAAAAATCTTGATGGCATGCTGTTAAGATGTATCAACGGTGCACAGACTAAAAAAGTGTTAGCATAATTTCACAATGGATTCTCTGGTGGACACTTCTATGCCAAAACTATAGCAATAAAGATCATAATGGCAGGAATCTTCCGGCCTACCTTGTTTGTAGATGCACACAAGTGGGTCAAAAATTGCAAGGAACATGTTTTCTTTGCAGGAAGAAAAGATTGGCAGCACTTCCCCTCCGACCAATCCAAGCGAGATCAACCTTTTGTGCAATGGGGTCTCAACTTCATAGGCATGATCAATCCACCTTCAAGCATTGGAAACAAGTGGGTGCTGAAAGCTATGAACTATTTAACTAGATGGATGAAGATTTCATGCTCAAAGAATCAACCGAGTCAGTCATCCTTGAATTTATCAAGGGTATAGTCATAAGGTTTTTCGTTCCTCAAAACATTATCTCTGATAATGAAAAATCCTTCCTTGGAACCAGAATCACTACTTGGGCTCTAAATTTGGGTATTTATCTCAAAACATCTTCCCACTATTACCCCCAAGAAAATAGTCGACATAGTCAACAAACAAGAACCTGATTAGAATCATGAAGTACATAATGAATATCAACCAAAGACAATGGCATACAAATATCTTGTGCGCACTCTAGGAAGATAGAATTATAGTCAAAAAGGTAATAGGAACTTTTCATTACAAGCTTGTCTATGGTAAGGAGGTTACTCTTCCTTTGACACTATAATTGAACTCATTAGTGCTTGCTCAATAGCTAGAATTTGAAGGCGCAGACCGAGAGAGAAATTAGAATGGCATTCTTGGTTAATCTTGAAGAGTTAACTAACGTGCACTCGTGTCTTGATCTCAAAAGGGACAAGGTGTTTGAGACCAAATGGAAAGAAGGACCTAACATGAAAAGTAAACTACACTAAAAGGGGAAACTAAGCTAAGAATGCCAAAGGACCAAGGAAAGAAGGGGAAGTAAACTACACTAAAAGGTGATAGAACCATAAAAGAGGGGTGAACACTATCTGTCGAGTGAGAATGATGTGGAATGCATGAAAGGAGGCTAGGCATGAATATCACAATGAAATAAACATTCTAGATCATTCTCATGGAACAAAACCAAGTATGGAACTACAGGGGACTTGAAATAGCACAAAATACACAACACAAGAGAAGAGGCAAGAAGAAGGAATGTAAACATGTTAGGATACAGAGAATAGTCACAAAACGATGCTTTTATTACTTCAAAAATGCAAAAAACTGTTATAATGATAAGGAGGTTGATATCCACATGCAAGAGCCAAACATGGAGGTTTGTAACTCAAAATACAAAAAATATGGAGTCCTTAGCAACATGCGTAAGGATCCAAAGTGTCCAACCCTTTATAATGAGCCCGACCCCTCCTTTATAGATTCAGCATAGAGGGAAGAAGGAGAGAGAGAAGTGGGAAAACTAATTCAAGCTCAACCACCATCATTAATGCCTCCTGTAAATCTACCCCAAATCTATCATATCTGCATCAATTACTTGTTTGGTGCCTCGAAGGAGGAGGAATGGTGGATCAGATCAAATCCAATCTGGTTGTTGGGGAAAATAGATCTGTATTAATGGCATGAAGACATTTCTTCATTTTTTCCCCACCTAACCTCTCCAAAATTAAAGTTTTAGATCTCCATGGCATAGATGAGGCCGAGATCTTTCCAATGGTGCCATATTTTTCATATTTTGAGCACTGAGTCAAAAGATATGCTCATTTGAAATTTGAATCAGGTCCATACAAAAAGGTGGGAACTAGCTACCAAAACGCCCCCTTTTGAAACCGGACACGTGGAGGGCTGGTGCATGTCTGAGGGCAGCCTTTGTATTTTGATTTTGAAGTTTACGCTAGGTGACACGTGGATGCTTCCGTAGATCACTCATTTCTTCATGTTTTGGCTAATTATTTTTCCTAGTAGGGTCATATATCTCGATGGGGACACGTGGCAGCTTGGCACTAGTTTGGAAACCCTTCCCCAATTTTTCTCTTGAATTAGCATCGTACTGACACTTGGCATCCTCCACCTGGCCTGCCTCAATGCTTTGACTATTCAATCCTAAACCCCTTTGTCCTTTTATGAAACCGGATGCATGGAGGCTCGTGCTCATTTAGAAACCCTCTCAGGATTTTGCCTTTGAAGGAGCATCGAGTTGCCACGTGGAAAGAAGGTGAACGCGTCAATGTGGGCGAATGGAAGAAAGAGCGTAAGGGAGAAGTGGAAGAAAGATGTGAAGAGGGGGGCAACTAAAGGAAAGCATGGAGGGAGAAAGAAAAGAGAGAGGAGTCTAGGTAAGGTGCAAGAGGAACAGAGCAGAAACTAGAAAAGGGCAAAGGGACAAGAGTAGAAAGGAAGGAGAGAGAGAAGAAGAAGGTGAGATGGAAGGGCAAAGGAAGCAAAGGGAAGATGTAGATAAGAAGAAAGTGGGGGAACTATGCCAAGGTGTTTAAAAGAACAATCTTGAAGCGCATAATCTAAAATGTGAAACAACTAAAATGTGAAACATGAGTCGGGATGAAAATATAAGTTATCCAAATAACTAGGAGAGTTATTTGGATAAAAGTTTTGGTGACTTTCGGGGGCCATCTACCTACTAGATGAAGAGACCAGTAGCCTTAGAAGTCCATTGGGCATGGAGTCGGGCGCTTAATTTTGAAGATCTGGTCTATAACTTGAAGAACACCCTAGAGTCACTTGAAGCTATCTGAACTTTGAACTGAACCTCACAACTGCTGAGAGAAGCTCTGCATTCTGGAAGTAACAAAAGAGCACGTGCAAGAAGCATGTGAGGGGAAAGAACTATGTACAAACAAATAATGTATGCAGAGCACACTTGGAGGAATTGAAACTACTTTAATATATACAACATGATGCAAGCAAACCTAATGGAAGGGTTTGAGATAGATCCGCATTTATTGGGATTTACAGCGTGCTTCCATCTGGATGAGTTAACTCAAAAGAGTTAGCTTCTTTGCAGACTTGATGATGTATGGGCCACTCCAAAGTGCATCAAAATTTGAATGATGCCCTAGTTTAGCTCTGTTAGCATCCCATTTTAGAACCAGTCCCCAAATTTGAAAGCTTGAGGCCTAGCCTTTCTATCAAACCATTTCTTTGTTGCTTTCGTTGATGTTGTTCTAGCTTGATCATGGTAGAGTTTCTGAGCTCTTCAAGATGAACCAGCTCTGCCATCTTGATTTCTCTTTGATCCATGCCCTCAAATTCTATCTATTGGGCAAGCACCAATGAATTTAGTTCTAGTGTCAAAGGAAGGGAATCCTCCTTGCCATAGACAAGCTTGTAAGGCAAAGTTCCTATTGCCTTTTTTACTGTGATTCTATCTTCCCAGAGCAGCACAAGACCTTGTATGCCATTGTCTTTGGCTGATGTTCATTGTGCACTTCATGATTCTAATCAAGTTCTTGTTTGTTGATTCTCAGACCAATGTTTCCCGAGGGTAATAGTTGGAAGAGGTTTTAGGTAAATGCCTGACTTAGAGCCCAATCAGTGATTTTAGCACCAAGGAAGGCCTTTGCATTATCAGAGATAATGGTTTGAGGAATGCCAAACCTTGTGACTAAACCTTTGAGAAAGTCAAGGATGACTACCTTAGTTGATTCCTTAAGCATGATAGCTTATATCCATCTGGTGAAGTAATCTATAGCTATCAAGCACCCATTTATGTCCAAGTGCTTGAAGGTGGATTGATCATGCCTATGAAGTTGAGACCCCATTACGCAAAAGGTTGATCACTTGGATTGGATTGGTAGAGGGGAAGCACTACCAATATTTTTCTTTCCTATAAAGAAAGTGCACTCCTTGCATTTTGTGACCCACCTATGTGCATCTGCAAATAGGGTAGGCCAAAAGATACCTACCATTATGATCTTCATTGTTGTAGTTTTGGCAGAGAAGTGTCCACCAGAGAATCCATCATGAAATTATGCTAACACTTTCTCGCTCATTTGCATGCCATTGATACATCTTAACAACATGCCATCTAGATTTATTTTGAAGAGAAGTCCATCAATCAAAACATAAGGGATAGATTGCAACCTCATATGCCTTCTCTTTGCTTTATTCAAACCGGGAGGGTATGCACCCTTGGAAAGGAATGTGATCATGTCCTTCATCCAGTCATGCATGTAGGGTCTATATTTTATTCATGTTCTACATGTGGGAGGTCTTCATCTAGAAATAATGAAGCCTCAAGTTCACTCTACGCATCCTCAACAATCTACTTCAGAGAGTGCACTACCTCTTACCAGCTTTGTGGCCTTAATAGTCACATCATATTCCATGATTTTTGTCACCCATCACTCTCTTCTCACTAATTTCTACTCCCATGATGAAGTCTCTGACAGATGAGTGGGAGACTAACACCTTGATATGATTTGTGGTGAGCATGCTCTTGAATTTCTTGAGCACGCACATGATGGCGAAGACCTACTTCTCTGTGTGATTGTATTTCAATTCATAATCCTTTAATATCTGGCTGAAGAAGGCCACTAGCTGTTCTAGCCCTTGTTCATTTTCCTATGTTAGGACAACAATAATGCTTGCATCAGCACCATAAGCATAAAGGATGAAATCCTTTGAGTAATCTGGATTGATGAGTGTTGGCGCACAAGCAATCTCTTTCTTGATCTTGTTGAAGCTTTCTCTTCCTTCTATTGTCCATCTGAAGGCTATGTCCTTTTTGAGCATGAGGGTGATGGGCCAAACCAGTCCCACAAAGTTAGGGATAAAACACCTAACAAAGTTAATCTTGCCAAGGAAGGACTGTAAGGCCTTTTTGTGCCAGCAGGGAAAGGGCTAGGATGGCTGAAATGTGCTCAGGATCAATCACATGATACCATCTTTGAAACCACATGGCCCAAGAGCTTTCCCGAGCCACCACAAAATTACACTTCTTGGGGTTAAGAGATACCCCAAATTCTTTACATCTCTCAAAGACCTTTTCAGGTGCACCATGTGATCTACACCTTGCTTTGAGAAGACAATTATATCATCCAAGTAAACCAAGATGAACTCATTGATGTAACCTTTGAAGGCAATATCCATGGCACACTGAAATGTTGCCCACATTTGATAGACCAAAGGGAATTTTATGGTATGCATATGTTCCCCACTTGGTTGTAAATGTTGTTTTGAATTGATCCTCTTCCTTGACCAGGATCTGGTTGAAACCCGAATACCCATCTAGCATGGAGAACCTTTTACATGCACCAACTACGGTCTACAAAATCTGCTCCATTGAAGGCAAAGGATAATGATCCTTTAGAGATGCCTTATTCAAATCTCTAAAATCAACACAAAGTCTGATTTCACCATTCTTCTTGTGTACTGGAACCAGATTTGTAACCCAGGTAGAGTATTTGATAGGAAAGATAATTTTTTCCTCAATGAGTTTTGATAGTTCCTTTCTCATGAGGGCTCTATCTTTGGATTGACTAGCCATTGCTTTTTTCTGATGGGCTTGATACTAGGATCAAGGTCAATGGAGTGTTGAGCAACACTTGGATCAAAACCTTTGAGGTCTTCATACTCCCATGAGAAAATGTCACTGTATTTTTGACAGAGAGAGATGAAGGCTTGTTTTTCTTCATGCGCACAAGTCTTGTTGAGCAACAATCCTTTTTGCACACAATAGTAATGGAGGAGCAATCTTCTCTTGCACACATGTATCTTTCTTCACCTTTGAACTCATCATCAAGGCTGAACATTTTCTCTAAGGTGACCAGCCCTTTAGGAAACTTATTTGTCTTCAGTTGTATTACTTGGTCACCATAGCTGTCATGCAAGTCAGCTTGCATACTTGATGAAAATTCAGCTTCATTCTGGATAAACTGGATGATCTGCGCATCATCACTTGTCAAACACTTTCCAGCTGGTGTTATTGTCTAGAATGGATGGTCTGATCACCATCTTAATGTGTTGAGTGTTTCCTTTGACAAAGTCCTCAGCAGGAGAAAATTGTGAACCGAGCGTGGCCATTTGGTCAGCCTCTTTATTCATTTTGCATGGGACTACCTACAGATTAAGGGCATCAAAGCTCTCAAGTAGGTCCCAAACTCTATGTTTATAAGCTTTAAGAAGCTTATTATTTGTCTAGAATTTGTTGGTGACCTAGTGGATGACCAATTTCTGTGTCCCCAAAGATTTGTAGTGCCTTAATTTTCTTCTTCTCAAGCAATGAGCAAGCCATGCACTAATGCTTCATATTCTGCCACATTGTTAGAATGCATAAACTGCAACCTATGCATGAAGAAGAATTTCTCATTTAGGGGAAATGAGAACCACTCCTACTCCCACACCATTTCTACTTCTAGATCCATCAAAATATAACTTCCATAGACCAGTTTGAACTTTTTCTTTCATGAGCGCGTGGAAGCATACATCTTCTTCTAGAATGCAATAAGTACCAAGCTAGTTTCATAGATTCTAGTTCTTCATCATAGGGATCAAATTTGTGATGCCTTTCCACCCATTCATCAAGCACTAGGTCTGGAATAGAGGGTGGAAGAGACTTCTCTTTAAGAACTGAAACTTGTTCTTCCTGGATAAGACAATTGGCTTGGAGAGGGGATGGGACATATGGCTCTACATGATAAGAAAATATAGGCTCAACTTGTATGGTAAACCGGGTACCATACCTTGTCTTGAGTAACATATGAGACCAATCAGAAGACAAGTAACCACCCACTTTAGCAATAAATTCTCTTGATAGACATAGGGAAAACAAAGGAGGTAGGTCAATAATTGACACATCTTGAGTAATTTTTAGGCTTGGACATGCATGGAGGGTTAACTCAAGATCCTTGATGACTCCTAAGGTGGTTACAATTGAGCCATCAAGTTGTAGGACTCCTTTAGACAAAGGGCTATATTTCAGACCTAAGACATCAACTATCTTCTTAGGCATAACAGAAGTAAGTACTAGCTGAGTCAATCAAGTAGTTATGCACTAGGTGTTTACCTATAATCAAGGACATATAGAAGGGTGGGGTTTTAAAACTTTACTTACTTGTTTCTCCTCTTCTTGGAAGATTTTGACAGAAGCGCGTGGCTTCTGCATAACTGGGTCAACGCATGGAAGTTGTGCAGAGCTTCATGCAATAGATCCCGTTGAGATGGAATGGTCAGGGCATCCCACATTGTGACGTTTATGTTTGTTTTCTTCATCTGGTCAACAATGCTGAATGGAATCCCCCCACCTTGTGCATTTGGGGAACAACATCCCTTCTTGACTATTCAGTGATGAAGCTTGAATTTTAGCTAGAGCAGAGGCTTGGCCTACCAAAGGATGGGTGTGTGTTGCTTCAGAAGGAGCTTTATGTAGGACCTCCTGTATAGGGATTTGAACACTTTTATGCAAGAGGTCTTTTGATTTTTTTCTTCTGAAGATCTACTTGTATTACTGGGACTGTGACCTATGCACTTGACTCTAATATTCTTTTCTTATATCTTGTGTTGTCTGCAACTTGGGCACGTGGTCTGTTTGTATCTTTCTATCTTGGTTGATTGCACAGAAGTCCTCCACACCAAAGAACATCAAATTGGTTTTCGGAGGATCTTTTGGTCTTTCTGGATTATTTACTTCATGGGTGCTTGTTGAGGGCTCACAGGATGAAGCATTCTGAATCATGAAGGCTTGGGTGTGCACAACATTAGCACAATGATATTGACTATGAGGCATTTTGCAAGGGAAGCACCATTCTGACTCTTGTGCCAAATTGTTCTGAACCGAACAAGCACCTGGCTCACACTGGGTGCTGGGAGAGAAGGTGCGGGAGGGAAAACTTGTAAGGGAAGATGTGCATTAGGTTACCACCTATCATTCTATTGGTTGGGCACGTATCTTTGATTTCCATATTGATTCCGCCAAGGTTGATTCCCTTGGCCATGTGCCTGATTGGAATTGCCTCTATACAAGCTTGCGCCTATTGCTTTTCCAATGATATGATTTTGTTTGACAAATTTGATCACAACCTTCATTTATTCATTTTCATTTTCCTTTTGCTTGTGATGGAGAATAGGATGTTGAGGCAACTGGTTGTGCTCTTCTCAGGAGTAGGAATAGAGGCTATAGAAGGTTGGGGCTTGTGACATTTTTCTGGGAACAAGGGCATAGGTGGTCTAGGAGCTAATTTTCCCCCTGAATAAGACTATTTTCTGCCCTTACTACAATGCTATAAGTAAAGTGGTAAAGTCCTACCTCCCATAGATTGGATCATAACTGAAATATCATTGTTGAGTGCCTTTAGATAATAAAGGAAAGCATGTTGGGCTGTAGGTCTTACCACAAGAGGAATTATGTCCCAAGTCTTCTAAAATCTGATGTTGAAATCAGTCATCTGCTCATTGGGCACCCTCCTTGTTGTTTAATTGCTCCACCAAAGATAGGTGATCTGACTTGTCTTCAAAATAACTACATAGAGCTATTCCCAGCTCATCCTAGGTGCTAATAGATCCAAGTCTCAAGCCTCTATACCACTAAAGTGCTTTACCTTTGAAAGAGGCTGCAAGCAACCTAACTGCTACATCATTATGTGTGATTAGATAGAGTGAACACACATTTGCTACATCTGGATATGCTCCTGAGGGGTGACTTGATTCTCACCAGTAAAGTAAGGAATACTCTTGAGCACCATTTGGCATATCATGTTGCATGGCCAGGAGTAAGGGACTCCCTCCATCAAAGTTTGCAAAGCTTCTTAATGGAGGAGGTTGTTGATTCACCATTACAGGGCAGCGCATGTTGTGTGTTTTGAGGAGGAGTTGAATGGGTGTGTGCTAGAGATAGAGATGCATGTGGGGATTTCTGGAATGAACTCTTCTCGGGATAGCTAGAGGTATTCAAAAGAATCTTTAGCTATTGCACTTCTTCTTGTGTGCACTCTTCTCATGAAAGGCACTCAGACTACTGAAACAAAGATCTTAAAATATTGGGAGTCACTAGATGTGTTTGAAATGAGCCTCAAAGGCTAAAACACTAAGTTCACACACCAGAACTTAGAGATATGAAATTTGAGCTTTCAATGTTGTCCCACCACCGGGCATGCTAAACTGTTGGTTGCTCAAATGTGCACCCGCATCTCGGATCTGAAAGGGATGAGGTGTTTGAGACCACAATGGAACCATCCCCAAGTTGTGGGACCTTGTGAGCTTGGGATGGATCTCCGGAGAAGGCCGGTTCCTCTATCTATTTCTACTACTACTGCTACTCCTAGTGCTAAAAGGGGAAACTAAGCTAAGAATGCCAAGGGACCAAGGAAAGAAGGATAACATGAAGTAAACTACACTAAAAGGTGATAACACCAGAAAAGAGGGGTGAACACTATCTGTTCTGAGTGAGAATGATAAGGAATGCATGAAAGGAGGCTAGGCATGAGTAGCACAGTGAAATACGCATTCACCAGATCATTCTCATGGAACACAACCAAGTATGGAACTACGTAGGGGACTTGAAATAGCACAACAATACACAATGCAAGAGAAGAGGCAAGAAGAAGGAATGCAAACATGTTAGGACAAAGAATAGTCACAAAACGATGCTTCTATTACTTCCAAAAAATGCACAAAACTATTACAATGATAAGGAGGCCGATATCCACATGCAAGAGCCAAACATGGAGGTCTGCAACTCAAAATACAAAAATATGGAGTCCTTAGCAACATGCGTAAGGATCTAGAGTGTCCAACCCTTTACAATGAGCCTTGACCCCTCCTTTATAGATTCAGCCCAGAGGGAAGAAGGAGAGAGAGAAGGGAAAACTAATTCAAAGCTCAACCACCATCATTAATGCCTCCTACAAAAATCCACCCCAAATCTATCATGTCTGCATCAATTACTTGTTCGACACCTCGAAGGAGGAGGAATGATAGATCAAATCAAATCTGATCTGGTTGTTGGGGCAAATAGATCCTGTATTAATGGCATGAAGACATTTCTTCATTTTTTCCCCACCTAACCTCTCTAAAATTAAAGTTTCATATCTCCATGGCATAGACAAAAAGAAATCTTTCCAACGGTGCTAGATTTTTCATATTTTGAGCACTGAGTAAAAGATATGCTCATTTGAAATTTGGATCGGGTTCGTATAAAAAGGTGAGAACCAGCTACCAAAATGGGGCCCCTTTTGAAACCGGACACGTGGAGGGTTGGCACATGTCTAAGGGCAGCCTTTGTATTTCACTTTTGAAGTTGCGTCGGCTGACACGTGGCTTCTTCCACGGCTCGCTCAGTTTCTTCATGTTTTGGCTAAGTCTTTTTTCTCGGCAAGGTCATATATCTAACCGGGACACGTGGCAACCTAGCGCTAGTTTGGAAACCCTTCCCCATTTTTCTCTTGAATTAGTGCATCGACACTTGGCATCCTCCACTGGCATGTCTCAATGCTTTGACTATTCAACCCCAACCCTGTCCTTTTATGAAACCAGATGCGTGGAGGCTCCACGCTCATTTAGAAACCCGCTCAGGATTTTTCCTTTGAAGGAGTTTCGGGTTGCCATGTGGAAAGAAGGTGAACACGTGGAATTTAGGTGCAAGGGAGAAGTGGAATAAAGAGGCAAAGAGGGGCATGCATGAGAGGAAGGTGTGCAAGGGAAAATGGAAGGAGAGAAGAATGTGAAGGGGAGCAGGAAGGCACACAGGAAAGGGCATGCAGAGGGATGCAGAATCTGTTCCAAGGTGTTTAAAAGAACAATCTTGAGCACACGTAATCTGAAATGTGAAACACCAGAGTCAGGATGAAAATATAAGTTATCCAGATAACTAGAAGAGTTATTTGGATAGGGATGCTGATAGAGCTAAACCAGGGCACCATTCAAATTTTGATGCACTTTGGAGTGGCCCATACATCATCAGTTTGTGCAAAGAGGCTAACTCTTTTGAGTTAACTCATCTTGATGGAGACACGCTGAAAAATCCCAGTAAATGGGATCTATCTCAAACCCTTCCATTAAGTTTGCTACATCATTCTATATATATTAGAGTAGTTTCAATTCCTCTAAGTGTGCTACGCGTACATTGTTTGTTTGTACATAGTTCTTTCTTCTCACATGTTTCCGTGTATGCTCTTCTGTTGCTTCTAGGATGTAGGATGAAGGCCTTCTCTCAAAGAGCACTTATAGAATTTAGAATACGATCAAGAATGATCCTTTAAGTGAATTCAAGGGTAGTTCTTCAAATGATTACATAACATACTCCATGCCCAATGGATGCTCTAGATACTGATCTCCTTCATCTAATAGGTAGATGGCCCCAAAAGTCACCAAAACTATTATCCAAATAACTCTCCCAGATTATTTGGAAAACTTTATATATACATCTTCGGCTCGAGCTCTTCATTACAAGGTGCGCGTGCTCAAGATTTACTTGGCACATTCCCTTGGTTGAATTTCTCCATGTGCTTCCCCTTCCCCATTTCATTTTTCTTTCCTTCTTTGTTCCACTCCTCCCTTACGTGTATTTCCTAAATGTCTTCCTTCTTCCTAGTAGCTTTTACCCCGTGCTCATGCCTTGTACTTGATTCAACCAGTCAAGTCCTTGACCCTCATGCATGCCCCGTATATTATTTTGTAATAGTTTCACCTTGACCATGCATTCTCTACTCACCATTTTCCTCATTTCCTCATGCACATTACACACTCTTTCCTTATCCAGTTAAAACGCGCTAATAGGGCATGAGATCCTTACAAAAAGTCAACAAGTGACACATGGAAGAAATGACAAAACATTTGCACAATTGGCCGTCCTTTTAGCCGATCCACACACACCGCATGTTTTGTGCAGCCGACGACTCTTAAAAAATTCTCACAACCATATTTTTGTTAGAGATCTAATCGGTGCACGCTGGACTTGTTAGATAGCTGCTGACGTAGGCTATAGTGTTAGACATTCAAATTCAAATTATTAGCAGATCTGGTAGGTGAGAAATGGGAAAACATCTTTTGAGCATTAATGAGTAGATATAATTACTTTAACCACCTGATTTGATTTGATTCTCCCTCCTTCATTCTTCAAACACACCTAGGGAGGTGCATTTGACATATTTGTAGGTGGATTTGTAGGAATTGAATGCTTCTTATTGGTGGTTGCATTTCAAATTCGGATTTTCCCTCCTTCTCTTCTTCTTCCATGGATTCATCTATAAATGTAAGAGTTGGGCTCATTATTAATGTTGGACATTTTGGATCCTTACGAACTTTTCTAAGGACTTCATATTTTTGTATTTTGAGTTACAGACCTCTAAATTTGGCTCTTGCATGTGGATATCGACCTCTTTTCGCCATTATAACAGCTCTGTACATTTCTAGAAGTAATAAAAGCATAATTTTGTGACTATTCTCTTTCCTAACGTGTTTGCATTCCTTCTTCTTGCCTTTTATTTTGCATTACGTTCCTATTGTGTCATTTCATGTCCCTTGACTCCTTATTTAGTTGTGTTCCATAGAAATGACCTAGTAAATATGTTATAATTTGTGCTACATGTGCATATCCTTCTTTCACGTGTTCCCCTTCATTCTCACGCAAAACATATAGTGTTCATCTATCTTTTATGGTGCTATCATCTTTTAGTGTAGTTTCCTTTCATGTTATCCTTCTATCTCGGTCCCTTGGCATCATTAGTATAGTTTCCCCTTTTAACACTAGGAGTAGCAGTAGTAGTAGAAATAGATAGAGTAATTGACCTTCTCTGGAGATTTGTCCCATACATGCAAGGTCCCACAACTTGGGTACAATTCCTTTGTTTTCCTAAACAACTCGGTTATTCCATATCCAAGATGCGGTACAAGTTTGACAACCAACAATACCCATGGCATTCAAACAAGAAAAGGAAAGTGCTTCTAGACTATGGTGGATGTTATTTGATTATTCAAGAAGAAAAAATGGATTCAAGGAAGGTTTTTTGCTCATTTATACATGTAATGAGAAGTTCTTCGGTCACAAATTACAATTTTCATGTTCTAGTAATGTGGCAGAGTATGAAGCATTATTTTATGGTCTGTTAATTATGGAAAAGAGAAAAATTTAAGAGTTGTAGGTCTTCAGAGACACTAAATTAGTCATTCACCAAGTCCATGACAAATTTGTGACAAAGAAAAAGTTATTGAAAGCTTACAAACATAGAGTTTGGGATTTTCTAGAAAGCTTTGATGTCATTAACCTACAGGTTGTTCTTAAAAAGTTGAACAAATATGCAGACCAAATGACAACCCTTGGCTCTCAATTCTCACATGCTAAGGATTTGATCAAGGGAAATGTGTGGCATGTGAAAATAGTGGTCATGCCTTCCATCCCAGACAATCAGACCTATTGGTAGGTATTTGACATGATGAACAAATTATGCAGTTCATCCAAAATGAGGCAGAGTTCTCCTCAAGGATGCAATTTGATTTGCAGGAGGTCTATGGGGATTAGATTATTCAACTAATTTTATTTTTTTCGAAGGGATTAGTCACTCTGGAGCATATCTTTAATCCAGATGATGAGTTCAAAGGAGTGGAAAATAACATGGTGGAAAAGAAAGAATATTGTCAACTAGTTTCAATCGCTCCAGGAAAAGAAATTCTACTTGGAAAGGTATGTGATGAAAGTGAAAGGAAAACTTTTGTTTCCTTGTGTCAAAATTTCAGTGATGTATTTTCATGGGACTATGAATATTTAAAGGAATTAAATCCAAACATAGTTTAACACTCTATTGACCTGGATCCCAACATCAAACCAATCGGCAGAAGTAGAGGTCGGTTAACCCCAAAATTGAGCCCCTTGTGAGAAAGGAACTATCCAAACTTATTGAGGTCAAGATAATTTTTCCTATTAAGTATGCCACTTGGGTGAAAACTTTGGCCCCAATAAGAAAAAATAATAGTGAAATCAGGATCTATGTAGATTTTAGGGATTTGAACAAAGCCTCTCTCAAGGATCACTATCCTTAGCCCTCCATAGAGTATATTTTACGAGATAGTAGAAGAAGCTGAGAGGTTTTCAATGTTGGATGGTTATTCTAGTTTTAACTAGATCAAAGTGAAGAAATAAGATCAATATAAAACCGCGTTCACCACCAAATGGGGAATGTATGCATATCAAAAAAATTCTTTTGGCCTATCAAATGTAGGTGCTACATTCCAAAGGGAAATGTATATTGCTTTCAAGGGTATATCAATCAATTCATCTTGGTTTACCTAGATGACATCACTATTTTCTCCAAACAGAGCATGGTCATATGAAGCACCTGGAGAAAGTATTTGAAAGATGCAAGGAATTTTGTGTGTCCCTTAATCCTAAGAAATGAAAAATTTCAGTCCTTAGAGGCAAGCTCTTGGGGCATATTGTCTCAAAAGAAGGCATTTTCATTTCTTTAGAAATAATTATAGCTATCGCGGCTCTTTCCTTTTCGGCTCATAAGAAGGCATTGTAGTCTTTCCTTAAGAAGATTAACTCTGTTAGGTGTTTCATTCCTAACTTCGCAAGTTTAGTAAGGCCTATTACCTTTATGCTAAAAAAGGATTCAACATTCAAGTGGCCATGGAGGGGAAAGACAACTTTGAAAATATAAAACAAGAAATTGCTTAGGCCCCCACATTGATTAACCCAGATTATGATAAATATTTCATTTTGTATGCTTATGGGGTGGAATGTAGTATAGCCATGATTTTAACACAACTGAATGATCAAGGAATGGAGTAGCTGTGGTGTTTTTCAGTCAAACACTAAAGGATTATGAACTCAAATATAGTCATGTTGAGAAACAAGTGTTTTCCATCATGAGAGCCTTGAAGAAATTCAAAAGTATGATTGTTGCTAGTTGCATAAAGGTTTTAATATCACATTATAGCATTAGAGAATTCATTATGGGAGCATAGATCAATGAGAAATGAGTTGGATGGGCAACTAATATCATGCAGTATTATGTGACCATTAAGGCCACAAAATTAGTAAGAGGAATGGAACTTTGTGAGTAGTTGGCTTTAGATGCTGCAAAATCTCAAGAGACCACCCTCATTAATGAAGTGCCTTCAAATGATGAGTTGTTACATGATGTTGAGTGGTAGCAAGATGAAAGAAATGTATTCAATGATCGCAGTTGGATTACTGATATGTCAATTTTTTGTCTATTGGTGCATATCCTCTTGGTTTAAACAAAGCAAAGAGAATACATCTGAGGTTGTGATCTATTCCTTATACATTAATTAATGGCATCTTATTCAAAAGGAACATTGATGGAGTGCTACTCAGATGCATTGAAGGTGAGCAATGTAATAAGATCCTTACCAAATTTCATGATGGTTTCTTGGGAGAACATTTCTCTACTAAAGATAACTATGAAGATAATAAAAACATGGTATTTCTTGTCTACATTGTTTGCAGATGCTCATAGATGGGTGAGGAAATGCAAGGAATGCATACTCTTCACTAGAAAGAAAAGACTAGCGGCCCTACCACTTCATCCAATCCAAGTGGATCAGCCATTTACACAATGGGGTCTTCAATTCATTGGTATGATCAATCTGCCATCTAGTGTGGGTCATAAATGGGTTCTCACAATGACAGATTATTTCACTAGGAGGACTAAATCCATGCCATTGAAGGAAGCCAATGAATTATTCATCCTAGAATTTATTGAAGAAATTGTTACAAGGTTTGACGTCCCTCAGACTATTATTTCTAACAATGCAAAGGATTTCTTAGGATCAAATATTTCTAATTGGGCTCTAGAACTTGGGATTTATCTAAAAACTTCATCCAATTATTACCCCCAAGGTAATGGATTGACAGAGTCTACTAATAAGAATCTGATCAGAATCATGAAGAGGACAATGGACATCAATCAAAGATAGTGACACATAAAGGTGAAAAATGCTCTTTAGGCGAAATGATAACAACAAAGAAAGAAATTGGTACTTCTCCCTACAAACTGGTATATGGTAAAGATGCAATATTTCCATTATCACTAAAGTTTCCTTCACTTGAATTGGCTCAATAACTAGAGTTTGAAGGTGCGTATCAAAGGGAAATTAGAATGGCATAATTAGTAGAGCTTGAAGAGATGAGGCATGCTGCCATGGTCAAGATGGAACAACATCAGATGTTAACCAAACAATGGTTTGATAGAAAAGCTAGAGATTAGACATTCAAGGTGGGAGATCTAGTTTTGAAATGGGATGTGGATTGAGCTAAACCAGGGAGACACTCCAAGTTTGATGCTATTTGGAGTGGACCATATATCATCGCCACTTGCAAGGTGGCCAACTCATTTGAGTTATCTGATCTTAATGGGAATGCACTTCAAATCCCGTCAATGGGATTCATCTCAAACCTTCTCATTAAGATATTTCATGTATCTTGTATATAGTAGATTAGGATTTCAATTCCTCCAAGTGCTTTTAGCACATTATATTGTTGGTAGTGTAGGTTTCTTTCCCTAAGTGATTTGCATAGTTTTTGCTTGAATATGTCCTTGTGCACAATTTCATCATGTTCTCAAAGATGCTTTTGAAGGTGGCTCAAAATATCAAGGATTAGTTACAGATTGTCTCAGAAAATCAAATGCAAAGAAACTAAAAGATCAAATTCCAAAATATCATGCTAACTCCGCACCCAATGGATGTCAAGGTTTCGATCGGTTCATCTAGCAGGTAGATACCCCTATGAATCACAAAAAATGTTGTTCATTTTTGCACCTTTACAAAAATTGAACAACTTGAGAAGTCAGGGTGTGGAATGAAATCCATGGAGAAGTCTAAGCATTCCGTGTAAAATAGGATTAAAATTTGCAGCTAAGGAAAATTCCACCGAATTCAGCCACATAAAAAGGCATGGAATGAGGAAAGGAAGTCCACAGATCTTGACCTAAAGTTGTGCTACATTGAAAACCACATAATGAGGAAAAAAAAGGCGTGGAGGTCAAAATCTATGCGAAATGAAACATAAAGGTTATGTATCAAAGGAAAACATTATTTTTCCATGATGAGATCAAATGAGAATGAATTTAGATCAAATGATTATATTTTTGCAAATATGATACTATTTGCATAAATCTTAACCTTCTCCACGCAATGAAATCGGATTTCATGAATTAAAGGGAGGTAGATGGGAAAAACAGAGGAAGGCATCTCCAACACGCAAACGGTCTATTCCAAATGGCCCAACCACTAGAATTAAATTCAATATGGGAATCATTCCTTCTTAAACAAGGAAAATGGCATAGGGGAGCAAATTTGTAGGAAAATAAGGTCTTATGAGAAAGTTAAATGAAGATAGTTGGGAAAAAGGGAAATTTGGATTTCCCTCTCTTTTCTTCTTCTCTCTTTCTTCTAATTTTATATATATTGTAAAATGATGCCTAGTTTTAATGTTGGATGCTTTGGGAATACAAGGGCATCATTTCATGTTGCGCAAGTATTCTAAGGGTCACATGTCTTGGGTTCTCTTTCGTAAATGTTTGTTATCTCCATCTTATATCGAGATGTTCTCGTGCATGATATTTAAGAAATAAAATATTTGGTTTTGTGGCTCATTTCTTCCTTAGCTATTGTTTTATTGCACTCTCTTGCCTCTTATTCATTCGTAGGTGTGTTGTATGCATTTTTTTGAATCTTTGTCTATTTTGCATCATGAAAGTGGAACCCTAGACACGATTTTGATCTCGTGTATTTTGTTTCACCCTTTTCACCATCGTTTTCACCCATTTTCTCTCTTTCTGAAGTATTCATCCCCTTATTTTTGTTTTTGTCAACTTCTCAAGCTTAGGTTTATGTTTTATACATATCCCTCTCACCCTAGTCCCTTGGAAAATTAAAATAGAGATAGATAGTTGTATTTCAATTCCTAGGAATATTTTAGCATTAAGAGTAAGTAGAGGAAGTCGGCCTTCTCTAGAGGTCTATCTTAGTTTGAGTCCCACAAATTGGAGATAGTACCATGTTGTCTCAAATCCCAAACTATCTATGATTCGGGCATAGGTGCAAATTTTAACTCCAAAAATACCTTCTCCTCAATAACTTTGACCATATATGTTAACTCTTGGTTCTTTTTCCTTATCTCGCATAACCATCTTGTGCTTCAAGGATCATCTAAAGCTTTTTAATATTGCTTCAAATTCCCTTCTCTAATAACAATTATTGGGATCAAAAATACTAAGAGGGGAGGGTGAATCGGTGTGCATAAATTTTTTCTTTCAATTTAACCATTAACATTATTTATCCATTCAACCTAACTTATTCATTAAGATTGATAAATATAACACAACCATCAAAACATATGTAAGAAGAACAAAATAAGACATGGACACAAAATTTAAGTGGGTAACCCTTAAGGAAAAGGAAACCTCTTGAAACTCTACATATATTAAAAATAAAAATGAATCCCGTGAATATTACACATTACAAGATATTTCTTTAGTGAGGCACTAACCCCACAAGGAGCACCAACCCCTAGTTTAGTAGAGCACTAACCCTACAAGGAGAACCAACCCCTATTTTAGTAGAGCACCAACCCTACAAGGAGGAAAAAACCCCCTTGATGACTCATCACCAAATAAATTCATCTGAAATGAATTCCATCTCTATTTTTTTTTTTTTCAGAAAATTGATGATGACTCTATGAAGCTCACTCTCCTCTCTATCTTCTTCAAAACATCTCTCAAGCCTTCATGCCCAAAATCTCTTCCTTCAAGCTGATCTTCACATATTCCCTAGCATGCCATCATATAATCTCTTTATAAAACATTATCACTACATAATTTTCCTCTCAACAAGCT
The DNA here is from genome assembly GCA_018340775.1 of Taxus wallichiana var. yunnanensis. Classification (NCBI taxonomy): domain Eukaryota; kingdom Viridiplantae; phylum Streptophyta; class Pinopsida; order Cupressales; family Taxaceae; genus Taxus; species Taxus wallichiana. Next base: position 442,089 of record JADAXU010000137.1, read on the forward strand.
CACAATGACCTTTATCACCTTCTTCAATCACCCTCTAGGTCACACTTTTCCTCCACACTCACAACTAGCTCAAATGATCCTTCTAACTTGCCTTTAAACTGTTTCTATTTCTCAAATCACTTGGGTCAGCCATAATATAGTAAAAAAACTTCCCAAATCATAATAACATGATAAAAATATCACCTAAAGGACCACATAGCTCACCAATATCACCTAGACCCTTCTAGACCTCCATTAGGACTCAACAAGCCCTAAAACAACAAATCAAGACAACTCGCCATAAGAGGAATGTTATAGACCAAAAAAAACTTCAAAAACAATGTCACACACTTAGAAATGTTTTATAAACCCTAAAAAACTTGAGAAACCATGAAATAACCTAGGACGACATCTCACACCATGAAACCCTTATGAGAGCATGCACAACCAAACACCCTCAAAATTAGCCTTCAAAGAACATGTCATAACTTGCTCAAATATTATTAAAAATTCAAGTGTGATGTAAAATTGGAAATATATTGATCTCAAAGTATCATCTATGTTTATATTCCTAGATGACATATTCATTTCTAACATTCCTAGACGTCATACTTGTCTAACGAAACGTCCTTCACCCCACTTCATCTGTTATCTAGAATGGTCTTCACTGACTCTATGTCAGTCCACTTGTTCAAGGTTTAGCCCTATCCCAGGTTAGCAACATAGTTTGGTATAGAGAACCACTCATGGTGACTAAGGGTACTTAGACATACTCAATCGACCTAAGTCGATTATGTGTGTCTAGTTATCCTAAGTCATCATGAGTTATTCCTATACTAAATCATGCTCCTATCCTGACCTAGAGTATAACTAAGATCAAGTCCAAATTTATGTAGATCTAGTTGGTCTAATTCGATGGGTGTTGCAACATGTCAACTATAACATTGTATCCTCATGAAGATCCTAGTCTTCATGAAGGTACAGTTCTATAGTTGGCATGTGCCAACATCCAACTGAATCACCCCATCTGGATGCACATACCCAAGCAGAAGTGAATTACTCAATTATATCTCTTTATTAATATTTAATTTACAACAAACCCGTTGAACCCTAATTTCCTTAGCCCTTAGGTTGACATCCCAATTGAGTTGTTAATGTTTTGTAGTAACTTCATGGTTTCTTTTTATTCACTAACTTCCTACTTTAGAATTTAGTTAATTTAAAATAGAAAAACAACATTAATAAGATTTACTTATTATGCCCTATCATTCTTAGCCTGTTTAAGTTCCAAAAAGTTCCTATTATATTAGACTTCATTGAGATGAAGTCTAATTAATAAATTTTCATAATTACCTTTCATTTGTTTTATACCTATGAAAGTGTAGGTCGAGAAGAAGTTCACCTTCCTCCTTCATGTTATGAATTAGGGTTCTTTTACCCTTTTACATTATACAAGTCATCATAATTAATTTGCACTTTCATTAACATATTTTTAATAATTCATAGTGACTTAGATAAAAGAACATCTATGCATGCCAACTTAATAAGTTGCATTTCAATAAAGGGATAGTGTATCTAATTTCCTTCCATCTAACTTATTTAATGTTAAATTAAAAAGGATCCCATTCAGATAAGAATATGAGAAAATAAAGATAAGATTACAAATTCCCTTCATAGAATGCACAAGTAGGATGACACACCAAGTACAAGTAACTCTCAATATTTTTCAATTCATCAAGGTGAAATACACATTTTACAAGACCATGCATTTCAGACATCTTTCATGTCAAACAACATCAAGCTCAATTAAGAAATATAACTTTTCCTCTTTCAATACATTTCAATAATGAATCATATTTCTTCATAAAAGATCTAGTCTTTAAGTAACAAATAACATCATAAAATTTATTGTCTTCCTTTATCACTTACGAAGTCCATCTACAAAAATTGCTAGCATGAGTCAATTCATTGAACTGAGCATGATAAGCACTAAGCATTAAAATGATGTGCTTTCAACTAACTATTTCATAAAAAGAACTCTGCTTTTATGAAACAATAACACATTATAGATAGATACATCATAAATAATAACAATCATAAAATAAAGTACAAGGTGATCAACCACATTAATATTTAGTAAAGATCATGATATAATCAACACTCGTCAGCCATTGGTTTCATAAGAAATTATATCAGATAAGTAATATTTCATCCTAATTACTTATCTCATTCTAACTATAGGAATTTATAGTTTATTTCTTACTTCATTCAATCTAATTCCAAAGAAAGACACTAATTCTAATATTTCCCAAAATTAGAGTTATTTTTAAGAAGAAAAGATCCAACATACTCAACATTATCATGTTCCATCATAAAACATCTACGACCAAGCTAATTCAAACTTCATGAAAGATTTTAGGATGAGCCAACAACATCTTAAGGTAAGAGATTCCTATTTTAGATGCTACACCCAAATTTAAAGCCCAAGATATAGCCTAAGTCTTAAGTTAGGCCACAACAGGTTAGAAATAGGAAGTGTATTTATTTGATTACATGCACTAGACATTAGTCACACATTACCAAATATAGTTTACAATCAACACAAGTCAAGGAGAATAAGAGAAGGATTAACTCCCAACTACTCACTCAAAAATCCCATTAAGTAATACAACTGAACCGGTCAGCTCCTTCAACAAGAATAAACAGGTGAGGAAAGGGATGAACAGAGAGAGAAGAAACAACTCATAACTTCCCTCAGAGTTCGAGGAGAACCATGTTGAAAACCTTATCTTAGAAAAGTGAGGAAGGATGTCACCAATTAAGGATGGGAGAAGATCTCATTCCCCTTTTCAAGAGAAAGAAAATATATATCTGAATAAAGAACTGAGACATATATGACTAAGGGATCCTTCAACTCTATATATTGAAAGCATAGAACTGCTTAGCAAAGAGTTAGATACATGATGGAAACATGCAAGTCGAGTCCAAGGATAAGGTTCTCTCATAAACAAACTAGAATTTTTTTATATGTAGTGTAAAACTACTACTAATGAAGAGTGATACAATGATCTCAATTAGCAACAATTCACAACAACAACAATAACAATGCAATTTATCCTATGTTAACAACTTTAGTCCCTATACTTCTTCATTTTCCCAAGCAAGAAGAGAGAGAAGATAATTTTATTCTCATACAACCATGATTTCCTTTCAGGTGTCTTTGCACCTGACACCTATTCAGCCTTTGATGGTTTAAAAGAAGACTTGAATTCAAGATTTTAACAACCACTTACCCGTAGTCAAGCCAACCCAAAATCAAGCTTCAAAGAACCAAAGGTTCAAGATACAGGTCAAGAAAAACAGAACCCAACCCAGGTTCGTCCACAAGGGAAACAACAAACCACATGACTCCAAATTAGAATTCAAAGGTGAGTTCAGAAGAGAAGAAACAAACTATAACATATCACCCCAATTCCTTAAAATAGTCAAGACTGAACCAATCCATAGTTCGACATAAATATTCCTTTCCTATGATCTCATCTAAACATCAAACTTGATTGCAAAGAGAAGTAACTCGACAAGATAACTGACAAGGTAACTCTGAAGCACTAAGTCTTTCCTTAGAAATGATACATAAATCAATCAGTAAGTCTTTCCATAATCATGATAACAAGTTCCTATTCTTTTTAAATTAGATAGATTTTAACAAGGAGATTCATTCAGGCCCAGAATCGAGCCATTGACAAGTCATCTCCCAAATTATGAGTGCAAGCGACAAAATCAACTTCATTGTGGGTTAAAGTAGATACCAATCAAAATGAAATTTCAACTAGGAAGAAAAAAACTCAACATCTTCCTGGTTAGTAGTTACTCAACTTCAGAATAGTCTAACAGAGAATTCTCAAATCCCAAAATGTATTAAACTTAGGAGAAGTAACTTGCTCCCTTTTATAAACAAGTTAGAATCCACAATACATTGAATCTAAACAACCAATCCAATCAGCATAACTCAACAGAAGTAACTAGATTCAAAGCAACTCAAGATGTAACTGAAAATACTACTTTTCTTACCTTCTTCCAATAGAGGAAGACAAACCCAAATCAAATCTTATAGAAAACAATGTTTTCCCATAATCCATTTTGCACAGACAACAAGATTCACACAAATTTGACATCATTCCAGTCCCAAAAAAGTTGAAGCATGATTCACCACTATATTCAATAGAGAACAAACTCATATTCCATTTTATCTAACAGAGACTCATCATAAAAAATAGAGAACAAATCAAGCATGAATGCAAAATAACCATCATGAAAATAAAAACCCATTTGTTTCCAAGAGAAGAGTTGTTTTAATGAAGACATTTAGGAAAAAGTAGAACAACTTAATGGATAGAGCCTATCATGCCTGATAGAGCTTCTATTGACTTGTAGAAGATTTCAGCTGAGCCTCCACAATATTTTCCTTTTTTCAAGTGACGTCAACAATTTCATACTTCCTAATGCCTCTTATACCTCCACTGGATCAAAAATAGCTCAGAGGTGCCAAAAATAGCGAAGGATTGAAAATAGAACTGTTGGTTTGAAGAACCCAAAATCTTCATGCAGAGAAAAAATCACAACATCACAAATGACCAAACAACCTCTCCAAAATCCACTTGCATTCCTTCCTAGGTGGTTTCTTCGCCATGACCGAGGTTCATTAATGCAAGGACAACCAACTCTCACCTATTTCTCCACACCACCATCCAAAAATGGTGAATTCTAAAACAAACTTTGCATGCATTATCTCTTTAGTGATGATGCCAGCTAGGCATCCCCCTTACTCCCCATGCCCACCAAAACTGGCTGATCAGAGTTCATAAATTCAAAATCAAATCACATTAATGCCTTAGAAACCAATGCCACCGACTCACCATTTTCCATGCAACCCTTAGGTACCCCCTTAGCTTAGTATTAGCTTAGGTTAGATTGACATTAGATTAGGATCCAACCTTAGTCTAGGTAAATAGTATTTACCTTAGGTTATTCTAGCACTTTGCCATAATTAAAACATGCCAACATAGGTTAAGACATAAACCTTAGTAATAGGTATTAGGTAGACCTGAATTACCTTAGATTAGAATCCACATAGGATATGACATTGCAACTAAGGTTAAGGTATTCACCTTAATAGTCCCATAATAGGCCCTTAATCCACTTATGCTTTTCAGTGTCTCATAAAAATATTTAACAAGAAGGTCCAAGTTCATCATTTACAACATGATGCAAAGCGAGGACACCTAGAGCCAGTCTCTTAATTTTTAAAACAAAACAAGACTCAGTCATACTACCTTTTTTTTAGAATGCCAGGTTACCAAGATGATCAGTTAAGAAGAATTGAAGCATACCTTGGATCAATGGAATTGATCCAAGGTTTTTTGTTAACATATGATAAGTATGAAACAACAATACAAGTTCACAACCCTTTCAGAACATAGAGAAGAATGACTTCAATTTCAAGTAAACAAAATCTCAGCAAATTGAATCCTTGCATAATAATAATTTATCCATTGCAAACATGATTTCCAATAGTCAAAAGAATACACCTTCCTAAGACAAATCACATGTCAACGTTTGTAATGTCAAGAGGAAATGGAATCAAAGTAACAGTTTGTCAAAGATGTTACATACTTCCCTCCTAAAAAGAATCATCGTCTCGATGATTAACTTAGTCAAACAATTTGCATCAAGGACAAATCAAATTATTATACTTCCATTCATATGTTCAAAACAAAACTAGATTTTAAAATTCCATAATCAACATTAAAGTAGTTGTCCATTTTAAATAATGTAATGTCTTCCCAAGACTAGTAGATTTATTGACATATCAAGAATAAAATATTAAAACTTTATCAATCAACATAATCAATTCTATTCAAAAAAAATGGGAAAAATAAGTTTTCATATCTTCAAGATTTTCCCAAGTTGCACTCTCTTCATTAAACTGATCCCATTGGACCTTACATTGGCTTATTTCATGATTTCTTAGAGTGCAACTGGTGAGTTTTAGCACTTGAATGGGTTTAACCACGATTATTCTGGGTCTTGGACCTGCAAGGAATTCCAATTAAACATGTGATAAATCTAAAACATATTTCTTAAGTAGAGAAATATGGAAAACATCATGCATTCATGATAAAGCAAGGAGGTAAAGCTAAATGATAAGCTACAAGGTTGATTACTTCAACAATTTCAAAGGGTCCCACATAATGAGGTGATAACTTGGTAGCCTTGCCAAAATTTATAGAACTCTTTTTCGGTTTTACCCAAAAAGACTTTCTCACCAAGTTCAAATTTCTTATCAACCCACTTTAAGTCTAAGCATAACTCTTTTTCCTATCTACAACTTCTTTCAAGCATTCACAAATCATTTTAACTTGTTGTTCCATTTCGTAAGGATTTTAGGTCCAATTACCTCTCTATCCTCAATGTTGTCCCAACTAATAGGGGTTTTACATTTCCTTCCGTATAATGCTTTGAAAGGTGCCATCTTTAGAGAGGCATGATATGTGTTATTATATGTAAACTCAACTAATGGAAGGTACTCTTCCCATTTATATTGTTGATCCATGCAATACATTTAGTAGCATATCCTCTAAAACTTGATTAACTCTTTCAGTTTGTCCATCCATTTCCAGGATGATATGCAGAACTGAAAATTTAGCTTAGTTCTAGAGCTGCATTAAGTGTTTGCCAAAATCTTGACATCATTCTTGGATCTCTATCCGATATGATCAACTCAGGTACTCCATGTAATATGAAAATCTCATGCATGAATATTTTTGCTAAAATAGGTGAATCATCCTTAAGATTACCAACAATAAAATGAGCTACCTTTGTTAGTTTATCAACAAACCAAGAATAACATCATGTTTATTTCTTGACATAGGAAACCCTTGTACAAAATCCATGCTTATCACTTGCCATTTATACTGTGGTATGTTGTGAGGGTACAATAAACTAGCTGGATGCATATGCTCAGCTTTAACACGTTGACATTCTAAATAGTGTGTCACAAACTCAATCACATCTTTTTCATCCCTTTCCAGAAATATTGTTGTTTTATATCAACAAGCATCTTTGTAATGCCAAGGTGTCAAAAAGGTGAATTGTGAAATTCAACTAATAATTTCTTTCTTAAATCATTTAGCAAAGGTATGTATACCTTATTTTCAAACCGCAAGATTCCTTCATTGTCAAAGTGAAAACCTTTATATCTCACATCATTTGGATCTACAGCAAGTGCTATCTTTACTTGCTGAAAATAAGAATTAGATTCCATAACACTTTTTACCTCATCTTTAAACTGAGTTCTCAATGTTATAAGAGCATAAATGTGCTTCCTACGACTTAGAGCATCTATTTACTCTATTTTCTTTCCTTTAATGTAACTTATGTCAAAATCATATTGAGATAGAAATTCTAACCATCTTCACTTGTCTTGCATTCAAATTTGGCTGAGTAAAAATATACTTCAACCCAAGATGATCAGTTTTTAGTTCAAAAGGTCTACCAAGAAGATAATGCCTCCATACTTGAAGTGCATGAACAATGGTAGCAAGCTCTAGATCATGTGGAGCATAATTCAGCTCATGTAACTTGAGTTTTCTACTTTCATAAGCTATGACATGATCATTTTGTAAAAATACCTCCAAGACCTTCCCCGGATGCATCTTTACAACAGTAAAGTCTCCATTAGGGTCAGGTACAACCAAAATAGGTGCTGAAGTTAACTGATCCTTCAGAGTCTTAAATGCAAATTCACATTTTTCATTCCATACAAATTTCTTATCTTTTTTCTATAATGAAGTTATTGGTGCAACAACTTTGGAGAAGTCTTTAACAAACTTCCTATAGTAACCAACAAGACCCATGAAGCTTCTAACTTCATGTACATTCTTTGGTGTAGGCCACTCAGTTATAGCTACAATCTTAGAGGGATCTACAACTATTCCATTCTTGCTTATAACATGACCCAAATAGTGCACTTTCATGTCATAGAAAGAACATTTAGACAACTTACCAAACAACCGTATCTTCCTCAAGATTTCAAAACTATCTTCAAATGCTCATGGTGTTCTTCAATGCTTTTAGAGTATATGAGAATATCGTCCAAGAATACAAGCACAAATTTGTCCAAGTATTCTTGAAAAATATTATTCATTAAATTCATAAAAGTTGCAGGTGCATTTGTTAATCCAAATGGTAAGACTGTGAATTCATAATGTCCATACCTTGTTCTAAAATTTATTTTATGAATGTCTTCATCTTTTATTCTTAATTGATGATATCTAGATCAAAGATCTATTTTAGAATAAATGATGCTCCACGCATCTGATCAAACAGGTCATCAATTCTAGGAAGTGGATATCTATTCTTAATTGTTTGCTTTGTTTAACATCCTATAATCAATGCACAATCTAAGTGTCCCATCTTTCTTTTTCACAAAGATTACGGTGCTCCCAAGGTGAGACACTTAGTCTAATCAAACCTTTAGAAAAATTTCTTGTAACTATGCCTTAAGCTCTATCAACTCAATAGTAGTCATCCTATATGGTGCCTTGGAAATAGGCTCGGTTCCTGGTTTGATCTCAATAGTGAATTCAAACTCCTATTTGGGTGGAAGACCTGGTAACTCTTTCGAAAACACATCACTGAAGTTTCGTAATAATGGATATCTTTCCATGAAGTCACTACTTTCTTCAGTAGTTTTAGAAATTTTTACTGCATATAAGGTGTAACCTTTGTTTTTGGCCTTTTTAAGTTACATAGCTGACAATTTCCTAACCAAAATCTCATGTTTTACACCCTGAATGTCTGTTATTTTCTACAGATCATCCAAACAACTAATATGTTTTTCAAAATAGTCAACCTTTTCCTTATGCTCAACTAGCCAATTAACACCTATGATTACATCATAAGACCCTAAAGGAGCAACATAAAGGTCAACCTCAGTGGAAAAACTAGGCAAGTCAAGGACTACTCCAAAAAGACACATACTAACTATGTGAACAACATTATTTCCATAATGTACAACCCATGATTTATCCATTTTTCTATCCTTTCTTTTTAATTTTGATGCTAATTTAGTAGAAATAAAACATTTAGTAGCTCCAGTATAAAAAAGAATAGTTATAGGTATGCCAAATAACTTACCTGGAACCTCTATGGGTGTGACTTACTTTTTTAGCCTGTTTGTTAGCTACTGCAGTGTGTATCTTGTGTTATTGATTACGGTCATCCTTTTCAAAGGAAATTGATTTGTAATGATCCTTGCCAAAATTGTAACAACCTCCTATAGGTCCCTTTTTAGGCTCAAATTTATTTCCAACTTTAAAGTTATCATTCTAACCTCCGTAGGACTTTGTCCATTATTATTGTTCTTGACAAAGTTATTTCACACATTAGCAAAATGTTTATTCGTTGTTGTTTTCTTGTTGTTATCCATTACAAACTTATTTTTCATACCAAAATTTTTCCATGGTCCCTTCTTAGGTGCAAGAGATGATGAAGAGTTTGGAATTTTCTTTCTAATTTCCTCCTTATGGGTAGAGATTGCTTTCAATTTCTGTTCCTGCCTTATGGATTTTTCAACAACCCCTTCCATAGTGGTTGGGCTGTGAACATCCACCTCTCCACCTATAATGGGATTTAACCCCATGATAAATTTTCATATCCTAAACTTCTCATCAGTTTGATATTGAGGTACATACTTAAGGAGTTTAGTAAACCACTCCTAGTACTCTATTACAATTAATTTTCCTTGAGATAAGTTCTGAAATTAGTCATTTTCTGATCATAATAAAGTTGTGGCAGCCATCGTTGCCTAAAATAACTTTTAAATTGATCCCAAGTAATATTTGTTTCATCAATGTTTAACTCATCCTTGTGGTTGTCCCACCATGAAGATGCTTCATGGGAAAGCTGATATGCTCCCCATATTGCCTTAGTTTCCTCTGAGAAGTTCCTTATTGCAAAGTACTTCTCCATTTCACTGAGCCAATTCTCAGCTCCATCTCCTAATGTGGTGCCATCAAACTTAGGTGGACTTATCCTTTTTATATCATTAGTGAGTTTACACTGTCAGCCTTGCCTTTTTATTTTGGCTGATCAGGCATGTTTGCATTATTATTATCAACACCTAAATTTCCCACATTAGCATTGTCCACATGAGGTGGCTGATTGTTATTACCAACATCTTCTTCCTCCTCTTCATTTCCCATTACTTGTTCAAGTATAACCAAATGATCTCTTGTGTCCAATAGGGGTAAGGATCTCATCAAGTTTTTGGGTAGTAGCTACTTCTCCACTAGGTGGTGGGTTGTTTGCAGCATTTCCTCTTGTTCTAACCATTTTCTGTTAACAAGAAAATTTAGTTTTATCAAATTATGGACATAATAGGTCCAAGAGCTGCAACCTTCAGCTCTGATACCAAGATGTAACATTCCCATTTTAAGACTTTAGAAACAAGGGAATATTTTATATATATAATATATATATAATTATTTATTCTAAATAATCATAATTTAGAACACACATTCCATGCCAATCAATCTCATAATAGATAACCATATGCAGTTGTAAATGTCTCGGTGAACTACCGATCTCTCATTTCATGACTCGGTTTCTAACCGATCTCTCATGTTAACTCAAGGTATTGTATACTAAGTATACTTGGTTCTCTTACCCTATTCTAGGTATTGAAGTATTCTGTTTAAGAGACCTATCTGAATATTTGTTACCAATATTCATCTTAAATCCTATTTCTTAAACTAGGTGACATAGGACAACGCAACCAACAACTTGCGATACTTTGGCCAAAGATTTCCACATACTATCTATGTTTATATTCCTAGATGGAATACTCATCTAATGGAATATGTCCTTCACCCCACTTCATCTGTTATCTAGAATGGTCTTCACTGACTCCTGTCAGTCCACTTGTTCAAGGTTTAGCCCTATCCTAGGTTAGCAACATAGTTTGGTATAGAGAACCACTCATGGTGACTAAGGGTACTTAGACATACTCAATCGACCTAATTTGATTGCATGTGTCTAGTTATCCTAAGTCATTGTGAGTTATTCCCTATACTAAATCATGCTCCTATCTTGACCTAGAGTATAACTAAGATCAAGTCCAAAATTTATGTAGATCTAGTTGGTCTAATTCGATGGGTGTTACAACATGTCAACTACAACATTGTATCCTCATGAAGATCCTAGTCTTCATGAAGGTACATTCTATAGTTGGTGTGTGCCAACATCCAACTGAATCACCCCATCTAGATGCACATACCCAAGTAGAAGTGAATTACTCATTTATATCTCTTTATTAAGATTTAATTACAACAACCTTGAACCCTAATTTCCTTAGCCCTTAGGTTGACATCCCAATTGGGTTGTTAATGTTTTGCAGTAACTTCATGGTTGCTTTTTATTCACTAACTTCCTACTTTAGAATTTAGTTAATTTAAAATAGAAACAACAACATTAATAAGATTTACTTATTATGCCCTATCATTCTTAGCATTGTTTAAGTTCCAAATAGGTTCTATTATATTAGACTTCATTGAGATGAAGTCTAATTAATAAATTTTCATAATTACCTTTCATTTGTTTTATACCTATGAAAGTGTAGGTCGAGAAGAAGTTCACCTTCCTCCTTCATGTTATGAATTAGGTTTTTTACCCTTTTACATTATACAAGTCATCATAATTAATTTGCACTTTCATTAACATCTTTTTAATAAATCATAGTGACTTAGATAAAAGAACATCTATGCATGCCAACTTAATAAGTTGCATTTCAATAAAAGGGATAATGTATCTAATTTCCTTCCATCTAACTTATTTAATGTTAAATTAAAAAGGATTCCATTCAGATAAGAATATGAGAAAATAAAGATAAGATTACAAATTCCCTTCACATAATGCACAAGTAGGATGACACACCAAGTACAAGTAACTCTCAATATTTTTCAATTCATCAAGGTGAAATACACATTTTACAAGACCATGCATTTCAGACATCTTTCATGTCAAAAACATCACACTCACTCAATTAAGAAATACAACTTTTCCTCTTTCAATACATTTCAATAATGAATCATATTTCTTCATAAAAGATCCAGTCTTTAAGTAACAAATAACATCATAAAATTTATTGTCTTCCTTTATCACTTACAAAGTCCATCTACAAAAATTGCTAGCATGGGTCAATTCATTGAACTGAGCATGATAAACACTAAGCATTAAAATGATGTGCTTTCAACTAACTGTTTCATAAAAAGAACTCTACTTTTATGAAACAAGTAACACATTACAGATAGATACATCATAAATAAAAATCAATCAAAAGAAAGTACAAGGTGATCAACCACATTAATATTAAGTAAAGATCATGATATAATCAACACTCTTCAGCCATTGGTTTCATAAGAAATTATATCAGATAAGTAGTATTTCATCCTAATTACTTATCTCATTCTAACTATAAGAATTTATAGTTTATTTCTTACTTCATTCAATCTAATTCCAAAGAAAGACACTAATTCATATATTTCCCAAAATTAGAGTTATTTTTAAGAAGCAAAGACCCAACATACTCAGCAATATCATGTTCCATCATAAAACATATATGGCCAAGCTAATTCAAACTTCAAGAAAGATTTTAGGATGAGCCAACAACATCTTAAGGTAAGAGATTCCTATTTCAGATGCTACACCCAAATTTAAAGCCCAAGATATAGCCTAAGTCTTAAGTTAGGCCACAACAGGTTAGAAATAGGAAGTGTATTTATTTGATTACATGCACTAGACATTAGCCACACATTACCAAATAAAGTTTACAATCAACACAAGTCAAGGAGAATAAGAGAAATATTAACTCCCAACTACTCACTCGAGCAGTCCCATTAAGTAGTACAACTGAATCGGTCATCTCCTTCAACAAGAATAAACAGGTGAGGAAAGGGATGAACAAAGAGAGAAATAACTCAGAACTTCCCTCAGAGTTTGAGGAGAACCATGTTGAAAACCTTATCTTAGAAAAAGTGAGGAAGGATGTCACCAATTAAGGATGGGAGAAGATCTCATCTCCTTTTCAAGTGAAAGAAATATATATCAGAATAAAGAACTGAGACAGATATGACTAAGGGATCCTTCAACTCTATCCGTATTGAAAGCATAGAACTACTTAGCAAAGAGTTAGATACATGATGGAAACATGCAAGTCAGAGTCCAAGGATAAGGTTCTCTCATAAACAAACTAGAATTATTACTGTAGTGTAAAACTACTACTAATGAAGAGTGATACAATGATCTCAGTTAGCAACAATTCACAACAACAACAAAACAATGTAATTTATCCTACGTTAACAAATTTAGTCCCTATACTTCTTCATTTCCCAAGCAAGAGAGAGAAGATAATTTTTATTCTCATACAACCATGATTTCCTTTTAGGTGTCTTTGCACCTAACACCTATTCAACCTTTGATGGTTTAAAAGAGACTTGAATTCAAGATTTTAATAGCTACTTAACCATAGTCAAGCCAACCCAAACTCAAGCTTCAAAGAACCAAAGGTTCAAGATAAAGTCAAGAAAAACAGAACCCAACCTAAGTTTATCCACAAGGGAAACAAAAAACCACATGACTCCAAATTGGAATTCAAAGGTGAGTTAGAAAGAAGAAGAAACAAACTGTAACATATCACCGCAATTCCTTAAAATAGTCAAGATTGAACCAATCCATAGTTTGACATAAATATTCCTTTCTTATGAACTCATTCTAAACATCAAACTTGATTACAAAGAGAAGTAACTCGACAAGATAACTGACAAGGTAACTCTTGAAGCACTAAGTCTTTCCTCAGAAATGATACATAAATCAATCAGTAAGTCTTTCCATAATCACGATAATAGGTTCCTATTCTTTTTAAATCGAAATATTTTAACAAGGAGATTCATTCAGGCCTAGAATCAAGCCATTGACAAGTCATCTCCCAAATTACAAGTGCAAGCAAAAAAATTGACTTCATTGTGGGTTAAAGAAGATACCAATCAAATGAAATTTCAACTAGGAAGAACAAAAACTCAACATCTTCTTGGTTAGCAGTTACTCAACTTTAGAACAGTCTAACAGAGAATTCTCAAATCCCAAAACATATTAAACTTCGGGAGAAGTAACTTGCTCCATGTTATAAACAAGTTAGAATCCACTAATACATTGAATCGAACAACCAATCCAACATAACTCAATAGAAGTAACTAGATTTGAAGCAACTCAAGATGCAACTGAAAATACTACTTTTCTTACCTTCTTCCAACAGAGGAAGACAAACCCAGATCAAATCTTATAGAAAACAATGTTTTCCCATAATCCATTTTACATAGACAACAAGATTCACACAAATTTGACATCATTCAGTCCCAAAAAATTTGAAGCACGATTCACCACTATATTCAACAAAGAACAAACTCATATTCCATTTTATCTAAATAGAGACTCATCATCATAAAAATGCAGAGAACAAATCAAGCATGAATGCAAAATAACCATCAAAAAATAAAAACCCATTTGTTTCCAAGAGCAGAGTTGTTTTAATGAAGACATTTAGGAAAAAGAAGAACAACTTAATGGATAGAGCCTATCATGCCTGATAGAGATTCTATTGATTTTCAGAAGATTTCCAGCTGATCCTCCACAATATTTTCCTTTTTCCAAGTGACGTCCACAATTCCATACTTCCTAATGCCTCTTATACCTCCACTGGATCAAAAATAGCTCAAAGGTGCCAAAAATAGTGAAGGATTGAAAATAGAACTGTTGGTTTGAAGAACCCAAAATATTCATGCAGAGAAAAAATCACCATGCACAAATGACCAAACAACCTCTCCAAAATCCACTTGCATTCCTTCCTAGGTGGTTTCTTCACCATGACCGAGGTTCATTAATGCAAGGACAACCAACTCTCCCACCTATTTCTCCATGCCACCGCCATCCAAAAATGGCAAATTCTAAAACAAACTTTGCATGCATTATCTCTTTAGTGATGATGCCAACTAGGCATCCCCCTTACTCCCCATGCCTCCGCCAAAACTAGCTGATTAGAGTTCATAAATTCAAAATCAAATCACATTAATGCCTTAGAAACTGATGCCACCAACTCACCATTTTCCATGCAACCCTTAGGTACCCCCTTAGCTTAGTATTAGCTTAGGTTAGATTGACATTAGATTAGGATCCAACCTTAGTCTAGGTAAATAGTATTTACCTTAGGTTATTCTAGCACTTTCCATAATTAAAACATGCCAACATAGGTTAAGACATAAACCTTAGTAATAGGTATTAGGTAGACCTGAATTACCTTAGATTAGAATCCACATAGGATATGACATTGTAACTAAGGTTAAGGTATTTACCTTAATAGTCCCATAATAGGCCCTTAATCCACTTATTTTCATCGTCTCATAAAAATATTTAACAAGAAGGTCCAAGTTCATCATTTACAACATGATGCAAAGTGAGGACACTGGAGCTAGGTCTCTTAATTTTAAAACAAAACAAGACTCATCTCATACTTTTTTTTTTTAAGAATCCCTAGGTTACAAGATGATCAGGTAAGAAGAACTAAAGCATACCTTGGATCAATGGAATTGATCCAAGGTTTTTTTGTTAACATATGATAAGTATGAAAACAACAATACAGGTTCATAACCTTTTAGAACACAGAGAAGAATGACTTCAATTTCAAGTAAACAGAATCTCGAAAATTGAATCCTACACAATAATAATTTATCCATTGCAAACATGATTTCCAATAGTCAAAATAATACACCTTCCTAAGACAAATCACATGTCAACATTTGCAATGTCAAGAGGAAATGGAATCTTTTCTTAACTAAAGTTTCTAGAGGGCTATAAAGTTGTTTAACTTCTTAACAATTGTTCATAAAAATGTGAGGATAATTTTTTTCTACTTATAAAATATTTATAACTTACCTATTTAATAACCCCAAGATATTGGGTCCCCATGTAAACAATACACTCCCAACAAGCATCTAAAAGTCAACTTTTAGCCTTGGTTTCTCACCTTCACAACTTGGTTTTGGTAAAAACTCAATATCTTGCACATACCTTCAAACCAACACATGAAATTTGGAAAAAACTATCATATCAACCTCCCACACACTATCCAAGTCTCACTTTTTCACCATCATGTTGGGTATAGTCCAACTCACTTCACTTGGACATGCTTTCTTAAGGATTATATCTAGAACATACCTAGAAACGAAATCAAATACTTGCAATTGTACTCTCAGAAAATTGTGAGTGTCCTAACACATCATATACATTTTTATCATATTGTCACCATGCATATCCAGCTCATACATATTTACTTCATTTCACTATTTCATGCCTTATACTACTCTTTAGGCCTCAAAAGCAAGCACTTGAAACATTCTTGCATCACCGAATGTGGCCTCAACACACCTTGGCAAACCATGAACTACTAGGACCTTCAACACACTTTATGACATCATCCAAACATTACAAAAAAACTACATCACCTCTACAAGCCACCATACCGACACATGACACCATGAACCGCCACTAGGACCAAGAAATCTCAATTGACACTACCAATCAACCTTCATGATCTTCACCACTTTTGACATCAATGACCTCAAAAATCACCGACAACACTTCACTTTGAAATTAATGAAAACACAATTCCAACATCAAGTAGTTTATATTGTGTCCACCCACTCTCTGGATCCACGATTTGATAGACCTTTCATTCTTTATGTATGCACACTTAATGTTTCATTAGCCTACATGTTGGCCCAAGAATATGATTATGGTAAAAAAATGAGTTGTTTATTTGTATCATTTGTGTTATTTTAGACTATGAAACATGATATTTTTAGGCTAAAAAGGAATACATTGTTATAATGTTTGTTAATAAATGCCAAAGACATTATATGTTAAATTAATAAACTAGGGTGATTGTTAAATCCCAAGGAATTCACACATTTTTAACGCAACCAAGCCTCTCCAAGATATTTGGCCATCTAATCACACTCAAAACTAAAAAAATTGTTGACTTATGTTAACTAAAAATTGGTTAAGTGTCCAAAATTCATGGATTGGTGGCTGAAAACCCTTAGATCCAAAAGATTTAGTGGACATTGAGCTTCTGATGAGTTGATTCGTTACATTGACAAGTTTAACTTCTCTTATTCTCCTTGGTATATAGATATAGTTACCTACCTTGTTGAGTGCACCTACCCAAAAAAGTTAGTTATCAACAAAGGAGATGCCTTCACATCCTTGCTATGAAATATGTAATTTTGGATATGATTTTGTACAAGATAACCTTTGACAACATACTCATTTGTTGCATTAATGAGGAAGAGTATAAATTTATCTTATTCCAATGTCATAATGGAATTTGCAGAGTTAAATTTGGTGGTCATGAAACAACCCACAAAAGTCTTAGGATGGATTTTTTTAGCCCACCCTAAAAAATGATGCAATTAAGTATGCTTGAAAGTGTCCCAAATGTCAAGAATTCATGCACTACACTTTTAGCACAAGAAATTTGGCCCATTGTTACACCATGGCCTTTTACATGGGACCTTAACCTAATTGGAAAATTGACCCCCATCTCTATAAACAAACACAATTTTATCATTATTATAATTGATTATTTCACAAAATGGATAGATGTAATGCCTCTAATTGTTGTCACCAGTTTAGGCATAGGAAATTTTATGTTAAATAACATTCTTACACCTTAGTAAATTTCAAAAAAGGGGTAGAGGAAATGCCTTTGACCACACCACATCTCTTTACTTCCTCATGCTAACAAACAAACCAAAGTGATAAACAAGACCCTAAAGTCCATTTTACTTAAAACAATCAAAAATAACAAAAGGGATTATCATCTATAACTATATCCCTGCATTATGGGCTTATCAAACTAGTATATACACGTCTACACGTGATACCCATTTTCACTCATTTTCGTAGTTGAGGTTGTCCTTATATAGGAAGTTAAGCTTCCTAGCCTATGAGTCTCCCTCCATGGTATTCTAGATGAAGATGAATATAGGGAAGCATGTCTAGCTGCTCTAGAAATTTTAGATGAGAATCATCTCAAAGTTGTGTAACATCATAAAGTGTATGTCTCCAACATGGATTGAATATATAATAAGAATATACGTGATTACTCTATTCATGTTGGTGATCTTGTGCTTTGCAAAGATAATCAAATAGACAAGAAGACTGCGATGAAGGACACAAGTTCAAACTAAATTGGTTAGGTCCTTACTTAGTCATTGAGAGATTTAATAATGGGGGTTTTAATCCATGTATGCTCAAAGGTGAGGAGTTTAGTGAGCCATTCAACTCCCTTCATCCCAAATAATAATATGTTTAGTGTAACATTTTACATTGTTATTTGTTTTTTTCATTTTGTATTTTGTATTTTCTTACCTTGCCATGTATACCTAACAAATTTGTTTAAAGTTGATATTTATTCTACCTTATCTATATGATGTTTCTTCACCCTTCTACTATTATCATTTTTCTCACTTATATTCTATTGAATTATTACAATTCTTCTAATTTTCTCCAAGATTTACCTTTGGTATTTGATTACCTACTATTGTGATTCCCTTGTTCCCTAGAATACCTTATTTAGATGTAAGGATCTCGGTCTATGTAGGTCTCTATAGGATTTTTCATGACGTACTTCCCCACATCCCAATCTTTGTGTATGAGAAATTAGTGCATATCATCCCTTGGTATCTTCCTCGCCTATTAAATCATCTAGTGATAATGCCTTGTATCGTACTAGCTACATTAGGTTGGAGCATGGGGGAAGGTTTTTGCCCCACTCTTAAAAAAATTAAATTTCAAAAAAGGAATACACATAACAAAGCAAAAATTATTATTGACAGGTCTACCACATTACTCACCTTTGTTAGTATTTGGTGATGATCCCACAAATCTTTCTAGTTACACAAGGATAATATTAATGAGTAACGCCCTTACTCACCCATGTCTAGTCTTTGGTAATGAGCCCATGCATATTCCTAGTCGCGAGAGGCTAGATTAGGGGATTTTATAAAAAGAAGCTATGTACCAAACAAATAAGATATTTTGAAACATTGAGAGTACTTAAATCCATATAGAAAATCTATTTTTTCAATCAAAGAGAAACTAATAATCCACACTACCATTTGTGTCACACTTGGTGATTGAAAAGATTAAATCTAGATGTCTACACCAATTCATCATCTCACCATCCCATAACAATTTCATAAACCTATCATAATTACTATTTGATCATCTTCCTAGGTTTTCTTAATTTATAAACATTGGTTACCCTTTTTATTGCCATAATTCTCATGTTTTCCTCTAAGATTTTTCATCAACTAATTTATTCCCTAATTTACAAGAACCATATGTGGAATTTTATGCCTCTCTCACCTGAAAAATAGTCCATCAAGGTATACTCATATGTCATCTATTTCATCATCATACATATAAATATAAAATATATTTAATAAACATTATGATCCATTTTTTATCCACTAGGTTATATACATTTATAAATAGGAAAAATAGCTAAAAACATGCATAATTAAAAGATTCCCACAACATTTTGTAATCATAGGTCCAACATACATATAAGTTAGACAAGGCTTCTAAAATGTTTCATTGCATCTGTTTTCCAAAATAACTCCCTTGGCTACTTTGGAGAACTTTCTTTTTCATTCTAGATTTGCTTCATGTTTTGTGGTTGCACAAGTTGTTGGTCTTCTCCTTGCAATTTTGGAGCATTTTTCTTGGCTGCAATACTATGCGCACACTCACTTGATTTCCTTGTTTTTCCTCAATTTCCTTGAATTATTCTACAAATATCTCATGCAATCTCATTCCTCCATTTCCCGTTGCAAGTATTCTACCTTTGCACACTTAATTTTTGCACCTTAATTTGTGCACATGAGACCTTCGCACGTGCTCACAAACCTTCCTTATGTGTAATATATTGTATGCACATTTCCTTACATGATTTCCCTTGCTTCATGGAATGCTTTCATGCATGCCTTTCCTAGTCGAGTTCCTATGTTTTCCTTGGCGGGTACTCGGCCTTCTTTGCATATTTACATGCTCCTACAAGCATGTACTCCTTCCACCAAGCCCCGTTATTCCCTCACACCCACTTGTGGGATTCCTTGACATATTTTCATCCTATTACAACTTTCTCTCCTACCCCATATTTGATAGGTCCTTAGGTTCCAGCTTCATTTATGCATTCTCTGCAAGCATGCATTTTCACCAGATCCTGTCACTTCTTATTATGGGCTCATGGGTTCTCATTACATGTTGGCAAGGATTTCCAACATCCATTTTCATCCCCAACTCTCGTACGTGTAATTGTGACTAGATCCTCACATGGAATCAAGATCGACACATGGAAGTGACTTGTTACTTGCGGTCAAACCCCAAATCCCCTCAACCAACTAGAGGATTGCACATAATAGACATGTCCTCCCATACTACAAATATTCATATGGCCATATATTTCAACTCAAAACTTCAAATCAAGTGCAATCATTATCATTAGAAACATCTTAATGAGAAGTACATTTTACAATCAAGAAAGTCATTATTTTGTGAGATTTGGTGGGTAAAAAGGTAAACATAATTTCGGCCTTCAATATGCAACTACAAGCTTAACCACATAGATTTAATGAACCATAGGCTCTTTCCTCCTTCTACAAGTAAGATGATGTGGGGAATGGATTTGACAGAGTTACCATACTATTTTATACGTACTTAATGCATCTTATTGGTGGTTGCATCCTTAAATCCAAGTTCCCTCTCTTTTCCCTCCCCCTGCCCCTCTCTCTCTCTCTCTCTCTCCTATTTCTCTATTTATTGTCGGGTCATGTCCATTGTGTGGGTTGGACCCTCTTGGAATGAAATTTCATTATATTTTATTTTTGCACCTATGTTTTAAGTTACAATCCTCCGATATGGACCTCTAAGAGGTTATTTTTTTTCTTCCTTGTCCACTATAATGGTCGCACATCTTCTTAAGCAACAAAATTCATGTTTTTGGCTATTCCTGCAATGCCTTGTGTTTGATTGTATTTTCTTTCCTCTCTATTTCTATTATGGTATATTGTATCTCTTTGTAGGGTTTTTTTAGCTCCTTAAAAATGAAAAATTGAATGTTTTCTTAGAATGTGGCACTCATGTCCTCCCTTTACTCATTTGAGAGTATCCTTCCCCTTTTCTTAGTGATATCACCTCTGTTAGCTTAGGATTTCCCCTTGCATGCATCTTTCGTAGGATTAGTTAGTTGCATTTCCTTTATTAGGGATAGTTTTAGAATTACGAATAAGGTAGAGGAACCAACCTTCTCTATAGGTCTATCTCAAGAGCAAGTCCCACAACTTGGAGATAGTCTCATGTTGTGTCAAACCCTGAATATCCATGATTCAAGTGTGGGTGCAATTTTGAAACTCTCGGTGGTATAGGTTTAATGTGCTTAAAAACATTCTTGTTAACTTTTGGTATGTGGCTTAGTGATTTCTAGCCTTTGGAGGCTTGTTCAAATATATATGGTGACTCCAATCTCCACATCTACTGGTTTTAACAATCAAAGTGTCCAATTTTATGAGAAGGGTACAAATAAGATAGAGCATTATAGGTGGTGAAGCTTTTGAATGCTTGAAATTATCACCAAGGAGAGGAAGAAGGGGTAGAATGGTTCATATATCACCATCTCCTCCAAATAGAAATATTTCTAATCCTCCTTCCTGGTAGGCCTTTCTTGTTATAATTTTAAGACCTCCACCTATCATGGCCCATCAAAAAAAGTTTTCTTTGTCATTTCACTTTGGTGGTATCCCGTGGATCTTAATGCACAACATGACATTAGAGTGATAACCTTCAAAAGTATTCCTTTCTTCACTGGTGAAAATTATACTACTATAGCTGATCACAATCAAGATATTGTGAATGTCTACTTAGTTCATTTTTACTAAATATGATATTGTAGTTAGAATTCTTTCTACTTATTTCAAAGGAAAGGCACTTCAATGGTAAAAATTTTTGAGACCTTCTTCCATTCACATTTGGGATGAACTTGGTACAACCCTTTGCAATCATTTCGAAGAGAAAGTAGATAACATTTCATTGTTAGAGAAGATAAAAACCATTAAGAGGGATCTCAATGACCTCATGGATAACTTCAATTTTAGATTTAGGATGATATGGGAAAGAATTTCAATTCTATTGAGATCGACTATACAAGGTACTTTCCTTTATTCTTAAGAGCATTGAATTCTTATAAAGTAGTTATGACACAATTTATGGGTGCTACCCAATTTCTTGATGCCTATCCAATAGCTATTAGGGATGAAAATTGTTTAATACAAGCTGGAAAGATTTCCCTAGATTACATATGCCTTTTTCCTAAATTTCCTCAAGCTTCTCAGCCATCTATTACTCCCATTCCTGAAAAAAGATTTCAATTTATTGTATCCACATATTATTCTTTCCAGAATAAAAAGGATGATGATGAAATAAGATCCTTGATCAGAAATTTGTAAAATAAATTTATATCCTTGGAAAAACAACAAGTCCAATCCTATAGAAATTACCCAAACCAAGGGCAATCTTCTAACCAAGGGTTCAATTAAGGTTATCATCCCTATAGAAACCAATATCCTAATTAATGATATGGAAAAAATTGGTAAAATGATAGATGGAAAAGTCAAAATCCAAATCTTCCTCTTCAAAAAATTGATCTTACTCAGTCACTTCTTGTTGCTAGCTCAAGTAAAGCATTGGTTCCAATGAAAAATAGTCTCATATAAGAAACATAGTGGTTTTTTTCCATGTAATCAACCACATAATCAATATATTTTTGTAAATACATTGGAATATCAGACCCTTATGGTTCAAATTTCTTCCAATCAGTAGGATCCATTGATGGAAATAGTCAAATCTAACATAGAATAAATTAAAGAGATCAATCCAAAGACTAATATTATATTTTTAGGGCTTATGAGTTTCGTGCAATGAATCAAACCATGGACAATTCTAGAAATCCTCATACTCATGTTTCTAATAAAACAAGGTCTAAGAAGAGTGTTGTATGCTTAACCTTCATCTTATTCTAATCAAGACAATTATCTCCACAAAGAAAAGAATATTGGGGAAAATTTAAACAAAAATAGATTACTTGAGGTTCCTTGTAGGCCTATTTTGGAAAAATAAGGTGTTTCTTAAGCAAAGACACATGTATCAATGTTAGAGTATTCAACAAAGGAAAACACTATACCTCAAATCTACAAGTCCATGGACCTTCATTTTAACAATGTTGAGCAGATGAAGAAGAAAAATGTTAATGTGAAAATGTGGGATGCATTGGATATTCCATCATAGAGATATCTCTTGCATGAAGCTCTCAAGAATATCCCTCAAGTTGATCTAGTTATACAAAAGATTCATATTGTTGTCAATTTGTGCCAAGTAGAGGAAAACAAGTAAGAATAGTTGTGAAAACTCCACCCTTTTATATGTCTTTAATTGTGGGTAAACATGTGGTTCACAATTTCATGATTGATTCAAGGGACAATACTTCTATAATGCCCGAAATAGATTGTTGATATCTTAGGTATTAACTATAACCCTGTTTTTAAAAGTATTTTGCATATTGATTGCTTTATTGTTAGCATCCTATGAGTGATCAAGGATCTTGAGTTGACCCTTTATTTTTTTCCAATTCTAACTATAACTCAAGAAGTATCATTGATTGACTTGCCTCCTCTATTTTCCATTTTCCTATCACGAGACTTCACAAATAAGGTGGGTGGTTACTTTTATTCAGATTGGTCTCACATGTTCCTAAGAAATAAATATGGTATTATACTTACCATAAAAGATGAACCTACATTTTCCTATCATTTTGAGTCTTATGATCCTACCCCTCTCTAGTGTAACTTACCTATACAACATAATCAATAACATGACTTAATTTCAAGAGAATATCGTATTCCTCCTTCAATTCCTAATTTGTTATTAAATGAATGGAAAAAGGAGAATTATGAGTTTTATCTTTATGAAAAGGCTTTGGAAACTGGATTTGGAACCTATTGCATTATTGAAGAAGAATTTACTTTGCCCTCATCACTCAAGAAATAAAATCATACTTCTGGATTATGGAATATGCTCTCTAACGGTTCTAAAAGTAGGAATGGAGTTGGGTTAGGTGTTGTACTAATTTCTCCAATGAATAAGAAAATTTTCTTTTCTCATAGATTGTAATTTTAATGTTCTAACAATGTAGAAAAGTATAAAGCATTGGTACATGGTCTTTTAATTGTTGAAAAGAGACATATCAAAGAATTATAGGTATTTAGGGATATTAAATTGGTCATCCATCAATTTAGAGGAAAGTGTGCCAAAAATAATAAGCTTTTAAAAGATTATAAACATAGATGTTCTCAATCTGCAAGTGGTGCCAATAAAACTGAACAAATAAGTAGATCAGATGGAAACCTTTGGATCAAAATTCTCACTAGCTAGGGAATTCATTCAAGGTAATCAACAACATATTAAGTTAGTAATCAAACCATCAATTCTAGAAAATGGATTCAATTGGTGGGTGTTATATAGTGATGAATAAATTGTTCATTTCATTCAAAATGAAGATGAGTTTTCTTCAAAATGTAATTTGATTTACATGAGAGCTATGGTGATCAAGTTATTTAGTTGAAGAAAAAAAAATCTAAAAGAATTGGTCACCGGGAGCATATTTTCAGCCTTGATGATGAATTTAGAGGAGAAGAGAAGAACATAACAACAAGACAAGAAGACTATCAACTAGTCACTATTACACAAGGAAATGAACTATTGTTTGGAAAGGTATGTAATGAAGATGAAAAACAATATTTTATCTCCTTGTGTCAAAATTTTAATGATATATTCTCATGGGATTATGAAGACCTTAAGGATTTTAATCCAAATATTGTTCAACACTCCATTGATGTTAATCCTCATATCAAACCAATTTAATAAAAGCAAAGAACTCTCAATCCTAAGATAGAGCCCCTCATGAGGAAGGAAGAATCCAAATTGATTGAGGAAAAATAATTTTCCTATAAAATACTCTACTTGGGTGGAAAATCTTGTTCCAGTGAGAAAGAAAAGTGGAGAAATCATAATTCGTGTTGATTTCAAAGATTTGAATAGGGCTTCATTAAAGTTTCATCATCCTCTACCTTCTATGGATTAGATTCTACAAAAAGTAGCAAGGGATGAATGATTCTCTATGCTTGATGGATATTCAAGTTTCAATTATATCAAGGTAAGAGAAAAGGACTAGTTTAAAACTATATCTATAATCAAGTGGGGAAATATGCATATCAAAATATGCCCTTTGGGTTATCAAATGCAAAGTGCCACTTTTAAAAGAGAAATAAATATTTCTTTCAAAGGGTACATCAAGGAGTTCATCATTTTTATCTGGATGATATAAATACCTTATTAAATTATAGAAAATATCATACCAGTCAGCTTGAGAAAGTCTTTGAAAGATGTAAAAAAAATGGGGTATACTTGAACCCTAAGAAATGTAACTTTAAAGTTCCTAGGGAAAGCTCTTGGGACACATTGTTTCAAAAGATTTCATTTTCCATTGATAAAAAAAAGAATCCCAGTTGTTCTCTTTCTTTTCCTTCTCATAATAAGGTCTTATAATCCTTCCATGTAAAGATTAAATTTGTTAGGATATTCATTCTTAATTTTGCAGATTGGTTAGGCCTATCACTTTAATGTTGAAGAAGGATTCAATTTTCAAATAGATAATAGAAGGAAAAGAAATATTTTCCAATATAAAACAATAAATTTCTCAAGCTCCAAGACTTATCAATACTAACTATGCAAAAGAATTTATCCGGTAAGAGGAATAGCAATTTTTGAGAAAATGGCTTTGGATGATCAATATGATCAAGAAACCTCTCTCTTCATGGACAAAGAACATCCGTGTAATGGTGAAACTCAACATGATGAAGGAAATTCAACTGATAATCATAGCTGGATTGATATCATTGCAACATTCTTATCTACTAGTGTATATCCTCATGGTTTAAGAAAGAAAACAAAAGAGATGACATTTGAGATTGCAGTCCATTCCTATGTAATGGTTGATGGGGTTATTTTCAAAAGGAACCTTGATGGAGTCTTGTTGAGACATATGGAAGGTGAGTAAGTGAACAAGGTATTGGAATAATTCCATGATGGTTTCTCTAGTGGACACTTCTCTACCAAATCCACTGCTATGAAAATCATAAAGGTAGCATTATTCTTTCTTACATTATTTACATATGCTCACAAATGGGTAAAAAAATATAAGGAATGTGTTTTCTTCACATGTAAAATGAGGTTGGTTACCTTTCCACTTAATCCAAATCAAGAAAATCAGCCACCCTCCCAATGGCTTCTTGATTTCATTGCCATGATTAACCTTCCATCTAGTGCTAGTCACAAGCGGGTTTTGACAAAAAAATTTACTTCACTAGATATACAGAAGTTGTGTCACTCAAAGAAGTTATTGAATCAATTATCCTTGAATTTCTTGAAAATATTTTGACAAGGTTTGGGGTTCCTCAAACTATCATTTATAATAATGAAAAATATTGTCTAGGCTCTATGATTTCTAGTTGGGCTCTTGGACTTGGAATTTATTTGAAGACTTATTCCGGCTATTACCATTAAGGTAATGGTTTAGCAAAGTCTACTAACAAGAACTTGATTAGAATCAGTAAGAGGACAATGGATATCAACTAGATTCAGTGACATAAAAAACGTGAGAAATGCACTTTGGTTTGATAGAATAACAAAAAAAGGGAAATTAGGACGTCTCCTTACAAACTTGTCTATCAAATAAAAACTAGGCTTTATTTATCTTTAGAGTTTCCTTCACTAGATCCGCCCAGCAGTTAGAATTTGAGGGTGCAAATCAAAGAGAAATTAAAATGGTAGAATTGATTGAACATGAAGAATTAATCAAATTTTCCATGATCGATTATAGAAGCATAAAAAATCAAGCAATAAGTGGTTTGATATGAAGGCTATAACTCATACCTTCAAAGTGGGTAATTTGGTCTTTAAATGGGATGTAGACAAAGCTAAACCAAGGAGAAACTCTAATTTTAAGGTAATTTAGAGTGGGCCATATATCATTAATGCTACAAAGCGGATAACTCTTTCAATTTGTCTCATCTTGATGGATATGCATTACAAATCCTATTCAATGGGATCTATCTCAAGCATTCCCATTAAATTGTTCCATTGCATCTTGTACATATTAGATTAGTTTCAATTCCTCTAAGTGCTTTTATCACATTGTTTTATTGGTAGTTGTGTGTTACTTTTCCTTGCACACTTTAAGTGGTTTTTTTCTTACCTTTAGATGATGTTTTTCATTGTGCAATGTTTCATGGGGGGTTTTAGAATGAATATATGGTGGGAGGTGTTTCAAAGTTCAAGGATTAGTTGTAACACCTTGTAAAATAGAATGTAAAGAAACTAAAATCACATTTTAAGGAAGTCAAAATGTATTCTTTATATTTTGGAGACCGTGTAATTCCTCGTGTTCCTTGCACACTTGCTTTCTCCACCCCGATACCCACGTATTTTCTCATGTTCTCATGGTATTATTTTGTAGAAACTCTAGATCATTGCCAATTTTGAGAAGTGCTTCATTTAGGCTTCACATTTCTTCTTGGTTGGCCTTCCTTTTATCACACCGCATTTGTAGGAACCTTTTCTTTTTCCTTGGATAACTCATTTGGGATAGACAAGATAGCCATGGCTGCTCACAAAACATCCCTTTTTCTGGAATAGCCAATGATTCCCACATGGATGCTCACATTAGTTTTCTTCATCTTTTCAAGTATGTTCAAAGGATTTGAATGATCTTTTGATGCACTTTGTTCACCACAACATTTTCTTACACTTGGGTTGATATGGAAGGTCCTCTAGGTTGATTTTGCATATTTGGAGCTATATTTGAACTGCCACTTCCTTGGAGTGTCAAAGAAGGTTGAGAAGGGAATACATTGCAGATTGTCCTTCTTCACTAGCTCTCTTCTTTAATCTAGTATTTTCAGAACACCTTGTGCAACATTTTGATTTACTCCACAAAATTCATCCACTTACCAATTCACAAGTGAAGTGTCACTTTGAGGTGCCTCTTGAGCTACCATCTGTTAATTTTCCTCTGCAGGTATATCTTGAAAAAATGCACTTTGGACCATCAAAGCTTAGTTTATAATTCCATTAGGGAATGTTACTTGGTTATATGGAAGATAAAAGGAAACACCATTCATAATCTTATACCAGATTGTTTTGAATAGGATCTAAAGCTTGGAATGAACTAGTTGCATTGGGATTATATGGTTGAAATGGTCTAGCAAAGGGGGACTGATTTTGATTTTGATTTGCAGCTTGGGCTGAAGGATTATTTGGTTGGTAAGGGGACTTATTGAGTTGGTATAAATGTTGATAGGGTCTGAGACTTTAGGCTTAATGCCTCTTAAGGGATACCAACTCATTCCCAAAATTTTGTATTTTTTCATACTTTGCAATTCGGTTGAGGTACTTGAAGAAGTAGATGCCTCATTAGAGATTTGATTTCTTGCGGTTGGAATAGGGGTTATCTAAGGTGTTTTATGAGAATTTGGGTTTCAATCTCTTGGAAAATAGGCATTGGAGGTCTAAGAGCTAGTTTCCTAGCTTGTATCAGACAATTCTACACTCTAATGGCATGGTATAAGCATCGGGAAAAGTAAAGAAAATCACAACAATCTCAAAATTTATTGGTCTTAAAAAGTAAAGAAAATATCCTTCTGTGGTTAGCCTTACAAGGACTAGAATTCTATCCTACATCTTTTAAAATATGAAGTTGAAATCTTCCATGAGCTCATCAAAATCCCTCTTTATAGTTGTCGAGCTTTTTCTAACAAGAAGAGGTTATCTACCATTTCCCAAATTGATTGCAAAGTGATCTCCCCAACTCATTCCAATTAGTAATTGTTCCTGCTCCAAAATCCTGAACCATTTAAGATCTCTTCCTTAAACGAAGAAGCCAACAATGTACCTATTACATCTTGCTCAATAACTTGATGAGAAAAAAATACATTGGAAATGTATTGAATATGATCAGATGGGGTAGTATGATTATACCAGTGGATAATGGAATGATTTTTAAGGATACTATTGGAATATGGTGTTGGCATTGAGAGCAAGAGGACTGCTACCAATAAATTTAACAAATGGTTGATTCCTTTTTGGTGCTTCCATAATTATAGGTCTTATAACTCTAGTAGATTGTAAGAAGGTCATACCATAAGGTGGTGTGGACAGATTCCTATTTCGTGGTGAAGGTGACCTTTAAAATATTATGACTCTCCTTGTCCTCCTAGGTGATAATTTTAGATACTTAAAAATCCTTCTTTTGATGTTCTTGACCTCTTCCGAGTCGTTCTCATAAAACTAAGACACTCTAGCCATCGAAACTAGTAGATATTTTATTTAGAGTCACCAAATGTGTTACCACAAAGCCTCCAAGGGATAAAAATTACCAACATATATACCCAAACTTAGAAAAATGGAAATATTAACTTTTGGTTTCTTTGGGCTTGCCAAATCTATTATCACAAAAAAACAACACCCTCTCGATTTGTCATGGATAATGGATAAGAAATCATTGTTTTGGATAAAATGGGATTGTCTATAAGTGTGGGACCTTTCTATTGAGACAAAACTATAGAGAATTTTGGTTCCTATACCTAAGCCTAATGCTAAGCTACTCCTAGGAAGGAAATGAAACAATCTATTTCTATCCTAAACTTATAAGAGACTAGGGATATATATATATATATATATATATATATATATATATATATATATATATATATATATATATATATATATATATATATATATATATATATATATATATATATATATATTTATTTATTTATATACACATAAAATGGAAATCCTAAACTATAAAGGTTATGGCACCAAGAAAAGGGTGGAAAACATTCCAACAAGTGAAAATGAGAGGAATATGGAGAAGAGAGAGTTCGGACATGACATAGTCTCAAACTACATTTACCAACATCATTTCCATGGAGCACAACAGATTTGAATCCTGCAAGAAGAATAATGTATGCACAATACATCTATAATTGTAATGAAAGGAAAGAAATGCAATATAACACAAGTTAGGGAAGGAATAACCATAAAACATGGATTTATTTCTTAAAAGGATGCACAATTCATTACAATTCAAGAAATAAGGCAAGGATCACCTCACAAAATTCTCAAATTTGAGGCTTGAAACTCAGAAATTTTCTAGAATAATTTTTATAGAGTTACCCTACATTTTCATACCATTCCCCCCAAAAACGTGCCTAAGCACTTACATTTATATATTTATTCATAGAAGAGAGAGAGAGAAGTCGCTTAGTTTGTTTTCAATGGTCCCCAACATCCCAAAGGATCAAAATGGTTTTTCCATAGAGGATGATGAGAATTTGTCATGTCTTCAAGCACACTAATACAAACTTAGAGTGAAATTATGTGCCTCCCATAATTAAACAATTCTAGTGGTTGTAAAACCTACAATTATACATGGCCCAAACCTTTTATCCTCTTTTTCATCTATAAAATTCCACCAAAATATGATTCCTATGATGCAAAATTGGATTTCTTGAGGATATCCTTCCAATGAGACCAATTTGGTATGATTTAGATTAGGGAAATGAAAGATATCATCATTTGAATATTTGCATGTCGGGATGAACATGAGAGTGACAAGTGGTAGCATTTGATTAGCTCGGGGGTTACCCTTTGCCAACGTGTGTAACACTTTTATCTTTTCCATATGTTTACCTTTCATTGGCTCGGGTATTGGTTCTTTTACTTTTCCTTGTCATTTTCTCTACGCTCCTTCGAAATATAAGCCAATGGGAAAGCTCCATGTTTCTTCACAATCCACTTTCATCCATAAGATCCTTGTTAGATTGCAAACCAATGTCCAATAGAAAAACTTCACATATGGAACTTTTCCACCTTTCATTGGTTTTAGAATCATTATTTTCTTAAATGTCTTCTTTTCTAACCTTTTGGCTACCCTTTCCCACTTCCGGACCTAACACCTTCCATTAAATTTCATTCATTTTAGGGTTTTACCGTCCTTCGGATTCCATCGCTTTCGAAGTTTTATGGAATGCCACCATGTGTCCCCTTAAGACCGTTGATATCTCACCACCTAACTCCTTTTGATTAGGCCATTTTTCCATTCTTTTCAGCCATGTCTCCCGACTCTACCTCGCCCTTCCATCCGGACCTAAAATGTTAAGGAACGTAGTTGATTCTAAGGATTTGAAGTTTTTGGGCGTATCTCGCCTTAAAGTTTGTCGAATGGGGATGCATTTCCATCTTTAGTCATTGGATCCTTTCCATGTAGCCACCTCTAAAGGTTGACACATGTTTTTGACCTTCCTTAACCATAGCTCGGATCCAAAATATTATACATTGTGGTTCATTCAGGGACTTGAGGTTTGCAGAGCCTAATTGGTTATAAGAATGCTAAAATTCCACCATGTGTCCCTACCTAGACCATTGATTTATTGCCACATGGCCCTTATGATGCTGGTGTTGAACTTTGACAACCAAATAAATGTCATGTGAGATTTTATAAATAACTCGCCAATGCTTTAAAACTTAGTCTCCTGCGGGTTTTCAAATGCCAATGACTAGTTCTTTTGCAAGGTGGAAAATGACAAGCTGTTTGAACGTATTTTCCCCTTAAAATGGATAAGTCCATTTTTAACTTTGTTAAAGCCAAAATAATCCGGGGGTTATTTTAGATAACAATTCGGTGACCTCTCAGGGTAATTTTCCTACTAGATTAGATCAGTGGCCTCTTATAATCCATTAGACATGGAGTTGAGCCAACCAAATTTAAAAATGGATCAAAACATTGAAATCATTACTGTGAGTTGTATGGAGCTTTGAATGATATTTGAAACTCATCTATTTACCTGATTCTACCATTAAACCTACTCAAACCGACATGGGGTTACCTTGGTCTACTCTTGAAGCTGATTTATCAAGATTTCTTTATATATTTTGCAAAATTTGTCCCAAAATAATACATTTTTACCAAGGAAGAGTCATGAGGGCTCTAAAAGCTGCAAATCGATATCTTGGGGCCAAAAATGAAATTTGAAAGCTACCCCAAAATCAGATTTTGGCCATGAACATTGTTGTGCCTCAAATGAATTGAAAGTAACTATGCAACACTAAAAAGGAAAAAAACTATGTACAAATGTGTAAAATCATAGATATTCCAAGTGGAAACATGAAGATTGTGCACAAGCACTTATGGAAACGAAACTACTCTACCAATAAGACAATGTGCTAAAAGCATTTAGAGGAATTTGAAACTAATCTACTATGTAAAAGGGAGGAACTTCACTTCAATAGCAATGCTTTAAATAGATCCCATTAACTGGAATATGTAACTTCTCTCCATCCAATCTTGACAATTGGAAAGTATTATTTGAATTTTAGCCTAAAATAATATAGGGGCCACTCCATATTGCATTAAATTTTGAGTGCCTACCTAGTTTATCTACATCTCGCATCCCATTTCAGACTAAGAATCCTTCTTAAAAGTTCCTAGCCTTGACCTTCCTGTAAAATTGGGTCTTAATTTGATCCTAATATTTCTCCATTATTTGCACTTCTTGGTTTCTTAGCTCCACTAGCTACATGAGCTATGCATACTTGACTTCTATGGCTTCAAACTCAAACAATTCCAACTGCTTAATAAGCTCCAATGCTGGTAATTAAAGGGAACCTTGCTTCTCTTCCATAAACTAACTTGTAGGGTGAGCTTTCAGTTGATCTCTTGGGTGTAATTCTATCAACCCACAAGGATGATTTCAACCTTGTGTGCCAAGTCATTTGGTTTTCATCCAAATTTCTCCTTATTATTCTCAATAGGTTTTTATTTGTGGACTCAACCTACCCATTAGCACTGGGGATAATAGTTTGAAGAAGTTCTCAAGTATATTACATTTTTAAAGGTCTGATAAAAATATTTTTTCCAAGAAAATACAAATCATTATCAAAGATAATTGTGGAAAGAACGCCAAACTTAGCCACAATACTCTCATAAAAGTCTAGAATGTTGGCCTCATTTGCTTCCTTTAAGCGCAACTTCCTCTATTCACTTGGTGAAGTGTTTGTGGCTGTCGGGATCCACTTGTGGCCCAAACTTGAATTTGGATTGATTACTCAATGAAGTCCTACCCCCATTGCATGAATGGTTCATTTACAAATATGGGGTGGAGTGGAAGGGATGTTAATCTTTCCTTTCCTATAAAGAAGGCACACTTCTTGCATTTCTTAACCCATGAATAATAGTCATTGTAGAGGTTAAGCCAAAATTCCTAGCTTCACGATCTTGAGAGTTGTTACCCTTGGAGAAAAGTTACCTCCTACTTCTCCATCATGAAATTCATGCACTACCATTTCAATCTAATCTATCTTGATGCACCTTATGAGAGCAACATTCACATATTTCTTTAATAAAATGCCATCAACAAGTACATATGGAATGTATTGGAGTCTGAAATACCTTCTCTTAGATTTTCTCGATTATGGAGGGTATTGACTTGTATGGATGAAGTGCACCATATCTTGAGTCCAACAATGAATAGGAAAAGCATCAGCTGGTTGTTCTTGGTCATTTTGAAGTACTAAAATGGATTCTTCATCAGTTTTCTGACTTGAAACAAGTTTCTCACACAACCCCTTTCCTCTAACCAGCTTAGTTACTTTGATATAAATGTCATACTCCACTGCGGTTATCTAGCCATCTCTTTTCTCATTCAGATATTTGTTCAAGAGGAAGTATTTCACACCAGTATGTGAAACTAGCAGATGAATCTTGTTGTTGGACACTAAATGTATGGATTTTTTTGAACTCCTTATAACAACCAACACATGTTTTTCAATAATTGGATATCTCACCTCATAATCTTGATTATGGTTTAAAAATACAATAGTATATTGACCCTTCTTCATTTAATCGCACTAGTATGCTTGATATTGTTTCTACACCCCCAAAGGCATACAAGGTAAAATCCTTTGAGAAATATGGATTTATGAGAGTTGGGGCTGTGCAATATCTTACTTTATGGCTTGAATATTTCCTTTCCTTTAGTAGTCCACTTGAAATCCATGCTATTTTTCAACATCAATGTCAAAGGCTTGAAAAGATTAGCAAAATTTGGGACAAACCTTCAGAAAAAGTTAATTCTCCCCAAGAAACTTTGGAGAGACTTTTTATGACTAGGAAATGACAATGCAAGTATGACACTAATTCTCTCTGGATCAATGGTTAGTCCTTCCTTAGAGACAATGTGGCCAAGGATTTTACCTTCATGTGCTAGAAAGATACATTTCTTCAGATTAAGAGAAACTCCAAACTGTCTACACCTTTCAAAGACTTTCTTAAGATGAAAGAGGTGATCAGTTGCATCCTTAGAGAACACCATGATGTCATCCATGTATGCAAGAATATTTTTATTGATCAGTCCCTAGAATTTCATGCCCATGTTCCTTTGGAAAGTTTCTCCATCATTTGACCAGACCAAATGGAATTTTTTATAAGCATAGGCTCCCCATTTTTGTAGTAAAGGAATTTTTGAACTGATCATCCTCCTTTACCATGATTTTATTTTATCCTGAGTATCCATCTAGGAGAGAAAATATTCCCAAACCTACTATTGAAGGTAGTGGGTAATGATCCTTTAAGGAATCCTTGTTCGAGATCTTTGAAGCCCACATACAAACTAATTTCTCCATTCTTCTTCCATACTGGGATTAAGTTAGCCACCCATGATGAATGTTTGATGTCAAAGATGATGCTTGCCTCTATCAACTTTTTCATGTCCTTATTCATCGGAGGTTCAATGTGGAGATTGATAGGCCTCTATTTCTACCTATCGGGATTAGTAGTTGGATACAACATAATGGTGTGTTGAGCGAGAACTAGGATCAAAACTTCTAACGTCTTCATAGTTCCATGCAAAGATATCAACAGACTCTTGAAAAATTTCTACAAAATCATATTTTTATTGTGAAGTACTTGCTTTTCCAATTTGAATAAATTTGTCTCCACCAACTGCAATAGGTTCCAGTCTTCACCTTTGACCATTATGTTTGCCTTTTCTTTTCTAAATTTTTCATTTGGGTTGGAAATGGATTCCAAGGTTACTAAGCCTTTGGGAAACTTTTTGATTTGAGATGGAAAATATGATCTCCCCACTACTTCTCAACTTGTCTGGTTCCTTGAACAAAACTTAGCCTCTTCCTAAATGAAATTGACAATTTTTTATTATTCTCAAATACTTTCCAATTAATGGCATTGTCTAGTATAGCAGGTATCACTATCACTTTGATATGTGGTTGAACTTTGTCTCTTTTTATGTTCTCTATAACATCAAACTTTGCTCCAAATGTAGAAAGTTTTTCAACAACTTGATTTTCTTTTCTTGGAATGGCTTGAATGTTGAAGGCTTCAAAATATTCCAAAATATCCCACACTCTATGTTTGTAGGCCTTAAGTAGATCATTATTGGCTGCATTTTATCCTCTAATTTGGTTTACAATCAGCTCACTATCCCCAAATGTATGCAATTTTATGATATTTTTCTTCCTTTCCCATTACAAGCCATGGATAAGAGACTTATACTTTGTTATGTTGTTGGAGAAGCTGAACTAAAACATGAAAGATGAGTAATACTAGATACCATTGGGAGATACAAGTACCACACCTCTTCCTGCACCTTGTTTGCATCTTGATCCATTAAAGTACATCTTCCAAATTCCATCATATTACTCATCAATTAGATTGGTAAAACTAGGCACATGAGCATTCTCTTCATGTCATCAATAGATACTAAGACCATCCTCAATTTATTTATATGGGTCAAATTTATAACGCTTATATGCCCACTCATCAAGTTGAAAATCAAGAATACCCCTAATCTAAGTGTCTGTCTCTTTAGTACTTGGTAAATCTTTTTGATCAAAGATTATGCAATTGGAATTGATGGGACTAGGAACATAAGGTTCTATATGGTATGTAGAAATTGGTTGAGACTTGATAGTATCCTTACTACCACATCTTGTTTTGAAGAGCATATGAGACCAATCCACTGATACATATCCTCTAATTTTGGCAGTGAAATCCCTAGATAGACATAAAGAGAAAAGTGGAGGTAGATCAATTATGGATATATCTTGGGAATTGAAACATTAGGACATGCATGTAGTGCAAGCCTTAGACCTATGATAACTCTAACCATTCCTAATTCCATTCCATCCAACTGCACCACACCTTTTGAAAGAGGCTCATACTTGAGGCCTAACTAGTTTGCAATTTTCTTTGGCATCACCAAGTTTCTTGCTCCAGATTCAATCATATAATTTTGCAATAAGTGATTTCCTATGATAAAAGACACATAAAAGGGTAGAGGCTTCACTTTTATGCTTGGTTGGCCCTCCTTTTGTTACATTGCATTGGTAAGAACCTTTTCTTGTTCCTTGGATGACTCATTTGGGATCAAGTTAGCCATGGCTATTTACAAGAGATCCCTTTGGCCTGGAATAGCTAATTATTCCCACATAGATATGCTCACGTTATTTTTCTTAATTTTTTCAAGGATGTTGAAAGGAGTTAAATGATCTATTTTCTACACTTTTTCACCACAACCTTTTCTTGCACTTGGGTTGATATGGAAGGTCCTTTAGGATAATTTTGCACATTTGGAGCTATATTTGAATTGCCACCTCCTTGGAGTGTCAAAGAAGGTTGAGAAGGGCCTACATTTGCATACTTTTCTTATTTAATAGCTCTCTTCTTAGATATAGTATTTTCAGCCACACATTTTGTAACATTGTAATTTACTCCACAAAATTCATCCACTTGCCAATTCACAAGTGAAGTGTCACTTTGAGGTGCCTCTTGAGCGACCATTTGTTGTTGATTTTCCTCGCAGACATATGTTGAGAAATAAATTCACTTTGGACCATCAAATATTATTTTAGAATTCCATTAGGGAATTTTTCTTGGTTATGTGGAATATGACCAGGGAAATACCACTCATAATATTGAACTGTATTGTTTTGAATAGGAACATAAGCTTGGGGTGAACTAGATGCATTGGGATTATATGGTTGAAATGGTCTAGCAGAGGGGAACTGATTTTTATTTTTATTTTAAGCTTAGGATGAAGGCTTGTTTGGTTGGTAAGGGGACTTATTGGGTTGGTATGAAGGTTGATAGGGTTTGAGACTTTGGGCTTGCTGCCTCTTAAGGGATATCAAATCATTCCCAAAATTTTGCATTTTTTCATTACTTCTTGCAAGTTATCTAAGGTACTTGAAGAAGTAGATGAATCATTAGAGATTTTATTTCTTGGGGTTAGGATAGGGTCTATCTCAAGTGCTTGATGAGAATTTCGGTTAATAATATCTAGGTAAATAGGCATTGGATATCTAGGAGATAGTTTCATGTCTTTTATCGACAATTCTCAATTCTAATGGTGATGAGTTGTGTTAATTACCTTTATAAACAACTCATATCTTGTATTTTGATTAATCCATTATAGTTATGTCCATGTATTTTCCAAGTACATTGCTGAACATTACCATTACAACCTTGAAATCATGGCATAATTACTTGATTAATATAGTTATATCTAGTTATCTTTATTCTCGTGGTATTGTGCATGTATTTATTCTTATTATCCCCATAAGTTTTTTGAATGATGATATGTGTGATACTGCTCTTGGTTGTAAGTAAATTTTCATATGCAATAACTTATATGCAAGTGAAGGAGACATTTGTAGAAACTCGTCTATAGCTAAAGAACATGTCTCGCACCAACCCATCTATAGCCAAAGAACCCATTCGTAGCCAAATGAAATCATATACAACAAAATTCCCGCATTATGAAGATATTTTGAAATACATGATGAATGACACTTAAGATTGAGTATGCCTTTGAAGAAGTAGTTACAAATGGAACATGTAGAACTGGGAGATAACTCAGCCTTTGATCTAATCATTTATTGCAAACTTTTGATGATTGATTGATTGAGTTAACACATGATTGAAGGAACTAGTTGATTAACTAAATATTAATTGAACACCAACTAACAATTAAGCGAACACTGTTATGAGTTTCGTAACATGTGTTGAATCTCTTGTTGTTCTATTAATGATATTTCAATTGTTTTATCGAAGATATTTCACTTAATTTTTTGAAACTCCATGTTGAACTCTTCTTCTTCTAACATCTTTCTATAAGATGAGAAGTATAAAAGAAAGGGTTAGTGTTGGTAACAGGAGAGTTCATACATTGATTATCCGAGAAATTCATAGAGGATATTGATTTGTTCCTTAATGTAATATTCATGAAAATTCAATAAATATTTGAGTTTTGTTTATTAGTCTCTAGTTTTAGAATTTAGGAGGGATTAGCACCCAAGTCAGGGCCCACTTGCGGTCTGCTAAACCCCTCCATTGTTTTCTTGTTTCATTGCATGTATGTTTACCTAGGAACCATTTACTTTTTGTATCTGCATTATGAATTTATAGCTTTTTCTTAGTAATAGCATTTAGAAACCATTCATTTCTAGTTATCAGTTTTGTTTACCTTTCAAGCATTGTTATGATAGTTATTTATTTTCAAACCTCCTAGATCTATTATAACTGTGTATACAACACTGTCAATGTTTCAAGTTTATGTCCCCTGGTTTTGTAATTAAATGACAAGTAATTCATTGTACTAGCATTTAGAAACCATTCATTTCTAGTTATATGTTTTGTTTACCTTTCAAGCATTTTTGTGACAATTATTTATTTTCCAACCTCCTAGATCTACTATAATTGTGTATAAAACACTGACAATGTTTCAAGTTTACGTCCCTGGTTTGATAATTAAATGATTATGATTCAATGAACAACATATTAATTATTTTAAGTTGATTTGCACCACCAAATGGCTATGGTATAAGCATCAAACAATGTTTCACCCCCTATAAACTTACTCATGACAGTAATATCAAATTTTAATGCTCTTAAAAAGTAAAGAAAAGAACCTTATGGGGTTGGTCTTATAAAATTAAAGGAATCGAATTCTATCCCATGTCTTCTAAAATTTGAAGTTGAAATTTTTCATGAACTCATTGGGATCCCTCTTTATAGTTTTCAACTACTATAACAAGGAGAGGTTATGTACCATTTCCCCAAATTGATTGCAAATCATTTTCCCTAGCTCATTCCAATTAGTAATTTTTACTACTCCCAAAATCCTGAACCATTGAAGAGCTCTTCCCTTAAATGAAGAAGCTAACAACTTAACCGCTACATCTTGCTCAATAACTTGATGAACAAAATAGACATTGGTAATGTCTTGAATATGATTATTTGGGATAGTATGATTCTCCTTAGTGAAGAATGGAATTTTTTTAAGGTGCTTCGAATATCATGTTGGGAAGGCGAGATCAATAGGACTACTATCGGTAAAGTTAACAAATGGTTGATTCCTTTGTGGTGTTTCCATAATGATATGTCTCGAACTGTATTAGACTACAAGAAGGGTGTACCAAGTAGGTGGTGTGGACTAAAAGGAATGATAACCATATCGCACCAAAAAAATAACACATATGTTAATCAAACTCCATGATCAATAAGATGAAAGTAATTTTCGAATAACTTTACATAAACCTTTGCAAATAAATGAGTAGCAATATCATATATTATTATGTAACTCAATGAATTACAATGAGAATGGGCCTTGCTTATATAGGCGACGAATAAGAATCTAAGAACCAATCAAGGTCATAGATAAAGCCATAAATCAAGGGAAGAACTAGTCAATACCATAGATCAAGGAAAGAACTATGCCTAACAACTAGATAATATCCCCTAATATCTAAATAAATAAAAATAAATATCCACACACATAAGTGGGTGAGGATAAATATAATAAAGGTAAATTAAGTACCTAGGTGAACATGAGATAAGGTAAATACCTAATCTAGCACCCCCATCAAGTGAATCTAGGGGCCAAAATAAAAGTGACATGTCCATAGTATGAGTCCCAACAACTAGGCTTGATAAGGTACTCATGTAAATAACCGAGAAAAGAGTCATCGTAAGGTACCCAAAACCAAGAACAACAAAGTAGAGAGAGAAAAACTGCTGCAAGGAATCCCAAAAAGATTGGCTTAAAAACTCATACAATGCTGAAAAAGTTTAATGTGCACTTTGGTCGAATCCACTTTGCTCAATCACAAAACTCAAAAACAACTGACACTGGGCTTCACCATAATAGCTCCATACAAGGAGACTTTCAATGGAGTGATGTCAAAAGTGCAAAAATCACCAAACATAATTTGATCAACTACTGCAAATAGGTGTGCCACGATCCAATAATAAACCAAAGCAACAAGGTAAGGACATAAAATCTAGAATGTCGCGATCTAAGAAAATTCAAGGTAACAAGGAAAGGACACAAAACCCAAAGACAAACATGATTGAATCAACTCATGCAAATAGGTGTGCCATGATCTAAGAACAATAACCAAAGTAACAAGGAAAGGACACAAAATATAGAGTGTCACGATCCAAGAAAAGCCAAGGTAACAAAGCAAGGACACAAAATCGAAGAAGTAGGATCAACACCACACCCTCCCATATTGCTAAATATATGAAGTGACACTATAAATTTGTATGAGTTGTCAAAAAAAATACTCAAACACTGACAAAATGACACTGGGCATCACCAAAATAGCTCCTCCACAAGAGATCATCGTCAACATGCCAAAAGTGTCAAAAATACAGATACAAAATGTCTCAACAAACAAGAGAGATACACTACACCTGCTAAAGAAAAATGCTGAAAACAAGGAGCATTACAATGCAAAAGGTATAAAAAGTGGAGAAAGAGGTCGAATGGTGGAGGAGCCACACTTGTAGAGTCCTCTCAATGAATGCCTATGTCACCGCCACGAGTGATCAGATATCCACCCCAAATCAACATAGATGGATGAAGAAGATGTTTTCATATGACTTGGTGAAAAATTTACAATGGGTGCATACAAAGAAACATCAGAATGTGTGTCAAGTTGATCATGTTTGACAACTGAAATATTAGGTTTCTCAATCATGAGTGAAGGTGTAGAACTCATGTGTTGTTCATGATCCTTAGAAAGAGTCAAGCGAACAAAAATAGGAGCTCTATCAATGTGTGATCCCAATGAAGTACCTTCTTAAAAACCAATGTCATGGCGAGAATTCCACTTAACATGTGGAATAGGGGAAAAATACCATGTGAATATCTTCCAATACCTCTGCAGTGAAACCCATAGAACGGAGCATGCGAGAACCGAATGTAGTGGTATGATTCTCAAAAGAGCCATGCATGTGAGTAGAATTAGGATACACAACATGTGTAACTGTAATAGGCACAGACCTAGAAGAACATGTAGTAACAAGCCTAATAGGCTTAGGAGCATCAGGAGTAGGAGTAGGCTCAAAAACTGATAGATCAAGGTCAGTGGGTATAAGAGCAATAGTTGCAAGTGGACTAGGATCATGGATATGACTGTCCACAATATGATGGAAATGTTGTAGGATAATAAGTTTTTGCTACAAGGAGTGTATTATTGTATCCTTATCGTGAATGAGAACTTGTAGATGAGAATTTTTCTTCTTGAGCGATCTAATTTCTTCAAAAAAATTTACAATATCCTCCCGAAGTTCACACACTTCGGAGAAAAGCATATCATTCTCAGAATCCATGATAGATACAAGAATGAAACTCCCAAAATTTTAGGACATCGGGCTCAACCAAAATTTTATAATTATAGTGTGATTCTCAAAATAAATATTTCCAATGGAAATAACATAAAAAACCTAGCACTAAAAAAAAAAAAAAACGGCAATCAAAACCAAGTTACAGATCAAAAGATACTAGCTCTTGCCTTCACCACACAAATAAAATGAAAGGGGGCTAGATTTAAGCACCTACTAGTAGGAATCACAAGCTTTAAGCCCTCATATGACCATACCATATGACCAAGGGCTAAGGCGTTGATCAAACCATAAATCAAGGAAATAACTATCATAAAAGAACTAGTCAAGACCATAGAACTAGACATTAAGGATATAGTCAATACCATATATCAATGAAATAACTAGTCAATACCATAGATCAAGGAAAGAACTATACCTAACAACTAGATAATATCCCCATAATATCTAAATAAATAAAAAGAAATATCCACACAAATAAGTGGGTGATGATAAATAACATAAAAGTAAATAAAGTACCTAGGTGAACATGGGATAAGGTAAATACATAATATAGCATGGATAGATTCCTATTTGGTGGTGAAGGTGACCTATGAATAGTTCTACCTCTCCTTCTCCTCCCGAGTTGATAGTTCTGAGATACTCAAAAGCTCCTTCTTCTATTGTTCTTGATCTCGTTTGAATCCTTATCATATAACTAAGACACTCTAGCTACTGAAACTAGTAGATATATTATTTGGAGTCTCCAAATGTGTTACCACAGAGCCTCCAAGGGTTGAAACTTACCAAGGTGCACACCTAAACTTAGAAAAAATGGAATTATTAACTTTTGGTCCCACCATAAATCTTACTATAATTGTTATCACAAAATAACAATACCCTATGATTTTTCAAGGATAATGGATGAGAAATCAGTGTTTTTGATAACATGGGATTATATCTAAGTGTGGGGCCTTATTGTTGAGACAAAGATCTAGAGAATTTTTCCTCTATGTAATCTTAATGCTAACCTACTCCTAGGAAGGAAAATGCAACTATCTACTTCTATCCTAAACTTCCAAGAGATCAAGGGGAGAGAGAGAGAGATGCATAAAATGGAAATCCTAAACTACAAAGGTGATGACACCAAAAAAAGGGTGGAAAACATTCCAATGAGTGAAAATGAGAGGAATAATGGAGGAGAGAGGTTAGACATGAGTGAAACAGTCCCAAACCACATTTACCAACATCATTTCCATGGAGCACAATATATTTGAATCCTGTAAGAAGAATAACGTATGCACAATACACCTACAATTATAATGAAAGGAAATAAATGAAATATAACACAAGCTAGGGTAGGAAGAGCCATAAAACATGGATTTATTGCTTAAAAGGATGCATAATTCATTATAATGTAAGAAATAACGCAAGGATCATCTCGTCAGAATGCTCAAATCTGAGGCCTATAAATCAAAAAGGTTTTGGAATTTTTTTTACAAAGTTCCCTAAATTTTCATAACATTCTCCCCCAAAAACATGCCTAAGTACTTACACTTATAGATTTCTAGAGAGAAGATAAAAGAGAGAGAGAGAAGTTACAAAGCATGCTTTTAATGTTCCTCACCATCTTGAAGGATTGAAATGATTTTTTCATAGAGGATGATGAGCATTTGGCATGTCTTTAAGCATGCCAACAAAAACTTGGAGTGAAAGTATGTAAACCCCATAATTAAACAATTTTTGTGGTTGGACCACCTGTAATTATACATGGCCTGAACCATTTATCCTCTTTTTCATCTATCAAATTCCACCAAAATAT
Source organism: Taxus wallichiana var. yunnanensis (assembly GCA_018340775.1). Classification (NCBI taxonomy): domain Eukaryota; kingdom Viridiplantae; phylum Streptophyta; class Pinopsida; order Cupressales; family Taxaceae; genus Taxus; species Taxus wallichiana. Next base: position 485,921 of record JADAXU010000137.1, read on the forward strand.
GATTCCCATGATGCCAAATTGGAGTTTTTGAGGAGATCCTTCCAATGAGACATATTTTGTATGATTTGGAGTGGGGAAATGAAAGATATCATCATTTGAATATTTACATGCTGGGATGAACAAGAGAGCAAAAAGTGGAAGCATTTGATTAGCTCAAGGATTACCCTTTTCCAGCGTATGTAATGCTTTTTCCTTTTCCATGTGTTAAAATTTCATTGGATTGGGTATTAGGCCTTTTCTTCCTTTAATTTTCCGTTTCCTTTGTACTCGATCCTTTAGAAATGTGAGCCAATGGAAAGGCTCTATGTTTCTTCACAATTCACTTTCATCCAAAAGAGCCTTATCGAGAATGCAAACCATTGTGTAATAGAAAAAATCCACATATGAAGTGTGTCTACCTTTCATTGGTTGTGGGATTAGTATTTGCTTATGTGTATTATTTGTTGACCTTATGCCTACCCTTTCCCACTTCCGGACGATGCATTCAATAAATTTCATTCATTTCGAGGATTTTCTATTCGAGAGTCCATTGCTCAAAATTTTGATGCAATTATGCCACGTGTCCCCTTATGACAATTGTTCTTCGACCACTTGACACCTTTTTATCGAGACATATGTATATTCTTTTATGACATTTCAGCTGACTCTGCCTTTCCCTTCCATACGGACCTGAAATATTATGGAATGCGACTAATTTCGAGGTTTGAAGTCCATAAAGCGCATCTATCTTGAAGTTTTTGGAATGATGACACATGTTCATCTTTGGCCGTTTGATCCTCACCACGTGGCCATCTCAAAGGTTGATGCATGTTTTTTACCTTCCTTAACCATATCCTAGACCTCAAATATTATACATTGTGGTTCATTCTAGGGACTTAAGGTCCACGGAGCCTAATAGCTTTGAAGAACACCAGAATGCTACCTTGTGTCCCTACCTGGACCATTGATCTATTTCCACATGGCCTTTATGATGTTGGTATTGAACTTTAACGACCAAATGAATGTCATGTGGGATTTTATAAAGAAACCAAAAATACCTTAAAACTTAGTCTCTCGTGGGTTTTTCAAATGCCAATGGCCAGTGCTTTTGAGAGGTGGAAAATTATAGCCGTTTTTTGAACATATTTTCCCCTTAAAAATGGATAAGTCAATTTTTAACTTTGTTGAAGCCAAAATAACTCAAAGTGTATTTTAGATAACATTATTTATTTTATGTATTGCGTATTCACATTAATGTTTGGTGAAAATATTTATTACTATGGTTAGTTAATAACTACTCATCCTAATATGGTACTAGAGAAAGTTTTAAAGTTTGTTATCTAATCAACCTATTAGATGTGTTAGTTGGGTTATGTAGACACCTATAATTTAGCTCCAACAATTTAAATACTTAAATTGTGCTAATTATCCCTTTCCCAAAAATTGATGACATATCATCAATATAACACATTTTCTCTTCTATCGTCATTAATTAACTACATTACGCTAGTTAATTGGCCCTTCTATCCAGAAATACGACAATTAATGACCTTCCGTTAATTAAACCCCTTTCTACCTAAATTAATTAATTATTATTAATTAATTGAGTTTCATCTTCTATTAGATCAATAAATCGTCATTTATTTGATTAAACCCTTCTTATCCCCTAAATCATATTAATTATTCTTCTAAAAAGATTCTATAAGATTTCTCAACTATTAATTAATCACTTTTGTTAATTAATAAATCCCCTCAAACCCCATGTGTCACTAAAGGACAAACTAAACTCCCCTAAGGTTGAATCAACCCCATTACAACCATAGTCACCCCCAACTAACTCAACCTAGTTATTATCCCACGTAGAGATTATTTTATCCATTAGGCTATATAAGAAGCCCTCCTCCTAACTTTCTATTTACACCTTTACACCTAAATGAGCATAGAGCCTAAGTTATAGACATTTTATCATCTTAGAGCATTCTTCCATTAGAGGAGCGAGTTATCTTCATTTCTTGCATTTATCCATCCAAGTTTGAAGTCATATGGAGATATATAAAACAATCTTGTAGTCATGAATTGACAACACTCCATTCTTAAAACCTTGATATTCAAGCATACAATTAAAACCATTTGATTTCTAAGGATATAAATAGGTTCATTTCATTAGAATTTAATTAGAGATAGATGTTAATATGTTTAGCATGTTAGTTTGAATCTTCATTTCATATTCTAATGTAAACATGTTAATAGATTATCCTTGTTTAAGCTCTAATCATGATGGTATATTGATCTAATTAGCATTATATTGAAGCTATTATGTGTTAGCTTTGATTTCCTTTTCATTGTTAAATAATTCATATACACATTTGGCACACCCAGTGAGAGGGATCCTTAGTCCCTTCGCATGGCGTTCAATTTTTTTGTTATTTCCATTTTTGACTTACCTTTCATATGCACATGTGTGAATTAATGTTGAATTTCTTATGATTTTTGCTAACTTTACATGTGTTGAGTCTTGCTTATAGGTCTAATTTAGATGGGTTTTTATCAATTTTGAGCTAACTATTCAAAAAAATTGAGATTTTTGAGATTGATTACGTCATTTTCCCTATTTCGACGTCATATCTAAGTACATGCATACACAAAAATGAAAAGGAATGTACACATCCAAATATGGGCATACATGTCCAAATACTATGTATGTATCTAGAGTCTATAGTATACATCATTCTACCCAGCGTACATGACATCCTTCCCTCTGTGGTTTTTCTATTGCTCTATTTTACGGTGCATACGCCTAACCCCGAGCTTACATGTTCATACTATGGTGTACCCATATGCTAAAGCTTCTATTTGACCTATTTTGACTCTGTGGGCGTATATGTCCAAATTCCAGTGTATACATCCCCTTTAATCGAAGCTTACATGAATTTTTATCTTCTGAGTTTTCTAGTCTTTCTGTTTGCTAGCATATGCATTTAAACCTTGGTGTATACATCTATACCCGAGCATACTTATATGTTAGTATTATTTCTTTGACCTTTCTGTCTATGAGCGTATACATCCAAATGCTAGTGTACACAACTTTCTGGCCGCATACCGATTAGCTCATTGTCAGTTTCCATAGAGGGGCATACACATATTGAAGCATTCATACATACATGCAGTGAGTGTACACATCATAGTTCAGATTTTTGTTTCACTTTAAAATTTACAAAAACATGTTTTTGGGATTTATTGACTCCTTGTAGGTTTTATTGAAGATTAAATTCTATTTTGCAGGGTTTATTTGTATTTTTTGATAACTTGATTTGATTTGTTAAAGGGTTAAATGAACATTGCATGCTTAATCATGAGATTGGAGTCACATATGCTCTTCCCTCACACCTTCTAGGTGATCTTGGGAATCAAAAATGATTTCTATATCTCTTTTTCCTTGAAAAACATTGAAAAGAATGTCAAGTTTGGTTAAAATGATTTTTTTGTGTGTTTGAATCAAGTATTTTCCATTGTTGATTTCAGTAGTTGGATTTTATGTCATGTATGTTCTTCTCTTGCATCCTAGGACAATCTTGAGAATCAGAAATGGTGTTCATCCTCTTTATGTGTATGGAAAACTACTAAATCCATCATGTAGGACCTAAATGCTTGTCAAAGAATGAAGGCTCAAGAAAAACAAAACTACTAATAAAATTTCCGTGTAGGTTTCCAAACGGTGTTCAAGGAAACCACATTAAGTATACAAGATAAAAAAATGCTCCACAATCAAAGCATTGTATTTACGAGAGTTCGGATAAGGGTATGACCAATCTTCTTAACTAGGACATAACCCCTTTGGCATAAGGATTAAGCTACAACAATGGGGGTCATCCTTGGAACCCAAAAGTAGTCCTTGCAAGAGGGAACCTTGTGGAAAAAATGGGAAGTGCTCCGCACACCTACTTGACTAGTATACACGTGAGATTTAACATCAAATTTATCTGTATTGCAACCCTAGTGAGTACACGATGGATGCATTTATTTCCCATTGTGCTTGAAGGGGGTAAAGTAAATCTAGGATACTCCTTAGGAAACCTTGGCAAACCGAGCTCACATTTAGATAACTTGTGACACCTAGTTGAGTGAACCACCTAAGAAGCTATCTTTTCCAGGAGCCAAATTTGACCATATCAAAACCAATTTTGAGTTGAGAGCCATTGGAAAGGAAGAACTTTATCAGAATCAAAATCTTGTTTGTCAAATAAGAGGAGATTCCATTAAAGTTCAAACGACACGTCATTCATCATGGAGATTGTAAAGCATTACTTTTGTTTAGTTTTTCACTCACCCTAAGGCGAGGTGAAACTCGCCAAGTGACTCCAAACTCTCTTCAACACCAATTTATCTACTTTCTTCATCTTCTTTTGACACTTTGTTGATCAAGAGAAGAGTGACTACCCTTGTGTTGTTAATTGATTGTATTCACCACTTTTGTGTTTGTTTACGCTCATCCATGTTTGTGGCTGAGTTGTTAAATATCTAAAGTATGTGGAGACGTTTTCATATCATTGGTAGCATTTTTGATCTTGATACCCAAGTCAAGATGATCAATTGTACTTAGGCGTGATTCATCATTTTGATTCACCTTTTGAACTGTTATCTTTCTTGTATCGTATCACAACAATTTTGATACTTACGTCTTGTTTCTTGCAAACTTGGCCTAAGTGTCTAGATTGTAATGTTACGCTACGCACATTCTAACAATTCCTTGGTATACTCTAGCATTAGTTTGTTTTCAAACATTACCTCGATTTTGAAAAGTGTTGAGTGTTACCATTTGTGCACATTATATCAATATCATTTTGATATTAATACCTTACTTTTCTGAAAATTTTGGTTAACATATCTTAGTGGTATTGTTGTGTCGCTCACAATCATAACTATCACTTTTTGAGATATAGGTCTTGATTGGATTCAAGCTCACTTTTAGTATACTTTGTTGGGGGATCATATTAAATTCTTGTTATTACTTATGCCTTGTTCATTTATTTGAACTTGACATAAGTGGTGACATTTTGTTAACCATCTTAAAACGTCAACTTCCATTTTGAAAACAAACTTAGGAAGTATCTCATTTGATTGATTGGTCTTAAAGTAGGCATTTCGTGATTGTGTCTTATTTATCATTTTGACTTATCCATTTAGGACAATCACTTTGATCCATTGATTCTTTATCATTCATTATTCTTTGGTCATTAATTTGGCTTTATGTTTTAAACTTGTGTGATTGTTCCTTGTGCTTATCCATCTTATAAACTCATTTCTAGGACAATCCTTTGGGTCTTTGATCCTCTTGATCTTCTTATTTTTTCCAAATTTCATGGTCATTTTTGAACATATCTTTCAAACCTTGGCAAAATATTTTCCTCTTAAGAAAATTTTGCATCAATCAAACATTGGAAATATTTCCTTTATATCCTTTATGTTATTAAATTTTTATCAATGATTTCACATTTACGCCTCCAAAATTGTTGTCCAAACCTTTTGGATTATAAATCTTGAGTCATCACAATGTATGTTTTCCTTAGCTTCCTTTTGGAAAATCACACAAGCATCCCCATATTTACGAAATTTCTAGTTGGTTTTCATTATGCTTCCCAAATCAACATGAAACCTTCTTCACTTTGAATAAGTTTGATCATACAATATAGGTCTAGACCTTTGAACCCAACACATGCCAAAAATGACTAATTATCGCAAGGTCCCTTATACATATGACAATAAGGAATAAAAGTTTCAATGTTCACATCAAAAGACACCCACCATGACTAAGCCTCATTTGGTTCTTCGCGCTAGAGAACCCATCTAGGTAACCCGTTCCCCACCTTCATCTCATAGTCGGTGGTATGGTTTGGACACTTTTGATCCAAATTATTAGTTGGTTTCCCCCACTCTTCTTTTGATTCTAACATAAATATTTCCTCTTCTTATGAGGATTCCAATCCAAATATTTCCTCGATTCTTCAAATGACTCAGATCCAAACTACTATTCATATTCATCTAATTTGACTCCTAAGTCACGGTCATCCCCTTATTTGTAGGACCTCTTCTATCAAACTTATAATTTGACTTTTGATTTGTGGTCCTCCCTATCTTTGTAGGATCCTCTTAATCATCCATTTAATACGAATCCTACGTCACATTCCTCCATTTATTTGCAGGACTCCTTTTATCAGTCCACCTCAATGGTGCCTTCTTCCTTTGAAGATACACACAACTTCAAATACCTCTAATTAAAAATATAATATAATTCTTGAATCATACTCCTCTCTTTCTTCACAAGACCCCTATTATTATTCATCCAATGTGATTCTTGAATCGTGTTCCTCCCCTTCTTTGCGGGACCTTCTTCATCAATCACCCTCATAAATTATTTCTTCTTTGAAGATTCATACAACTCAAATTCCTTCTATTCAAACATCGAATCGAATCCTACGTAAAAATATACAGAGATTTGGACTTAATCCTACTAGTTTACCATAGATATACCATCATATAGGTAGGTCCACACCACCTTCTTCTACTCCTGAAACATCTAGATCCATGTCTACTTTGTCTCCCATGTCTATTCAAACATTTGAATCGACTCCTACGTAAAAATCTACAGACTTTGGACTTAATCCTACTAGTTTACCATAGATATACCATCATATAGGTAGGTCCACACCACCTTCTTCTACTCACAAAACATCTAGATCCATGTCTACTTTGTCTCTTTCTTCACAGGACCCCTATTATTATTCATCCAATGTGATTCTTGAATCATGTTCCTCCCCTTCTTTGCATGACCTTCTTCATCAATCACCCTCATAATTTATTTCTTCTTTGAAGATTCATACAACTCAAATTCCTTCTATTTAAACATCGAATCGACTCTACATAACAATCTACAAACTTTGGACTTAATCCTACTAGTTTACCATAGATATACCATCATATAGGTAGGTCCACACCACCTTCTTCTACTCCCAAAACATCTAGATCCATGTCTACTTTGTCTCCCATGTCACCTCCTATCAATCATAATCAAACATATTCTCAATATTTCACACCAATTGGCCCTTTTTCGTCCAATCAAACCCTTGTGGTCTATCAAAAACCCATACTGATTGATTTCTTTCAGAATGAAGGAGTGATCATGGCCTTTATAGGGCACACGAATATATCCCTCTAACAAGTTATGAGCAAGGATTCTCTTTAGACTTTGATGTGTCTCGCATATTGTGAGGAAAAGGTTGATTCCTTTTATCAAGAAATGGAGGAAGAGGATTAGATCATGCAACTTGATCCTCTTATTCTTTTGTCTTCATCATCCTCATTACATGGAGAAAGACCGGTTTTTTCATTGATCCATGGCCTATATTTTCATTACCCAATTCTTCTTTATCTATCATGGTTCCTCAATCATAATCTCACTTTGGGTCATCACCAAGTAGCCCATCATTTTCTTCTATATATGGGCCACCTCTAAGTTTCCCTTCATTATCTATCTGTGGGTCTCCTTTGGGTAGCCCATTACCTTTTATTCTTGGGGCATGACCAAATATCCCCTTGTCTTCTATTCATGGGCCATGTCCTAGTATCCCACCATTGTCTTTTATGTATGGATCACCCCTGGGTAGTCCATCATCTTCTATTCTTGGGCCACATCCTAGTAGCCCATCATCTTACATTTATGGTTCAGTCCTAGTAGCCCTTATTCTTCCATTCTTGGGCCACATATTAGTAGCCCTTCATCTTCTATCCATGGCTCACGTTTGGGTAGCCCCTTTTATTCAATTCTCGGACCATATCCTTTTCATCCATCACATTATTCTTCTACCAAATATTGGGGTAAGCCCACCATCAATTCTAAACATCCATGTTCTTCTCCCACTTCCCAGGATCATACAAGTATTGCATTATCTTATAAGAAACCTATATAGGTTCTTTATCAATCTTAGATCAAAAATCGAAGAGCTCCAAATATCCAAACAACTCAAACGATTATAAAATTCAAAATGAAATGTGATTCAAAAATGCACACCAACTTACCCATCAAGTATGGTGCAAAGTGTAGAAACCTATGGCTAGGGAACTCAAGCTCCCACATATGAATCCCATGTTTCAAAATAAATCATAATCATTTGTTGAGTGTGATCTCACCACAATCATCGAGATTGGAGATAATATTACGCTTGATAAGAAAATGCGCTTAGGCTCTCTTATTAAGGAAATAATGAACATCTTTGTTGGATCCTACCATGCAGAGTGACATGTTTTGTTCGATAACCATAAAATAATAAAAAATATCATTAAACAGTTCAAAAATACAAAAATGAGAAAACATTAAAACATTACAAAACAAAATCAAAGGTACAAAGATAAAACATTGCAATTAGGTATTACATATACATGGATGTTCTTTCTTCCCTTTCTTTCATATTACTCTGCAAGTCATCCACCATTTTCATCCCTTCGATGTTATTTTGGTTAGCTTATTTTGCATGCATTTTACAACATTTATCTCTATGGTATCCGGTTGACCTTGGTCTTTCGTTACTTTGGTAAATTAAAGAACGAATGACCTCATAGAGATCCTATCATAATTAACATTTAATAAAATTGTTACAATTTTGTTTTGGATATATTTTTAACACTATCCAATGTCCTCATTGCAATCAATTCCATATCCTTCCATCAAACCATCAATGCTTCTTAACCCCTTGTCAAACAAAGAGATGTAATGATTTTTAAAAAGTAAAAGAATCAAAATCAATCAATCAAAAAGAAAAATAAAATTGATAGATAACTCTCTCTTGGGGTATTTCCAATAATCTCTCTTTGGGGATATAGACGCCTAACTGGAATTAGATAAATGTTGTGATTATAATCAAATGCATCTCCATGGGGGCTATGAACATTTAGCTAGTAGCGGAGAATCACACGAATTTTCTTCCACCCTCCATTTGCAAATCACCTTTCCAACTAAATCACTCCTACATATTGGTTAGTATCTTCACTTATTGTCTATCAACTCTTTCTTTCAAGAGGTAATTCATTTCCACGTGCACACATGAGATATCAATGAGTAAAAAGGATTAGTATGTTAACAAGTGTTTCTTGTTGGACCTTTTCCAAACTCTTGTCTCAAGATTTTTGCTTTGGGCTTATCAATTTTCATCAACCTCCTTCTCAATCTATTCATAACATCCTATTTTTTTTAGAAATTGTTTAGAAAATCAATATGTATAGGATGGTGTTTTTTCTATGTTTAAGGACACCTTTGTCCCCCTTTAATAAATCAATCACCCACTTTCTTTCTATCATGTGTTTCTTATCTAGATTACGCTAGGGAATCCTTTCTCCCTCATGATTGAATCTATTTTATATTATCCTTGATCCCCCTTCAAAGTGTGTGAAGAGTTTTGCTTTGAGTATTCCCACCTAATCATGGGGAATTTTCACACATGTAATTATACCTTTGTACATCCCATCTATCATTGGGGGAATCCATGCTTCTTCGTATTTTTGTACATAGTTTCATAAAAATTTCAAAAACACAAAAACATTTGTATAAACTTTCAAAATTCCAAAACATTCGAAAATGTCTAAAAATCACAAAACATTCAAATATGTTTCTAAAAATAAAAAACAATAAAAATCATCCTACGAAACATCACTCTTTGGTTCTCAACTATTCTTGTGTGACTCACGGATCATCTTGATCCACCTCCATCAACAAATTTGGTTTTCTTATTACGTCGTACTGGGGCACAACAAATTGCTTGTAATCCTGTTTCATAGTACATAATTACTTTTCATAGGACCTAGGTGTCCTCCATTATTCCCCTTGCATGTATCCTTTCTTGGGGTACCATATTTTAACCCTTGTCATTAATTCACATATGTTTGAATCAAAGATTGAATTATGTTTCTCTGTTAGGTTAGCTTGTTTACTTTATCGTATTGCATTGCATTATGTATTCTTTAGGAATTAGGCATCTTTTACTATCTCATATTACATTGCATTGAGTTGGTGTTTTCAAAAATGGAAAAAAATTGTAATACGGATTTACATGTCATTTTAATTTTTTTGTATGCTTACATTCTTAATAAGGACCAATGACGTAGATCCTTGGAAAAATGATGATAAGAAAGTTGTCTAAAAGAGAGTTCTACACTGGATGTAAGACTAGTTCTTCCCTGACCCTCTTCCTCTCTTTCTTCTTGATCATTCTCCTATCAACCTTATTATTATACTTCACCTAAGGTATCCTACCTCTCCCCATTATTCTATCCATTTTTCTCATATTTTCGATCGTTGATATCCTTCTTTCATCACCCCATAGACACTCGAGAGGGAATCTTTACTTGTCTACTATCTTTGAAGTGGCGTCACTTACGCCACCCCAAAGAGGGGAAAATATAAACACCTATAATTTAGCTCCAACAATTTAAATACTTAAATTTCAATAATTATCCTCTTTCTTCCAAATTGACAACATATCATCAATATAACACATTTTCTCTTCTATCATCATTAATTAACTACATTACGCTAGTTAATTGGCCCTTATATCTAGCAAAGATGACAATTAATGACCTTCCATTAATTAAATCCCTTTTCTACCTGAATTAATTAATTATTCTTAATTAATTAAGTTTCATCTTCTATTAGATCAATAAATCGTCATTTATTTGATTAAACCCTTCTTATCCCCTAAATCATACTAATTATTCTTCTAAAAATCTTCTATAAGCTTTATCACCTATTAATTAATCACTTTGGTTAATTAATAAATCCCCTCAAACCCCATGAGTCACTAAAGGAAAAACTAAACTCTCCTAAGGTTGACTCAACCCCTTTTTAACCATAGTCACCCCCAACTAACTCAACCTAGCTATTATCCTACATGTAAAGGGATGTAGAGATTCTTTTATCTATTAGGATATATAAGGAGCCCTCCTCCTACCTTTCTATTTACACCTTTACACCTAAATGAGCATAGAGCCTAAGCTATAGCCATTTTATCATCTTAGAGCATTCTTCCATTAGAGGAGCTAGCTATCTTCATTTCTTGCATTCATCCATCCAAGTTTGAAGTCATATGGAGATATGTCAAATGGTCTTATAGCCATGGATTGACAAGACTCCATTCTTGAAACCTTGGGATTCAAGCATATAATCAAAACCCTTTGATTTCTAAGGATATAAATAGGTTCATTTCATTAGCATTCAATTAGAGATAGAGGTTAATATGTTTAGCATGCTAGTTTGAATCTTAATTTCATGTTCTAATGCAAATATGTTAATAGATTAGCTTTGTTTAAGCTCTAAGCATGATGGTATATTGATTTAGTTAGCATTGTATTGAAGCTATTAGGTGTTAGCTTTGATTTCCTTTACATTGTTAACTAATTCATATACACCGTTTATTTAGTTATGTGGGTGGTTAGAAAGTGTATTTTAATACCCCCTCCTTCCCTTGAGACATATTTACATAATTTTTCAAACATGTCATAATATATTATAGGACACATATGTGCACTGAGTTAAAAAAATATTTCAAAAATTTTAATGATTATTTACTTGTAGTGAAATCTCCTTCTCACAACTTGAAAATAAAGGTAAGGGTAAAATCATTTTTATATATTTGAGTTAAGTATTATAGTTTTTAATGTGTGCTGATTAAAGTAATAAGTTCGGGGTAAATGAAGTTAAAAAAATTGAATGGGTATCCTATAAGGAGACAAACTTTGTTGAATATAGAGGTCTACAATTCTCCTCTTTGGTCGGTTGGATACCCATGAAATGGGGCCATAAAAATATAATTTTTCAATAATATTTGAAAACCCTTTTGTTTTTGGTATGGCCCCCTTTTTCTTTTTTATATAGTTTACAATTATATGATTAAAAATAATTCTACCTATTTTCTAAACCATAAGGTTTATAACTAAAATTCTTAAAACTATGCCAAGTATAGTTTAAAATAATGTTATAATTTTAAAACTATACTCTATATCTAATCTAACCACTTTATAACTATTATTACCTACTCGGGCCCTCGATTGTTTATTAAACTTTAATGGGCCACTACCCTACTTAGCCTCCACATATATCCCCCTCGCACCATGTAATATCCCTCTCTATTAGCCCCACGTGGCACCTATGTCCCTTTCTTTGTCGAATGCTACCCTCCACGTGGATGAAAGATGAACAAAGCCTAAGGGTGTTATATATGTGTTTTGTTGGGACTTTAGTCATGTATCTCATATGTTGTGATCTCCAAAAGTATTTATAAGCCGCCAAGGATACGAAGCCAAATGTGACTTTTGTCACACCATTGATGTGTTTTGTTGGCTCGGAAAAAAACATGTTAAGTGGCTCACCCACGGGGTGGAATGTGGTGAATTGTTAAGAATTCGTCGTATCTTGGTCGATTCTGCAATGTAGATTAAATAGCTTGGCGGATGAGGAGAGATGAATCTTTGAGTTAAGACATTACAAAGCATATTGGTTAGTTGAAATAATAATGTAGCCAATTGTAACACAAAATCAATACATCTTTGTAAATATCTTGAACTCAAATAAAATAAATCTTCTTCTTTGTTATTAAATCATGAATTACAATGCTTCAAAAATAGGAAAACAACTCCCAACTTAAGTTGCCAAGAAAAATCTAACTTTGACTAAATCTACTCTAGGTGGCCGAATTTATTATTTTTAGTAGTTTACTAGAACCTTCTATTCTTAGTAAGTTTGTATGCTTATTTGTACAGGCACATAAATTTCCACGCATCTTCTACATGCCTAAATTAAAGGAATTTCCAAATTTCTAACCTATTATGCATTCAAGAGACTAAAATTTACTAATTCCCTAAAATAGGAAAAAAACTGAATTACAACTTAGATCCTAATTTTTTGCCTTCAGATGGCAGATTTCAGGCCCAAAATGTGTCGAAACGTGCTCCAACTAGAAGGGCGAGGTTAAGCTGATGTGTTCATATTGTCAAAATAAGTGGTTTAAAAAATGGACTCAAACAAACACTTGGAGCACGAGTTATGCCCTTTTCAAGTTCCTACTAAAAGTAGTGCATCAAATAATAAAAATGAGCTTGGGACCCAACTCGATCGTAGCTCACCAAGCTCGGACCAGCTCAACCTCTCGCTCAACCCTTTTATATGGAGCTATGCTCCCAATTTTTTTATATAAATATGCTTTTTATTTTTCATTTATTTATCAAATTATTAATTTAATTTACTCTTTTTATCTAATAATAAGAATGTTGTTCAAATTATTTCTTTTGTATTAGATAAATAAAGTCTTGTAATGTGAACTAATTTTACTCACGACACGATGACTAATTCATCGTCTTTTTCACGTAAAACTAAAAAAATTGCTTACATTTCAATAAATCATTGTTATTTTAAAACTAACATATTTTATATCTATAACATTTGTTTGATATGTCCTTTTTGGTCATAAATTTATCAAAATAAAAATGCATGGCTTGAACAATGACAGGGGGATTCTTAAACCTTAATTGCTTTAAAAATTTCGTTGTTCTCATTTGTTGAATTTGTTTACAAAAATGGGATCCAACCACTTTACTATTGATAAATCATAGATGTTGAATGGAAACAATTATAGCATTTAGAAGATATGGTTGAAGGTGGAATTCATGTCTCGCAAGTATTGGACACTCATGAATGGAATGGACAAGGTTTTGACTAGAAGACAAGAGACAATAGACAATGTTGTTGCATATCAACAGAGGGTGCAATACGAAATGTCTATTATATTATGGATCATATAGGATGATCTCCTCCTTCACATTGGGAATCAATAAAGTCCAAGTGATACTTGGACACTGGCTGAGAATCAATACATAAAGGTATGTAATTATAAAAATTATAAATTTGTTTCTAGAACTGATGACGACTCCCATAAAGGAGGCGAAAAGGTAATATTTTTTAGAAAAAAATAAAAATATTAAGTATTAGTTAGATAGATGCAAACCGTAATTTAATTAATGATAAATTACTATACTTTATTATTCAATTGAATATACATGAAATATTTAGAAATTTCATTTCAATATTGAATTCTAAATATCAAACTGAGCAGGACATCCTTGAATTGGAAAATCTAAGTTCTCTTCTGATCTAGGAAGAGAAACTTATGACTAATTTTGATTCAAAATATAATTCCACTCAGGCACTTCTCACTCAGAAATCTAAAAATCCTTCTAGATTTAACAAGAATAAAAAACCAAAACCACCTAGTAAAGATAAGAAACCTGGAAACTTAAGAGTAAGTTTTGATGGTAAATGTTATAACTGTGGTAAATTTGGTCATAAGAAAGAAGATTGTAAAGTCAAAAATAAAAAAATAAAAAATGGAATAAATCAGATCAAAATCAAGATGAAAATGAAGAGAATAATCATAGATCTAATGTAGTAACTCTATAAACTACATCTATCACTTCTAAATGAAAAGTAAATGTTTTATTTGAATGTATGATATTGAATTGAAAAATAAGTTTTCATTCATAGTTAACTCAGAATAACTATAATTTATGATGGTTTATTGAGAATGAACTAGAAGTAACTATAGCTGAAAATACACAAAAATGGCTTATATGTGTTTAAAATTTTTGCTTCGTTTTTCCTAGTAGTTTATTCAAACTATTGTTCATTTTTGGCATGAAATACTGAGATCCTTTCTTTAGGATCATGTATGACATGTATCGACTTAATATTATCACCGGTGAAATGTGTAAAGGGTGCTTACATGGTAAGATATCACCAAAAACCCTTCCTCAGTCATTTTTGAAGCAAACTCCACATAAATCCATGGGATGTGTCCATAGTTAGAGGATTTTTTTTTATTCAGTGTATGATGTGATTATTCTTGCATGATTTGATTATCTTTTCAGATATGTTATCTATCAGTATTATCAACTTTTTAAAGGGCTTAGAATAGATAATGAAGATATATATGTTGTTGATAAAACATTTCTTAGTATGTGATTACTAAAATATTATTATATGCATATCAAATGACACTTGGGGACACCTTTTTGTTTGTATTGGAGACATCCAATACTGATTGCATCTAATATATATTTTATAAGATTAATATGTTGAAAATTTTCAACATATTTTTAATATAACATGGTTAGTTATTAAAGCATATTGTTATTTAAGTTGTTATATAACTTGTGTTTAACCTATCAATGTAAGTTTTATAGATGGTTAAAAGTGAAATTAGTAAAGATTTATATGCTTATTATGATGTCTATATGGATATTGTGACTCTAACCATGTTGATGTTGTGTTAGATATAAAATATATTGGATTTGTGTTCAAGTTTTTGGTACAAGTGCCATTACTTGGAGTAGTAAAAAGAAACCAACATTCTCCATTTATTCTACTTGAGAAAGAGTATAGAAGTGCAATGGAAGCAAAAAAATAATCCATGTGGCTAAATCAGATGTTGGAAGAGATACACATGGAATTTAAAGGAAGTACTCCTCTTCTATGTTCTTGATAAATAATTCAGTTCAACACTATAGAATGAAGCATATATAATTTCATATGCTCTTTATCCGAGAGAAGGTTCTCTACAATGATATAGATCTTTGGTAATACTCATATGAAGATCAAGTTGTAGATATGTTTACAAGTCATTGTGTGTTGTAAAATACTGTAAGTTTTGTGTAATGTTTGGCCTTTTAGAGTTTCCATTGAGGGGGAGTGTGCATGGCAATGTCACCTCCTAATGGTCACCAATTGATATATCCTTCTCCTCTATACTTTTGCTCTAATTATAAAGAATTGTAAAAAAGATTCATATGATATTTTTAAGCTTGTAACTCTAAGTTTATGATGTACAATACAATTTGTTGCTTCTATTTTTAATGGATTCCCTTGTGTTATAAAAGGCTCCTAGAGATGTTGGTTGAGATGTTTTCCATGAGAAACTGTGAGATGTAGTCTCACAAATCATGTTTAGCCTAAATAATTCATTGCTAATTTATGGATTCCAAATTATTTTATACCACAAGGTAAATTCAACATGATGAAGGTGTTATAAATCCTTCAAAAGTGATATGCTAGACTAAAAATTCACGATGGTTTATGGAATTGTAAATCTTGTTATACAAACAGGTAATGTCGGCATATGGTTCCCCACTTAATATTAAGGGGGAGTGTTAGAAAGTAATATTAAGTTCCTATAAACCTTAGTTTATAATTAAATAATTTATAATAGTTTTATTATTAATTATTAAAT
Organism: Taxus wallichiana var. yunnanensis; assembly: GCA_018340775.1. Lineage (NCBI taxonomy): Eukaryota > Viridiplantae > Streptophyta > Pinopsida > Cupressales > Taxaceae > Taxus > Taxus wallichiana. The sequence goes on from JADAXU010000137.1 coordinate 502,219, forward strand.
ATAAACTGTGTTTATGTTTACTTGGATAACTATTAACTAATTTATTTTAAATCGGGATGTTGTTTATTCATACCCTATCACTTGATTTGGTTCATGACCCATGACGTCAATTAAATATGATTGTGGGTCATATTGGTAATTTACGTTAAGGAAATTTTGATCATAAGATAAGTGAGGAAAGGATATTCTAGAATGTACTATGTTTATCTCATAATGGAATATCTCATGTTTGCCATGGTTTTTACCCTTGGGGTTTTCCAAGTAATTTATGTATTATGTGTCACTATTATTTACTTTTTTATTTATTTTATGTATTTCATATTCACATTGATGTTTGGTGTAAATATTTATTAATATGGTTAGTTAATAACTCCTCTTCATAATGCATGACCAACCAGGGGATGCCACATGGTTGACATGTCCTCTCACACTTCAAATATTGATATGGCCATATATTTTGACTCAAAACTCCAAATTAGGTGTGGTCGAGTATCATTATAAAGGCCTCAATGAGAGATTCATTTTACAATCAATAAAGTCTTATTTTGGTGAGATTTAGTGGGTGGAAAAGGAAAAACGTGATTTGGGATTTTAATATGTAGCTATAGGCTCAACCACCTAGATTTAATGAAGCATGGGATCTTTCCTTATTCTACAAGAAATTTGATGTGGGGAATGGATTTGAACAAATTCCCATGTTGTTTTATAGGAATTTAATACATCATATTGGTGGTTTCAACCTTGAATATGAGCTCCCTCTCTTTTCCCTCCTTTCTCTCTCCCATTTCTCTATTTATTGCCGAGGTCATTCCCATTGTGTGGGTTAAACCCTCTTGGAATGCAAGTGCATTATATTTTAGTGTTTCACCTGAGTTTTGTGTTGAATGCATCGGGTCTAGACCTTTGCAAGGTGACTTTTTCCTTCCTCTTCCATTATATTGGACTTTGCATCTTCCTAAGCAATAAAATTCATGTTTTGTTGTTATTCTCTGCCCTAGCCTATATTTTATTATATTTGTTTTACCTCTATATTGATATTTTGGTACCTTGTGCATGTATTATCTCTTTTCATGGTTTAATTTTTGTTGTGCTCCTTAAAAAATGAAATCTTTATTGTTTTCTTGGACTATGTAACTCATGTCTACCCTATCCTCCATTTTTATTCCATTTTCACTCATATGAGAGTCTCATTCCCCATTTCTTTATGTTATCACCTCTATTAGTTTGTGATTTCCCCTTCCATGCATATTTATCTTCCTCGGGTCCCTTGGAGTGTGTATATTAGGATTAATTAGTTGTATTTCCTTCCTTAAGTGTAGTTTCAGAATTAGGAATAGGTAGAGGAACAAGGCTTCTCTAGAGGCCTATCTCAAGAGCAAGTACCGGAGCTTAGAGATAGTCCGATGTTTCATCAAACCCATAAATATTCATGATTTAGGTGCAGGTGAAATATTGAGCTCCAAAAATATTGGCACACCGGTGGACAAGTTTAATGCACTTTAAAACATTATTGCTAAGTTTTGGTATGTAACTTAGTGACTTCTAGCCTTTGGAGGCTTGTTTCAATACATATGGAAAATCCAATCTCCATATCTACCATTTTCAATGAGTCAAAGTTTCCATCTTCATGAGAAGGATACAAACAAGAAAAAGCATTGTAGGTTGTGAAGAATTTGAATACTTGCAGTTATCCCCAAGGAGAGGAAGAAGGGGTAGAATAGTTCATAGATCACCATCGCCTCCAAATAGAACTCTTTCTACTCCTCCTAGTAGGAATTTCTTGTTGTCCTCTAGAATTTTAAGACCTATACCTATCATGATGCATCAGTGAAATATTCCTTTGTCAATTTTAGTGGTGGTATTCTTTTGGATCTCAATCCACAACATGGAATTCAAGTGACAACCTTAAAACATATTCCTTTCTTCTTCGATGAAAATTCTACTACTCCAAATGATCACATTCAGGATATTACTAATGTTTTCTTAGTTCATTTAGTTACTCAAGATGATGTTATATTTAGACTTCTTGAATCTTCTTTCAAAGGTAAATCACTTCAATGGTACAAAATTTTGAGACCTACTTCCATTCGTAGGTGGAATGAAATTGTTACAACCATTTGCAATCAATTTGAAGAGAAATTAGATAACATGTACTTGTTAGAGAAGTTAACAACCATTAATAGAGCTCCCAATGAGCTCATGACTGACTTCAATGTCAAATTTTAGAATACATGGGATAGAATTCTAGTTCTCTTGATACCAACTTCATAAGGTGCTTTCCTTTATTTCTTAAGAGCATTGAATTTTGATATAGGAGTTATGATACAATTTATGGGTGTCATCCAACTTCATGATGCTTATCTAATAGTTGTTAGGGATGAAAAATATTTAATACAAGATGGAATATAGCCCCTAGATTACCTATGCCTCTGTTTCTTGAATTGTCTCAAGCTTCTTAACCATATATTGCTCTCATTCCTAATCAAAGTTCTCAATTTAATGTATCTACATCTTATTCTCCCCAAAATTAAAATGATGATTTCAGATAAAGTTATATCCTATGGAAAATAACTAGCCTAATCCTATAAAAATTGCCCAAACCAAGGGCAATATTCTAACCAGGATTCAATCAAGAATATCAATCTTATAGAAACTAATTTCCTAATAAAATATAGGGGAACATAAAAAAATGATAGATTGAAAGGTCAAAATCCACATCTTCCTCTTCATGTAGTTGCTCCTTCTCGGTCACTTCCTCTGCTAGCTCGGGTAAAGCATTGATTCCAATGCAAAATAGTGTTATACAAGAAGCAAAGTGGTGTTTTCTATGTAATAAAAACATAATCAATATATTTGTGTAAGTTCATCGTCATCTCGGGTCCTTATGGTTCAAAATTATTCCAATCATCAAGAACCGTTGATGGAAACAATCAAATACAACATGGAATAAATTCAAGATATCAATCTAGAGACTAATATTATTTTTTGGGGGCTGATGAGTTTTGCACAATGAATCAAGCCATAGATAGTTCAACAAGCCTCATACTCATATTGCTGATAACACAAGGTCTAGGAAGATAGTATTGGATCCTCAACCTTCATATTATTCTAATTAAGACAATTCTCTCCAAAAATAAAGGAATAGTGGGGAAGATTTGAAAAAACAGATTGCGTGAGGTTCCTTACAACCTGTTTTGGAAAAATAAGTTGTTTCTCAAAAAAATGAACCCATCTAAACGATAGAGTAGTCAAGACAGGAAAACACTATACCTCAAATGTACAAGTCCATGGGCCTTCGTTTCAACATTTTTTAGAATAATACAAATGTTATGTTAATGTGACAATTTGGGATGCCTTGGTTATTCCATCACAAAGATATCTCTTACATTAAGCTTTAAAGAAACTCCCTCAACTTGATCCAACTATTCAAAAGATTTGTGTTGCTTTCAATTTGTTCCAAGCAAAGGAAAAATAAGTAAGAAAATTTGTGAAAACTCCACACTTTTATGTCTTTAATTTTGGGTAAACATTTGGTTCCAAATTGCATGATTGATTCAAGGGCCAATACTTTTGTAATGCTTAAAAATATTGCTGATATCTTAGGTCTTAAGTAAAAAAAAATTCTAAAGGTGTTTTGTAGCTTAATGGTTCTACTATTAGCATCCTAAAAGTGATCAAGGATCTTGAGTTGACCATTCATTCTTTTCCAAGACTAACTATAACTCAAGATGTATCAGTGTTTGAATTTCCTCCTTTGATTTCCATTTTCCTATCAAGAGATGTCATAGATAAGGTGGGTGATTACTTGTTTTTATATTGGTTTCACATGATCCTAAGAACTAGTACTAGAGTTACCATAAAATTTGAGCCTATATTTTCCTATCATGTTGATTCTTATGATCCTACTCTTCTCCAATCTAATTGTCTTATACAAGAGAATCAATAGCTTGAGTCAATTTTAAAAGAAAATATTTCTCCTTAAATTCTTGATCTATTATTAGATGAATGGGCCAAGGAGAATTATCATTTTTATCCTTATGACATAAATTTGGAAACTGGACTTGGGAGATATTGTATTCTCGAAGAAAAGTCACTTTCCCCTTGCCACTCAAGAAATAAAATCATACTTACGGATTTTGGAATATGTTCTTTGATGGTTCTAGAAGTAGGAATGGAGCTAGGTCAAGTGTTTTACTAATTTCTCCAATTAATGAGAAAATTTTCTTTTCTCATAGATTGAAATTTGCATATTCTAACAATGTAGCAAAATATGAAGTACTAGTGCATGATATTCTAATTGTTGAAAAGAGACAAATCAAAGCATTTCTAGTATTTAAAGATATCAAATTGGTCCCATCAAGTCGAGGAAATTTTTCCACGAAGAATAATATTTTGAAATATTATAAACACAAATTTTAGGACCTCTTGGAGAGTTTTTATGCTCTCAATCTGCAAGTGATGCCGGAAAATTAAACAAAGAGATAGATTAGATGGAATCCATTGGATCATAATTCTCACCAACTAAGGACTTCATTCAAGGTAATAAGAAACATATTAAGTTATTATTTAGACCATTAGTTCCATATAATGGAGTCATTTGGCAGGTGTTTGATAGTAGAATGAACAATTTATTCATTTCGGTCATAATGAAGTGAGTTATCTTCAAAAATACAATTTAATTTGCATGAAATCCATGGTGTTCAATTTATTTATCTAAAGAAAAATATATTACCAAAAATATTGGTCACCTTGGAGCATATTTTCAGCTCTGATGATGAATTTAGAGGAGAAGAGAAGAACATAAAAATAATACAAGAATATTGTCACCAATCATTATTGCACAAGGAAGGAACTATATCTTGGAAAGGTATGTATGAAGATGAAAAATAAGCTTTTATCTCCTTGTGTAAAATTTTAATGATATCCTCTCATGGTATTATGAAGACCTTAATGGTTTTGATCCAAATATTGTTCAAAAATCTATTGATATTTCTCCTCGCGTCAAACCAATCAAATAAAATAAAATACCTATCAATCCTAAGATAGGGCCCCTCATAAGGAAGGAATTATCCAAATGGATTGAGAAAAAGATAATTTTTCTATCAAATTTATACTTAGGTGGTAAATATTTTTCTAATGATAAATAAAAGTGGAGAAATCATACTTTGGGTTGATTTCATGATTTGAATAAGGATTCATTAAAGGATCATTATCCTCTACTTTCCATGGAGAAAATTTCTAAAGCAACAGAAGGGGTTGAAAGGATCTTTATGCTTGATGGATATTCAAGTTTCGATCAAATCAAGGTAAGAGAAGAGGATAAATTTAATATTTCATTTATAACCAAGTGGGGAACATATGCATATCAGAATATGTCCTTTGGGTTATCAAATGCAAGTGCCACTTTTCAAATAGAAATGGATATTGCTTTGGAAGGGTACATCAATGAGTTCATCCTTGTTTATCTAGATGATATAACTATCTTCTCAAAACATAGGAAAGATCATATCAAACATATTAAGAAATTATTTGATAAATGTGGAGAATTTGAGGTACCCTTAAACCCCAAGAAATGTAACTTTATAGTTCTAGGGTAAAGTTCTTAGGACACGTTGTTTCAAAATATGGCATATTCCATTGATCCTGAAAGAATCATAGTCATTCTCTCTCTTTATTTTCCTACTCACAATAATTCCTTGCAATCATTCCTTGGAAATATTAACTTTTTTAGGAGATTCATTCCTAATTTTGTAGGATTGGTTAGGCCTATCACTCTAATGTTGAAGAAAGATTCAATTTTCAAATGGATAGTAGAAGGAAAAGAAAGCTTTGCTAAGATCAAACAATAAATTTCTCAATATCATACACTTATCAATCCTAACTATGCCAAATATTTTATCTTATATGTATTTAGAGTTGAGTATAGTATTAATGTTATTTTGACACAACAAAATTATCATAATTCAGAACATCCAATGGATTTTTTTAGTCATACAATGAAGGACTACAAATTAAGATACAATCACATTAAAAATAGGTCTTTTCCATGATGAGAGATCTTAAGAAATTCAAAATTATGTTTTCCACTAATCATATCAAAGTTCTAGTCTCACATTCCAGTGTGAGAGACTTCATTATGGGGGTAGAAATCAATGAAAAAAGAGCTAGATGGGTGACCAAAATCATGGAATATGATGTGACTATTAAATCCACAAATCTAGTAAGAGGAAGAGTACTTTGTGAGCAGTTGGATTTGGATGCTCAAGATGATCAAGAAACCTCTTTCTTCATGGATGAGGAAGTTATGTGTAATGCTAAAACTTGGCATGATGAAGGAAATCCATTTGATAATCATAGTTAGATTGATATCATGGAAACATTCTTATCTACTAGTGCATATCCCCATGGTTTAAGTAAAGAAAAAGAACGACATTTGAGATTACAGTCCATTCCCTATGCATTGGTTGATGAGATTATTTTCAAAAGGAATCTGGATGGAGTGTTGTTGAAATGTATGGAAGTTGAGAAAGTGAATGAGATATTGGAAAAATTCCATGATGGTTTCTCTGGTGGAAACTTCTATGCTAAATGCATTTGTATGAAAATAAAAAAGTAAGGATACTTATGTCCTACATTATTTATAAATGTTCACAAATGGGTCAGAAAATGTAAGGAATGTGTTTTCTTCATAGGTAAAAAGAGGTTGGTTTCCATTCCACTTCATCCAATTCAATTAGATCAACCATTTTCTGATGAGGTCTTCATTTCATTGGCATGATTAACCCTCCATCTAGTGTTGGTCACAAATGGGTTTTGAAAGCAATATATTATTATATAGATAGAAGTTGTGCCACTTAAAGAAGATATTGAATCAATTATCCTTGACTTCCTTGAAGATATTGTGAAAAGGATTGGGGTTCCTCAATCTATCGTTTCTGATAATGTAAAATATTTAATGGGCTCAAATATTTCTTATTGGGATCTTATACTTGGAATTTATTTGAAGACTTATTCCAACTACTACCCTCAAGGTAATGGTTTGGAAGAGTCTACAAATAAGAACTTGATTAGAATCATGAAGAGGAAAGTGGATATCAACCAAAGGAAGTGGCATACAAAGGTGAGAAATGTGCTTTCGGATGATAGAATAACAAAAAAAAATCAATTGGAACTTCTCCTTGCAAACATGTCTATGGAAGAGAAGCTAGGTGTCCTTTATCTTTAGAGGTGCCTTCACTAGAGCTAATCTAGCAGTTATAATTTGAGGGCATGGAACAAAGAGAAATTAGAAAGGAATAAATGTTTGAAATCAAACAATTAATAAATTCTACCGTGATCATGTTAGAGAAGCATAAAAAATTAACCAAATAATGGTTTATAATAATCCTAGAGCTCGACCTTCAAAGTGGGTGATCTATTCTTGAAATGGGATGAAAACAGAGCTAAACCAAGATCACACTCTAATTTTAATGTAATTTAGAGTGGGAAATATATCATTAGCACTCACAAAGAGGATAAATCTTTTTATTTGTCTTATCTTGATGGATATGCATTAGAAATCCTAGTCAATGGGATATATCTTAAGAATTCCCATTAATTTGTTCCATTATATCTTGTACATATTATATTTCTTTCAATTCCTCGAAGTTCTTTCAAAAAACTATTTTTTTAGTAGTTTTGAGTTCCTTTCTGTCACATGCTTTGTGTGGGTGTTTTTTGCCTTTGGATGACATTTGTCATTACACAATATTTCATGGGGAATTTTAGAGTGAATATGTGGTGGGAGGAGTTTCAAATTTCAAGGATTAGTTGTAACACCTTGCAAAATAAAATGAAGAGTAACTAAAACCAAATTTTGGGGCAGTCAAAGTTTATTCTTCAACTCTCGCATGCTTTATTTCTCTACCCCAATCCCCACACATTCTCTCATGATATTATTTTACGGTAGCTCCAGATCAATGCAAAGTTTGATTGATGCTTCAATGGTGTTCGGGGAGAATTCTTCAAGTTACAAATTAGTTTATAAGTTCTCATACTGAATCCATGACCATTCGATGCTTCAAGGCCACCGATTTTCATATTTAGTAGGAAACTATCTCTAATTTTCATCAATCTATTGTCCAAAATAACCCCCTTGCCTATTTTAGGAAACTTCCATGTTCATTATGGATTTAGCTTCATGTTTTGATGATTCACGGGCTGTTGGTCTTATCCTTATGATTTTGGAGCTATTTTCTTGGTTGTAATTCCTCGCGCACACTAGAATGATTTCCTTGCTTATCCATGGGTCCTCACCTTCTTTTTGTGCATGTTTCGTATGTGTGCATTCATCCATTTCCTATTATAATTTTTATACCTTTACATGCTTGTTTCTTCCACCCTTAGTTGTGTGCCCCCCCTCCCGCATGCTCATAGGCCTTCCTTGTGTGCATACTTTTCTTTACGCAATATATTTTTTGTTCCTTTCCTTGCATGTTTTACATTGATTCATGACATGATTACGTGCATGTATTTCACACGAGCTTCCGCACTTTCCCTTGGAAGGTCATTGGTCCTTCTTTACACATCTACATGATCATGCAAGCATCCATTCCTGTCCCTAAGCCCTACACATTCCCTTGTAGGTGCTTGTAAGCTTCCTCTACATATTTGCATCCTATTGCATCCTTTCTCTCCTACCCCAATCCCTCATTCCTTCTTTTTGGGTCCTTCAATTTCCTCTACAACTCTACATGCTCTTGTGAGCATGAATTTTTGCCAAGATTCCCATCACATCTCTTTACAGCTTGCTGAGTTATCCTTGCATGTTGTGAATGCTTACAAATATGCATTCTTGTCCCTAACTCCCGTGCAAAAAAAAATATGGCCAAATTCCCACAGAAAATGAAGACTGAAACATGGCGATGACTGGGTACCTATAATAAAATCCCAAATCCTCACAACCAACTAGAGGATGTCATGTGGTGGACATGTTCTCCTACAAAGTATAAATCTTCATATGGCTATATATTTTTACTTAGAACTCTAAATTAGGAACATTGGTATCATTGGAAAGGTCTCAATGAGAGCTACATTTTACAATTTGAAAAGATATATTTTGATGAGTTTTGGTGGGTGAAAAAGCTAAAATGTAATTCGGGCCATCAATATGCATCTATATGCTTACCCACCCAAATTTAATGAAGTAAGAGCTCTTTCCTTATTTTATAAGCAAGTTAACATGGGGAATGGATTTCTGAGTTCCCATGTTCTTTTGTAGGAACTTAATGCATCTTTTTTTTTTTGTAGCTTTGAATATAATTTCCCTCTCTTTTCCCTCCTCTTTCTCTACAAATTCTCTATTTATTGTAAAGTCATTCGAATTATGTGGGTTGGACCCTCTTGGAATGCAAGTGCATTATCTTTGTGTGATGCACCTATGGTTTGACTTACAAGCCTACTATATAGACCTCTCAAGGTAAATTTTGCCTTCCTCCTTGATTGTAATGGACTACGCATCTTCCTAAGCAATAAAATTCATGTTTTTTGGCTATTATGTTCCCTAGACTATGTTTTATTGTATTTTCTTGCCTCTATATTGCTATTGTGGTATGTTTTGCATGTTGTATCTCTTTGTAGGGTTTATTTTTTTGTGCTCCTTATAAAATGAAAAATTGAATGTTGTCTTGGACTTTGGGATTCATGTTTTCCCTCTCCTCCATTTTTCTTCCATTTTCAATCATCTCGAGAGTCTCCTTCCCCATTTTATTGGTGTTATCACATTTGTTAGTTTATTATTTCCCATTCCATGCATATTTCTCTTCCTCGGTCCATTGGAATGTGTATATTTGGATTAGTTAGTCACATTTCCTTCTTTAGGGGTAGTTTTAAAATTAGGAATAGGTAGAGGAACAAAACTTCTCTAGAGGTCTGTCTTAAGAGAAAGTCCCACAACTTGGATATAGTCCCATGTTGCCTCAAACCCTTGAATCTCCATGATTTAGGTGTGGGTGCAATTTTGGATGTATTGGGAAACTTTCATTTTCATTTTAGCTTTGGCTATATGATTTGAGGTTATGCGGGCTACGGGTATTCTCCTTACAATTTCAAAATAGTTTCCTTACTTAAAATTCCTCACACACATTTGTGTTCCTTCCTTAATTATCCCTAGATCCCTCACCTTCTTTTGCGTATGTTTCACATGTGCTCATTCATCTTTTCCCCCTTCAAAGTTTGCTACCTTTACACACTTGGTTCTTCCACCTGGAGTTGCATGTAGCCCCTCACACATGCTCAAAAGCCTTCCTTGTGCATATTATTTTCTTTATCAAATATCTTTTACATGTCTTTCTTTACACACTTTACCTTATTTCATGGCATGCTTGCATGCATGAATTTCACACCTAAGGTCCCATGTTTTCCCTTGGCATGTCCTTGGGCCTTTGCACATTTTCATGCTCCTACAAGAATGTTCTCTTCCCCCAAGCCCCAAGAATTCCCTCACGTGCACTTGTGGGATTCCTCTACATCTTTCCATACTATTGCAACCTTTCTATCCTTCCCCAAGTTCACATGCCTTCTTTGGAGGGTGCTTTTGTTTTCTCTATAGCTCTACATGCTCTTGCAAGCTACATTTTCACCCACGGGTTCTCCTTGCATGTTGGAAAGGATTTCCAATATGAACTACCATCCCAAAATCTCGCACACAAAAGCGTGACCAAATCCTCACGAGAAAATGAAGACCTAACACATGATAGTGATTTGGGTAGCTAAAGTCAAACCTCAAATCCCCAATACTAACTAAAGGATGTCATGTGGTAGACATCTCATCCCGCACTGAAAATCTTAATATGGCCATATATTTTGACTCAGAACTTCAAATCAAGGCGTGGGTAGTCTCATTGGAAAGGTCTTAATAAGAGTTGCATTTTACAAAAAAACGTTATATTTTTCTTATATTTAGTGGGTGGAAAAGGAAAAACATGATTTGGGCCTTTAATATGCAATCTATCGGCTTAACTACCCACTCCAAAATTTAATGAAGCATGGGATATTTCCTTCTTCTACAATAAAATTTACATGGGGGAATAGATTTGTGAGTTCCCATGTTTTTGTAGGAATTTAATGTATCTTGTTGGGTGTTATAGCTTTGAATATGATTTCCCTCTCTTTTCCCATTTTTGTATTTATTGTCGAGTCATGCCCATTGTGTGGGTTAGACCCTCTTGGAATGCAAGTGCATTATATTTCATTTTTACACCTATATTTTGAGTTGTATACCTCATACATATACCTCTACAAGGTGATATTTTCATTCCTCCTCCATTGTAATTGACTGTGTATCTTCCTAAGAAATAAAATTGATGTTTTTGGATGCTCTCTTCCCTACTTTGTGATTTATTGTATTTTATTTCTTCTCTATTGCTACTGTTTTGCACATGCATGTTGTATCTATTTATAAGATTTAATTTTTATTGTGATCCTTAAAAGATGAAAGATTAAATGTTGTCTTAGACCGTGGCACTAATATCCACCCTCTCCTCCTTTATTTTTCTTCCATTTTCACTCATTTGAGAGTCTCCTTCCCCCTTTTCTTGGTTTTATCACCTCTATTAGCTTAGGATTTCCCCTTTCATACATATTTCTCTTCCTCTAGTCCCTTGGAATGTATATAGTAGGATTAGTTAGATGTATTTCCTTCCTTGGGGGGTAGTTTTAGATTTAGGAATAGGTAGAGGAACCAACCTTCTCTAAAGGTCTATCTTAAGAGCAAGTCCCACATCTTGGAGACAATACCATGTTGCCTCAAACCCATAAATCTTTGTTATTCAAGTGCAGGTTCAATTTTGATATCTAAGACCATCCATGGTGAGTGAGAAAGGGTGGGATCAAAAATCAAAAAATATATAAAAAATGGTATGCAAATACCTCCATGCACAATAGATATCAAAATGTTGGGTACAACTAGAAGTACTGATCTGGTAGTTTTGGTTGCCCCAATGGGGGAGGTGGTGGTGCTAACCCTCTACCTCCTCTCCATATTCTATGATCTAAAATTATCTCATCCATGTTGGTTATTATAGGGACTTATATTGTTAAGGGAGTCCACTCTAACATTTTGAATCAAACATCTTGCCACTCACATGCATTGTGGTAGAAACCGGTATATCTAGAAGCTCAATGACCAATAGTTTCCCAAACTATTGAGTCACCCTATTAATTGGATGAACTGAAACTTATCCCAATATTTCCTTGACCTATCCATAAATTAATAGGCCATCATTGATGCATCATCTCTAAGCCAAGATTTTTGTATCGCCATATATGGATCTATAATCATGTATGCATCTATCCATGTAGCATCACGTTATATGAGTATCTTTGAATGGGGTCATGTTCCCCAACATCATTATCCCATCTCTCTAAGAGTTCCCACTAAAACTATCTTAGCATACGTCTTGAACCTCTTATAAACCAATCTCATCACTAAATTTAGGTAGATCAAATCCTAACTACCCAACCTTGCCACCCCATATAGATCCCTTTAGGTATAGGATAACATATCTTACACCCAACTAAATCTATGGTCATGCTCCTCAATATATTTAACAATAGGATCCCAACATTAGAGAAGATGGTTAATTCCATTTTCCAACACCACTCAAGATAATAAGATACTTATGATCACCTTCTAGAAGTTTAGAATGCAAACATTCAGGACTATTATCAATCTAACGCCATGCTTGGCACTCCCTTCAAAGCGCCTAGGCATCACTAAAATAATTGGCCTAGTATAAGGTCTAGAACACCCTATATAATGATACATTATAACATATCTCCCGATAATCCAAATACCTATGATATTATACACATCCTTGAGAGTGATGTTCCACTCTCTTTCTACCAAAGTGGAAACCAGAAAGTGTTTTGATCCGCATCCCAATAAGTGGGAACATTACAAAAATATTTCTTATAGGATCAACCAGGGAATCTCATCTAGCTTCTAGATTTCTAAGTTAGTCAATAGAATAGTATCCTATTTATTTAACTAGCCAATTATAACTTCAAACCAATATAACTCTCTGGCTCACTCCATCTAACATATCCACTCTATAAAACACCAAAAACACCATAAAAAGAATTTAGAATATAGGAAAATAAAAATGACTTCCAAATAAAAAAATTAATTTTTCAACTACTTAGCATGTAAATTTCACCTCCCGTAAGTGGCACTTGTACTTTCACCACCGATATTTTTAACCTTGTTATAGTTGTTACATATTTGACATTGTCAAACGTGTAACCATCAATGTTAGTTATACCTCATTGCGATGGTTATGCATTACAAATTTTTGAATGCGTAACCACCAATGGAGGTTTTTCCCCGTCATCGAATTTATGTAGTTGGTAGTCTACACAAACCTGATGGTTTCACTCGTGAGTAGTGGTTCTTCCTTGTTGCACCTAAAAAAAAAAAAGTAACTAAAACTACCCAAAACCCCAACCAAAATTAATTTTTTTCCATGTTTCCCTAACCTACCCCTCCTACCCAAAATTTCTACACTATTTTTTAGGAAATAACACCCACAAATAATACATAAAGGAAAAGTAAACATTTTCCCCAAAACACAAAAATACATAGTATCATCTACCCTACCCACTTTGTAGCTAAAGCTACTTTCATCATGTCGATCTCACCAACTTATGACATGTCTTTATTTTACAAATGGTTGTTTCCTTTGTAGAGCTCAAAAATTCATATTCACTCTCGTGCATTGATTCCCATATTTGGATTTTTTTGAAAATATAGGCATTAATTTTGGCCAAATTTTGAAAAATTGCTAATTTTAGTTATTTTGTGGTGCATTTTATTTGGGATTCCATGAAAATTATAGAATGACTCTAATATTTTCTTCCTCTTATTTTTTAATTTTATTATTTTGTAGTGTATTTTTAGACATTTTTTAAGTCACGGGTGTGTGGGAAAAAGGTATTATTTCCAACCTTGCTCAAATGGTAGGTCATCTCATTTGATTTCAATTACATATTCATTTTCCACTTTTTTTTTTAAATGTTTCACTTGATTCCATTTTTGTTATTGTAGGAGGACTTGGGTTGTGGTTGGCTTCATTTCACTACAAGGTAAGATAGGTAAGGAAATTTTTCATTGATTTCTAATTTTTGTTTTTACTTCTTAGACATCACACCCTAGCCAATTCATGGTAAGACTACTTTCCTCAAGGGGAAATTTTTACTGACCACATTTTATATGTTGCCAAATTAAAAATAACAAATGATGATGATGAGGATTTTAAAAAACATGATATAATGATAAGAAGTGTTCAAGACCATCAACAAACCTCTTCCATCCCATTTAGTCTCCTTTACATGCCTCTTCAACCCTTCGAACCCTCCCGAATATTTTTTCTATTCCTTCTCTCTTTTGGGCCCTCTTTTTTCTCTCGACATGGTATCATGATAGTGGTTCTATCCCATGCCATGGAGGTTATGTGTTTTTCTATGGTGGCTTCATAATTTCCACCAAAATTTTTATCCCCTACCATGGTGGTTATGCCATGTAGGAACCAGAGGTCTCATCTCTAGTGCATCTCTAGTTTAACTCAAATTTGTTTATCATGTAGAAGAGGGACGGAAGCCTCAAAATTATATTGATGTTCAATCATCAACTTACAATAGTGATGTCTTCAATATTTATATATATTTCACAACTGAGTACAAACAAATAATATGTTGCACATGGGTGCAATCAGAAACCATATGGGAAGTAATTAAACCAAATATGATTGTTACAACTATGAAACAAATAAACCTATGTGAATATAATAAAACAATACAAATGGTTATAATATCATAACCATATAACAATAATATGAAACCACCTAGTTACCACAGTAAATGCTAAATTACTAAGGTAAACTAAGTTTTACCTAACATCCCCACCCCTTAATTTTGCATTGTCTTAAGTGAGGTGGGGAGGAACTATCTAAAAATCTTGAATTTTTCATGTGTAAATGAATTTGTGAAGATATTTGCTCATTTTTCAGATGTTGGGAAAACTTGAAGCTATATGTTGTGTATCAAGGCATGCTTACATATGAAGTAAACATGTACCTTGATATTCTTTGTTCTCTCTTGAAACACTGGATTGTGAACAAGTTTGTAAACACCTTCATTGTCTACATACATGGTGGTAGTTTTTCCTCGTGGTACTCAAGCCCTTCAAGTATGTGACGTAGCCATATCACTTCATAGATAGCTCCACCGTGGCACGATATTCAACTTCTGTAGAAGAGAGAGAAACAAAGTTTTGTTTCTTGCTTCCCTATGATATTTGTCAAGATCCCAAAACTAATACAAATCTATAAGTGGATTTCCTTTCATTAATGTTACCTGCATGATCTGAATCTGAATATCCAATCAAGAATAAGTTATTGTTCTTCTTGTACTCTAGACAAAGATCCATTGTACCCTTGAGATATCTCAAGATTCACCTTGTTTCTTTCTAATGAAAAACTTTGGGTTCCTACACGAATCATGAAATATAGTTGACTTTAAAGCTGATATCTGGTCTAGTATATGTTAGGTAAATGATACTCCCAATTAACTGTCAAGATAAAGAGTTGTATTTACTAGAGGAGACAGATCTGAATGAGATAATTGTAGTCTCATCTCCATAGGTGTAGTAATTGGTGTGTAATCCATCATCCTGAAATTATCGAGTGTTGTCTTGGTATAATTCAACTAAGAAACAAAGATATGATTCTCCTTCTTCCATACTTCCAATATAAGACATTAGTGCATGATCCCGAGATTATTCATGTTGAATGATCAATTAAGATATTTCTTCGTTGCATCGATCATCTTCATTGTGTTGTCAGTGATGACTAGATCATCGACATATACAACAACTATAACAATCTCTCTTCCTTTCCTCTTGAGGTAGAGATTGGGATCATATGGATCTCTAACGAACCCATGTTGAATGAAATTCTCATCAATCTTGATGTACCAATCTCAAGGTTCCTATTTAAGGCCATACATATTTTCTTGATTCTACATACCTTTATTGATTCACTAGGTACAAAAATCCCTCAAGTTGATTCATGTAGACTTCTTCATGTAGATATTCATTTAGAAAGGAATTTTTCACGTCCATCTAATATAATTTCCAACAAATTGAGTAGCTAGAGAAAAGATCATCTTGATCATTTTGATCTTAGTTGTGGAGAAAATGTATCCTCATAGTCTATTCCTTCCTTTTGTGAATACCCTTTTTCTACCTCTATCACTTTATAATTGTCTATGGTCCCATTTTATTTTTTATTTTGTTTTGAATATCCATTTGTAAATAATGGGTTTATTCCCAGTGGAAGATCGACAAGCTACGAGGTTTTTTTTTCATTATTGATTGTTACTCAACATACATGGCATCTTTCCTAAATTTTATCGGTATGGCTTCCTAGACAAAGAGAAATCTCATCAGATTCAAGTAACTCTACTCATCAAAGAAAATTTTACCTCTTCCCAAACTTTATTGAGAGTTTGTGGTCCAATGGTAGATGTATCTGGTGGAGCATCCAATTTTTCATCTCAAATCATATTTTTATACCACTTGGGCATACGTTGTACTATTCTTGTGGGTGGTGGTTCTATTTGATCATCACCATCATCACTATCATCATCAGTGTGAACATTATCTTTTGTTTTCACAACAAGTGAAATATATCCATTAGGTGAGTTTGGAGGAGTCTCAACTTCATTCTTATAAAAGAACTCAATATATCTAGTAGTGTAGAGTTTTCTAGTCTTTGTATCTATGAATCTGACCCAAGAACCTTATCACCGTAGTGAATGAAGATGAGTTTTGAGATTTCATATCCAACTTATTTCTATTTTTCTTGGGTATGTTCATGTTGGCTTTGCATCCAAATAATCTGTGGTGTGCAATGGATGGCTTTTGATTCAACCATGCTTTATGTGGTGTTACTCCATAAAGAGATAATGTGGGAACTTTGTTCAAAAATATATTGTTGTCTTCATTGCTTCTGCTCAAAATGTCCTCACTATTCTAGAATCATCGATCATGCAATACACCATCTCCATGATAATACGGTTCCTTCTCTCAATAACACCATTCTACTGTGGTGTGTGTGGAGGAGGCATTTGTTAATGAATCTCATGAGCTTGAAGGTAGGATTTGAACTCATTACTAGTGAATTTCCCCCTTGATCTGAGCAAAGAGATCTGATATGATGACCAATCTCATTCTCAACAACCACTTTGAACTTTTTAAAGTTCTCAAAAGCTTCAATTTTCTTACGAAGACAAAATATCCACATTTTTCTTGAATAATCATCAACACATAACATGAAATACTAAAATCCAAAATGACTAGGTTGCATCGGACTACAAAGATCAATATGAACTAAATCAAGCTTACCTGAAGCTCGATAAGTACTCTTCTGGAATGAAGCTCTATGTTGTTTACCTACTATAAATTTAGGATACTTATCCTGGATCCTTCTTGAGAGATGGAAAGCCTCTCACCATGTTGTACAGGTGAATTTTTTCGAGATATTTGAAACTGATGTGACCAAGTCTTTGATGCCACAACTATGTAGAGGAAGAATTCTTAGCCACTAGTGCATGATCATCCCTATGGATAAATTCAAGCTGGACATACGTCCCACATTGGAGGCTTTTGTAACAATTTTTTAGCCTATAGATTTTTCTCAAATCAAACACATTTTCTTCTTGGAATGGATATTAAATTCAATCTTCATATTATGATCTATAAGTTGACTAACTGATAGTAGATTATTTTTTAAAATAAGGACATATAATACATCTGTTAATCTACAATTTCATGAACCAAGAGGTAGATAAATGTTCCCAATACCTTGTACTATGTAAGAAGAATCATCACCTAATGAAACATGGATTTTCAAAGGTGTGTCCCTCATGGTAGTAAACCAGTCTCTATGTCCGATCATGTTTTGAGTGTCTCCCAAATCAACGTACTCAAACAACACTAGATCATGTGGATGGCTCAATGGAATGATAATTATCTAAGATCTATTCATTATTTGAATGCTCTTCTTGCTTAGCTATATTGCCTTCTTTGATGGGGTTTACTTCGTCAGTTCCCCTTCTTTTTCCCTTACTTGTAGTATGATTGTCCCTAATGAGATTGTTGATTTTGAGGTCTATAATTTCTTTATGAGCCTTTCTTATATGTATTAAACTAATAATATTTCAACTCATGTCCTCTTTTACGAGATAGGACATTTTTTCTTTTTCTTGTGCCCTTGTTGATGTTGTTTTTGGGACTCTTGAGAATAATGAGATTTTTCCTTTCCTAATGAGAATATAATGTTTATTCCTCTTCATAATATTTGTTGTACATTGCTTCTTCTTGTTGCAGTAGATTTACTAACTTTTCAAAAGTAACTATTTGATGTGGCAAGTTCAATGTTGTCACAAAAATGTGGTAAAAAGGAGGAAGTTATCTTAGAACAATGGACACTAGAGTTTTATCAGTAACCTCCTCTCCCGGGGTAGAATTGAAGCCCTCAATTTTATAACTCTCTATAAGAAAGCTTCAAATTTCTCATTTGGCTTGAATTTTAGTGTATGCGACTGACTCTGCAAATTCAATATTATGTTCTTGTTTCTGGCCTCATACACGGTTCTCAATTTATCCCACGCTTCTTTTCCTATTTTGGAATATCGAATGTGGGGTTACACGTCATGGACACTATGAACAAGATTATGAATTTGGCCTTTTGATTGGCCTTGTCAAACTATCTCTATTTGGATGCATCATCGGTGATCTCGGTTACATAACCATTCACAACAAGCCAAATTTCTTAAAACTCAAGATGTGTTTTGATATTAGTCTTCCATGTAACATAATTATCTCCTCTTAGGAGCTGTGAGTTTGGAAAAAATAACTTAGGGGAATTGGTTCCCATTTTTGAATCAACTGACAAAGGGTAAGGATATTATCACTCTAGGAATAAGGTCTCCCAATCTATATACCATCATTTCGATATACCAAACATTTCTATATACACTCCCTTCTAATATACCTGTCACGTATGTGGAAAAATATCATCCTTTTGATATATCCGGAGGTACGCGAAAGAGGTTATAACATACATGAAACAATTTGATACATGGTACCAAGATAGTACTGAAAGGGTTCTGTGTGATTATTAACACTAGTTCAAATAAATATCATAATACACATGCATAACTTCGCTATATACTCGGATAATTTTAGTGTCTAGATTTATGTCATGCAATCGTTCATAGATGGATGGGAGGGCTCAAAGTGTGTACATTGTATCCTTATTTTTCCCCATCGATTTATAGGGACGATGCCCAGATGATATTGTTGTAGCTATATTAGGCATTAAGTGCAGTAGTAGTTGCGACGACTTTACTCGTAAGTGCTTCCCAAAGGCACTATAATACCAAATGCTCAGATTCAAAGATATCATGAGTATTATGGAACCAAATTTAACTTCTTCTTTTTTCAAAACTCTTCCAATTTTTTCAGATTCAATGTTTGTGGTTGAATATGGAAACCTTATAAAAAAATGATGTGTCTCGTACTTAGAGGGCCATGTGGTGGTTTTTGAGAGGAAGGGAGGATTTAGGGATTATTAGAAAGTGGATTTGTGCTTTGACTTCCTTATCTCCTTGATTTGAACTCATACACTATATTTTAGTATATTATATCTGCCACTTGAATGGTTAACAAAGTGTTGTTGTATTACATGGTCCTTCATTTTAGCTTTGTGAGGCCTCGACTCAAAGAAGGCAAGGAAGAGTGTAAGTCATCCGGTCTCCAATTTTTTTTTTTTATTTTCATGTGTAGGTTATGAAACTCGGTTATCGTAGGGGTTTCTTATTTTTAGGATCAACTTCAAGGATGGTGTGTTATCCGGTTTGACAGTGTTTTCGATCTCTGAAGAAATAATGGAGTTCTTAACTCGATCAAGAGCTCATTTTGAACCCACCTAATGCAATGTTCAATCCAATGAAAATTTTACATGGTGGAAAATGAAAAGATAAACACCCAACTCACCAATATTTCTTTGTGTGGCTCATTTTGGAGCCTCAATGTAACTCGTTGTGGATGCATAACCAACTCGGTCAAGGGGCTTGCAACTTAGATGCACAACTTGGTGGGGATCCCTATTGACAACTCAATGTGTAGAGATAGATCCAACTTGATGAGATCCAATGCGAGTGTAACTCGGTCTCCTCAAAATTTTGTGAGTCTACATATTTAGAAGATACTAAACATGCCTCTATATTCGGAGAATGAAAACCCCTAATGGGAAATGATTTTTTAAAAAAAATTTATGAATATTATTTTTAATTAGAATTGTTCTAGTAAGCTGAAATTTTTTCCCTGTAAAAAATTTTCTTTTCAAACACCTGGAATTGGATAGGAGGTTGTGGGGATGCAGGGATAGGGTTGGGAAGTTGCGGGCGGCTTCACAAGCTCTCTAAATACCGAAAATTATTATCCAAGCTCTTCTATCTCTTCTCGCACTCTCTCTGCACACCTTATATTTTTGTACAAGCTCCTCTAACATTCTCTCGATACCAAATGTAGAAGAGGGACAAAAGCCTCACAATTATTTTAATGTTCGATCATCAACTTACAATAGTGATGGCTTTAATATTTATAAATATTCCACAACCGAGTAAAAACAAATAAGATGTTGAACAAAGTGCAACCGAAACCATATGGTAAGTAATACAACCAAATACGATTATTACAACTATTCAACAAATAAACCTACACGAATTTAATAAAATAATAGAAATGGTTATAATCCCATAACCATATAAAAACAATATGAAATAACCTAGTTACCACAGTAAATGATAAATTACTAAGGTAAACTAAGTTTTACCTAACATATCATGATCTTTCATCCTTATTTTGACCATGTTCCCATTTCACCTTATTTTTAATACTTAGATCATCCATATTTCCCCCTAGCACTTGAGTTCACCATCTAGGGATCTAATCTAAGCCATATATTTGATTTTTGATCTAGAGTTAAGATTGAGATCACTTAGAGGATTTCTATTAAGAAAAATTAAATGCTCATTTGTTGTCCCCCTTATAATTTTGAAGTTATCTTTTCTAGAAAACAAGATGTTATATTGTTGATCGAGAGAGAAAAAAAACCCAAATGATATTACTTCCAATACTAAGCACCACGAGGATTTTGCATTGTTGTTACCACTCAAAAGAGAACACAATGGTCTACATACTATCCTTCTACCCCACTTTACACCAACCATGGAATTTTTTTCCTCTTTCAAATTTCACCAAGCATCTTCTTCTTTGTATTGAATACATCACTACAATCTTGTTCTTCATGAGCATTAATTGAGTATTTTTTGGAGGTTATATGAAAAGAGAATTCAATGTCGGCTCCATTATGCTTTCAGAAATATGTGGGCATTATGTTTATTTTAATTTATTTCACATATATGTTTTAGATATAGTTTATTTCTTAGATCTAACTAGAAAAATCAAAGAAAAATAAGAAAAAGTAAAGAATTATGTTAGATTATAATTGTTTAAAATTCATTTTTTTAATAATTTGATAATTTGAAATACCCATGATCTATACTCCTCCCATCTCTAGTATTAGATTCTAGGCCTAGTTATTTTTTAAAATAAAAATCTAGATTATATTATCTTTAGAGATTTCATCCAAAAAACATAAAATCGCAAAAACAAAAGTCTTAAACTAGTAGATTTGTTTTAAATTTTTCATATGTTAGACCAATTGGTATTAAGCTTCTTTGTCACCAATTTTTCGTCAGGATCTTCCACCTTGAATAAATAAAAATTAGTATCAATTGTAGATATTATGTTTTTATATCATTCACTCATCAAATCAATGCTTATTTAAGAGAACCCACTTCCTAATAACTCAAAAAATTTGGATAAAAAAATAGTTGTATAGGAACAATTATCACTTCCACTTCTCATTCCATCAAGATTCTTTAGTTCACCAAAAAAATTTCCTCCTTACTGATGTAAAAACATTTTCTATTATATATTATAGCACCATACAAACCTCAAAAAAAAAAAAAAACAAAGATAGTTACATTTTTATCAACTAGAGTAGTAAAAGAAGAAGTAATAGTTGTTGATTATCATTGCATACAATCTAAAAAAATTATTTTTAGTATGCAATTAGATTTTTTTATGTCTCATTTTGTCTCACTTTTATAACTTGTATAAAAATCAAACAAGATAAATACGTATGTCAGTCCTAAAAATTTGAGTTATACACAACAAAACATATGGATTTGAGACCCAAACAATCCTATAAATCAACAACAATCTTTCAATAACCACAATACATAGCGACACTATTTCAGATGGAAGATAATAAAATAAGACAATGATGATTATTAATATGTAGGAAAGTGAGATATAATTTTGATAAAATAATACAACATCACATCTTCACATCTCAAGTCAGTAGCTTTGAGATTTTTGAGCATAGCCTTCAACACATGCTCTTACAAAGTGATTTTCTATAGACCATAGTAAGCATTATGCAATGGTTTTATTTTCTCCACTGTGGATGACTCTAAATATCCAAATATTCCTAGAAAGTGTTGTAAACTTCCCTCATGTTCCTTCCCCATCTGGAAAATTAAACATCTAGGATGAAATCTTGTTTAAACTCGGATAAGAGGTATTTCTGCTCTTCACCATCCCCGTGAAATATCATCCCTCATTTTTTCATTGAAGGTAAATCCCACAAGGAAATGATCACATTCGTTATCTCATGAGATAGTTAGTCCCATTTGGGTTTTAAGTCTTTCTAACTGATGTAGCATCATCCATCACTTCCTTCCATATGACCTTATCGGATCAGGGGCTAAACTTCTTCAAAATATCACTTCATCTAGTTTTCACAACCCAAAATTCCCCTTTCATTGATTAGGACATAGATCTATACATTTATGTCACTATCATCCTGAATCACACCTTCCATCATTAAAAAGTTTGTAGGAGCTTTGTTTCCCTTAATGAGTAGGTATTTCTCTCTTGAGGGCATTGGTAGAAGAATTCCATCTTATCTTGTTTACACTTCCTTTCACTTTTATCTCACTATCTACACCATTCTCCCACTAAAATTTCATCATCCCCTATGTTGACTACCTTGACCCATACTCATGAAGATTTGTGTGCACACGAAAGGTATTGATACTTTTTGGCATACATACAAAATCCCATAGGAAATATTCATCCCCAAAATGGATAAAATATAAGCACATGGAAAATATCCCTGAGTTGATAAGACCCCTAGAAAGAGAGAGAGAGAAGAGAAGAATATAGGATTAATTAGCCCCCAAAAGATGAGGCCTCATAAACTCCTAATAGATCTTGTAGATGTATAACCCTACTATCATAAGAGGAATCAATGAAGACTAAATCCCAAATAGTAATTCCATATGTTGCACTAAAATACTATGGATCAAAGGTAGATGAAATGAATAATATCTCTATTTGTTTATCAACAATTGTTATTTTTAATTGTGATAAGTGTTGATGAATCAAATCAAGTAGTAAATATGACTCAGAGTGACTCATAATATCTTTGTGAGAACTAAATGAAGATCAAGGTACTCTTGTATAATGTGTCAAAATGATTTATGATAGAAGTGAATCATATTATTTAGGAAGTGTAGGTCATGTCACCATGTAATCATGTAATGGAAAATAAAATATGTCTAGAGAAGTCAAAGAGGAAACTCTATCATATTTGAAATCAAAGAGGGGGAAATATCCTCAATAGTTTCATAAATATATGAAAGGTGAGATTCCAAAAACAAATATGAAATGTCTAGTAAGTAGACCTCCCAATGAAGTGCATCCTATAAACATAAAGAACCATGTTATATATAATCACTAAAATCCTTCAAAGAAGCAACTTTAAATTATGGTGAAAAAATTGGTGATGGAGGAATTTATTAGAAGAGGATAGTAATGTCCTCAATGGTTTCATCTAGATCTAAAATTTAAGACTCTACAAAATAAGTAATGTGAGGTAGGTATGTTTCCCAATGAGATGGTTCCAAAAGACATATATGATCTTGCTACAAATAATCACTAGATCTTCTCAAAGAAACAAATCTGAACTCGAATTAGTAACAAGTAAGAGAGGAATAAGATGGTCTTGATGAAAATAATCATTAGAAGGCTATCAAATAATAAGCTCTCAACTCTTAAGTAACAATAGGTATATGATGATGTCATGATCCTACTACAAAGAAGAACTGAAAGCTCTCAAAGAAATGAATTTAGACTATGAAGTAGCAAAAAGTAAAATAGAAATTTACTCAATTATAGATTGGGTGTTAATCATAGTAGAAGGAAGGATGTAGTAGTCTCAATATCATCCATGTATGAATGGTTTTCTAAGGAAGCATCACTTTCAAATGGAGAATCATGGTCTCCATACAACAATCAAATGAATATCCACATAGCAAAAGGGCACTCAATATACAAGTTAATGCTTAGTATCCTTAGGAATAGTGAGATAAATTATTTTGTAGACTATGTCATTTTGTTCAATCAATCTTATGTTGATATTCATTAGGCTCAAGAATGAGTCCAAGGAGATAGGGAATTTTATCATGTAATATGTAGTGATCATGTATCCATAATTTATAGGAAAAATATTTCTTTGAATTTATCCATATAATAAAATGTTGTAATTTAATACCAAAAACCATGATTGAACCCCCAAAATTGAACTTTATCTTGGTTTGTTATAACATTATCCCAATATATGGAAATTTAAAATCTAGTGTGATTACATTTCAATGCTTAAAATGGTATGATAAGAACCAAAAAGGAAATTATATTACCACCACTCCAAAGATATTGAAAAATACAAACTTAAAAAAATGACATCTCAAATGGAGTTGCCAATAGAAAGTTATGGCTTTTATAAGTTGCTTAATATTACAAATTTAAACACTTATTCATATTCCTTAGAAAAAATTTACATCCCTTCACCTCATATAAATTTCAACACTTTCTTGAGTGCTTGAAAAAAAAATCCTCGCATGGTTTAAGGCCCTTTGGATTAGAGTGACTAAAGTCTAAACTCCATGTGACTAGGGGATAAGGCTAGAAAAGTGGTGGGGTGCCCCTCTCCAAATTTCAATGGTTGTGAAAAAGTGATGTCACCTTTTATATGGGATATGTGCAATCTATTATCATGGTATTTCCTCCATCTTATCAAACACAATGAATTCTTTTGTAACAATAAACAATGTCACCACCTCAAACCTGTGAGCAAAAACTATGGCCACACAACTATAAAAACCTTGTATATAGCCGCATAGGTACAAAAACACCTCAACTCGTGTAGGATATCTAAACATAACGAGATGCATGTATAATTGTATTGTTAGTTGAATCAATAAGGTTTAACACACAAAAAAACTAGGCACCTAACAAAATGTCTAACACCCAACAACACATCTATCACATGGGTGCAACCATCAACTATCGCCAAAAATGAAATAATAAGAGTAAATGAACTAAATGTACAACCACACACAGACTAGACCACGTGCACGAAATAGTGTTAGTTCACAACCATGTAAAAGATAAAATATAAGGTTGGGTGCAACCATCAATATGGGTACAATAGTCAAGAACCACACTCGGGAAGATATAATGACCAACCTCAATAATGAATGTGACCACCGGATATTTTAAGCTAAAAAAACCCACTAATTTTCTGGAAAACCTATATAGATTACACTTTGGCACCATCCACAATACAACTAAACAACCCATATATTACCATAAAAACCACAAAAATACTATATCTTGTCTACTTCAAAGCATGCTCGAGTTTATCATCAATCCTAGGTTTTAACATGATTCAAACTCAATAGTACAATTTGTTTCTCAAGAGAATGTATAGAATGAATACTATCCTATAAAATCACTTATTTCCTTCAGTCTTTTTTAATTCTCTATATCATCCAAAGACTTAGGAGAATATCATACTCAAAGATCAAAGGATATGATACAAAAACTTAAAATAACTTGAAAGATTCTAATAAAATACAACAAATGACATTCAATTACTAGAAGGATATATAATACCATGTGAGAATGTGGTCTAATATTGAGAACTGATAAAATAGGAATGGAAAAAGAGATTAATGTTGCGAGAATGAGGAACAAAAATGAGCTAAAAGATAGCTTATGTATTCAATGCATAAAAAAATAGCTTTACAAGAGACGTATAAATAGGAAGTGGAGAAGTGGAACCACTACCTAAAATGTGCAGTAACTCCCATCTATCCTAATCACACCTAAGAAATATAAATACATGTAAAGTAAAAGCCATGAAATGGAATAAAAAACCTACAGTTTAATAAAAACATACACTAACATTTGTTATCCCGCAAAATTGTCAAGGGCAATTTGCAGGGTAACCATACCAAAAATTTTGTTTTGGCCCCAAGGAAGTTTGACAACGTTCGAAAGAAGTCCAAAATTCTCTTCCGAAAATCAAGTTTTAAGGACTTAGCCATTTTTCAGTCTTTTTGAGCAGTATGGCTGACATTGTCGTGCTGACACGATGAATGGTGCGCCAAAGGGCGCTGATAATGTGGTGTCGACATGCTGATAAGTGCGCCCATTACAAAGGTGCTGACATTCAAAAAGATGCGCCAAAGGGCGCTGATAAAGTCCTGTCGACATGCCGAAAGGTGCGCCAAAGGGCGCTGATAAATTCTGTCGACATGCTGATAGGTGCGCCAAAGGGCGCTGATAAGTTCATGCTGACACGATGAAGAGTGCGCCAAGGCGCTGACAAGTTCATGTCGACACGCCGAAAGGTGCGCCAAAGGGCGCTGATAAAGTCCTGTCGACATGCTGATAGGTGCGCCAAAGGGCGCTGATAAGTTCGTGCTGACACGATGAATGGTGCGCCAAAGGGCGCTGATAAATTCCTGTCGACATGCTGAATGGTGCGCCAGAGGGCGCTGACAAGTTCATGCTGACACGATGAAAAGGCGCGAGTAAGTTCATGCTGACACGATGAAAAGGCGCAAGTAAGTTCATGCTGACACGCCGAAAGGTGCGCCAAAGGGCGCTGATAAAGTCCTATCGACATGCTGATATGTGCGCCAAAGGGCGCTGATAAGTTCGTGCTGACACGATGAATGGTGCGCCAAAGGGCGCTGATAAATTCCTGTCGACATGCTGAATGGTGCGCCAAGAGGGCGCTGACAAGTTCATGCTGACACGATGAAAAGGCGCGAGTAAGTTCATGCTGACACGCCGAAAGGTGCGCCAAAGGGCGCTGATAAGTTCATGTCGACATGCTGATAAGTGCGCCCATTTCCAAAGGCGCTGATAATGTGGTGTTGACATGCTAATATGTGCGCCCATTTCAAAAGGCGCTGATAAGTTCCTACTGACACAATGAAAAGTGCGCCCTTTTGTAAATATCTTTGTAAATAGGTTGTTGGCTCCTTTTTGCCTTCTTTTCTCTCCTTCTTCTATAAATACCCCAATACTTGTTGTATTATGAGGAGGTGAACATTTTTTAGATAGAAATAGAAGTGAGGAGAGAAAGACTTTGAGCTTTCTTGTAACAGAAAAGAACAGTAATACAATTATTCAGACTTTGTGCTCAATAGCTGTGTTATACATTAGATCTTTCTTACGTTAGATCTGTATGTGTTTAATCTGTTAGATTCATATCTACTTTTCCGTCATTTGTTTATCAGTATTGCTTTGTTTATTTATGCAAGTAGGTTTGGCTCTGTTTACTACCAAACTAAAAACATAAATCTTCTGACCTTTCTGCTTTGGAATTCATTTCTTTTCTCCCTTCGGATCTGTTCTTTCTCTTCTCCCTCTTTCATTCCTTTCTTTTCACAGCCTGGAACACTCTACTGGGATGAGATCCCAACCCCGAAGGCAGAATCTGTGAGACTTGCATAGGTTCCTGCTAGTAGAAATAGCAATAAACCAGTTTCGCTTTGCTGTCTCAAAGAGGGGCTAAGCCCTGCAACACTGTTGGCTCGTCTATCCATAGATCTGTCCGCGCGACAGATTTTCGGACCAACATTTTTTGGCGACTCCGCTGGGGAACGGACAGATCTGTCAGATCTATGCTGGTGGTATAATATAAAATCAGAAAAATCAAAAGATTGCTGCCTGTTTGCAAACCTGAATTTTTTATAAAAATCCGAAAAATTTGCAAAAGTGCTCAAATCAAAAAAATTTCTTCTGAGAGTCATAGATCGGGCCTAGTTACAGATCTTTAGTTCGCTGAGTTTTTATCAAAATCATTATTTTTCCGTAGATCTGAGTTTTTGGCGGTTTCCTATCAAAAAAGTAAAAATCAGATCTGAAAATCAGCCTACTATTCTTCCCTGCCATCTTATCCTCGCTGCTATTTGTCATTAACCGCAATCGGTTTTTCGAGGAGGATAGTTTTTAAATATTCAGAAAAGTGCATGCTGCTGGTTTTTGTCAGAAAAACCAGAAAATCAGCAAGTACACCCAAAAACAAAGTTTAAATCTGCGCCTTAACATTGCAGATCTGGAAGGTACGCTGGCAAGTGAACCTTTTACGCGCAGCAGGAGAGCCCGTGGAGAAGTTGATCCTACTTTCGATCTGCTTCAAAGGCACAATTTCAGCGTAACACCGGCACGTTTTTCAGCGTTAAGCTCGGCTAGGTGGTCATCCAGGAGTGTCTCACCTCCACGAAGAAAAAGTCTTTTACAAGGAGCATCTACATCCCTTTGTAGTGCCTTGCTGCTCAGTGGAACCACCCTCCCAGCTCGTGTGCTCTTTCCAGCCTTTCAAATGGCGGTACCATGGGGAAATGCTATGGGTCCTCTCGCATTACCACATCCAGTTCACGCGCTCCCTCACGGAAACAGAAAGAATTTTCCCAAATTCGACGGGAGTGGAAATCAAAGCACGGATTCCCACATATCTGCTTTCATTATGTCATGCAGTATTTTGGACGTGACTCACGAAGATGTGTCGGTTCACCTTTTTCTGGAAACCCTACAAGGGCCCGCAGCCGAATGGTTTCAGCATTTGCCAGCCGGATCTATCACCAGTTGGGCCACCTTGCGGGATGCTTTCGAAGACAGATACAAGCCTTCAGAGGATGCATTTGCATTGTTATCACGGATCACCCACCTGAAGAAGGAGGCAAATGAGACTATGCGCGATTTTGTCGCCGGTTCAATGCATTAATCAACCGTGTCCCTACTGCCATGCTTCCAACACCGGAGAATCAGAAGTGTTTCTTCGTGAACGCCATGAGCTCAAAAGTTAGCTTCTTGCTCCTTCAAGAGCGAGTAGCTACTCTACCTCTCGCTCAGGCTGCCGCCATCCGGATAGAAGACAATTTGATAATATCTGGCGAGTTGAAAAAGGAATCATCAAGGTCCAAATCTTCAGATCCCTCGCCTACTACTTCGTCTGATCCAGCATTCCAAAAGATGGCGAACGATCTGCTCGCATTGAAAAAGCAGTTGGCCCAGGCTCCTAGTTCCTCATACCGAGACGTTCCACGAAGGAGTTTTGTTCCCAACAATGTTTCACAAAGACCGCGTCTACCTGCAACTGCTCCACGGTTGGCGCTTGAAGCTCCTCCGGTCAACGCTTTGGCCGAAATTGAAGAGGAAGAGCAGTACTATGAAGAATCTTCGCCTCAAGACGAAGATGATCAAGATGTCGGTGAGCCGACTGGCGACTCCACTATTGGATACATGGAATTTGATGAGGATCAATCTGATGAAGAAGAGAGTACTCAGGGCTATGCAAGCGGACAATCCTATGCTGTTTTTACCCGCTCGCAAGGAAAGGAAGCGGAAGTTGCTGCCCATGTTCAGAAGGAGAAGGTCGTATCAAACGCACCTCCAACCATTGTTAAAAGAGGTAATCCTCTTCCTACTCAACTCCCTGTTAAGCCTTTTGCAAAGAAGTCTTTTCCGCCCATCTCTCCTCCGAATCAGCCCCCTCATATTCCTATCAAGATCAGTAACCCTGTTCCACCATCGCGAAGTGAAGGACTCATTCCCTCACCAACGCAACCCTTGGCCGCATTTGATATAATAGATCATGCAAAAAAGACCAAGATCCAAATGTCTGAAGCTGAGTACCTTCAGTCAAATCCCGAACAGCTTGTAAGATTGACTAAATACATTCAGAGTCAAGCTGTTATACCTAAGCAGGTTTCCCCAAAAGGAATCCTTTCCACTCCTCCTGAATCCCACATAAATGTTGCTTCAACATCTGCATCAGGCAAGATAGAACCTTTCTATCTCTCTCTCCTAATCAACGGCCATAAGTTGAGCAACTGTATAATTGATTCCGGAGCTTCGATAACGTCATGCCGGCGAAAGTCGCCCATGCTTTGGGCCTCACTCTTACCAAACCTTTCGGCAGATGTTATTCATTGGAAACCAAGCAAGTGCCGTTGATTGGCCAAATCAAAGACGCGCAATTTGCGTTTGCGGCCTTCCCGGATAAAAGAGTAAAATGACCTCCTTTCGTTGACATTCCGGCAGCCTATGGAATTCTGCTAGGAAGGAGCTTTTGCAGCGAAGTTGGTGGAGAAATTCACATGGACTGGTCTAAAGCTAGAATTCCAGTCAAAGGCGTAATGCAAACTTTGGAGCCGGAATCCCAAAAGAAATACTTGGTCACTAGCTCTGAAGACCCCAAAGCCCAAATCCTTTTTGAATCATCAGGGTTGGGGAATTACTTCTTATCCACCGAGGCGGATACAAAGGATGTTTTCGTTCAAGAAAAGGATCTTAATGAGATCTGGACCTTGCAATTTGATGGCAGCTGCGCAACTAGTGGATGTGGCGCTGGGGTTGTGCTGATATCTCCTGAGGAAGAAGTCATTCCTCTTTCTTTCAAATTGCAGTTTTTCAACACTAACAATACTGCTGAGTATGAATCTCTCTTGCTCGGTATGCAAGCCGCAAAGGAAAGAGGAATTAAAAATTTGAAAGTCCAAGGTGATGCTGAGCTAGTTGTAAATCAGGTCAGAAGGATTTACCAAGTGAAAAATGAAAGGCTCAGGCACTACCGTAATGCAGTATGGGACAGCATTGAGGAATTTGATGCTTTTTCAATAGAGTCAATTCCAAGAGCCCAAAATGACATGGCTGATTCATTGGCTGTTTCAGCATCTCTCATGCTCCCACACCCGGGTTTGAAAATGAACAAATACACCATTGAAGTGGTTTTCCGCCCGAGCGTGCCAGACAACTCTCAGCATTGGCAGGTATTCAACGATGATAATCACCTCATTGCCTTTCTAGAAAAATCAGAAAATTTTGATGAGTTGTATTTTGAAGGATCCACCTCAACATGCCGCGAATCAATCAACAGTCAAAACCATGAATCAGAGGAGAAAGACGGCATATGTCAGCTCAAAGGAAATAAAATTCCGAAGGGCCTGGTTTCTCTGGAGCGCTTGTTTGACAGGCACGACCGTTTTATGAAAAAGAAGAAGCGGGACGATCCTTGCTCATCCCCAGAGACAGAACCAGTCAATATAGGTTCTGAGGCACATCCGCAATTTGTGAACATCGGGAAATGTTGCACGCCAGAAGAAAAGCGGAAATTTGTCAAGTTGCTGAAAAAATATATGGATGTATTGGCATGGTCCTACGCCGATTTAAAGTCCTTCAAGCCAAAGGACGTTCAGCACGATATTCCCTTGAAAGACGATGTCAAAGCCTTCCGTCAGAAGCAGAGGCACTATAATCCCAAGATTTCGGGCACCATTCAGGCCGAAATTCAGAAGATGCTGGATGCAAGAATCATCTTCCCTATTCATCACAGCACTTGGGTGGCGAACATTGTGCCAGTACGCAAGAAAAACGGTGAGATACGCATATGCGTAGACTTCCGAAACTTGAATCAAGCTTCGCTGAAAGACAACTACCCTCTCCCGATAATGGATCAAGTTCTGCAAGCAGTAACTGGATCAGAAATGCTGTCTATGCTTGATGGTTTTTCAGGCTACAATCAGATTGAAGTCTCGCCTGAAGATCAATTCAAAACAGCATTCACTACTCCATGGGGTACATTTGCCTATAGCAGGATGCCTTTCGGCCTAACTAACGCTGGTGCCACTTTTCAGCGGGCCATGGATTTCGCATTTAAAGGCATGATGGGAAAAGTCATTGTAGTTTATCTAGATGACTTAACCGTGTTCTCTAAACAACGAAGTGATCATTGTGGTCACTTGGAGCAAGTACTGGCCAGGTGCCGAGAACATGGGATTTCCCTTAACCCAAAAAAGTCTGTTTTTGGGGTTACGGAAGGGAAATTGCTAGGCCATGTGGTTAGCAAAGAAGGAACGAAGATTGATGCCGAAAGAGTTAAGGCTATCCAAAGCCTTACTCTGCCTACAAGCAAGAATGGTGTTCATTCTTTCTTCGGAAAGGTGAACTTTCTTAGGCGTTTTGTCCCTGATTTTGCTGAGAAGACCCGCCACATACTGAACATGATGAAAGGGTCACCCACTTTCAGATGGAGTGAAGAGGGGAAAAGGTCGTTTGAGGAGATAAAAACTTCTGTTGCTCATGCACCGGTCCTGGTATGTCCGGATTTCTCCAAGAACTTCATTATGTATAGTTATGCCTCCGAACATACTGTGTCTGCAATCCTAATGCAAAAGAACTCGGAGGATATTGAATCTCCAATCGCGTTCATGAGTTCTCCTCTCAAGCCTCACGAACTGAAAATGACTCAATTGGAAAAGCATGCCTTTGCCGTTGTCAAAGCGGTGAAGAATTTCAGGTATTACATTCTGAACTCGCATACGGTGGTGCTGGTTCCCGACACCGCAGTGAAATCAATTCTAACTCAGCAGGAGTTAGGAAGCTTGAGAGGGAATTGGATCGCAAAGGTCCAGGAATATGACCTGGATATTAAGCCCACAAAGCTGGTGAGGGGTAAGGGCCTGTGTCAGTTAATGGCTGAAAATGAAAATTTAGAAGATCCTAAAGGAAAAAAGGATTGTATCGACAAAGAGCAAAGCCCTCAGGAGGAACCTGATTCTCTGCCTCTGGTTTTATTTATTGCAACTAGCGACGAGTGGTACTCCGACATTGCTTTCTTCCTTACCTACGGCGAATGCCCAATGCACCTAACTGCGAAGGAAAAGCGTACTATAAAGCTCAGAGCGGCCAGATATGTCATCTGGGACGATGGTTTATATAAGCGCGGGATAGACGGTGTCTTTCTGCGATGTGTTGACAAGCCCCAGCAAGTAAAACTGCTGGAAAGTTTTCACAATTCAGCCTGTGGAGGTCATTTTTCTTCTTCCGTGACAGCACACAAGATCATCCGAGCCAGGTACTATTGGCCAACGCTTTTTCAAGATGCGGCTACCTGGGTGGCAAAGTGTGAACCCTGTCAGCAATTCGTCGGCAAGCCCAAGTTGGCTGCCCTTCCCCTTAGGCCGGTCATCATCAATGAACCATTCAGGCAATGGGGAATCGATTTTATTGGCGCACTCAATCCTCAATCGAGTGCCGGACATAGCTATGTCCTTACAGCAACGGATTACTTCACCAAGTGGGTGGAAGCCATACCTGTCAAGCACGCCACTTCTGAGGCGGTGTGCAGTTTTATCAAAGAAAATATCATTGTCAGGTTCGGCGTTCCAAACAAAATCGTTGCTGATAATGCTTCTAACTTCTCCTCCCGAGAAGTTATTAGTTTTTGCTATGAATATGGAATAACTTTAGCACATGCCTCGGATTATTACCCTCAGGGAAATGGTCAGGCGGAATCCAGTAATAAGAACTTGGTGACCATCATACGGAAATTAGTAGATGAAAATCAGCGGATGTGGCACAAGTCTTTGTACGACGCTTTGTGGGCGGACCGCATTACTCCCAAGAGATCTCTCGGCATGTCACCTTTTCAAGTGTTATATGGCACTGATGCCGAACTTCCCATTTCTACTGAACTTCCTGCTCTACGCTTGGCACAAGTAATCGAAGATGAAACTTTTCAGAATTCTCTAGAAAAGAGAATCATGTATCTTGCAGAACTTGAAGAAAAGAGAGTAAGGGTGGTCGACAGGATCACTGAACATCAGAATCAAGTAAAGAGGCTTTTTGATAAGAAAGCCAAGCAGAGGAATTTTCAAGTAGGAGATCTCGTCCTTCTTTGGGACAAGCGAAGAGAACCAAAGGGCATGCACGGAAAATTTGATTCCCTATGGAGAGGGCCCTTCAAAATCAAGCAACTCAATGGGGAGAATAGTTTCTATCTCTCATATCTGGATGGAGTTGAGCTCCCGCTTCCCTATAGCGGGCAACATCTCAAGATCTTCAGGAAGTAGAGCTTGCTCTCTTCTTTGTACAGTTTATTTTAGTTGTGTGTTTGCTTTTGTCGTGTGTTTGCTTTCAGTTTGTTGTGTGTTTCCTTTGTTCTCCCTCCGGTCCCCCTTGTTTTTGACTCCGTACCCAATGGATAGGCACATGAAGATCTGGGATTCTCTACCCTTAAGTTTCACTCAAAGATAGTCCCCAGAAAGAGCCAGCTGTTATCCTGCAAAATTGTCAAGGGCAATTTGCAGGTAACCATACCCAAAAATTTTGTTTTGGCCCCAAGGAAGTTTGACAACGTTCGAAAGAAGTCCAAAATTCTCTTCCGAAAATCAAGTTTTAAGGACTTAGCCATTTTTCAGTCTTTTTGAGCAGGGCGCTGACATTGTCGTGCTGACACGATGAATGGTGCGCCAAAGGGCGCTGATAATGTGGTGTCGACATGCTGATAAGTGCGCCCATTACAAAGGTGCTGACATTGTCGTGCTGACATTCAAAAAGATGCGCCAAAGGGCGCTGATAAAGTCCTGTCGACATGCCGAAAGGTGCGCCAAAGGGCACTGATAAATTCTGTCGACATGCTGATAGGTGCGCCAAAGGGCGCTGATAAGTTCATGCTGACACGATGAAGAGTGCGCCAAGGCGCTGACAAGTTCATGTCGACACGCCGAAAGGTGCGCCAAAGGGCGCTGATAAAGTCCTGTCGACATGCTGAAAGGTGCGCCAAAGGGCGCGATAAGTTCATGCTGACACGATGAATGGTGCGCCAAAGGGCGCTGATAAATTCTATTGACATCTTTGAATGGTGCGCGAGGGCGCCGACAAGTTCATGCCGACACGATGAAAAGGCACGAGTAAGTTCATGCTGACACGATGAAAAGGCGCAAGTAAGTTCATGCTGACACGCCGAAAGGTGCGCCAAAGGGCGCTGATAAAGTCCTGTCGACATGCTGATATGTGCGCCAAAGGGCACTGATAAGTTCGTGCTGACACGATGAATGGTGCGCCAAAGGGCACTGATAAATTCCTGTCGACATGCTGAATGGTGCGCCAGAGGGCGCTGACAAGTTCATGCTGACACGATGAAAAGGCGCGAGTAAGTTCATGCTGACACGCCGAAAGGTGCGCCAAAGGGCGCTGATAAGTTCATGTCGACATGCTGATAAGTGTGCCCATTTCCAAAGGCGCTGATAATGTGGTGTTGACATGCTAATATGTGCGCCCATTTCAAAAGGCGCTGATAAGTTCCTACTGACACAATGAAAAGTGTGCCCTTTTGTAAATATCTTTGTAAATAGGTTGTTGGCTCCTTTTTGCCTTCTTTTCTCTCCTTCTTCTATAAATACCCCAATACTTGTTGTATTATGAGGAGGTGAACATTTTTCGATAGAAATAGAAGTGAGGAGAGAAAGAATTTGAGCTTTCTTGTAACAGAAAAGAACAGTAATACAATTATTCAGACTTTGTGCTCAATATTTGTGTTATACATTAGATCTTCTTACGTTAGATCTCGTATGTGTTTAATCTGCATTAGATTCATATCTACTTTTCCGTCATTTGTTTATCAAGATTGCTTTGTTTATTTATGCAAGTAGGTTTGGCTCTGTTTACTACCAAACTAAAAACATAAATCTTCTGACCTTTTTGCTTTGGAATTCATTTCTTTTCTCCCTTCGGATCTGTTCTTTCTCTTCTCCCTCTTTCATTCCTTTCTTTTCACAGCCTGGAACACTCTACCGGGATGAGATCCCAACCCCCGAAGGCAGAATCATGAGACTTGCATAGGTTCCTGCTAGTAGAAATAGCAATAAACCGGTTTCACTTTCTTTGCCTCAAAGAGGGGCTAAGCCCTGCAACACTGTTGGCTCGTCTATCCATAGATCTGTCCGTGCATGATTTTCGGACCAACAACATTAAAATGTAAACATGAGCGAGAGAAAATACATCAAGAGTAAAAGAAGCAAATATATCATATTTTTCATCAAATAGAGGAAAAATATCCTCGATAGTTTCATTAGGATGTGAAAGGTGGGAGTCCACAAATAGATATGAAATTTATAGTAATATTAATGAAGTGGATCGTATAGGCATGAAGAACCATGTTATAGAGAATCATTGGAATCACAAAGAAGCAACTCTAAACTCTGAGGAAACAACAGGTGATGGAAGAATGTCTTACAAGAGGAGGAAAGTTTCCTCAATCGTGTCATCTATATTTGAATTTTGGGTTCATATACAAATAAGAAGAAATGTCTAAGTAAGTATGTGTCCTAATGAAGTGAATCCATGAGACATATATGATCCTAATATAAATAATCACTTTGGAATCCCTTAAAGAAATTCCTCTAAAATCTAGAGTATCAATAGGTACATGAGGAATATCATGATCCTATTACAAAGAATCATTGGAATCCCTCAAATAAGTGAATTTGAACTTTGAAGTAGTAACATATACAAGATAAATTTCCTTAACTATCGATGGGGTGAAAAAAGTAGGAAGAGGATTGGTAATAGTCTCACTATCATCCATATATAAATGGTTTTATGAGGAAGCATCACTTTCATACAGAGAATCCTGGTCTCGACACAATTGTTGGATGAATGTCCAAGCGTGTAAAGGAACCCATTTTATCCAAGATAATCATGAATATCCTTATGATAGTGATACATATTAGTTCATGGACCATTTCATTTTTTTAAGCACTTAATCTTCTACTTATAGTCATTAGGCTTAGGAATGAGTCCAAAAATATTGGTCATTAAATCATGTAGAGTACAATTATCATCTATCCCTTAATTCTAGGAAAAATATTTCTCGAATTTAGATAGACAAAAATGATTTAATTTAATACTAAAACTCGTGATGAAACCCCCAAGTTTCATATTTTATAATTCATTGTGTGGTGACAAAACCCCAAGATATGTTGTAACTTTATATATTGATCTGCGTATATACAATTTTCAAGGCTTAAAAGTTTTTTTATACATGATGAATAAGGAAATGAGAGTAGCACCATTGGGAAGATCTTGAAAAATACACACTTTCACAAAAAAAAAAAGGCACCTCAAAAGGATTTTCTAGTAGAAATGTATGTCTCTTATAATTTTATTATGATGACTCCATTATTGTTTTCTCATTCGGGATTAGAGAAAAAATTGCATCCCTTAAACTTACAAAAATTATGCAATTACTTATGCATCTTGAAAATTAAAAATTACCACTGTGAGCTAAGACCCTTTGGGTTAGATATGACCATGGGATAAAATCCTTGTGATCAAGGGATAAGGCTAGGAAAAGCAATGGGGTGTACTCCCTTTTTTAAGAGTTGTACACTTACTTATCACAATTTCCCTCTTGTTTATTGATCAACCAGAGAAAGATAAACATGCCTAAAGTTAGGTCATAAAGCATAGAAGTTTTATATATGGCAATGAACAACATCATTTCCTCAAATTGTATGCCATTACTATGTTCGTATAGGTGCAACAATGATCTCTTACAACTCCATGTAATGGCATGTACAAGAAAAACTTTATCTACCCAATTGGACAACAAAAACAATGAAACTAGAGGTTTAGACTCATCTCGAGATCGGGTAAAATGTACAATAGAAGGTCAGGTATGACCATAAATATAGGTACAAAAACCAATAATAAAATTCGGGAAGATAGAAAGACCACCTTAATAATGAATACAACCATTGCATCTTTCAAACTGAAAAACACCCACAATTTTTTTAGAAAAAACCAAAAACACGAACATTGGCATGGTAAAAAACACCACCAAATAACCTAGATATGACCCAAAAATGGGAAAATATCTGTATCGGCATTCTTCAAAGAATATTAAAGTTTACTTTTGATCCTAGGTTTTGGCATGATCCATACTCAATGGTAGAGTTTGTTTTTCTAGATAATTTATAAAATGAAGACTATCATGCATAACCACCAATTTCCTTTTATCTTTTATTATTATTGATATCATCGAAAGACTTGAGAGAAGAGAATACTCGAGATAGCAAAGCATCTTTAATAACAAGCTTGAAATAACTAGAGTTTCAAATAAAATACAACAAAATAATGGTGTTTTATTACCAAAATGAGATCTAATATCATGTGAAAATGTGGGCCAAGATCAAGAATTGATAAAATACAAATGCATAAAGAGATTAATGTTTTTAGAGAGAACAACCAAACATGAGCCAAAATATAGCTTGTATATTTAATGCATAATAAAATAGATTTACAAGAGGTGTATAAATAGGAAGTGGGAAAGTGTAACCACCACCTAAAAACGTAGAGAATTGTAACTCTCATCTATCTCAATGAAACATAAGCAAGCTAAATACATGCGCAGGAAAAACCATGCAATAGAATAAGAACATACACTAACACAACCCTTCCATTTCCTACACCTTTACCATAACTCAACTCTTGATGGTACCCTATCCTTATTCCCATTTTTTCTATAGGTTAATTTCCTTTACCTCGCACCATAGCCTCCTTCCTTCCCCGACAAGACCACTCCTCTTCCCTCTATTGGGAATCACATTCATCAATGGTTAGTCCTCCGCACAGTGTTACATACAAAACAAGACTCCCATCTATTATGATCATTAGGGAAATATAAAATAAATAAATTCCAATAAGCTCCATCTTAAAATGTGGATCGTGTCTCATTTGATCGTTGTAAATACCTTTAAAATATGACATCAAAATGTATTGTTGTCTTTTATTTTATTGTTTTAAACTCATTATGGCTTCTTAAACCATATATTTTGTAAAAACCTTTATCGTTTCTTTCCCTAAATGATTCACACTTTATAGAAAATACTTGAGATATATCCACTTATTTTTACTCTATATGATAAAAAAATCAATACTTGAGATATATCAACGTATTTTATTCCATATGATAAAAAAAAAAGAAAATATTTGGATTATTTTTAATGGTGATGGAAGCAGAGAGAGAATAAATAATTTTTTTGGTTTTGTAATTATTTTAATGTCTTCTAGAGTGATTAGTGATGGTTAGACAAGAAATATATGAACATAAAATTAAATGTAGCTAGATTTGTAGAGGTAATAATTTTTTAGGTTTTACTTTTTATTTTTCAAAATACTTTTTAATTTTTGTTACAGATATACCTTTTTTACAATTCTTTGGATCTTACTTAAGGATCCTAAATTGAGCTTATGTTATAAAAACTACCCTCCAAAACCAACAAAACCACAAAACTTATTCACAATTATAAGTATGATGGACTTGAATTCACAAGTTGTTGACAACTTATTTACCTCTAATTTGATCCCATTACTAATGAATCTCTCAAAGAATCTCCCTTCAGATTTCAAAAACATAAATGGCTCGGAATAATTTAGATATAGAGGGTTTTTGACATATTCATTATCAATCATTATAATACTAGATTCAAATTTTTCTATGACATTGATTTATTTACCATTTGGCTTACTGGAAATTTAAGAGTGTTCGTGTGTTCAATTTTTCCAAATCGACACAAACGCTACTTTGGAATTCTTGTCTTTTTATAACTTGTTTAACTTCCACGTATTTAGGTTCTATCTAGTCATCTTCAATTTTATATTCTTTCTTCCTATCTCCTTTCTCCATGTGCATGTTTCATTGCATTCACCATTTTTGGCTTTGCTAGATTCAATCACCTCTTTCAATATTGAAATTCTCAGATTCTGCCATACGATCCCTATCTGGTATCTATTCCTTACATTACAAATTTGAAATTTCAATAAATCCCATATAAAGGTATGAAAATACATTCCCATGTGTGAACACCTATGAATAATCATAACGGAATACTCAGTTTAAAATAGAATCTTTGTTGTGAGTAGAATTCAATCTCTCTTTAGAGAAATGTATGTCCACTGCATTAAAATAATATCTATATGGGTTGTTTATATAACACTCTTATTTGTGTTTAGAACTCCATGTTCAAGAATTCTAGTGTGTATATGTGTATGAGAAATTGTAAAAACATTGTTTATTTATATGTGTATTAAAATTGATTTGTTCATTTTCAAATATATTTTATCCTCAACATGACTATTATAAACTTATATATATATATATATATATTAAACATGCACTATAATATTGATGAATATATATAATCACTTGTATTCAATGCAATGGGAACACTCTAAATCTCCTATTATACTCCTAGTATTCATGTTTGTTTTATGAAACCTATAGGTACAACCCTATTGGTCCATCGATTACATACATACATACATACATAAAATAATATTTCTTGGCATTTCTGTTTTATCCATACTCTTTAATTGATTTGATTTTCAAGGATCTCGATAAGTATTGAAATCCCGGATAATTTATGTCCTGGGGTATATTATCTTTGACTTCGCAAGTCTCGATCTTTGTAAACCTTACGGTGACACTTATCACCATTTCACATTATATTTACCGAGAACCTACAACATCTACCATTCTTAGTTTGAATTCACCCAACTACTTGACAACCCATATTTGTTACATATTTCGATCATTTGGTTAATATCCTTCTCCTCATTGAGATCAATACCTTATTTCTTCTCATAGTGCAAAACCCCATGATTGGCCCGGATAATGTTAATACATGATTTTCCTAAGATCCGTGAATGCGTCATTGGGCCACGTTTCCTCTACTACAAAAATTCATTCCACATGTTATCATCTTATATATGTAAGATATCACCCAAAAATTAGGAATTTGACTACATGTCTCCATTATATG
Organism: Taxus wallichiana var. yunnanensis; assembly: GCA_018340775.1. Lineage (NCBI taxonomy): Eukaryota > Viridiplantae > Streptophyta > Pinopsida > Cupressales > Taxaceae > Taxus > Taxus wallichiana. The sequence continues at coordinate 543,418 of JADAXU010000137.1, forward strand.
TAAACTTGTAAACCCCATTTACTTGGAATTGTTACACGTGTCGATCGGTGGGTCAATCTCCTCTTCCTTATTAGTTCGTGCAAAGGATACTTTTCATATCATTCAATTAATAATGTTACTGTGAGCCAATAATATGCAAGAATTTTTCTTCCATGTCAAGATTTCTAATGTATAAACTTTGAATTGACATAATTACATGAATATACTTTTTGATAAATTATTTTTATTGTTATTTTGATTGGTGAGAAAGGGTGATTTGACTAATTTTTACCCTTATTGAGGTACATGGGTTTTTTTCTTAAACCAAAAAATTAGAAATGGCCAAGTGGTCTGGCATTTATTATTACTGTCAATTTGTCAATTTGTCTACCCTCCAAAGAATTTCCAAGCATATATGACATGACAACATTTAATGAAATAGATGTGTTGATATTTGTGTTGAACTCGAGAGGAAGGATCGAGGTGTGCATCACATGGCGAGATCTACCCTCCACTGAAAATGCACTATGTATGTGCATCGATATAAAAGCTGCCATCCAGCGGGTATAAAAACCGCCATCCCACATGCCAAACTGCCATCCATCCATGTTGTTTTTCCCAACGCCGGAGGAGGTCTTATCACCTTGTCATTCGCCCTGTCAAACATGATTCTCAGATCTCTCCTGTGGCTGCCATGTTGTACTCATTATAATAACAATGCTTAGGAGTAGGTGGCCAAGTAGGTGCAATGCATTATAGCGATTACCGCCAAAAACATGTTTTATCCTATAAGTTGTTTTAATAAAAACACAAAAATTATGTAGAATTGCCATCAGAAGCCAAAGAGGGAGCCAAAGGTGTGGATGAATTTTGTTCATTTTTGGCAAGCAGAGGAATATTTTTTAGAGAATCATAGCCAGCTCTCAAGTAAATATATTTTGTTCCCCATATTATTTATTTGTTTTGTTTCATTTTTACATAAATGAAACTGGCCACATGGTGACCATGCAATAGTCTTCATGCCTTTCATAAGCTTGATATTTAAATAGACACCGTCCATCTAGAGAGTAAATCAGAACCTGAACACAAGTGCAAACATAACCAAGACATCGTTATAATTATAATCATTAATATCTCTATAAGCTTCTTACTCCAACAAAGAATCATATGCATTGATTGGAAGAACAAAATTGCTTACATTTTACATTTGCACTTTGCATTTCAATACTATCATGTAATTCCCTAAAAACACTATTCAGTCAGGCTAAAACTGTCCTATGCATCTCAATTTCAAATATTTTTTATATCCTCTTTCAATCAGACAAAATTCATAACACATTGAGACAATAGACTTGAATCTCTTAAAGTATATTACATGGTCACCATGTTCCCCATATTCATAAATTGTTAGGATTACAATTTTTACATATAGATCATATATAATGTATATATCATTTACATAAAGTTATAGTATAATTTGTGCATATATATTACATATACTTATTTTTAAAATGTCAAGAGATATTAATTTTAAGTTTTTTTGGTTTTTTTGGATATTATAATTATCAATAATTTCATTATTTTTATAGTAAAATTTTCTGTTAACTTGTGATAACTAGTGTTAATTTCGTTGTACCAATGTGTCATGGTTTTAAAACCTTTCCCACAAAAAAACATTGGGCTCCAAAATCCAACATATGGCCAAGAAATTATGATATTTCAATTGAATTATTTTATTAAAACAAAATCTAATTGATGATCAAATGGACATCAAATTTAACATTGGAATTAATTTTCAATGACTCATACCTCCCATTGTAAAATGTTAATCAACATAAATATATACTAAATTATAACTTGTAATTTCATATATTTAACGTTTTAAGAATACATGGTATATATACATTGCAAATGATATGCATGGTATATTAATTGAGTGTGAATGAACATTTATGACAATCCTAATATCACACATGTACGCAATCATGTCATTCATATTTTCAACTATGAAATGAGGCTCATCTTCTCTCACAAGAGGCATCATATTCTTGATAAATACACTTGAATTTAGAACTTTGGGTTGTGTGATCCACTCTTAAGCCAAATCCACAAATAACATAAACATAAATATATATTAGTTTGGATTAATGTCATTTATTTTCCCAAATAGATGTCCAAATATATGAAACAATGTGCATAGTTGAATGGACTATGTAGATGAAAGAAATGCATCTTTTATCTACCTAAGTGGTTTAAATTTCATAAGGTGTGCACCCCAAATGCTCTACATCATACCCTTTGCATATGAATGGTAGACATATAATGATCATATTTCATCCCTAGAGATACTCTCAACACCGAATTTCAGTATATTGTATTTCGCTATCTATTGATTATTAGTCTAGATTAAGTTCTTATTGGAGTGTTTGTTATGTTATTCTATTGTTCGACCATTTTTGTTTTGAGTAATTTGATTATTTTGATTTTGTATTGTTTCTTGTGATTTTATTTTTCTCTTATCAATTATTTGTCCTTATTTGCTTGAGTTTGTTTGCTTCCTTATTTTTTTAGTTCTCACTTTTGTGTTTTCTTTATGTTTTCCTTATTTTATAGTGTTGTGTGATTTTTTCCAAAATCATAGCAATTCAGTTCTAGTCTACCTGAATTGTATCGTTATTGTTTTAATCACATTTTGGTTCGGCTCTTTTGACCTTTATTTTGGGTCCCCACGATTCTTGGTTCTCTATTGTCAACTTAGTTTACACGTTGTGTGTTGACTTGCATACTAGTAGGTTCCTAATTTAAATTCAAGAAGTCTATAAATATATAAGTACATTAGTGCATTTAAGACAAGAAAATAACCAATGTATACACAATCAAACTTACAATTATAAATAATTTATTGCTTCAAGAGTGTCCTCGTACCAAAAAGCAAAATCAAGTATTTAGATAAGAACATAAGAATTTACTAGTTCTTGCATCTATTAAAAGCATAAGGCTTGGGAAACTTATATTAGATTGTTTGTTGAACCACATTGTACATGTTGTTTTCAATAATTGTCCCCAAAGGGAATCTAACTAAGACAAGCCCCCAAATACACCTCGCCCTACCCCATGGCCCCTTCTCCCACTCCCCGACCCACACACCCCCACCCCCGCTCCCACTTTTTATATTTTACAAGGTATTGTTAGTTATTGAGGTTTAAAGGAAAGAGATTTGTTTTTGGATCGCAAAAAAATTAAGAAAAATTATAGCTCGAGAGAAGACAAACAGGTCATTAATTCATATTCATGGCATATAAAAGCTTTCATGACCATGATGTTATGGATTTGGTTATGCCATTTAATGAGTGCTATGGTTTTGGTCGGGGTGCTTATTTTTCGTTGATCTTTTTTAGTTTTTGTACCTCTTATGATGGTTTGTTTGTCATTGCATATTGCTGATGGACACTTCCATATTTATGATAACTTGTATACCACTCTAGAACCTTAATTCTATAGTTTTCTCTAATAATTTTAATTATATGAATATTCTATATTATTTTATGTTTCTATATTATATGAATTTGTGCTATTAGGTCTGATTTATTATGTTATATTCATAACTACTCCCATTGTAATTAGATTTGGTTAGTTTAATGCATTATTAGGGGAAAACTATTTTCCACGTCTACATATACATATGAAGATCACACATATCATGTAACCAATGAACCATTATATTAGTAATAAGTGACTTCCAATGTAGTATTACTTTCATTAACATAAGGATCGTGATATATTTGGTTTACATGTTGTTGTGAAACAAGATCACTAACCAATGTGAGATTATTATTTTTAAAGAATGAGAATTTCATAATCAAGGAAGAAAAAATATAAGATACATATATTTAACGTGGAATAGTTAGGCATGTCAATTTCTAATGGGTAATTGGTATCATCTACAAAATTCTTTTTCAAATCATATGAAAGATCACTCTAGTTTTACAAGTTCTCCATAAATAATAATAAAGGTTTAATAATCTCACCTTTAGGTACCCAACAAAACAATTTTCCATACCGATTTTTGATTTGAATAAGAGATGTGTTAACCTCCCCTCTCTCTCTCTTCATTCTACAACCTTTATATGTCTTACCTTCATCTCTAGCTTGTAGTAGTTCTTATGACTAATAATAATTTCAATTCAATAACAATAATTAGAAATATATATGGTGTATATAAATAAATTGTTTTAAAATTATTTTTGGTATATTAAATAAGGGAAAAGGGGTCCTCACCTTGAGAGAATAAAAACATCGAGACAAAAATTTAAAATGTTAGCCTAATAGACAAAAAGAAGAAACTAGAAAATTACTACGTCTGATTGCAAATTCAAATAAAGTAAAAAGCCTTCAATAAAGGCCAAAAAGCCAATTTTATATCCAAAAAAGCCAATTTTATATTAAAAAAAACAAAATCAAATATAAACATTACAAGAAAACATTCCATAAATCTATGTCTTGAAATCCGAACTCAAACATTATTATAGTTATAACTTAAACATTAATACAGTTATAGGTAAACTAATTGAACACATTTAATGTTATAGGTGTTTGATATGTTTCTTAATATTATCTATAGGTATAAATAAGTGCAAGATTTGTATGTCGATCGGTTACTATCATAAGAAAATATAAAAATTTCATTTAAATATGCATGCGATCTTCGAGTTGTTAGTTGTAATTTAATTTCTCTTATCTGTGTTAAAATAAATACAATAGGAAAAATTTGATTCCCTGGATGCATTATAGTTGTAAAAACTGCGAATGTGGAGATCATTTGTATATATATGTATTTTATTAGTTGTTAAATATTGGTAATTGTAATGTTGTGAATGTTTGATGAAAGTTGAAGCTATAAAAATTATGTGATATCATACCCTAACTCTCAATTTGGCATATGGGGGCAAGTGCCTCTGCAAAGATAGGAATAGGTGCATGCTAAAGGGTCTTACCCCTTAGGATGCCACATTGATATGCCCAAATATCATTACATGATGAAGGGGCTTGCCCCTTAGGATTTTGCATCGATAGTTGGGTGGTATAATGTGTTGAGCAAAGGTTTTTAAAGTCACCGCCGACCTTTCACTAAGAAATGTACCCTCAGTAATATCATCACAACCGTCACTTTTGCAATGGACGATTTGTGATATTATGGGAGGTGCATCTTGGGTGAAGGATAGCCGTTGGCATTTATCAATACTTGAATTTGTCATGGATATTATCTTTTCGATGTTGTGATTATTTTATCATATTGGATGACGTATATTAGATTTGACATGTATCATACTAGCATTAATTGTATATTTTTGTTGTGTATTTGTTACTCTTTTGTGTATTGAATATGAATACCAGGAGCCTAATTTCTTCCGATCTTGTTTGTGAAATGAAGACATACGAGATAAAAGCTTCCACAAAAACCGAAGATGAAGAGTGTTTGCATAAAAGTTCCAAAAGCGCAAGAGTTCGTAAAAGTAGTCCTCAATTTATTAACAATTTAATATGTATATTATAGATAGTTTAGTATGCCAATGAATACTAGTTGTTCGAATGTATAAAAATAATTTTTATTACGTTTCAATATTTTAGCACCATTTCTAAAATTCAAATAAAAGTGAGAAAATTTTGACATATATATACTCCTCAATTTTAGTTTGAAAGTTCATTTTTTCAAAAAAGAAGTATATGTGGGTGTTGCGATGATTACTATTTTTATTGTTGTTTAATTATTGTGTTTTGGTGCATGCATAAATGTATATATATATTTTAAAGATGTTATTAATATTTTAATATTTTCATGTTTTTAATTGTAACTTCTAATTAGATAAACATGTTCTTGTTTCGATAGTTTGTATTGTTTTTAGCTAAATGTAATAATTTCTATTCTATATACATCATTTTAGAAAAATATTATTTAATAAATAAAATAAACACCATAAAATATTTTATTATACGATGTGAATTATATTTATAAGGTTAATTATAATATTTTGTATGGAATTTTCTCTCAACATTGAATAAGTGTATTTGAAATAATATTAATTTCAGTAATAATCTTTGTCACATTATATTTATTATGTTGCATTATTTGTCACATTATAGATGACCATATTGTGATATGCTTGTGCACAGGAAGCAGTAGGCAGTCCTATAAATTGTTATTTTCCTTGAATTTCACTATTGTCTTCTATACACTTGGCTTTTGAATTAGACAAAAATTGAATGCTTCCAATGTTTTAAGATGGTATTAATGTTGATGATGATCAATCATAACTAAATTTATTCCAAAAAGTATGAAATAATTGTTTCATTAACGATGCAAAACTTCATGTAATAATTTTTAGGATGGGAAGGAGGCCCAAATGGAAGAGCATGATCAATCTTCCTATCCAAGAGATTATAGAGGAAAAGATTCAGTTTTCATATGATGACCTAGAATGAAACCAATAAGGGATGAGCCTAACATCAAAATTTGTGCCACCATACCACTCGCAAGACTACATGCATTTCTAAAGGGGAAGGTTCTAACAAAGTTTTGAGACTACCTTCACCCGCACAAATCACAACTCAACAAATATAAAAATCCAAAACGCATACAACCAAATCATATCCTAGGTTTTGAAATTCGCTAAAAATTATTTTTTTATACGTTCTTTTAAGTAAACAATTGTATAGCATTTGATGTTACCATTTTTAATGCAGCTATTGGTGTTTGTATGGTCTAGACGAAAATAGAAATAAGTCAGTAACAATAAGTGACAAAGTGAGTAGGTGTATAATTAAAAGGGGTTGTCAATGTCATTTCAATGTGAAGGTTTTTATGGGAGAACGACAACGGCCATAATATTATACAACCATCCATTTCATTGTGATGTAAATGGTGAGTGTTTTCATGGGATGAACAAACATACCATTAATAATCTCTTGTCTCGAATGTTGCCCCGTACTTACCAAATGAATGCAAAACTTATATCGAGAGTCTTTTGTTAATCGGAGTCACCGTGGACACGGTGTATGATAAATATATAGAGGATCCATCAAACATGGGTATATCAAGTAGGAGGGACGAATACATGACAAGAAAGGATGTGGTGAACGCGTGGAAAAGAGTTCGGTGTAGAAGGTCTCAAAAGCATGTCGAAGATTCCATGAGTGTGAACTTATGGCATGCGGAGGAAAGAGACATATTTTTCTAATATCAACGCCCAAATGGAACCACCGTTTCATTCATTATGGGGTTTCAAACATTGTGGATGTGTGTGAGAGAATTGTTCAACATTCGCACAATTCCATAATCTCCATGGACTCAACGTTTGCTACCAACAAATATGGCGTAAGTAATTGGAATGAATTTTGAAATGATGTGTAATTTACGTATCATTAATACTATTCCCTTTTTGTTATATTAAACCCCATGTTACCATTTGATGTCATATTTCTTGCAGTACCAATTATACACATTGCTTGTTTTTGATGAGCAAGAAGTTGGGGTGCCCGTAGCATGGGCCATTTCTTCAAGGAATAAAATTGAAGATATTTACGGGTGGTTGGCGGAAGTCCAAAAATGAGGAAAACACCTTCGTGCTGATTGGCAGATCAATGCGTTCATTACGGATGATGTGTTGGCTGAAATCCAAGCCATCAAGTGTGTTTTTGGTTTTCGTGTAGTGCTATGCCTATGGCACGTGCATAGGGCATGGTTGAAAAATGTGCACAAGTATTGTAGCAAGGAGTCTAGGTGGAAGATTTTTGAGAGACTAGGTACCATCATGTATGGTTCGAAATGCATCATGAGCACACATTTCGAATCATTCAAGACTTCTTTAATGAATTCAAAGAGGAAACTAAGTTCCTCAAGTACTTCAAGAATACATGGTGTGAGAGAAAAGAACGTGTTGGTGAGTGTGATCCTTTGTGTGTTTCCTTATTAATTATCATCAATTATAATTCTTGGTTTATAATGTCACTGATTTTCAATTTGTGTCACTTGACAGCTATGTGGGCAACAAATTTTAGAAACTTCTCCCATGAAAATCAAGAAACAAATGCATCCATTGAATCCTACCATTGTTTTTGAAGACTAGATACTTGTGTGATAGACAAAAGAAATGTACTCGTCAGATGGACTATTTGTTCTACACACTTGTGTACAAGGTGGAGCCATTTTACAAACACAAGAGGAAGTTGCAAAAATCCAGCTTCTTGACCAATTTCAAAAAAGAAAGACATCTATTGACAGTGGTTGAGAGAGAAAAGAGTATTCTGATACATATTGCCTTGCAATTATGCCTGATTGCAATCAATTGTGGGTGAGGAGCCAAACAACTAGAAGCACATGGTATTTGGTAAGGTAATGCGGAGCCTTGGACATATGCGAATGTGCTTGGGCTATCAGAGGAAACACATGTAAGCATGTGTTGAAGGAGTTGGATTTTTTGCAAGCAATATGAGTCGATTTCATCATATCAAGCACCGAAGTGACATGTAGTTCAATTCCATCATATGTTACCGATGTAGATTTCTAAGAATAAGTCATAACGAAATAAGCATCATGTTGAATTTCTTTTCATTTCACGTGCAAGAGACAATACTTATGGGGATACTAGCTAGGTAAATGAAGACACGTTCCGACACATCCCCTCTTTTTCATATCCAACAATAGAAGTTTAAGGTAATTTAATGTCATCGTATGTGGAAAGTAGTGATATAGATAGCTAATAATAAGTTATAATGAAAAAAGCATCGTGTTGAAATTGTTTTCATTTCTCATGCAGTAACCAATACCTATATAGAGACAAGCACTGTAAACGATGGCATGTTATGGGATGGAACCTCCTTGCCACCTCGACACTCACTGACAGTTTTTGGTTAGTTGAACTAATGCCTTCAATCAATTAATCAATGCCAATGATAATGTTCGTCACACATATTTATGATTAGGTGGCATTGTGTATTCATGTGTACAATGATATTGAAAAACCTAGTGTATAAATAAATAATTTTCTATAATGTCTTATATGTCACAGGAACTCCTAAAACAGTTGGGGCTGGTGGTTTGATGATAGAAAGTGATTCAGATTTTATAGAACACACATCCAAAGAATTCTTGAAGTCAGTCTCTAATACACAACGAGTACGAGATGAAAGAAAAAAATATTCTTTGAATGTGTTCAAAGGTTTAGGAGAGACCTAAAAGCATCAAATATGTTGGATGTTGATTTCAAAGGAGATGTCAATGATATTTCCACCACCCGCATGCATCCATGGTTTAGTGTGAGTAAAAATGACACCGCAGTGTGAGTAAGAGGCTAGTCATTGTAGAAGATTTGAACAATCATGGTGAAGACTACGAATGCTTCTAGTTTCCCAATGACAATCGTGTAAAGAGGAGATAAACCACAAAATGGAACATACAAGTTAAAAAATTGAACTATTAGTGTGAACTATCCGCAAGAAATTTTAATTGTGGAGGTGAAGATTAACATATTGATAATTTATTTTGCGGGTGGTTCAAATGTAGCTGAAACATCTCCTGCCGCCGCTTATCTTTTGGTAATTTAGTGTTGTGCAAAGTGTGTATTGAATTTCCTTAATATCATAACATTTATTTACTATATATAAGGTAAAATCCTTGATACCTTGTCTAATATTTAATTCTTTGTCTGCAGATGCAATGGATATACAAATGGTGTATCTTACGAGAATGAGCAAAGTTGAGCTTGGAAAGTAAATGTATGACATGTTGAGTGGGCCTAAATTATAATTGTAAACATTTCCAATTCATGTATATGATATTGTACATTGTGTATATTTAAAATACATAAATATGGAATGTGTACAACTAACCTACTAAACATTGAAAAATGCACAATGTTTTTCAAAACTTTTAAAAACCCGACCTGTTCTCCAAAAGGCAACCACCGCGGTGCTCTTCCTTTTGTTGTAAACATTAACTCCACATAAACTACTTGTCGGTGGATATGGGTTGAGTTTTTCCAATGCGATGGAAAAAGGGTGCATTTTCCTTCATGTTGAAAAATGCATGGTGTTCTTCAACACTTTGAAAAATGTGACCCATTTATCCAAAAGGCGCAACCCATGGTGATTTTCCTTCTTGTTGTAAACATTGAATCCACATCAACTACTTTACAGGTGATGAAGGGTTGAATTTTTCCAAAGTGATGGAAAAATGGGTGTGTTTTTCAACACGTTGAAAAAACACGGTGTTTTTCACGTTGAAAAACACACGGTGTTTTTCAACACTTTGAAAACAAGATCATGTTTCGTAAAAGGTACAACCCGCGGTACTCTTCCTTCTTGTTGTAAACATTGAATCCACATCAAATAATTTTTAGGAGGAGAAGGGTTTAATTTTTCCAATGTGATGGAAAAAGGGGTGTGTTTTCGCCACCTTGAAAAACGCACGGTGTTTTTCAGCACTTTGAAAAATGTGACCCCATTCTCCAAAAGGTTTAACCGCGGTGCTTTTCCTTCTTGTCTGTAAACATTGACTCCACATAAAATACTTGTCAGTGTGGATATTGGTTGATTTTTTCCAATGCGATGAAAAAGGGGTGCGTTTTACACCACGTAGAAAAATGCACAGTGTTTTCCAACACTTTGAAAAATGTGACCCGTTCTCCAAAAGACGCAACCAGCGGTGCTCTTCCTTATTTTTGTAAACATTGAATCCACATAAAGTACTTGTTAGGTGGATAAGGGTTCAATTTTTCCAATGCGATGGAAAAATGGGTGCGTTTTTCGCCACGTTGAAAAATGCACGGTGTTTTTCACCACTTTGAAAAACCCGACCCCGTTCTCCAAAAGGTGCAACCCGCGATGCTCTTCCTTATTGTGGTAAAAATTAAATCCACATCAACTACTTGTTAGGTGGAGAAGGGTTGAATTTTTCCAATGTGATGGAAAGTGGGGTGCGTTTTCACCACGTTGAAAAATGCACGGTGTTTTTCAGCACTTTGAAAAACCTGACCCCGTTCTCCAAAAGGTGCAACCCATGGTGCTTTTCCTTCTTGTTGTAAACATTAAATCCACATCAATTACTTGTCGGGGATATGGGTTGAGTTTTTCTAATGTGATGAAAAAAGGGGTGCATTTTCCGCCACATTGAAAAAACACATACAGTGTTTTTCAACATTTTAAAAAACGTGACCCCGTTCTCTAAAAGGCGTAACCCGCGATGCTCTTCCTTCTTGTTGTAAACATTAGCTCCACATAAACTACTTTTCAAGTGGATAAGGGTTCAATTTTTCCAAAGCGATGGAAAAAGGGGTGAATCCTCTGCCATGTTGAAAGACACACGGTGTTTTAAAGCACTTTGAAAAAATGCAACCCCGCTCTCCAAAAGGAGCAACCCATAGTGCTCTTCCTCATTATTGTAAACATTGAATCCACATAAAATACTTGTCACGTGGTGAAGGGTTGAATTTTTCAAATGTGATGGAAAGTGGTGTGCATTTTCCACCATGTTGAAAAATGCACGGTGTTTTTTAGAACTTTGAAAAACATAATCACGTTCTCCAAAAGGTGTAACCCGCGGTGCTTTTCCTTCTTGTTGTAAAATTGAATCCACATCAACTACTTTTCAGGTGGATGTGGCTTGATTTATTCCAATGCGATGGAAAAAGGGGTGTGTTTTCGACCATGAAAAACACACGGTGTTTTTCAACACTTTGAAAAACACAACCATGTTCTCAAAAAGGTGCAACCCGTAGTGCTTTTCCTTCTTGTTGTAAACATTGAATCCACATCAACTACTTTTCAGGTGGATAAGGGTTCAATTTTTCCAATGCGATGGAAAGTGGGGTGCATTTTACACCACGTTGAAAAACACGTGGTGTTTTTTAGCACTTCAAAAAAATGTGACCTCGTTCTCTAAAAGGCCCAACCCACAGTGCTTTTCCTTCTTGTTGTAAACATTGAATCCACATCAACTACTTGTCAGGTGGATATAGGTTGAGTTTTTCCAATGTGATGGAAAAAGGGGTGCGTTTTTTCACCACGTTGAAAAATGCATGGTGTTTTTCAACACTTTGAAAAATACGATCATGTTCTCCAAAAGGTGCAACCCGCGGTGCTCTTCCTTCTTGTTGTAAACATTGAATCCACATCAACTACTTGTCAGGTGGATATGGGTTGAATTTTTCCAATGCGATGGAAAATGGGGTGCATTTTCTACCACATTGAAAAATGCATGGTGTTTTTCAGCACTTTGAAAAACTCAACCCCATTCTCTAAAAGGTGCAACCTGCGGTGCTTTTCCTTCTTGTTGTAAACATTGACTCGACATCAACTACTTTTTAGGTGGTAAAGGGTTGAATTTTTCCAATGCGATGGAAAGTGGGGTGTGTTTTCCACCACGTTGAAAAAAATAAGGTGTTTTTCAGCATTTTACAAAAGGCAATAATCACATTCTCAAAAGGCTTAACCCGGGGTGCTTTTCCTTCTTGTTGTAAACATTGACTCCACTTAAACTACTTATCAGGTGGATATGGGTTCAATTTTTCTAAAGTGATGGAAAAATGGGTGCGTTTTCTGCCATGTTGAAAAACACACATTATTTTTCAACACTTTAAAAAACACAACCCTGTTCTCTAAAAGGCGCAACCCGGTGCTTTTCCTTCTTCTTGTTGTAAACATTGAATCCCCGTAAAGTACTTATTAGGTGGAGAAGGGTTCAATTTTTCCAATGTGATGGAAAGTGGGGTGCATTTTACACCACGTTGAAAAATACATGGTATTTTTCAGCACTTTGAAAAATGTGACCCCATTCTCCAAAAGGCACAACCCACGGTGCTTTTCCTTCTTGTTGTAAACATTGACTCCACATCAACTACTTGTCAGTGGAGAAGGGTTCAATTTTTCCAAAGTGATGGAAAAATGGGTGCGTTTTCCGCCACGTTGAAAAATGCACGGGGTTTTTCAACACTTTGAAAAACGTAATCACATTCTCCAAAAGGCGCAACCCGTGGTGCTCTTCCTTCTTATTGTAAAAATTGAATCCAAATCAACTACTTATCAGGTAGAGAAGGGTTGAATTTTTACAATGCAATGGAAAAAGGGGTGCATTTTCCACCACGTTGAAAAACGCATGATATTTTTCAGCACTTTGAAAAACCCAACCCCGTTCTCCAAAAGGCGCAACCTGCGGTGCTTTTCCTTCTTGTTGTAAACATTGACTCCACATAAACTACTTGTTAGGTGGTGAAGGGTTGCATTTTTCCAATGCGATGGAAAGTTGGGTGCATTTTCCACCACGTTGAAAAACGCATGGTATTTTTAGCACTTTGAAAAATGTGACCCCGTTCTCCAAAAGGTGCAACCCGCGGTGCTTTTCCTTCTTGTTATAAACATTGACTCCACATCAACTACTTATCAGGTGGATATGGGTTGAATTTTTCCAATGTGATGGAAAATGGGGTGCGTTTTCCGCCACATTGAAAAATGCATGGTGTTTTTTAACACTTTGAAAAATGTGACCCCATTCTCCAAAAGGCACAACTCGTAGTTCTCTTCCTTCTTGTTGTAAACACTAACTCCACATCAACTACTTGTCAGGTGGAGAAGGGTTCAATTTTTCCAAAGCGATGGAAAAAGGGGTGCATTTTCTGCCACGTTGAAAAACACGTGGTGTTTTTCAACACTTTGAAAAACATGACCTTGTTCTCCAAAAGGCACAACCCGTAGTGCTCTTCCTCCTTGTTGTAAACATTGAATCCATATCAACTAATTTTCAAGTGGATATGGATTGAATTTTTCCAATGCGATGGAAAATGGGGTGCATTTTCCACCACATTGAAAAATGCACGGTGTTTTTCAAGCACTTTGAAAAACGTGACCTTGTTGTCCAAAAAGAAAACCCACGGTGATTTTCCTTATTGTTGTAAACATTGACTCCACTTCAACTAATTATCAGGTGGATATGGGTTCAATTTTTCCAAAGTGATGGAAAAGGGGTGCTTTTTTTTCGCCATGTTGAAAAACACATGGTGTTTTTTAACACTTTGAAAAACGTGACCCCGTTCTCCAAAAGGTGCAATCCGTAGTGCTTTTCTTTCTTGTTGTAAATATTGAATCCACATCAACTAATTTTCAGGTGGAGAAGGGTTAAATTTTTCCAATGTGATGGAAAGTGGGGTGCGTTTTACACCACGTTGAAAAACACACGGTGTTTTTCAGCACTTTGAAAAATGTGACCCCGTTCTCCAAAAGGCACAACTCGCGGTGCTCTTCCTTCTTGATTTAAAAATTGACTCCACATTAACTACTTTTCTGGTGGAGAAGGGTTCAATTTTTCCAAAGCAATGGAAAAAGGGGTGCATTGTGTATTCGCCACGTTGAAAAACACACGATATTTTTCAACACTTTATAAAAAACGTGATCACGTTCTCCAAAAGGTGCAACCCGTGGTGCTCTTCCTTCTTGTTGTAAACATTGAATCCACATCAACTAATTGTCGGTGGATAAGGTTTCAATTTTTCCAAAGTGATGGAAAAGGTGTGCGTTTTCCACCACGTTGAAAAATGCACGGTGTTTTTCAACACTTTGAAAAACATGACCACGTTCTTTAAAAGGCGCAACCCATGGTGCTCTTCCTTCTTGTTGTAAAAATTGACTCCACATCAACTACTTGTTAGGTGGATAAGGGTTCAATTTTTCCAAAGCGATGGAAAAAGGGGTTCAATTTTGTAGACCTTTAATGAATGTAACACACATTTAAACTAAGATCATTCCATTGTAATGTATACGTAGTATGAAAGTTACATGCTTCAATAAGAACTTGAAATTCAAATTTTCTATAATATGTACATTAACTAGAATTAACATTCACAATACTTGCACATTTTAAATATTTTTGGTATGGTTTGATGGTATAATTATTATTTACTATTTTAAAAAGTAAAATATACATTTAACCAACACATGTTGATGTCAAAGGTCATATGGAAAGTGTCATTTTATTACAAAGTCATATTTTATGTCAAAGGTCACTTGGACAGTCTTCGGTGTGAGTGACTAGTACTTTTTCCTCATTCGACGCCTTGGCTAGGATGTACATCTTCTTCCATAATTCTTTGTGACCTTCGTGAATTTTAACAACGAAATTAAAACTTACTACTTGATTTTTGAACACTTTTTGTTGGATTCACATGTCATCTCCCAATTCTTAATTTCTAATTCCAACTCTTGAACCTCAAGCTCCAACTCCATCTTCTTCAAGGAAGCATCTAGTAATTGGTCCAATAATTCCTTATTTATCTTTGACAATTTTAAATATTGTAGTCTAAGTCTTTCACGCTCGATTTTATAAAACTTTACCTTGTTCATTGCATGTTTTAGTTCTATTTCCATACGAACTAACAGGGACGACTCATCTTCTTGTCCAGCTTCAACATTTTCATTTAAAGGGCTCTCTACAATCTTTCCGAACACATTAGTACTGGGACTATAGAATTTTGCATAGTCTTTTGGTTCCGGCACTGGTGATGCCTTGCGCTTTCCAACCTTCTTTTTTCTTGTCATCTAATTAACCCCGTATTTAAAAACCAATTAATATTTGTTAACATTCAAATGTAATTTTAACCATATACCATACGGAAGAAAAACCCAACAAAGTAACCATATACCATTTATCGTAATCCACATTCATAGTCACATTAATACATTAACCATATACACACAAAGGACAACATCATTATTTATACAATAAATGGAATGTCACATAACAAGAATAAAAACCATTTAATGTGCTCTAAATAGAACCACAAACCATATTCAATTTAACAAGAATGTAATACTAGATCATAAATGTCAAACACATTAAAGTAACAACCTCATCAAACATATATACAATTGTCTTCTAATCACACTTGTTTTCTAATCACACTTATATTACTCTTCCTTATTCATCACATCGCATACCAGATATAACCATTGAAATACATGATCTAAATACTAATTAATGTGCACATCATAACATCAACCAAAAATGCAACCATATTAGTGTAAAATCACATACATCTAATAATCATAATTTAACCACATACATCTATCCATATCATCTATTATGCTAAAAAGGAAAATTCATCAAATATAACTAATTTTTGCATACCACATAATCAATATCTATACATATATATCTAATATATAAGTAAAATTTGTCAAATATGTAAGTGAAATATAAAAGTTCTATGAATGGTATATTCATTTGTTATCATTGTCTTGGGTGGGAGTCCCTAGTGTTTTTTCCTCAATTTCTACCTTAGCCTGCATGTACATCTTCTTCCATACTTCCTTCTGATCTTCATGTGTTTTAAGAATGGTATTAAAGTTTTCTACATGATTTGTGAACACTTTTTTGTCCTGCTTCAGGTATTGTCTCCCAATTTTTAATTTCTAGTTCTAACTCTTAAACCTCGACCTCCAACTCCATCGCCTTGACAAAATTTCTCCTATTTCATCTAATATTTCCTTATTTTTTTCGTAAAATATAAATTTTCCAATGCAAAGCTTTCACAATGGTTTTGATATATCTTTTTCTTCTTTGTTACAATTTTCATTTCTAAATCCATACGAGCTGACGGGGAAGGCTCGTCTTCTTGTGTAGCACCGACATCTTTGTTTGTAAAGCTCTTTGCATTATTTTTGAATGGATAAGTGTCACTATCGAATGATTGATAATCATTTGGTTCTTGACCTTTAGTGAAGCCTTGTACTTTCCAATCTTCTTTAGTCTTGCCATCTAAATAAACCTATATTATAACAATCGATTATTATCTGTTACCATTCAAACATAATGTGAAAGGAAATAATGCACTTAACTTATACGTAACAAAATATTATCATGGATGAAATATATATGAAAGTTTCGTAACCACATCAAACCCAAGTATGCATACATGGATGTAGAATGCAACTATGTAACGATAAACCACAAGCCATAATCCATAATACACAAAATTTGAAAAAAAAAATTGTGAATTATCTACGATTAATTACTGAACATGTCAAACCCAAGTAGGCATACAAGGAATAAGAACTCAACTATGTAACCACATACCAAAAATTGTAATCCACAATCCATAGTCACATTAATACATTAACTAGATACACAGTGACAACATCATCATTTATACAATAAATGGAATGTCACATAACAAGAATAAAAACCATCTAATGCATTATAAACAGATTGTAAATGGATAACTCTATATAACCCATAACCACAAACCATATTCAATATATCAATAATGCAGTACTAAGTCGTAAACCTCAAACACATTAAAGTAACATCATCGTCATATACACATATATACTAATCTGACTCCTCACAATCAATGTTATACATAAAGGTTTTCATCTCCTTCATTGCCTAGTGTTAGCGACAGACAATAATCCATCATAAAATCTAATATGTTTCTTCTCATTTCTATGAAAAAATTTGGTGTGATGCCAAGAATGGGTGGGGCATCCAATGTCTTTATCTAAGTATGGCACACTTGTCTCAACATGTACCACATCATCTTGAAATCCAACCATATAGTAAATAAGTGAACGTAGATGAATCTCTTAGTTAAACACATAATTAAATTAAATAATTTATTATAACTACTTGCCTCTTTAGGAGTGTCAAGTCTGATATCGTTGAGATCCCAAATATCAAACCCTTTGACACACTCTGCAAAGTGTTTTCAAATGTATTAGGGTAGGGAAATGGAGCAGTGGGAACAATGGCCTCAGAAATAATGACTTTGATAGTAAATTTGGGAAGTGTGATGCCATGACACTTCACGTGCGGGCTACTATCACAAACCACTCCTCTCGCATGACAACCATATCATCTGACATTAACCTAACATTGGCCCCGTTAGGAAAATCCTATAATAACGAAAATCTCAATCTCAATTACATTAATAATTTTTTCTTAATTTCACCAAAAAAGAATACAGAAAATCAAATGAGAATAGTCAATAACTTTGCCGGTCAATTCCACCCTCTCTCGTACTACCAGCAATAGTGTTTGTGTCCCTCTCCTCGTGCCTCCCCTCATCACCCTCTCTCTCCTTGACTGGAAAAGAAGTTTCAACTCCAGGATTTTTCATCTCTACCTCTCTTACCTCATGTGAAGCTATCTCTCCAATAAGATCGAGACCATAGGCTGATTGAGAAGGGGACATCTTATCACAAACGTCCACCTATAACAATCGAGCCATCAAGACAATTAAAGTATCAACAACATAAGGAAACATACATTTTTCAAGTGCGTGTTAAGTGGTTTTTACCTCTCTCTATTTCACACTATGAATCGACTGTCTCTATCGGCGTAAGAGTTAACACAAGGGAATGTCATAATCCTACGCACACCTACAGTTAGTATATACAAAAATACACAAAAACTACATTGTATCTTTACTTATGAAAGACCAATAATTACTTATGTTATCATTCGTAGGGGGTCAACATTTTTGCTACTTGTTCCACCCTCTTCTCTAGCTTCCTGTTCATGACAAAATATCAATTTTTTGATTTCCAACCAAACATTATATATAAAATACTATACTAATCTTAAATTTACCTTTGTTCCGATATTTTAGTGTTTATTTCATCTCACTCTCAACCGATTCTCCTCTCTCACCTTTCACATCTCCGCTGAATCGTAGGCACACATTGCATCATCCACATCCCTCTTTCCTCCTTCTCGGCTCAACTCCTCAAATTGATATTTGTATTTTTTGCAAACGTGATCGATAACCCTCCTCCACTACAAGTATAATTGTTTCCTCAAGATGTAGTTCACATCCGCCTCCCTCTTTTACACATATGCCCTACTTCTATCTTAAGAGATAGGTGATCATTTCCCCATATGCTTATGGCCACACTTACGAGGTTCCACAGAGGGAAGATTGTGTTCTACTTAGCGATGTCTATTTAGTCTATGCAACTCAGAAAACCTAACATCCCCACTATCAACACATGATCCATGCTGATAGACATAACGAATACGACCATTAACATATTTGGTTTTATATTCTATGGGTGGCTCATGGATATCTGAGTGAATGGGCTCCAAAGGACCATCTAACGTATCACCATCAACTGTTGGAGGATCATCTCCCTTTTCTTCCTCTATGATACTTGCGAAACACGTACGTGCCATGTGATGTGAAGGTACTTGTATCTACGGAGTCCAAGTGCATAACTATTAGCCCAACATAAAATATTAAGTATTTTTCAAAAGAAGTAATGTTCACATATTCAAATATTATCATCATGGAATGTGAAGAAACCTGTATGAAAAGACAACAATTTCATAATTGTTATCCCAACAAATGACATAATTGTTACTACGACAAACAATTAATGTTCACAAAGTTATATATTACCATCTCATTATTTATGTCTTCCCCGAAAACATAAGAACGGATTGTGAACATGGATTGGCCCATGTCACCGAGCTTCCGCATGTTTCATTCATGTGTGTTGTCATAACCATCATTGAAGAGATGCATTGTAACATAAGTTAAACTAAAACAAATGGTGCACAAACTTATTTATTCATATTTTATTCATATTGAGAAAATTGTGCACAATAAATGATTTGTGATGAAATTATCCGCACACATTATTTTTTTCAAAATTGATACTCGACTCTAGATGTTTCCGAACTAAACATGAAATGTGAATTACAAGTGTGTTAAAAGAGAAGATAGGATAAAGCATGATGTATCCAAAATGCCCGGTTTATCAACCAACACTATATGATATATCATCATATTATCCACAAAATATATAATATATACACTAGAGACAATTCACATATTATTAGTTATTCACAATCTAATAAATAATTTCTGTCTACCATTATGCAAAAAGGAAATACATATATATCATATTGAAATGTCTTCCATGGCAAGTGCTAGCAAAGCTACCACTTCTTGGTTTATAGTGTCCTTAGACACTTGACATACATCTAACCTACCTCTGTTAACTTTTACATGCACGTATGAACATTTCGCAATGCGAGATACACTCTCTAACACTTAAACTCAAAGAATTGAAAGATTTACATTGTTACATTGGTATAAACCAGTCATTTGTTTCACAACAAGCATATCGTGAAAAAACACAAATTTTTCGAACATGTGGCGTATCACTTGCTCAAGACCTAATATCAACACCCTATACTCATCTGGTGGAAGGTCATAGTGGCATTTTTGACAATTGTACCTCTTTCTACTATCTTGCTTCCGTCAGGGTCATTTCATAGGAACAATGAACATGGAAGATTTTCGGAGGTATTAATACTCCATGAATTTCCAATCTCCAAATGGCAACCATGCTTACCTTTACAATGGACAAAAATATATCGTAAGCAAACATTAAAAAAATAGAATGAACACTTCTAATTTGAATTTTTCAATACAAACATCTGTAATTTAACATATGACAAGGCCCTAAAACATTTTCTCTTGAGTTCGTTCATTAATAATGATTTCTTATTGGAGAGTCAATGGAGTTAGTACTTTGTCTAGAGACATACACTCTAAATGAG
Source organism: Taxus wallichiana var. yunnanensis (assembly GCA_018340775.1). Taxonomy (NCBI): domain Eukaryota; kingdom Viridiplantae; phylum Streptophyta; class Pinopsida; order Cupressales; family Taxaceae; genus Taxus; species Taxus wallichiana. The sequence goes on from JADAXU010000137.1 coordinate 564,005, forward strand.
TTAACGTCATGTGTTCGTGAGCGACTTCTTTTTGGGAAACATTGTATTCCTTACAATACTAAAACTTCGTATTTCATATGTTAGACTAAAGTGCAAATATATTTTGGAATATATTGGAATCGTAATCATGGGTTTGGTTCCATTCCACTCATTTTCTGAATAGATAACTTTATGTTGCTAACATATAATTAATACAAACACAATTTAGATTTTTAAAAAAATATGTTTTCCTATAATTATGAGTTTATAAATGTAATGGGTAAATATTAAATTTGAATAAATCACTTAATAAATTGATTAGTCTATTATGAATAGATAGATTTCAATCTATTTGCAATATCAATATCTATAAACATTTGATTAGTTATAGTATTGTGAACGACATTCCAATAATTGTTATAGCCTATAGTATTGCGAATGACATTCTAATAATTGTTATAGTTTATTCACTAAATAACCATTGTAATGTATATCTAGTATTAAAATTACATGCTTCAATGAGTACTCGAGTTCTCTAGAATTAACTCCTTTTCAAACAATATTGGTTTTCTATATTATGTATATTAAGTAGGCTACAGTGTGCATCTCTATATGAGTTGAACTCATATTAGAACACTCTTTACACATAAATAAACGATTGGAAATGATAATTGCACCAATACAATCCTAAATTGGACAAATGATGATAATCCCATACTTAGTGAATTAGAAAATCGTTACCATTACACATTTCCTACCTAAATATAATTTTAACATAAATGAATTTTAATAATCTAAACTTGCTATAAAAATATCTAAACATTAGTAATTTTAAAACTATAATCCATAGAAACACGTATTAATACTAAGGAAAACATATTTAATCCAATGCAAAACATATTTCATATTTAAGCTCGTGTGAATCAAGAATATATTCGAACAACAAAATGAAATATATTTATGTTGGTGTGAATCAACATCCGACAAAAATTAAATATTTATATAGGTTTTTTTCAAACATGTCATAAGTTTTTTAGAACAAAACATAAAAAATAGTAACTATTTTTTTTTTTTTAGTAGCAAACTTGGAGCTGCTTCCATGTGCAATATTTTTTGCACAATTTTTTAGATCTATCGCTAGTTTTATGACTGGAACTCCCATCTTTCTCAGCTTATGTGGAGGCTCATATTCGGGCATCTTCCATTGTGTCATAAGCTAGACCATATCCTCGCAAATGCGGCCCTATAGTGCAGAACTTAGACAAATAAATAACATGAAGTTTTCGGAAAATTGAGTCGGGCCTTAACCATGGCTGCAATTTCGGTTTGGGTGGCTTATTCTATTGATGATGGTCTATATAGACCAAAAATTTGGACCTCCTAAAGCATTCCTCCCTTTGGAATTTGGGAGTTGTCAACGTTATCCCTACGGGATTAGGAGGAATTGAGCTTCATGTATTCATTTTCACCACAAAAATACAAATTGAATACAACAACACACATGCAAACAAAAATATACAATTAACGTTAGTACGATACATGTCAAATCAAATATACGTCATCCATTATGATAAAATAATCACAACATCAGAAATCTAATATTTATGACAAATTCAAGTATCGAAAAATGCCAACAACTATCCTTCACTCAAGATGCACCCTACCATAATATCACAACCATCCATTACGAAAGGGACACTTGTGATATTATGGGAGGGTGCATTTATGAGTGGAGGGTCGGCGAGTGACTTTAAAAACCTCTACTCAGCACCATATGCCACCCAACTATCGATGTGGAATCCTAAGGGGAAAGCCCTTTCATCACGCAATGATAGTTGGGCGTATCGATGTGGCATCCTAAGGGGTAAGCCCCTTCAGCATGCACCGATTCCTGTTTTTGCAGAGGAACTTGTCCCCATATGCCAAATTGAGAGTTAAAGTATGATATCACATAATTTTTATATCTTCAACTTTCATTAAACATTCACAACATTACAATTACCAATATTTAACAACTAATATATATATATATATATATATATATATATATATATATATATATATATATATATACAAATGATATCCACATTCACAATATTTACAACTATAATGCATCCAAGAAATCAAACTTTTCCTAATGTATTTAATTTAAAACAACTAAGAGAAATGAAATCACAACTAACAACTTGAAGATCGCATGCATATTTAACCAATACCAACATAATATCAACATAATTAACTAGTCTCATACCAATGATTAATAAATGCAAATTGTAGAAATTACCGAATCCTCTATCATTTATTAACAAACATGTGAATACAATAATACCATAATAATAAAATAGTTCACACTATTATTTAGTGTCTATATAATAAACAAAATATTTGAACACACCATTCATTTTGAAAATATGCTTCCAAACAATTGCTCGATATATTTGTACTTGAGATAAAGTTTCATGTTATATTTGTCCTTGTGTATATCAAGCACATAGATTTTTTCCTATTTACAAAGTATTAGGTAATAGATATGACATCAAATTGTTTCCTTTTCTTACAGTTTCAAATATATTAATTAATAATAATAATGAAAACTATAATTATTTTCTAAAATTTAAGGTTCAAGGTTTAGGGCTTAGGGTTTAGGGTATAAAAGTTGAAATATAAATATTGAAATGAAATAATTGATCATATTAAGAAAAGTTATATAAAAAATGTTGTGGAGTTAGGAAACCTAGAAAATGCACTCCTACTATTTGAATAAAATATGAATGATTAGAAATTGGACTTAGACACCCTATTAAGCACGAGCCGCCAAATCTAAATAGAATGCAAATAAGTGGATATCAAATTTATAAACTCTATGATGCAAAAAGTTCCAAATATAAATAAATTATGGGTCCCATGTCCAATAATTGAAGCTAGAAACTTTGTCAACCACATGACTTTGATTCTTCCACACTGAATATGAAAATGCATATGAACCTTAGGTTGAATAAGCATTTCTCTCGAATATGATTATCTAATATGTGATCACCTTTTATAATTTAGGATAAGCTAATAAAGTTCACATTTCAAAAGGAAAAAATTAGATATAACATATGCAATAAGTTAAATTTTATTAAATCGTCAAAAAACACCATAAATATAGACATCGAGTGTTAGCATTTTTGGCATTCTAAGTCTTAAAATAATATTTCAATATTGATATCATTACACTAGCACTGAGTTTATTCGTTACCTCTGCCTCCTCCCCCAATGTTGGAGATAACTCCAAGGCCTCAACACTATAACTAGTAACTATGGTTCTTCTTGTAGTCTCTCCTCATTACTCTTAAGGAAAGTCCACTAGTGTTGCTTGAATGAATGGGGATCCACCCACCATAAAAATTATCTTGTTAGCTTTTTCAACTCCCAAGCTCATACTATAATTGGACAATATGCCCATGTATCATATGTCCCCATATACGAGCACCACATAATATCCCATTAATTTCATATAATAACTTGCTAATGAATTCCAAGCCAAACACACAGATAAGTGAAAATTTGTGACAATATGTAGATGTTTCCCCATTAGTATATGCATCATGAAAATCTTCTAAATCCATGTCAAAAATACAATCACTAACCTAATCACCATATTTTATAGAGCTAATATATGATAAATGTCATGGTACAAATGTACCAAATTTATACTCATGTAATGTATTATTCCTTGATCTAGCACCACTTGACACATGGCTATACAAAAAAGTGGAACATCTTAACCTAACTTGTGACAAAATACACATGTCACCATAAGATTTATAATTGCCTTATAAATATCGATAATGGTTGCAACATATACATCCCTCAACCACACTAGGTAGGAATGTAGATTATAACAATATGAGGTTTTTTCCCACCTATCTACTTCCTACCTCTGTACAATGTCATCTTGAGTGCCATAAAGCATGGGTGTACCCACAAATCAATTACCCTAATATTACAATTGTAGATCTCTTATCGACAAACTAGAATAAACTTAAGATATTGCATGTAAGGTAATAATGATCTATAGGGATCCTTTCTCAAAATAGTATTAAATAAATGACCATTCTAGAGCTAACCCACAAAAAATACCTAGCTCACAAAGTGATCTAGGTTTGTAAGAAAAAGTTATGTCGAAAGGAGGTTATATGTTCCTTTTATATACATTGTATGTCTTTAGGGTCTCCTAGACCTAATTTAGCCTCTCTTTATAGCTATCTAGACTTGGCCTAGTATATATTTACACCTTTCTCAGGATTTGGAGATAATTTAGCCTTCCCTTTATAGTGTATTTGGACCTTTCCTAACACCCTTACCTTTGAGAGATATCTACATTGATTATACTTACTTTTTATACTCGTTTGTATACATTGCATTATACTTTTCTTTGTAGTCGTTTATTATTAGGGTTACCATGAGTAATTTTTAAAATGTTACATGTGGTCAAGATGATGGATACAACATCCATTCACTTGAATGTAGAAACTTAAGTAAAGGTATGCATATTTCATTATGTTTAACTTCTTAATTTACTACTTCTTTATATTTATTTACCTAGATTTTGGTATAGTAGGTCCATTTCCCAAATCACCATCTAAAATTACACTATAATGGCATGTGATGAACTTTGGGTAGAGTATATATATACACCTTGTTTTCACTTACTAAATATTGAAATCTGACAAGCTGGGAAAAAGGCCAACTTTTCCAATCACTTACTAAAGTTTATAAATCTGCCAAGTGTACTTTGTTTATGTAGATATGATATTATAAATTATTTACATGTGGGGTTTGGGTGTCTACTATTTTAAGGCACACAAATTCAATTTTATTTACGCCCTACATAACTCTAAAAGTTGAATTTCTTCAAACTTCTTCACATAGTCACAATTGCACTCCTCACAACTCTAAAGGTTGAAATAGTTCATGTTGCACACATTCCCATTTGTACATATCCCACAATATCACATATTTATTTAGTCATACTTAGTTGGGATTTTTAAAATTATATTTCCAGAGGTTTGTGTGGATTTTTAAAATTATAATCAACAACACCAAAATAGTTTTTACACAAATTCCAACAAGAAAAATTCATTCATAGCACACATATCTCATCAAAGCTCTTTGATGCACCATGCAATGTTGACAACATGGTCAAACAAAGGCTACCTTTCAGCCATTTGAACATAGAGTGAATTAACTACTGTTGCTCAATTCCTACAAGGGAGAGATCATACCAGATATTTTGCAATATCATCATCATGCAACTAAAGAGGGATAAATAACTAAAATGTTAGTTTATGGTGTTATTACACATCATTATGTGTTTTCTGTTATACCGTTCATTATGAGATCTCAATTATTTTTAAATTTTTATTATCATTTACTATCAGTATCAGGTATGCAAGAGTGATAGACCTAGATAGGCCAGAAATGGAGCTTAATGCAACACAATGAAATTATGTCTGTGGCGTTGTGTTTGACTCCTTTGATAGTTTTAGTGACTTTCAACTATATACATATCAATATGTATGCTTGTTTTATGAGGTGGGTTTCGGCTTGGTTGATGGTTGTAACTATTCGTTGTTGTTTTGGCCATATCAACACATCAACACTTGTCGGTTTTTCAGGGGTCTTTAATATTGTTGTGTAATTATACATGCCTTTTTTACTACACGGTGGTTGTAATAGTATTCAATGGCTATTAAAGGATTTCATACCATTAGTCCCTTGACTGCAAGTTAATGTATATGTGAGGAAGCAGTAGTAAAGAAGGCTTGTAAAGTTTCAAGTCAAATAGGAAGTTTTTTCAAGTATGCAAATGTATAAGTTATCACGTAGCATCAGTTTCCAGCCCTAAATTTGTTTGAATCGAACTCCTTGTTAACTGTAGTTGTGCTTGACATTTTAGAAGCATCAGTATTTTTAGAGGAGGAAAGGGCGAGAAAATACATGCAAAGAGGAAGTGGGGAAGTTAATAGTGGCAGTCAGTTTGAAGATAAAGGAAGAGTTATGACCAGGAATACAACCAAAAGAAAACAAGAAAATAAATCTCTGTATCATTTGAACTGATGAATTAATATCTTATTTTTATTACAGGTCAAAATACAATGCCTTACTCCAAGATACGGCCCAGGTCTGATTTTTTTAGTATCAAAGTCTCATTTGATGTCAAAATCTCTCTTATAAATATATGGAAAATTATACCTATGCATTTAATGGTAGAGAATCAGAACGTTGGAGTAAATCTGTTAAGGAACAGGTTGAGCGGATTGCAGTCTTCAATGAGGCTAGTGGACTCTTAGGAGTGAGAAAAGTTGATTCCAAACCTGGCAACACTAGAATCTAGTGGCAAACATGTGATCAACATTTTCCTCATGGATCCTGCACGGTGCACACTGTGACGGACTGACAAAGCTCAGTTCCATGAGATTTTCATACCTAAGGATATTGTTTTTGATGGCCAACTAGGAAAAGGAGTAAATCAAATTCTTAACTAGGCCATCAGCCCAAAGGAAATATATGGTTGCACCAAATTCATTGTCATCCATACATTTCTAGCCTTAGTCAAACATAGGCTATAAATTCAATTATAGTAAGAAATTAGTCAAACATTTTGAAGAGATTCTTTGAGGCATTGGGTCAAACAATTCACTGGAGACATTTTGTCAAACAGTTCGCAGACCATATTTTGCCAACCATTTTGTAGAGACATTTTGTCAAACAGTTCACATGCACCGTTTTTTGGGAAATCATTTTACAGAGACAGGTCAATTTAAACCAATGGTGGAGCATAGACATTCTTTGCAAAGAATTTTTCATTTTTGTTCATCTTCAAGCATATTTATGTTCTAGGAAAAATGGGAGGAGGGGTAGAGGAGGTGTTAGACCTGTCACTACTATCACTATAAACAATATGAGCAAAGGGTTGTAGTTGTATGTGAGGCATCCAATTCTGATATCACTCATTTCATGTACTTTTGTGCTAATTGAACACATGCAAATTTAATCTGCATTTCCAAACAATTAACAATCCTCCATTACTATTGCTTGTTAAGAATCATAGTGACAAGATAGGTTCCTTAAATATTAAATTTTATTATTTAGCAATGAAAAAATCCTTTCTAAATCAAAGGAAAGATTTTTAAAAACATTTTAAATGGAAAATTCACAAAATAATGAAAGAAGAAAACTTGTAGATATTAACTCCAACCTTTTCTGTGCGATGAACTTTTAAGGGTCGTTTCGAACCAGGTGCACTCTCTAGATTATAAAAGAACCTCAACAAGTTTGCTAATAATAGGCACTGATCATTTTTATTAAATTGGGAATTTTCCCTGAATTGACAAGAATTTATTGGCAATTTCTGGCATGTTTTTCTGATATATTCATTGATCAAGTTACCATAGAAATTCTTAGACTTTTCGAATTGTAAAATCACAAAGTTGATTTGGCCCTTGACATATCCTGGGATGGAAATATAAAAGTCTACAACTCATATTCAATTTTCTTACTGACAATTTGTTTTTCTTTCTTCTTTATATAGTGGACAAGCCTCAAAACTGAGGATTTCAACTACTAAAATCAATATACATTCTGAACTTCTGATTCAAAAAATATTCTACATGTAATAGTGACAAGATTGCTAGCATGAGAAAATTACAAAATAGACTATGGATCCTCAGTCACAAAATGAGTTGAATCCTTCCCAAAGAACTCTTCAATGTGCATAAGCTTCTTCGTGTATGTTATTTTGGTGATATGGAAGGAATAACCAGTTGGAGACAGTAACTCAAAATGTCATTTAAGTTTTGTGAGTGGTCTGTTAATTCTTGAAATAAATGACAAAGTAACCAAATCAGTAGGGATAAATGATGATTTTAGTAAACAATATGAGCAAAGGGTTGCGATATTTTAGACATTCTTTTGCTGTTAGGATCCCTGTGTTGTGGGGATGATTTTAGTAAACAAGAAAACACTACCACCACTGGAATTTTTATCCATGTGCGGGGACTCCATAAACTTCCATCTTTTTTAAACTGGCTAGTAAGGAGCGTATTTGGTAATCAAATGGTGACACTAATTAATGAGAGGAAGAGAGATGAGAGGTTTCATTTGATAGGTGCGTGCTTAATATGCTTTTGTGCATTTACTGTACATGCGCTTTCATTTTTCTGGTTTAGACATGGGTTTGATTCTCATTGAAGTTTTTTTGGGGATTTACGAACAGATTTGGACTCTCTCCGAATTTGTCTAATAGTATTAAAGCAAAAGATAAACAATGTTTGACGTAGATTAATACTGGAGGCAAACTCTGTCAGGTACATGAACAATGGTTGTATTCTCCAGATCATATAAGGCGTGAATCCCCTAACATTGGTGGTTAAGAATGATGTTAAAAGTATAACTAAGGCATTCCAAAGCATGTTCTAGAATGTCTAGTGTGTTGATAATTTGGGAAGGCATGATAAGGTGGGCATCCATATGCAAGGCACAAGACAGAGCCATATCAGTACAGAAAGAAAGAAAGAAAGTGAATGCAAACAAGAAAACACTACCACCGACACAGATAACACGAAATATTTGGTATGAGCGCTTACGGGAAATGGGAATGGAAACCGTCTGCTACTCCTTTCTCCAGCTTCGAGCACCTTCAACAAAGATAATTTGTCTCCTACTAACAGTGGCGACCGACAGGCTCAAAGGATCTGAATACAAAACTCCAACCTTCCTTAATTGTGATTCTTCTCTCTGTTCCAATGAAAAACGTGAGATGGCGTGTGATGGGGGATGATTACAATAAGTTCGTGTGATTACCAGAGGGATGATGTAGAGGAAAAGACTATAATTTGGGCGATGGTGTTGTGATTACCAGATGGACGCATTAGGAGTTTGAAGTGGGGGAATGTTTTCCAATAATTCAAATTTTGAAGACCCTCCACATCACACTGCTTCGAGCCACATGAACAAGCCTTTCCGGGGACAACGATGGTGGATGGGTCATGGGGGAGATCTCCATTCACCATACATAGGTGTAATTTCAGTGGAGGGTAGCCGCTGGCACATCGCATATACAGGAATGTGTGAGAGGTTGGCAAGCTTAATGGTAACAAACATTTCTACAAGAGAACTTGGAGGTACTTATCATATTAATTTTATTGAATTATTTCTATGGAAAATTAGACTGGCGAGGTAATAATGCCAATGTATTGTTCATGGGTAGTAATTCCGTCCTCGGAGGAGTAACAGAGCATGATGAAGCTGGAACAATGAATGACAAGTAGCTTTTACGGCAATGTCAGTGCGTTCAACATGCTTAGGTGAACAATGTTGATTGGTTCAAAAGAGGACAGAGTTCACGTCACCACCACAAATATTATTGATCCACCTCAGCCCAACGACATGGTTTTGTGTTGCCACTTCCCTACGGCTTCCCATTTTTCCCCACCATGCCTTTGATTTCTTTAGAGATGAACAAATGAGGTCCGAGGTAATTTATGCCCAATTTTTTTACCACGAATAATTTCTTTTCTTTCTCATTTGGATTTCTGACTTGTGCATTGGAAATGGACATGTAATGGATGTAAAGGGATGTGCTCTCTAGCAGGAACATAGTGTAAGAGGTTGCACACATTGCCTCCATTCCACAATGAAAATCTCAATGTCTCTATTTTGGGTATCTGTAACAGCAAAATCCAAATATATACATATGCCTAAAACATGAGAGTTATAGGCATGAAGCCCTCAAAAAAGTAGTAAAGGGCATGGTTTCAGTATTTTTGTTGCTAGATACTTATACCTCTATTAGAGAATCAACTCCCTACAGTTACATAGATGCATCAAACACTTCTAGATGGAATGGTATTTTTCCTTCCTATTCTCAACCACCGAAAAAGTGTCCAAGTTCAGTATGCAAAACACCCTAAGGATCAAAATTCATTTTATCATCTCCAGTACCATCAACCCTGGCTTCATTCTCTTTAGTTCAATTTTGACATGGATTATTTTGGTCAATATATTTTAAATCTTGGACTTTCGCAATCTATTAAAATATTATTGAAGATGTTTTCTCTCTAGGCATTTACTGATAAGAAAGGGATAAATTTTGGTTTATTTTACATATATTAACATCTATGAATTGGTGTTTAAGAGTAGTAGCATATGAATGAAAAAGAAAAGAATGTGAAATTTTAATGATATGTCGGTAAATAACTTTGACAAGCTATACCTACATAACTACGGTAATTGATACTTGGAAAGTTAAATAAAATCTACTAAGTAAATGGTTTGGCTCCAATATCATCCACAATTTTGTGCTCTCAGAAAACTAATTTTTTTATAATTTTTCAGACATAGCCCCACTTTCCTTATTATTCTTTGTTATGTGAATATGAAAACACTTTTCACTTGATTGATTTTAGCTTATATCAGACATTTGATGATTATTATTTGTTATGTACAATAAATATTTTCTATTGCAGTTTCTAATATGTTTATGAATTCAAACAAGTATGCTAAGATATTTTCCATCTTTCCCGAACTTGTTTCTTTGGAGAGATGATTGTGAATCTTTCTCATGAATTTTCTACATTTTTAGGCATTATGTTTCCTAATTTTGTATTGTTATTACATACCTATTGTAGGTTGACACAATTAACAATGCCATAAATAAAAGAGGTGTGATCTTGACACAAAGGTACGGTTCATTATTTCTTTTTCAAAGTGTTTCTTCTTATTGATAACAATGAAATCGACCTATAAGAAACATAAAAGAACAAGCAAAAACATTTGGCAAAATTATAGCCGTAGAGGACTAAAATCAATTACCTAGACTAAAATATGCACGCCATTGATGATGTTTTATCCACACAACACCTCTTTAGAGAAAAATTATTTGCTTACAATGTTGGGGATTTCCTCTTTGATACATTTCATGTACTCCTACATTTAAAATATACATCTACATAACTACACAATGACAATATTGACCAATTCCAAAATTCTTTACAAAAAGCAATCCAGATGCACTAAAATCCTATGAACTTGAATTGGACCCTTCATATTCATATACAATGCATAAAATACATGACACTCAATCATATTTTGACCGAATGTGATTGTATGCACTACAATGTTTAGACACTAATGAAATTGGAATATGGTTCGACATGTTTTGCATAAAATGGCTAACATAAATAAAAAAACTCATTACTTAAAATTTAATGATGAGATATTATATGAAAAAGGTGTACAGGAAGAGTATACAATGCCTTATGGGCATTCACTAGATGAAATTTCACCTCTGCCATCTCTTTCGCAATATGGAGAAGCATCCTTTCTCAAAATGTTATTTTCTCCTATGCCAATGCTCTTTGTTCATGTTCTCTTTTGATAAATTACTCTTGTGTGTGAAGATTCCTAGTTCATGTTAGATATTCTGTCATCTAATCATGGATGATCATATGTTGCATTGTTTGTACCAACATAAATTTGGGGAGACTGCATGTAAACTATTTCAAGCACCCCATTGCGAACACAATCACATAGGTTCAATTGAGTCCTTATTAGTGACTAAAAATTACTAGGGGCATATTTAGGGTTATACATATTATTTTTGCATAAAATAATATATACTATACAACATTATTTCTAAAGTTTATGTTTCATTCTTTTCTTTCTTGTGTGATGTGATTTTTTATTTATTTATGATATACCAAAAAATCTTGATTGGATTCCTAAAAGAGAACTCGGGCCATAAAATCAAGGACACATACTACAAAAAGAAAAATAATTCAATCAAAGATGAAATTTTCTGAGTCTCGTCTCACCAAAAGTACTTATTGACAGGGTTAGTTGTAGACAATTCCTTCTACACAAATTATACTCAATATCTTTTACAATAACATTATTTTCTCAATACCCTCTTCAACATTCTTTGTTATAACAACATCAAAATTTTCCAAGGGTAAGTGCAGCAAGTTGGTGGACAAAAAAGGGGTCATAAGTGGACGTTATATTGCAAAAAACAACGAAATATCAACTTGTAGGGATTATTAGCAATACACGTACTCAAAATGAGAAAAATTATATAAATATGAATCGTAGCATCTAGAATCTAGTTTGTAAACTACTAAAATTATAAAAAAAAACAAGTTTAGCTATATTAAACACTCAAAATTATATGACTTGGCTTTTTTTTTAAAAAAACCTATAAGATTGTAGTCTATTTGCCCGCGATTTGGATGACCAAATCTTGTTATTTTTTTCATTTAGTGAAAAGTTAGATGTCGTTGTCGTTGTCTATCATGGGATGGATTTTATTTTGTATTTTTTCGAGCAATTTTTTTTTATGATTTTTTCCATGAAATTCGTCTAAATTTTTTTAGAAAACGGAGCGCTTTCCGTTTGCCCACCATAACTATATCAAAAAATATCAAAATCAATTTTTTTAAAACGTGTATAGAATTTCTCCACTCTTGGGATGGTATAAGTTTTATCACATTTTGATAAGCGAAACAAAATTTACTGATCTTAAACGTAGACATGAACATTTGCGAAAAAATGGCTTAAAGACTTATTGTTAGTAAAAATTATAAAATGATAGTTATCTTATTCTATTCACTTTAAAATCAATATTTCTATGAAGCTAAAAGTCTCCCTATGCGATGGCACCATTTTTGTGAAAATGGTTTTAGTTTTTTAGCATGGTTCAATTCTGAGTTAAGAGAAAATTTGAATTTTTTTGACCTTTTACATGCCATAATGACCTCTCATAGATTTGGTTGGGGAAAAACAAAGATTTCTTGAGCCATAGGTTCAGATTTGACTATACAAATAGAACCGCAATTGTGGTTTATAAAGCGCAACTATGATTCTTAAATCATATTTACACACATCCCAATGTTCAAATTACCATGTGATTTTTATTGTTTGACCTTACCATATGAATTACTACGAAATTATGTCACTTTTTGCACATTTTTCTTATCACCAAAAGCAAAACATCATGGGAGACAAGAAAAAAATTCAAAAAAGGAAATCATTAAGTAAAAAAATGCCAGATGAATTAGAGGCAAAAATATTTCAAAATGTTGAGCGAATGCATAGTCTTCATGAATCAAGAAGAGGTTCATCTTCAACCCCTACTATTATAAGCAATGAGGAACCAGATAATGTTTCTACTATCAATGTTGAAGTTGAATTAAATACTCATGATGAAGATGTTTTTATTGTAAATGTTTAAGAAGAATTAAATACTCATGATGTAGTGATGTTGAAATCGAAGGAGACAATGAAAATGTGAATAAAAAAATTCAAAGTTCAAAGCGTAGACAAGTAAAACATGACAAAAACACCTCCTAGGATTTTACGTAAGAAACCTAATTATTATATTGAAATTGATGAAAACATTTTGAAACCAATATTTAAAAATAGTTTGTGAGAATCAAATCGAAACAAGACCCCACGAAGTAGTTGCACTCCAACGGAATCGTGATAGCTCAAATGTAATTGCAAGAAAGAACTTATCAAGTAATAAAAGAACTTGCTCAACATAAACAAATCTTGCATATAGAGGAAAGACAATGGAGTGTCTTGGCATGCTCATAAATGAATAGTAAAAGGGTACATATAGGGTGCTAAGTAACCCTAGTGCATAACACACATGAAACACTAAACCTAACCCATGTGAGATGACCCTCTAATATGAGAGGAGGACACATAGGATAACTCACACTAATACCCCCTTCATCAAAGCTTGGGTAGCAGCTAAGATGAGTCAGACAGAAAGAGAAGACACTCCTAAACAACTAAGAAAGATGTGTCAATGGGTCCCGGTGAACTAAAGGTCCGATAAGGTGCCCATATACAAACACAATCTTCCTAAGAAGAGGAAAGAAAGAAGGAATACATATCCCGAAGGAGATGAGAGCACTGCAGAAGACCTCACCCCAAGAAGAGACCCTAAGTGAAGAAACTTCATCTCGGTAAAGGGATTGGTGAATAAATCTACAATCTGATCAATTTTATCAGAATGTCCTGAATGTCGATGATACCATCTTGAATAAGCTCCCATATGAAGTGCATATGGATCTCAATGTGCTTCATCCACTGATGTTGAACTGGATTTCTACAAATAGAGATTGTGCTCATGTTATTATAGTAGATAATGGTAGGCCGCCGAAAGTGGATGCCAAACTCTGTCAGAATACCCTGTAGCCAAATAGCTTTTGTGGTAGCGTTAACTGCTCCTCTGTATTCTACCTCTGTAGATGATATCAAAATTACATTCTACTTCTTGCTAGACCAACTAATGGGACCCGAACCAAGAGATAAACTATAGCTAGAAGTAGATTTCTGATGATCTAAGTCACCGGCCCAATCAGAATCTGTGAACCCAATCAAGTCAATATCTGCCCCTCCATGATAGTGAATGCCATCAGCATAGGTGCCATGAACATAATGAAGGATACTTAGCTACTTTCCAATGCAGCTCATGTGGATCCTACATGAATATGGACACGATTCCAATAGCATATGATAAATCCAAATGTCAGTGTGAGTCAAGTAAATCAAGCTCCCACCAATCATTGTCGATAAAGAGTACCATCAACCAAGGAGTAGAGAAATTTGAAACCAAATTAACCTGGAAAGAAAAGGAGTAGGAGAAGACTTGCATTCGGACATCTAAAAATGAGCTAGGAAGTCAAGAGCATACTTAGGTTGTGAAATCAAGATTCCGAGTCGATTGTGAAATCTCGATCCCAAGGAAGTACTTAACTGGACCTAAGTCGGTCATGAAAAACTTGTTGGCTAAGGTGATCTTTACAGAATCAATAATAGAGAAAGATCTGCCTATGATCAACAAGTCATCAACATATAGAACAAGAATGAGTATGGAGTCATCTTGCCTTAGAATATAAAAATTTGGATCAGAGCGACACCTAGTAAACCTCGATGATGTAAGTAAAAAGGAGTCCATCTTGGCATACCAAACCCAAGGGGCTTATTTAAGGCCATAAAGAGACTTCTTTAACTTACATATGAGGGAGGGATCTTGGACATAACCTAGAGGTTGTTCCATATAGATCTCTTCCTCTAGGTAATAATGAAGGAAGGAACTCTTAACATCCATTTGATGGACTTTCCATTTGTTTACTATGGCAATGGCTAGAGTCAGTCAAATAGAAGTCATTTTCACAATTGGAGTAAAGGTTTTAGTATAATCAACCCCAAATATCTAGGAGAAACCCTTAGCTACTAATCGCGCTTTAAAATTTTTGACGTCTCCATATACTCCATACTTTGTTTGGAACACCCACTTACACCGAACAATTTTTCTTCCTTTCGGAAGAGTGGTGAGATCCCAAGTATTGTTCTTCATGAGAGAGGAATACTCCTCATCCATGGTAGAATCCCACTCAGGAATACCAGAAGCCTCTCAGAAAGACTATGGATCAGAAGCAGAGGTGAATAAAGAGTGGGGTCTAATGAAATCTGAGCGAGTACGTCTCATATCCGAAGTATCTCTAACTAAATCTCCAGCACTTTGCAAAGTTTTCCTGGCCCAAAGGGGACTAGGAGGATCAGGCTCAGAGTCAAAAGATTCTTCACTTGAGTGAGAAGGGACATAGTCCTCGTCATCACTATTGTCAGAATTAGAAGACTCAAAGGTCTGATGGTCGGGAGGATCAGGAAGAGGAGCACGCTCAACAACATCATCATCTGATGAGTCAGAATCTAAATCAGTGAGCTGAAGAACCTCAATAGGTGGAGAAGTAGAAGTCAAAGAAGACTCATCGAACTTAAAACTTTTCTCAATATACAACTCATGAGAAGTAGGATTCATTAATCGATATCCCTTCACGCCATTAGGATACCCTACAAAGATACAAGGTTTGGATTGTAGTTCCAAGGCCTTGCGTTTCTTCTTGGGAATCGAGCCATAGCCTTGGATCTGAAGACTCGAAATTGCTCAACATCAAGCTTACATCCAAACCAAGCTTCAAAGGGTGTTATCCCTCTTATTGCCTTATGTGGAACATGGTTCTGAATGTAATTTGCACAATTATTGCTTCGCCCCAATACTGCGGAGGAAGAGACTTTGAGTGAATCATATAAGTGGCCATATCCTTCAAAGTACGGTTCTTTCTTTTTCTGCGAAGGGCTATATGCAATGTATGCTTTGCAAAGAGATCCTTCTTGAAGTACAAAATCCATGAACCTATTGTTTACATATTCACCTTCATTGTCGGTTCGAAGAACTTTGATGACCATTCCACCTGTTTCTCAAAGAAGAGCCTTAAAGTCCTGAAAATGTTCAAATACTTCAAACTTAAGCTTAAGAAAATATACCCAAGTATATCATGAATAGTCATCAATGAAGGTTAGCACATAAAGAGATCTAGTAAATGAAGGAGAAGGAAATGGACCAGAAACATCGTTGTGAACAAGATCCAAAGGATGAGTGGCTCTCCAAGATTTTCCTTTGTCAAAGTTCTTTTCAGGATGCTTTCCAAGGGTACAACCCTCACAAAGACCCTTAGAAAACTTGACATGAGGCAACCCATTAACCATTTATTTTTGGTTCAATTGTTCAAGGTAGTGATAATTTAGATGTCTAAAATGCTCATGTCATAGCTTACTAACCTCATTTACATGAGTGAGCAAGGTAGTGGGCATAGAATCAAAAGTAAAGTGGGAAAAGGTATATAACCGTGAATGGTGATCAACCTTTCCCTCAACCATTGTAGTGTCATTGTTAAGCTCATGAATAATCACCGAATTAGGACCAGATTCTACTCGTATTCCTTCACCAAGGTGAGTAATTTGGTAAACCGATAGGAGATTGGTAGAGAGATCAAGAACACTCAACACTTGTTTAAATGTTCCCCCATCCATCTCTACCGATCCACTACTGAAACCGACACTTTTGTGTCATTACCCATCATGATTTGGGACATTCCACGAGGTTCAATGTTGGAAAACTCAACATGCGAAGAACCCATGTGGTGTGAGGCACCGAAATCTATAATCCATGTCGATGAAGGAGCAAATCTGGCTACAAGGGCCTTTCCTTTCTTCTTATCATTTTTAGCACCTTTTGTAGCAGAAGACTCGGCCTTCGGAGCACTTTGTTTTATGGATTTAGGAACACTTATTTTATTCTTCTCAAGTAAATGAGATAAGTGATCAATCTGTTTCCGAAAATAGTGTTACTCGTCGTGACAATACTTCTTGCAATAGGAACACAAATACTTTATTTTTTGTGCCTTAGGCTCGGAGAAGTCGAAGTTTTTGTGTGATTTTGGGTTTGGTCTTGGTTTCTTTCTTAGGTTGATTCTTTGTTTCTTTCTTCTTTTCAGTTTTCTTTCCCTTGCTAGTACTTGCTACAAGGGCATGTGACTTGGAATTGAGAGACCCCATTTGAATGAGTTTGTCCTGTTCTCGAATGAGTTGGGACAAAAAATAGTCAAAGGAGGGCATAGTCCAAGTATCACCCAAAGTAACTTTTGTAGCGTAAAAATTTGACACGAAGATAGAATATTCGGGACCTAGCTTAGAGAGAATCGAAAAGATCAGTTGAGAATATTTCTTTTCTACTTGACATCCTTTTAACAACAATCTAATGTGGACAAATTTTGAGAATAAAGCTTGTAGGTTTTCAAAGTCACTAGGATTTAACCCTAGTAGTTTATTTTCCAACTCATGCGCTCTCATGTCATCTAGTTTTCCAAACATCACATCCAACATTTTCCATGCAGATTTAGGTGTTTGGATGCCTCAATGTGGAAGAGCAAGTCAAGAGAAATAGACATGCAAAGAATACCTAAAGCTTCATCACTATGGTTTAACCACTTAGATTTTTTAGGTTCGTCATCTGGCTCATTCTCAGTTCCCATGGTGATACGGAATAACCCTTTACCCCTTAGTTTCATTATTATTTTCGATCTCCATTCGAAAAATTTGAATGGCGTAAGAAAAGGAATTGAAAGTGCATCCATAGTGAGAGAGAGAGAGAGAAATGCAGAAAAGAAACACAACCACCTAGGACAATAACAACCCCCCCCATTTTCGGCACTTTATAGTTTAGTGCGTTGATTACAATCGGGTCCATGCATGTGGTTTGAAACACTTAGTAACTCGACTTGCAATCAGCGTAATAACGCGCAAGAGAGGAGACCACAACAGTGTTTCTGGAGCGCAGCAAATAGGACACTGTAAACAAGCAAGAAACAAGGAAGGAGGCAAAAGCCAATCCTGGTTGTGAGAAAAAGCATCTCACATCGCAAATGAGAAACCCCCTTGCTACAGAGTGTGGCGGACACGCTCACTAGTCGCAAGCAATAATAAGGGTAAAAACAATGAAAATGGACACAAGAAGGGTCCAGATAATTACCAAAATGCCGGAAAAGTTCTCGAAAGGCAAAGAGGTGCACAAAGTGTCACTGCAAACTTGAGTGCACGATTAGCAAAAAAATTGAAAATAATGCCTAAATTTTATTGTTTGGAAATGCCCAATTTTGCTATTTTTAGAGTTATTGGAGTTTTAAAAAAACAAAAAGAAGGGTTATTGAAAGAACGATTTTTAATTTACTATAAATCATAAATAGGAGCAAATTAATTTGTAATTAATAAAAATAGATTTAATCAAATTAAATCTAATTAATTACAAAAACTAATTAAGATCTAAAAAAATTAAATCCTAATTAAGATAATTGATTTGATTTAAATAAATCTAAAAAATTGAAAACTTAAGATCTATGCAGATCTATAAAGCAAACTAATTATCTTTATTAATAGAAAATGAGTTAAAAACAACAGATTTATTGTAAGTGGTATATTGAGATATTAATAGAAGGAGATTTTTAAAAAAACTTACGGTTATAAAAAATCAATTTTTAAAAAAAAAAAACTTACCAAATAAATACGAGCCAAATTTTGAAAAGTTGTTTGTTGATTTTTAAAAGATTAAAAAGAATGTATTTTTAAAAACTTTACCAAAAAAGGAATGAAATTTAAAACACTTACTAAGAAAACGACTTACCTAGTTTACGCAGTGCCATGGTCGTGAAGGGCAATGTGAAGGGTTTTCAAGGACAAAGTGCGCAGGAACATAATGGAGCGGTTGCAGCAGGGTCGTGGTGGGGAAGGGTGGGCGAGAGAGGGCCATGGGCCATGGTAGGAGAACCCTATGAGCAGCAACATAAATGGGCATCAAAAAATGCCAGAAGCGAGAACACAACGGGCATCAAAAAATGCACTGACAAAAAACAAACGAGCTCCCACGTAAAAAAAACAGAAAGCACAATAAAAATGGCCTTCCACACAAAACGTCCACGTAGCCTAAGAATACACGGCCAGAGAAGAAGCAGTCATGAACAAAGCAACTGCACAGCGAGCTGATAGAATGAGCTTGGGTTGAGGATGAAGCTCGCTTGGTGGAGAGAGATCGAGGCTGAGCATCAAAAACCAAGGCTCCAAACTATAATTTTTGACCTGAATCTCTGTAAAACCATGCAAAAAACAACATAGAGAAACTAGAAATAGAGATCTAAAAAAATTCTAGTTAAAAAATAAAAACTAGAAAATACTCTATTTTGGATTTAGCTGCAGCTAGCTAAAAATGGCGGCAAAACCCCTGATTGCTCAAGGTATGATGAAAACCTGCACATGCACAAAAAAGGCACAAAAACTGACACAACTTTCCGAGAAAGCTTGTTAGAGAGATTAGCAAAATAATTCCAGAAAATAGTGATCGAAAAACTTGCATGCAGAGTAAAAGAACGAAACCAAGAAAGAGTAATCGCAACTAAAAAATAACGAGTGCACATTTACCCGATCTCATCTCTGATACCATGAAAAGAGTTTGTGAGAATCAAATTGGAAATGAGGCACCACGAAGTAGTTGCACTCCAACAAAGAATCGTGATAGCTCCAACGTAATTGCAAGAAAGAATTGATCAATAATGGAAGAACTTGCTCAACAGAAACAAAGCTTACATATAGAGGAAAGATAGCAAAGTGTCTTGGCATGCTCATAAATGAATAGTAAAAGGGTACATATAGGGTGTTGAGTAACCCTAGTGCATGACACACATGAAACCCTAAACCTAACCCTAAACCTAACCCATGTGAGATGACCCTCCAATATGAGAGGAGGACACATAGGATAACTCACACTAACAATATCCGACAAACTTTCGGAATGGAAAATCATAAGAAAAGCCACTAAAATTTGGGATAATCATTTTGAAATTTTAAATGATTCCCAAAGATGTCATTTGTTGGTTAGTTTGATGAAATTGATTAAAATGAGACCTACATTAAACACCTTAGGATTGACAACATGTAATATACGTGGTCAAACATCTATAATTTTGAAAACTTTCATGATGTATATCACATTGTTGGTGTCAAGAGATGCACTACGGATAGTAATATTATGTGTCGTGTACTTGCTACTAGTGTTGTAAGTGAATCAATAAAAACAACATTTTATTACACAAACAAGTCAAATGTTGAAAGTTAATTGAAAAACTCGAATGAAAGCAATTGAAAGACATAATATCCTTCAATCACTCAATAACACTGATTTTTGGGCTTTTTCTGCTAGATCACCACATAAGGACAAAGATAAATTTGATGCTATAAGAGAAGTTGTTATTCAATTTTGGCATAATAACACTAGATTTTCACCTAATATAAGAGATGTTGTAAAATAGAGAGTTGGTTCTACTAATCACGAACCACATCCAAAGCATTTCTTATATATGACTCAAACTCAATTTTTCATAAGTTTGAACAAGAGCATCTAGAAATTAAAATTAGTCAACGGTTTTTTGAAACATTGAAACCATTCTATGTGAAAATTAACCACATTCGCACCACTTGTTTTTTTTAATATTGGTAAATAGTTTTTTGAAAGGGACTATACCCTTGTGTACAAAAGGAGGCCTAAAAGCCTGAATAAGAGAGAGGAGCAGAGAAGCTGTATCAAAGCACAAAAGTTACAAAGCAAAGAACACCGGAGCCAAGAAACAAAGAATACAAACGAGACTTAACAAAGAAAACAACGGCAACAAAACAAAGCAAGCCTACACCAAGAAGCGTAGTAAACCGGACTACTTCTTGGCCGCTTGATCAATACTCATCTTTACTTTTTCCAAGCATGATACATACCCAGCGTGGTCATATGAGAAGCAGATCCGTCTTATCGAGACTCCTCTCTGGTTCTTTTACTCTCTTTCTCATTGCCCCAAAGAGTAATCGGGACACCGTGAGCTGCGAAACACTTCTTGCATGACCTTCGATGAATTCCTCTATGGCCCCGAATGCATTTTGCAATATTATACTCATGCCTAGTCTTCGTTTTCCCAAGGCAACATGTTGTTGTTGTAGGCAACATGTTGAATTTTCGATGCATTATGCTAAATTTTTATGTATTCATTCTAATTTTCATTCTGAAACTATGTTATTGGAATGTGGTGTTCAATTTCCACCAATATCTTCCAGGATTTCATACCTACGATATTTTGTGAAAGAGAAGTTGGATAATTTTTTTATAGTCAGGATTGTTTAGATGGAAGTTGTGGTACATGCGGTGGATTACCTAAATTTTAAAGTTACATCCATGAGAAAATTGAAGGTGCAATAGGACATAATTTAGTTGAGTTTGATAAATATAAATCAATACCATACTAGTTGAAAGATGGAAAGGAGTCTAAACGGTGTGAGCTAGTTACAGAACATATACCTATTTTTCAATTTATGAGAAAATTTAAGGATGAAATTATTTATGAGTATGCTAGGCATACACATAGAGCTTGATGGTTGGATGAACAATTCAAGATATGAAATGACACATTTCCTATTGGTACTATTGTTTCAGTGGTCAATTTTGTAGAGAATTACACATTGCAACCACAAATGGAGGTTCAATCGCAATATTACAACTCAGTACAAGTTGCCATTTTTGTTCATATAACATTTATACATTCTCCTGATAGTATAGAGAATGATAATTTTTTTAAGAGAGTACCACTTTTATATCAGTGATGATCGTACTCATTCTACTGAATTTGTGCAAGGGTGTTTCCATTTATTTTATGGAAACTTGTATGATAGGGACTTCTACTTCAAACAAAATTATATATCGTTAAATAATTACATGTCTCAGTTTAAGAATGCACGAATGTTTTATTGGATGAGAAGGATGCACATCAAGATGGGTGTGCAACATATTTGTAGTTTCAATGAGGCTGGACATGGAAAAGGAGAACATGATGGTGCAGGGGCATGTGTGAAAAGAGCTCTTACAAGAGAAGAGTTTAAGTACAAAGATGGTGCTAAATTGAAAGATGTAAAGAGCAAAGTAGAATGGTGTATTGACAACATTGCTTGAGGTTCTCAAGAAAATTCCACTGTTCGTATATATTTCTAGTTTATAGAGGAACAAAAAATTGCTAACTACGAGGATTGTATAGCACTCACAGGGTCTAGTGATATGCATTCATTTTGTAGCTCAGACGTTACTTTGTGGACCACATGGACAAGAAAGTTGGCATGTTTTTATGCATCTTGTATCAAATTTGTCACTGTTGAGTGTGATTCACAAGAATGGGTGGATGGATGGATTTGTAGGCCTCTAACTCCACTTCCAGTTATTAACCTCCACAGGCATTACAACTTGTTTCTACAGATGAAGTTATAACATCCAAGGAATTTGAAAAAATTTTGATTTTGGTGTAACAAGGTAAATGGTTATTTAAATTTTTTGTATTGAGTTATGTCCATTGAAATTTTAATATGTAATTTAAATTTGAGTTGAAACCTTTGTTTTTGTAGGACATGTGTTTGCAGTTATTGCGACAAAAGACAATGAAGAAGGAACAAACTATTTCTTATGTCGTTGCATCGAGGAAAGAAAGAATTTGACTTTTCTTGTTATAGATGGTGAAGATATTGAGTACCCTACAGGTCAGTGGTAGTTACTAGAACTTGGCTTCGATGGTATCCATTAAAAAACTCCTCTGTTTGGGTGTTTGAAGACTTTGAGACACACATAAAAATACTCTTATATTTGCATCTAGTTCTAGCGACAAATATTCAGCTATATAAATATCGAGGAAGGCCTAATAACAAGATTCTTTGGTAGTTTTGAGAGTTAGATCATGAAGCAATCATGTTTGCTATTCAGAGTAGATCCGATCTTGATGGTTCATTGGAATGAATTTACATGCTCACATCTGGTATATATAATTTCTTTGAAGTGTTTAAATTTTTCAACTCGATAATTTTTGTATTTTGTATATATATAGTATATATCTAGTATTTTGTATAATAAGTGTTTAAATTTGTGTATTTTGTATATATCTAGTATACATGGTTTTGATTCAACTTAAATTTCTTTGACTAGTTCATTTTTATGCAGGTTAGTGGTGCTAGAAAAGCTTGGACACTTTCACATCCTGATGGTGAACATTGGAATGAATTTACTTGAGCTCGTCTGATATATAATTTTTCTTTGAATTGTTTAAATTTGTTAGTTCTAGATTCAAGTTCATATATTTTATTAAATTTGTGTATTTTGTATATATCTAGTATGGTTTTGATTTGAAACTTAAATTTCTTTGACTAACACTTTTATGCAGGTTAGTGGTGTCAAAAATATTCCACCTTCACATGGTTGGCACTGTTAGTAGAGAATTTTATATTCTTGAAGCTAAGAGAAGCTTTCATTGTTTTACAAGAAAAGAGAAGTAATTAACAACAATTTATGTACCTGTGGAGGGGGTTCTTGGCTCTAGAGGAGGTAGCCCAGAAGCACCGGGAGATTAAAGAACCAAAATGATGCCTCCCTAAGTGTTTACAAGACCATCCTACATGTGTGCACAGTCAATTTTGTGCCACGACCCACCGTTTGCAACATATAGCATTTGACAACCTTACACTGGCTCAAAATGCACTATTTCATGTGTGTCCAAACAATAGGATAGCGAGCATCGATTGGAGATGGAAATAACCAATATAGGCTACTGTATAGGGTCCTTACGCCAAGGTGTAGGATCTGACGAGATGTCTCTAGGTGCCACGGAGTCCGAGTAGTCACTTGTCGAAGTTGAACAATTTTTTGGTCTCAGGGCTCTTAAGAGACTACGCCCAAACGAAGTAGCCCAAAATTAATGACGTTGTCATGTACCAAAATGATACCTCCTCTAGCATTCACCTGGCCACTTGGACATGTTGGCACATTCGGTTTTGTGCCACGACCCACCATTTGCAAAATATAGCATTTGACAGCCTTATACTGGCTCAAACTGCACTATTTTGCATGTTTGCAAACAATAGGGAAACAAGAGCACCAATTAGAGACAAAAAAACCGAGACAAAATATTGTATAGGGTCCCTATTATGAGGTTTAGGATTTGAAAAGACATCTCTAGGTGTCACGAAGTCCGAGTAGTCACCCGTCGAATTTGAATAGTTTTTTGGTCTTAGGGCTCTTAAGGGACTATGCCCGAACGAAGTAATGCGGAAGAAATGACATTGTTGTGCACCAAAATGAAGCCTCCTCTAGCATTTACTGGCCACCTATATGTGATGGAGCAGTTAGTTTGGTGCCACGACCCACCGTTTGCAAAATATAGCATTTCATAAACTTACATTGGCTCAAACTACACTATTCAGCGTTTGTAAACAATAGGGCAACAAGAGCACCGATTGGAGATGGAAAAAATGAGATAGGATATTGTAGAGGATCCCTACACTAAGGTTTAGGATCTCGACAAGACATATCTAGATGACATGAAGTCCGAGTAGTCACCGTCGAAGTTGAACATTTTCTTGGTCTCAGGGATCTTAAGGGACTACGCCCAACAAAGTAGCACCTGGAAGCAATGGAATTTTCATGCACCTAAATGAATCCTCCTCTAGCATTCACCTAGCCACCTAGATGTGTTGGCATACTCGGATTGGTGCCATGACCCATGTTTATAAAAATAGCGTTTGCATGACCTTACACGGCTCAAAATGCACTATTTTGCTTGTTTACAAACAATAGGGCAGCGAGAGCACCGATTGGATACGTAAAACCCAAGACAGTCTATTTTAGAGGGTCCCCGTGTTGAGGTGTAGGATCTAACGAGATGTGTCTAGGTGCCTTGAGTCCGAGTAGTCACATGTCTAAGTTGAACAATTTTTTGGTCTCATGGCTCTTAAGGGACTATGCCCAGACGAAGTAGCTCGGAAGAAACAACACTATCGCATTCACCTTCTCTAGCATTCACCTAGCCACATGGACATGTTAGCTTAGTCTGTTTGGTGCCACGACCCATTGTTTGCTAAATATAGTGTTTGACACCCTTACACTGGCTCAAACTATACTATTTCGTGATTTTATAAACAATAGGGCAGCGAGAGCACCAATTGGAGAAAGAAAAAATGAGATACAATATTATAGAGGGTCCCTATGCCAAGGTTTAGGATCCAACAAGACATCTCTAGGTGCCACGGAGTTTGAGTAGTCACCCGCCGAAGTTGATCAGTTTTTTGGTTTTAGGGCTCTTAAGGGACTACGCCCGAACGAAGTAGCCCGAAAGCAATGATGTTGTCACACACTAAAATGATGCATCTTTTAGTGTTCACCCGCCACCTAAACATGTTGGAATAGTAATTTTGGTGCCACGAGCCACCATTTTCGAAATATAGCATTTGTGAGCCTTACACTAGCACAAACTCCACTATTTCATGCATTTGAAAACAATAGGGCAGCAGAGCACCGATTGGAGATAGAAAAAACTAAGACAAGCTATTATAGAAGGTCCATACACCAAGGAGCAGGATCTAGCAAGACGTCTCTAGGTGCCATGGACTCCGAGTAGTCACTCGTCAAAGTGGAATGATTTTTTGGTTTCGGGGATCTTAAGGGACTATGCCAGAACGAGGTAGCCCAGAAGCAACGATGTTTTTGTTCACCAAAACAAAACCTCCTATAGAATTCACCTAGCCACCTAGACGTGTTGTGTGCGGTCTATTATGTGCCACGACCCACCGTTTGTAAAATATAGCATTTTGACATGCCTTACACTAGTCAAACCGAACTATTTCGCGCATATTCAAACAATAGGGTAGCTAGAGCACCGATTAGAGATAGAAAAAAATAAGAAAATATATTTTAGAGGGTCCTTACATCGAGGTTTTAAATCTAATAAGACATCTCTAGGTGCCACGGAGTCCCGAGTAGTCACCCATCGAAGTTGAACGATTTTTTGGTCTCATGGCTCTTAAGGGACTACGCCTGAATGAAGTATTCTCGGAAGAAAAGTCGTTGTTGCACACACCGAAATGAAGCCTTATTTAGTGTTCACCTAGCCACCTAGACATGTTTTCACAATCGGTTCGGTGCCACAACCCACCATTTACAAAATCTAGCGTTTGACATCCTTACATTGGCTTAAACTCGCCTTTGTTTCACACATTTGCAAACAATAGGGCAGCGAGAGCACCGATTAGAGATGGAAAAAACTGAGACAAGATATTGTAGAGGGTACCTACACCAAGATTTAGAATCGATGAGACATATCTAGGTGCCATGGATTCGAGTAGTCACTGTCAAATTTGAACGGTTTTTTGGTCTCAGGGCTCTTAAGGGACTACGCACAAAAGAAGTAGCCGTAAGCAACGACGTTGTCATGTACTAAAGTGAATCCTCCTCTAGCATTTACCTAGCCACCCGAGATGTGTTGGTGTAGTCAATTCAAGTGCCACCACCTACCGTTTGCAAAAAATAGTGTTAGACATAACCTTTACTGGCTCAAACTACACTATTTCGTGTGTTTGGAAATAATAGGGCATTAAGAGCACCAATTGGAGATGGAAAAAACCAAGATATACTATTGTAGAGGGTCCTTACACTAAGGTGGAGGATCTAATGAGACATCTCTAGGTGCCACTTGAGTCCAAGTAGTCACCGTCGAATTTGAACAGTTTTTGGTTTCATGGCTCTTAAGGGACTATGCCCGAATGAAGAAGCTCGGAAGCAACGACGTTGTCATGTACCAAAATGAAACCTCCTCTAGCATTCACCTTGCCACCCGGACATGTTGGCATGGTTGGTTTGGTGCCATGACTCACCGTTTGCAAAATATAGTGTTTGACAACCTTACACTAGCTCAAACTGCATTATTTCATGCATTTACAAACAATAGGGCAGCCAAATCACTGATTGGAGACATAAAAAGCGAGACAAGCTATTATATAGGGTCCATATGCCAAGGTGTAGGATCTGACGAGATGTCTCTAGGTTCCATGGACTCTGAGTAGTCACCTGTCGAAGTTGAACAATTTTTTGGTCTCAAGGCTCTTAAGGAACTACGCCCGAACAAAGTAGCTCGAAAGCAACGACGTTGTCACACACTGAAACAAATCCTCCTCTAGCATTCACCTAGCCACCCGGACGTGTTGGCGCGGTCTATTCTATGCCATGACCCACCGTTTGTAAAATATAGTGTTTGACAATGACCTTATATGGCTCAAACTACACTATTTCACGTGTATTCAAACAATAGGGCAGCAAGAGCACCAATTGGAGATGGAAAAAAATGAGATAGGCTATTGTAGAGGGTCCCTACACCGAGGTGTAGGATCTAATGAGATGTCTCTAGGTGCCACACAAGTATGATTAGTCACCTGTCGAAGTTGAACAATTTTTTGGTCTCAGGGCTTTTAAGGGAATACGCCCAAACGAAGTAGCCTGGAAGCCTCCTCTAGCATTCACCTAGCCACCTGGATGTGTTGGCACATTTGGTTTGGTGCCAAGACCCACTGTTTGCAAAATATAGTTCTTGACAACCTTACACTAGCTCAAACTGTACTATTTCGTACGTATTCAAACAATAGGGCAGCTAGAACAACGATTGGAGATGGAAAAAACCAAGACAGGATATTATCGAGTGTCCTTACGATGAGGTGTAGGATTTGACCATATGTCTCTAAGTGCCATGGATTCCGAGTGGTCACCTATCGAAGTTGAACGATTTTTTGGTCTCAAGCTCTTAAGGGACTACGCCCGAACGAAGTATCCCGGAAGCAACAACGTTATTGCGCACCAAAATGAAGCCTCCTCTAGTGTTCACCTAGCCACTTGGACATGTTTACACAATCGGTTCGGTCTCACGACCCACCGTTTGCAAAATATAGTGTTTGATAGCCTTACACTGACTCAAACTACACTATTTGGAACATTTGCAAACAATAGGGCAGCAAGAGCACCAACTGAAGATAGAAATAACCAAGACAATATTTTGTAGAGGGTCCCTATGCCAAGGTATAGAATCGATGAGACATATCTAGGTGCCACGGATTCCAAGTAGTCACCCGTCGAATTTGAACAATTTTTTGTTCTTAGGGTTCTTAAGGGACTATGCCCGAACGAAGTAGCATGGAAGCAACGACGTTGTCACACACCAAAACGAAGCCTCCTCTAGTGTTTACCTAGCCACCCATACATGTTGGCACAATTGGTTTGGTGCCATGACCCACCATTTGCAAAATATAGCATTTGACATGCCTTTACACTCGGCTCAAACTATACTATTTCATGAGTTTACAAACAATAGGGCAATGAGCATACCGATTGGAGATAGAAAAAACCAAGATAGGTTATTATAGAGGGTCCCTAGTGAGGTGTAGGATCTGATGAGACATATCTAGGTGTCACGGATTTCAATTAGTCATCACAAGTTGAATGAATTTTTGGTCTCATGGCTCTTAAGGGACTACGCCCAAACGAAGTAGCCCGGAAGCAACGACATTGTCGCACACCAAAATGATGCCTCATCTAGCATTCACCTAGCTACCCGAGCATGTTGGAACAATCAGTTTGGTGCCATGACATCCCGAGGCATGACTTCTCACTACTCACCTCCATTCATTTCCCAGGACTTCTAGGAAAGACAATTTGTAAACAATTATGCCACAAAGGCTCAAGGAATTTTAGAAAGGCTTCGGATCGGGTAGTTTGACTCCAAATTGGGCCTCCATAGAGCCCTCCATAGCACCCAAAGGAAGTGATATTTTTGGACCACAACGTCCCGGGGCATGACTTCTCGTGCTACTCGGCTCGCATCAATGAGATTGCAACAAGGTTAACACATTACCATGTAAATACTCTAATGATTGTTAAATGATCTCTTTTTAAAGCATGTTAATACACAATAGAGTCTTAAGAATATTTTTTGCATATCTTGTGCCAACTAAGTTCTACAATGTTTATGTATTTTTACAAGCGAATTCAAATTAGGACCTTATTGTTACACACATCAATAACAAGTTTAATTTGGACTAATACTTAACAAATAAATTGTAAGTACACTAAAAACATATAAAATGACTTGTAATAAATCCCTCAAGACCATTTTTAATTGTGTACATTTTGTCCCACTTTGGAGTGTGTTAACCATGTGCTTAAAATAAGAAAATTGATATAAGTCCACACTTGAATCTCTTGAAAAAAATGATCTTGCACCCAAGAACCTTCAAAACCATTATATAACATAACATCATATATCATATATCATTTAACAATAACATTTAACAGATCATATATCATATCCATAATGGTCACATAATCGAGGCCATCAAATCAAATCAAACATATAGAACTAATATGGTTATGAAAACATACATAGAAGGATATCATGTGCAATGAAATCAAATCAAACATAGAAGTAATATCGTTATGAAAACCAACATGGATATAATGTATCAAACTAAGTGTGTTGGACATGTCTCTGAAAATATAAGTTCATAACATGTATCGAACTAAGTGTGTCATACATATAGGACCACATGCAGTCGCATAAGGCTATATACATGGACTATATGAAGAATCATGAACTAGGACTAGATGGCATATATATATATACATACATCTAGGTCCTATGAATCTAATCATGAAACATCTTCCCTCTCTTCGCCCTGCTAGAAGAAGCATGTCCACAACCTGGGGATGTAGTGGAGGGAGATACCACTACGGATTTCATCTATGTGGTCTTAGGAGTCTCTAAGCAGGCCTACAACCTAGCCTACACATTCATAAACAACAAGTTTTTAACACCCAAAATTTTAAAATAGATTCCAAATTTAGAAACTTAGAATTTAGTTAATGCTTGTGAAATCTTACCACAATCACATGATCCCCATAAATTTTTTGTCGACACATCACAGGGTCAACGGTAGACTCACAAGGGGTAAGCTACATAAAAATAAATAGTTCACATTTGATTAGGGGATCATTTTTAAAAGTTCCCTAAATGGTGTCATTGCAGAAGATCATCTCGAGAGCTTTCCAATGACTATGAGAACGTGAAAAACGGACATCGAGAGCTCTAGATATGTTCGGTCAAAGTTCAGATAGTGGGAAAGTCAACTCTAGTCAACTGGTCAATATTGGACCAATCGCACTGTGACACATGGCTTGCCACCACTCGTCAAATTCACTCGATTTGCCTATCGGGAGACGACAAGTGGACTACATGATGACCGAGTTAATTAATTTCGATACCCCATGGTATGGGTCGAATTTTTATTTACTTGGTAAGTCCACTTACACACCATTCCAAATGCCACGTATATATATATATATATATATATATATATATATATATATATATATTAATGTTCAAACATTAGTATAAACCGCCACATGCTAAGTCCATTTGTGAAGGAGGGAAGCGGTGGTGGGGGCATGCAAAGGACCACGTGGAAGGAGGATGAAGCGGTTGTTGGGGGCTTAAAGCCATGCGTGGTATTATCCACGTGAAGAATGGAGGGGATAAGGGTTATTAAACCTTACCCAAATATATGCCGCTCCATTTGGGATTATATCCCATTAAAAACATTCAAAACCGCTCCCCCTCTCCTTAGCCGCTAAAATGGATATTTATCCCATTTAAAAATACATCCGCCCAATTTGGGATTTAATCCCATCAACTATGCTACGGGCTATGGTATTTTTAGCCTAAGGATTATATGGAATGCATTTTTTTAAGGGCCCTATTTTTTGTATAAATAGGGAACCCATTCTATTGTAATGGACACACACACCCCAATCTTATTATTTGTTAAGCTTATCATGGGGACACACAAAATACGAAGACAAGCTCAGAGCTTGGAAGGCGAATGAGAAATTGTTGTTGTGTGAAGACCTAAATTATTTAGGCATTATTATTTTGATTATTATTGACCTAATATTTGTTAGGAAATAATAAATTAAATATTTGTGATTAAGAGTAATTATAAACTACCCAATAGGCCCATTGAGCCACACCAATTACTTACAAATCCTAGATTGTCGACCGGAGTGCTAGCGTCGCATTGATAGCTCCGAGAAGGCCGATCAAAGCTGAAGGAGATTGTGCATCAGGAAGGTGAAGAACAATTCGACTGATCATCAGAATTTTTCAAAGAACTGGTATACTGATAGGCAAGTAAAATTCCATTAGGTTTTCTTGTGAAAGTACCTTGTTGTAACTTACAAGTTTTGACTAGTGGAACGGTTCGACCACGAACCCGGAGACGTAGGCAATTTCGAACTCCGTAATCAATCTGTGTGCAATTTTCATTATTGTCTTGCATTATTTTAAATTGATTACTTAAAAGGAGTAAATGATCGGAAAATAATTAAAGCCTATAAGGGTCCGAGATCAGGTAGTAATAACTTGATTATTTTCGGA
This sequence comes from Taxus wallichiana var. yunnanensis, assembly GCA_018340775.1. Classification (NCBI taxonomy): domain Eukaryota; kingdom Viridiplantae; phylum Streptophyta; class Pinopsida; order Cupressales; family Taxaceae; genus Taxus; species Taxus wallichiana. Next base: position 595,750 of record JADAXU010000137.1, read on the forward strand.
TCAAGTTTGGTATCGAGCTGTGAGCGATTAAGCACGCCAGCCCCCAGTAGTAGATCTTGGGATGGGTGACCGTACGTCGGAAAAGCGACAAACGCAGCGTGAGAATCTACAAGTGACTCTTCTGTGTACCCGACCTCCCAAGGTCGTGCCGAGACAGCCGGTGGGGATGGAATACAGGTAGTATACGGATAGACTAGTTAGGCAATCTAATATCTTTGACACGCACTAATGGAATCTGTGAATCTAAGGCAAAGAAGGCCCTTCTAACCTGGACCGGTGTGATAGATCGATCAGCAAGGATGACTGCTCGAAGGCTCCAATCAATATCGAGCTCTGGCGTGATTCGATCTATGGGTTGTGGAATACGTGGGAAATGACCCGGGATGGTTTCGTGTATTTCTCCTGATAGGGTCATATGGTGAATATAGTCAACTCTATGGACGATTCTCTGGCCTAGTCTAGAATTCTCTAGCTTCGTTAGCTGTTATGTCCAGTAGGGATAACTGTTGGATGATGATAGGTGGAATTGGGGTAGACCTGAATACCAAAGTACGTAGGCTAGCGTCTATATCGGATTGACCTGTGGACTCGTTGGGCTGTGGGGTTTGTGGATCACAACCGTATACTCTCTGTTGTTGTGGTCCTGTTATGGTCATACGCGAGATCAAGTTCTAATCCCTAGTATCCAGTAATCGTATGCTTTCTCAGCTTCTATGTTTAGAATCAGCAGTTGTGCGATTTTCTCAGAATACCTCACAGGTGTTCTAGCAACTTGGATTCTTAAGCTGGTATCTATGTCTACGAGGGTGTCTCCAGCGTCTGGCTGTGGAACTAAAGGATCACACCCGAATATTTGTCCTCTTTTGAGCCCTTCTTCTACGATCATGTGGATATTTTCTAGGGTAATCTGTAGTTTGACTGATTTGACCAAAACGTGTGTGCTTGGTCGTCCTCTATGTTTAATCCTCTTAACTATGAACTGATCAGTTGTAAATCTATGGTTGTTCGGAATACTTGTATCCTGAGATTTTGGTCTATGTCAACTATCGCTGTGACGATGTTTGGTTGAGGCACGATTGGCTCAAATATATATTCCCTGGGCTCTTGAGGTCCCGTGATTGTCATATGAAAAATGTAATCTAAGCGTAATGAAATAAATTCTAACTAAGTGAAATAAATCTAACATATATAACCTTTATCTTTCTAAGAAATATTCTAACAATTCTAAGAAAAACAAACTATTTTAAACGTATCTAGAAATAATAACTAAACAGTATTTAAAAACAGACAAGATAACCGAGTGTGGTTATTTGCCTGTGCGATTTGTAGAATTATTCTAAATAAATAAAATAGCCTGTCTAATCTACCTGCAAGATTCTCGATCCTACCTCAGAAGTGAGGAGTGAATCATAGTTTCTCAAAAACTATCAATCCCCACATGACTTCCCCCGACAATATCGAGAATAGAATGAAATGAAATAAAGTGATTAACTACTCTATTTGATATGAATCGACTAGAACTTTGAAATGTAAAACCTGGATTCCACGAGCAAGTGGCGAATCGATGGTGTATGTGATCTCGTCCCCTCAGTATGATCTTCTCGTTCTTTCATGTTCACGTAGATCCGAGAAAAGCGTGTGATGCCAGCACTGATAGGAGTAGATTTTGGGATAAGGACAGCTCGAGAATGCAGGCCGAGAATGCGAGTAGGAGAGGGATAGCGCAAGAGTACTGAGCTTGGCTTATGCGATTCCTAGCGGGATTTTCTTGCGAGTCATGCAACGTGAAGCGACTGAACCCGCAACTATCCTATACGAAGAGCAAAACCTGCAACTTTAATGGTTTCTAAGCTATTTTGTTCCAAAATAAAGACACTACTTGCACAAGTTGGATATGTGGCTTACCAACAATTTGAATAAAGCTAACCAGGTATACAATGAATTGAACTAAGAACTCTAAGTCACAGTAAAACAAACTTACAGTAAAAGGAATTCAGAGACAAGCTTCTAACCGGATTGGATGGAGCAACAAGACCTTTGCCGCACAAGATGGGTCTCGTGGCTTACCAACAAACCAGCGGTGAGCAATGCTAAACCAAGTATAAAGTAAACTATGCTATCAATCCTAAGCAAGCTAACCAAAATAATAAAAACCAGAAGAATCTAACAAGGAAAAATGGTGATCAAAACTCCAGCTCAAATTCTTCACACAAACTCAGCCAAAATTCAGACCAAAATCAGACCATTTGCATGTACACAAACCATGCATTTATAGGAATTCAAACACCCAAGAACCAAAACCAAATTGAACTCCTAAACAATAAACAAAGGAAAAACACTGTTCCAGGGGACCAAAAACATTAATGCATGCTCAAGTCGGCAAAGAAAAGCTGGTGAAACGTGATATTTCACGCGGGTCGCGCCAAAAGGGCGTTATGGAAAACGCGCCAGACCGCCGCTGCACCGCAGGCGGCGGTTTCCATCGAAGATCAAAAGGGCAAGAAAAGAGGGAAAAGGGGAAAACAAAGGACACGGGGGCTAAGTGGGGTATGCGGGATGTTAACGCATATCCGAAGAGCTCTTTCTGGATCCCGAACACCTTGCGAGGAGACCTGTATCATCATTGGGGCATTTATTACACCGTTCCGCAGTACAGTACCTTACAATTTTGGGTACGTACATATTGACCCCTCGGAGAAGCGTTTTAGCCATGAAAGGGCATAAAACGGTGGGTCCGAGTATGGGATCCCGAAATGGGGGTTTAGAAGTTATACCTTACATGTCCAGGTGTGTCGAAATGGCGCCATCCGAAATTCCCGCTACCTACCTGCAAAATGAAAAGAGATCTCAAGTGCAGATAGATACAATAATTTGAAAAATAAACGTTAAAATAACAGGGAAAGAGGATGTACCATTTGTGCGGGGATAGGAACTTACCTCCGTCAGTGCTCTCGAACTGCGAAAAAGTCATTTTAAGACGAAATAGAACAATATATATATGAAAGTGGGCCCATTTTCCTATTCATTTGCGCGAGTTGATTTGATCGATTTTGAGCTCTGGGACCCACGGTGATGGTTTCTCATGTGAGTATAGTCGAAACGTCCGTAGTGAGATCGTGATCATGCCTCCACGTGTGGAACGCCACCCCGCGAGATCACAGGTTGGTTTTCTTCAATTTTGCATTTTTCCCCCTTCAAATTTGAAATGGCAAATTATTTGTAATGGGGGGGTTATTTTTGAAAATGTTTGGTTCAAAAGGTCCATCTAGGGGGCACCTACTGGGTAGGCTCTTTTTTAGCTAAAATGGTCTATTTTTGCGTTTTTTAGACTTTTTAGGGTTAAAAACCCGCGCGGGTTTCGGACGACACGCCGCCGCTTGCCGGGGCGGCGATTACACGACTTCCACCTTAAAGGCGGCGGTTCTGAACCACCCCCTTCTCGGGGTGACAATTTTGCACTGAGAATGCAAAAGAACCTCTTTTGAAAACTTACACTTGTATTTTTAGCATTTCTATATGTTTTTATGATTCTCTTGATATCGTTTAGATACTAACTTGCTCTGTTTTGTGTGTTTTTGGGTGTATGTAGGCAAAAGAGGAGTATATCAGATGGAGCCGGGAGAGAGAGTGTGACTGGCTACCCGGGGTATTGGATGCCCTTTTGCCAGACGAGGAGGACACATTGCAGAGGGCCAGCATATTGCATATATCGCGTGTGCCCCATGTTACGCCATCGAGTCACATCCTTTGTGACTTGTTTTCTTATTGGGATGCAGATCGGAACACTTTCCGACTGCCAGGGGTCCGTGGTGAGTGGACTATTACTCTGGAGGACGTTTACCATATTTTGGGGGTCTCGATCATCGGGCGGAGACTCACACTGGAGACAGCAGGGTCCAGGGCACAGATTGCACAGTGGGCAGGGTATATGGGGGATGCAGCTATTTCCATGGGGCCGAAGAAGGGAGTGAGAGTTAGATCCATTCCTTCTTTGCCCATCCCCGTATTTCGACAGGCCATCATGGGGATCCTTGCCTCGAGACTGATCGGGGACAAGGGAGGGGATACATTGTTATACTGCTGGACTCCCATCATTGCACAGATAGAGGGGCATGGCCGGATATACGCCTGGGGTGCAGAAATTTTGGGGACCACCTATCACGACTTATATAGGGTGGTCCGTTTACAGGGACAGTCATTGAGCCACCCAACTCTAGTCATGAGTTGGGTGTATGAGCATTTTATTCCTTATGGCAGAGGCGTGGAGGTGGCGAGATCCGGGGCCGAGGGCAGCTAGGTGGTCGAGATATGTCGGTGCTTAGAGCACCTCACCGGCCCAAGTAAGCTTCCCTCACCAAAGCAGATATGGAGGCCACATCGTACCAGCTCATGGTCGGCATTTGGGGAGAGGAGACTCTCACATTGATTTCTTGCTCCACCACAGGGCAGCTTATTGACCGTGTGGGACGGGTGGAGGTACATCCTTTCAGCAGGGTTCCTCAGCAGTTCGGCCTCCCATATGTGGGCATGCTTCCTCCAAGAGTAGCACCGGTTCCATGATTAGTTCGGGGAGGCTAGAGGGGGGCCTAGAGGCCGTGGTTGGACAGTGGTCACCCCTGGTATTCCTATTGCAGCCAGGGGGATAGTTCGGGCCAGAGGGAGAGCTGGTGCGCCTCGGGCACCTTTACTTCGGATTACTGCGGGTCCTGCTCATAGTAGTGATGACCCTATAGATATTGACTCCGATTCTGAGGAGTCCACAGAGGGAGGGTCGGAGGAGCAGACGGATGAGAGTGATCCTGAGTGGCATGACACTCAGGATATCATGCAGGCGGAGAGGGCGGAGCAGAGCGCAGAGAGAGAGACTCTGGTTTCCGAGGAGCCACTCTCCCGGGGCCATGGTGGAGATGATGAGTCCGTTGCGGGGCGTCATGTTGCCCCTACTACAGGAGCAGCTCCTCAGTCGGCAGCGGCATCTGCAGCGGGTGCTGGCCCTAGTGACCCATCTTGGAGGCCTGGTGATCCGAGTAAGTTACCCTCCTCCCCTTTCAGCGTTAGTTTGATTTAGGACTTGTTTTAACTGCTATCTCTCCTTATATTTGTATATTTTAGCCTCTTGCCTAGTTTCTAATTCGTTTTTCTTCTTTGTTTGCAGAGACTGTTGACGAGTGGCGGGATCTCATCCGTAGGGTATGCACTGATTCTCTGATGATCCCTATGGATAAGACCCGTGCGGAGCTATCTGTAGATGCCGGGGAGCCCTCAGCAGCCGGCAGGCACACCGACGTCTTCGCTCCTATTTGGCATGTGGCCAAGATGGTGTCGACTCTTCGTACAGAGTTGGCAGGCTATAGGACAGCCGAGCGTCTTATGAGGAGCCACTCTCATGGCGAGACCACGGCTGCTCCTCGGGACCCTGAGCCCTCCATCCATTCAGAGCGCCAGCGTAGCCGGAGTCCTAGGCGAGGGCGCGCACCTTCGGCGGGATCGCGCAGGGGTTGAGAGGCCACTTGGCTCCTATGTATTTTTTTGTATTATAGATTCTTTTGTGTATCACGGGCTCTTTGAGCGTTTTGACCATGCCTAGTGCATGATGGCATTGTATACAAATATTGATTATTTATATATATGCGTCGATTTTTGGATCAAAACTTGTCACTCGTGTGTGTCCTTTCTATTTCCAACTGCTTTGTGTATACTACGATGTATGTTTATATGCTTTCTAGAATGTATGCAATGGAAAACAGATGATGCAAATGTTTGCTTTCTTTTTGTGTTTCATGATGCTGATACATGATATTGTAGATATACTGTGATCTTGAATCTTAACTTTTGTTAGCAATTTGGATAACTTGTATTTGTTTTGGCAAAATGATGAAAATAACCAGTATGATGAACAGATTAACTTGCCCCGCTCCTAACTCCACGCAACCAGTAAGATGCGAGGGCTCATCACCAAGAGCCAAGAAGGGCGCAAGTTTATGAAGAATGGTGAAATGATAGTGATGAAAGACAGACGAAGCTTTGGTGGAACCAAATTGAAAGCTACAAGCTTACTCTACCTGAATGACTTCATAGTTTTGGGTGCAACTTGCTTTGCGGTTTATCCAGACTTAGACCCGTAGATGGCCACATAGTAGACAAAATCTGGGTTTTAGGATTTTTAACTCTCTTGGAATTTTGAGCATCTGATTCATTCATTTTTGACTCAAAGTTTGAATAGTTTGTTTATGACCTTTTAACGTTTTGCATTGTCTAGAGGACCCCCTACACTTTGCCCCATGCTACTAGTAAGAAGCGTGGGTTTATCACCGTGGGCAAAGCATAGGCGAGTAAGGGCATTTCCATCCTTTCCAAACCCTACGTCACTAGTAAGAGACGCAAGCTCATTTCCAAAAACATTAATGCATGCTCAAGTCGGAAAAAAAAAAGCTGGTGAAACGTGATATTTCACGCTGGGTTGCACCAAAAGGGCGTTCGAAAACGCTGCCTTAGACGCGCCGCCTGCAGGTGGCGGTTTAAATCACATCAAGATCAAAAGGGGTAAGAAAAGAGGGAAAAAGGGGAAAACAAAGGACATGGGGGCTAAGTGGGGTATGCGGGATGTTAACGCATATATCGAAGAGCTCTTTTCGGATCCGAACACCTTGCGAGGAGACTGTATCATCATTGGGGCATTTATTACACCGTTCCGCAAAGACAATACCTTACAATTTTGGGTACGCATGGTGACCACTCGGGAAATTTCTAGTGTCACTACCTCTTAATATGTTGTTGGGCCGATTGGGTGTATACCCGGTTCCATCGTGCGGAGAGGGTATTGGTGTAGCAACTGATTAACACTATGAGATCCCTCTCCACCATCAGTTCAAGCTTTTGGTGTGACGACAAATCATTTGGTATCGAGCGTAATCAACACCGCAAACTTTCTAATCTCCAAAGCAAGTTTGGTATCAGAGTGGTTTAGCTCCATATTTATTTTTCAGTAAATCTAATTAACAAAGTGATTGCTTCAAGATTGGTGCAGTTGGTTCAATTTGTGTGAACAAAGTACAAGTGCACTATGGGCAAGATGTATAAATAGGCAAAGCTCGAGGAAATTGAAGCTTATAATCACCAAATCCAGGAAGAAAACTCTCTCCTGCGATCCATGTATTACTCCTTGGAAGAGGAGAATGCTCATTTGAAATTGGAACTGAAAACCAAGGATGAGATCTTGGCAAGGTTGCAATGTGGTGGTCAGAGGAAGGAAATACCTTCAAATTCAGATGCAGAGGCCATGGTAGATGATATGTACCGTAAGTTGTTCACCACGTGAATCTTCTTCTTCCTCCCATTCAGTTTTGGATTCAGGTAATGAAGTCTTTGGTTTGTTTGAAAAGCATACTAGAGGCATTGGATCCAAGTTATTAGATAAAATGGGATTTGATGGAAGAGGCCTTGGGAAAAATGGCCAAGGCATTTCTAACCCAATACAGGTTGAGGATTGTCCTTGTTTTGCAGGTTTGGGTTATCCTAGTGCGGGAATGGAAATTAGAGAATGCCCTAAGAACGGCGACGAGAGACAAGCTTCCGAAAGCAAAAAGAATACCCCACTAGTCCTGCAAGAAGATTCTGAGCAGGAAAGTTGTGCTTCATCGTTACAGGTAGGATGTGGTAAGAGAAATCAGCGAAGAGGTAATGAGATTCCACCTCAGTTTCTTACCATAATCGTAAGCACAGTAAAACTTCTTATCCACTTTTTCAGCTTAAGAAGTATGGTTATGATTTTCAGAAGATGTGGAATTCCTTTCCATGTACCTTTTATGGATTGCATAATCATTCGGTGGCGGATCTTTGGAAGAGAAGGACACCGACAAATAATTTGATGTCGTTCGTCAAGAACACGGCAAATCGAAACACCAATCTCGTCATGCGAGTTGAGAAATGGAAAAAGAGTTCCTCATCTCGAAGAAGGAGATTAAGAGGAATTTTTGTGCTCATTTCTAGAGGAATGGGCATCAGGTGGAAAATTTCTGGAATCCATCTCGCCATTAGAGTAATGGCAAGCCAAAGATGGAATGGAGGCCTATTGTAAAGGCAAAGGAGGTTTCTACTTCACCACCAGTTGACAATTCAACCCAGGACCAGGTAATACCTGAAAGTGAAAGTCCTTTAAAATGGGTAAGTCAACAATTTTTCAATTATATATTGCATAATTCAGATTGATGAATAGTATGCAGTACTCGTTTGGAGATCAGATATTGTGAGAAAATGTTGAGAGAAAGGTTTGCAATACTTAGTGGATTTTCTTACTTAAAAATTTGATTAATGCTCCAAACATATCTCCTAATCAGCTTATGAGTACCTGTTATAGCTTGGATACATGAATTAACTCATATAAAGCTTGGAGATTGATCTGCCATTTGTGTAGACAATAGAGTTCTCAAAAGATCAGCTCGGAACTTCATTCTGTGTAGAGGCATTGTGACCATGCAACAAAATGGTAGTTGAATCATCATTGGCATTGACGTCAAGTTGGAACTTCATTATGTGTAGAGGCATTGTGACCGCAAAGATAGTGGTACCTAATATTGTATGTCAACAAGAAGAGCTCTCAAAGGATTAGCTTGGAACATCATTTGGTGTCAAGGCATTGCAACCACACATTTGAATGGTAGCTGATCAACAAACTTAGCATCATGCATTAGAGGCTTGAGGTCTTACAAGAGGCTTAGCATCATGCATCGAGAGGCATTGAGGTCTGTAACAAACTTAGCATCATGCATTGGAGGCTTGAGGTCTTGAAAGAGGCTTAGCATCATGCATCAGAGGCATTGAGGTCTAAAAAGGGAAAAGTCATTGTCCATCATTGACATCGGATCAATCAAAGCTCTATGTAACATGGAGTTCCTTCAAACCAGTTTGGATTCTATGGAATCAACTCAGAGCCAAGAGCTGTGTTATAGAGTCAAATAAGATCCTTGTTGTCGAGATATCAAGAAGCTTAACACCACATGAAGGAGCATTGAGGTTTCATTCATAAACTTAGCACCATAAAGCGAAGGTGTGGAGGTCTTCTTTGGATATCGAGTGGCGGCGGAGCGAAAGTGTCGTGGGCCCATAACCCACATGTCCCGGGATCGAGCAGAGTTGTTGAAGTGATAAGGTTGGAGGAGAAGACCCATGGGTCTACTATAGCAAAGCACTTCTCCGAGGTGGCAGCATAGTTTTCCGTATTCGGGACAAGTATGGAAGCTTTTCGGACAAAAGCCTTTCTCGGTGGGGAGGTGTGATCGGGATCATTTTTAAAAGTTCCCTAAACATCCCTAAATGGTTTCAGTGCAGAAGATCATCTCGAGAGCTTTCCAATGACTATGAGAACGTGACAAACGGACATCGGGAGCTCTAGATATGTTCGGTCAAAGTTCAGACAACGGGAAAGTCAACTCTGGTCAACTAGTCAATATTGGACCAATCGCACTGTGACACGTGGCTTGCCACCACTCGTCGAATTCACTCGATTTTCCTATCAAGAGATGACAAGTGGACTACATGATGACCGAGTTAATTAATTTCGATACCCCATGGTATGGGTCAAATATATATATATATATATATATATATATATATATATATATAATATATATATATATATATATATATATATATATATATATATATATATATATATATGTTTAAACATTAGTATAAACCGCCACATGCTAAGTCCATTTGTGAAGGAGGGAAGCGGTGGTGGGGGCATGCAAAGGACCACGTGGAAGGAGGATGAAGTAGTTGTTGGGGGCTTAAAGCCATGCGTGGTATTATCCACGTGAAGAATGGAGGGGATAAGGGTTATTAAACCTTACCCAAATATATGCCGCTCCATTTGGGATTATATCCCATTAAAAAAATTCAAAACCGCTCCCCCTCTCCTTAGTCGCTAAAATGGATATTTATCCCATTTAAAAATACATCCGCTGATTTGGGATTTAATCCCATCAACTATGCTACGGGCTATGGTATTTTTAGCCTAAGGATTATATGGAATGCATTTTTTAAGGGCCCTATTTTTGTATAAATAGGGAACCCATTCTATTGTAATGGACACACACACCCCAAGCTTATTATTTGTTAAGCTTATCGTGGGGACACACAAAATACTAAGACAAGCTCAGAGCTTGGAAGGCGAATGAGAAAGTGTTGTTGTGTGAAGACCTAAATTATTTAGGCATTATTATTTTGATTATTATTGACCTATTATTTGTTAAGCAATAATAAATTAAATATTTGTGATTGGGAGTAATTATAAACTACCCAATAGGCCCATTGAGCCACACCAATTACTTGTAAATCCTGGATTGTCGACCGGAGTGCTAGCGTCACATTGATAGCATCGGAAAGGCCGATCAAGCCGAAGGAGATTGTGCATCGGGAAGGTGAAGAAAAATTCAATTGATCATTGGAAGTTTTTGAAGAACCGTAGGTATCTTGATAGGCAAGTAAAATTCCATTAGGTTTTCTTGTGAAAGTACTGTTGTAACTTACAAGTTTTGACTAGTGGAACGGTTCAACCACGGACTTGGAGGCGTAGGCAATTTCGAACTCCGTAATCAATTTGTGTGCAATTGTCATTATTGTCTTGTATTAATTTAAATTGATTACTTAAAAGGAGTAAATGATCGGCAAATAATTAAAGCCTATAAGGGACCGAGACCAGGTAGTAATAACTTGATTATTTTCGAATCAACATTAAATATTTCATGTAAAAAATTTGATATTATAGATTTAAGTAATAAGAAAAAATTCCTCCAAAATTTAACAAATTTGAAAAATTGTACCTCAATTAGTGGATTCACGAGATGTTATGGCGATATCTACAAGACCTCTACATTATGCATATATGGAGGAGTCTCTTTGGCATTCATACGTTATCCAAAAAAATGTACAGATCAATATTAATCTACATGATTGCCACATAACAGACCCAAAGCATAATCGACACATAACAGACCAATACATATTAATTTGCTAATAGAAACAAACCAAGGAATCTAGGTTTAATGATCTTCTAGGGAAGCTTCAATGTTACTCGAGTCTCCAAAATTCCTACAAGAGTAGATACACAATTGAACTTCCACAATTAGAAACAAAGTGTAAAGAGAAACTAACCTGCATAAAATTCACGTGAGGCATGCTAGTAGCCTCAGTGCCTAGAGAAGATGATGACCCGCCAAGCTCCTGCGTATAAAATATAAACATATTAATATGTACATGTACACGTGAAACATTATAATAATAAAATTGTAATAAAATTAAATTTGAAATGTAAGTACAAATTGAAACTTACATCTGTAACACACCCAACTGCAGTAGCTAGCATGTCGACACCATATGTGTCCTTCACTGGCTCTTGTTGTTTAAAATATAAAAATAGTTTTTACATGTATGTACATGACGTAATCAAATACATATATATTAAAATCTCAAATGAATTAAACTATTGTATATATATATTAAATATTTATTTGACATTTACCTGTGAAAGACCAAGATCATTTGCACCAGTTCCAAAAACATTCGCCATCATCTCATCTAGATAAAATAAATCATGTGATCTAGCAAATGATGTCTCGTAGTGCATACGGAACCACATGATCCAAAGTGGTGTGGTGTGATAGAAATGGCACCTCCACCAACATCACCAAATGCAATCTGGTCACTATGCTAAGTCAGAGTGTCAGTGAGATCCCTTAGTGCATGTAGTTTGTCAATCTCCACAAACCTCCTTCACTGTAGGAGGGATAACTAAAGGTAGTGGGGGTTTTGGGGCATGGGGGATCCTTGGTTGACCAATGTATGCACCAGGTCTACTCTGTGTAGAGCCACCTCCTCGCCCATAAAACTCAGAAAAGTCAAAATAATTTAGGACCTCATTAAGCAAGAACTCGCAATATAATTTCTTCAAAAATAGAGAGGAACCTCATTCTTGTTGCATGGTGGATAATCAAAAACCATCCACCGTTGGTCCCAAAATTTGTTCTTGATTCAGTCATCGTGCCACCAATGGATTGGGAACTGTTTGCAAGTAGGTACAAGGGGGCATTGGTTCTCGGGTCAATAAATAATGCACAAATGTGGTCTTTCGCATTTTTTTTCTTTTACAGCCACATGGGATAATTTATCCACATACCACCGCCTACAATCACCTCTAAAGGTATTCCATCTATCTATTTGGTTGGTTGTGGAGTCGACTTCGCTAATCAATGTTTGCAATGTGTTACCTAAAGTCATGCAAGATAATTTTTGGCATGATTTTGTCTTATAGTTTGAATAAGGTTCTCAATGGAAATTTTATTTTGTCAGATTCTTCCAACGATATCAGCTTGTGTTCCAGCTGGTTCCGTGGGGATAGAAGGAGCCACAGGAGGCAAATCTACATTTGGAGGAGGGTTTTGAAGAATGTTTAGAGGGTTTGTAGGATTACGAGCTTGTCAAGCAACCGATAAATCAAAAATTGTATACATAAAAAAATTGAGAAACCCATGAAAAAAAAAAAAAAAAACCTAAAATGTAAGAAATTTGATCAAAATCGAGGGCTTACCTCTTTGTCTTGGCGGCATTGTTGAAAATTTCACGATCCAGAAGTCCAAGGAGCAATTTTCAGGGGGTATTCAAATCTCGAGTGCCAAAGGTCTAGGAGAAATTGCGGTTCGCAGGGGAAATGGGGAAAATGAGGATTTGTGGGTTTGTTTTTTTGTCTCAAAGGACCGCGATCACGGTTTTAGGTTCGAAATCACCAAACCTATGAAAAAAATTACACAATCACAGTATGTAAATGTCAGGTTTTTATGTCCACCTAATTATCCACCAACTTACTGCACTTACCCCCAAACAACTTCTTAAAATTTACTACATATCTACATAAACACACTTTGTTTACATTAATCAACAACTATCAACTTTTATTAATCCAACAAACACCTCTTGCAACTTGTAGGAAGGAATTTTCCCCTTTGCGGCTCTTGTTGATCTCAACATATTATTTCTTCCTATATCTCGAGCCATGTGATTGGAAAGGGGATTAAGCCCTAAACAGACTAGGCATTAGTCGGGGAAACCTAAATATAAGGATTTTCATTATTTTTGGCTATTATTAGAACCTAACATTTAATTTTCTTTTTACTTGAAGTTAATATTAATCAACTCTTTTGTTGATAATATTACAAAGTAAAATAGTTTTCTTGCATACATGTTATAAAAATATACTATAATATTTTTGTAAGTAAAAAAAATATGCATATTTGTAAGCTTATACTATTTTTTTGGTATTGTTACCCATTATCTAATATAACTCTAGATCGTTCATGTGTGTAATTTTCCTCTACTAGTTCATGTGTGTAGTTAGTACAGAAAATATAATTGAAGGAAAGAATTATTTAATTCTTTGTTCCTAATGTTTTGGGGGAAATGTCTCTTTTTATGGAGGAATTAGTAAGCTTGGTCCAGATACCACTCTTCACCAAACTATGGGAGCTACCTATGAATTTTTATTGCTTTGCAAAAAATGGTGCTTTGTTTAGTTTTGAGTCCCATCACCTACTTGATATTGGTAAATAAGACGAGTAACCAACATTGTATAAAAATTTATATTTGTTGCATTACAAGCACCTCATGTCAATAATTCTTTACATGCATAGATTATTACTTGTCAGGTTACTTGATAATTTTATAGGATATGTTTATTCCTTTTGTATAAAAATTTCTCTATAATGTAGGTAGATTTTATTTAATTATTTGATGGAATAAAATTATTAACTAAAATTGTAAAATGGGCATCCAATTAAATTACTTCTTACGGCGCTCCCAACCTTTAATTTAGCTTAATTGGACTAGATAATGCTTATATATGATTTGTTCAAAATATATGATCACATCATTATCCCATGTGTCCTCTACTACTCATAAAATTAATGGCATGTTTCATCATCTTGTACATATAAGATATCACCGAGAATTTCAAGGATTCGATCACATGTCTCCACTATATATAAATCTTTATCGCTCATCTCACATTCAAATCTATATATGCATAACCACAAATTCCAATAACCCCAATTGTCTACATATCACATTACAATGTTTCTTTATTTAAATTATATATAATGACCTATTCTTATGCATATGAGACAAAAGATCCCATGAATAGTACATTCTTAGCAATTTCCAAGATTGTTTTATATTCCACTTACGAAATACTCTCATTGTTACTTCCTCTCGTTATTACTATGAAATATATACTTTGAGAATAAATTTCCTTAAGAGTATAATAGATTCTATTGTTGATCATAGCTAATTATAAGTGATTTAAATTTTGATCCTAACAATTAGGAGGAAATCTAAGTTACATGAGTTGTGTGCCTAGTGTAAGGGAGGATGAATAGAAAGGGCATTATTTTTCACAAGCACTATTATTTTGTTTCCTCACCATCACCCACTTTCTTTTGTAAGAAATTTAAGTCATCCTTTTTTGTCCCTTCTAATATTTTCTTTATTTAAATATGAACAATTCTATATTTCCATCATTTTTCTTATAGAGAATTTCATAGATCATAATTATTCTATATTTGATTCTCAAAATAAAATTTGTGTATTATATGTAACCATTACATTCTATGATATTTCTCTTCTTTGAGGTATTTTATCAAACAATTTGGATGCTTCCATGAATATTCCACTTCGTACATGTGTACTATTATTACACAACAATATATATAAATGTCATTTTTATTCTTATTATTTTATGGTTACACATACCTCATTCTAATTGCTTATTTCTCACAAGTAGGAAAGATAATTTGAGAAAATGTGATATGATTAAAATGAACATATATTTGTTGGATTTTGTGAATCAATGTATATTCCTCTAAGGATACCCATGTGTATTATCTATTATAGTAAATATTCCATGAGAAACATTACCTCCTATCAATTGGTCAAACACCTTGTGAGAATCTACTTTAGTCAATCACTTTCCATCTTAAGTATAATGGTTTTTTCTAATTTTCTATACCATACTTAAATTCCCTATTTTCGGTTTTCACCCTAAAAATCACACATGTTTGAATGTTGATAATAAATTCATTACTCACCAAAAAAATACCCCCAAAAATTTTCGAATCATGATTTAAGACTCAATTGCAAACAATAGTGATATATAATACACAATTATAGCAATATAAATGTCACACCCCCAAATTTAATATACTTTTCACCATTGTGTTTGATGGATAATGACTTAGTTAATTATAAAACTTAATTTAATAATTATACATATATAATTATACATACACACATATACAATTGTTACGTTATTATGAATTGTTGTTGATGATTACCTTTTGGTTGCACTATGGTATGATGTTGATTTGGTTGGACTCCACTACTGTTAGCATTAATTAAGATGCTTTGAGATTGTTAAGGTTATTTTACATCATTTAAGGTAATTTCTATGTTTTGATTAAGGCATTGAATGATCGATCTCATACCATATTGCATTGAAATTGTTTGACATTGAATATTGTTGAGAATTGGTTTTAGACCACATGGAAAAAATAATGTGATGTTTTATGACCCTCCTTAGCATTAGAAATGATGTTCATAGACCATTGACAAGGTAATTGGTTATTGTTTAAATTTCAATGTATGAACATTGGTCACATACCACAAAGCATTTAAATATGGTAATAAACTAAGGATAGTTTTAGACCACAATGCATTGTTTTCTATTAATGTTGAGTAATGGTCATCGACCACTTTGTAAGGTAATTGGTAAATTATTTAATGTTTAAATTGTATTGAGATTGGTCATAGACCATATGGTGATAGCTAATTGAATGTGTTCATAGAATGCCAAGTTGATCAATGGGGTTTTGGGTTTATAAGAATGGTGGTATTAAATAAAACACAGTTCCTTGGGAATGGGTAGCTTGCATTGCAAGACACCTTCCCTCCATATGCATTTTTTTTTGTATTCTATTTGGTATGGTTAAGCTTGCATGGAAGTATTGGGAGAAAATAATGGAAGGTTGTTTCTAGTTGATGCATGCTAATATGAAGCTCTATTTAATGGAAAATTTATATTCATTATTTATGGTTAGAAATTATTGGGATTTTGTTGGGAATGGAAGCTTTAGATTACAAGGAAATTTGGAAGAGATGGCAACTATGAGTTAGACATGGGTTTCTCTCACTTTTTCTTGTTGTTTTTAAATAGAAATCTTTGGAACATGTTATGGGTTTCAAACTAGTCTTTAAAAGCGGTAAATAATGAAAATATTAAAAAGAAATTTGTTTGCATGTTGTTGGGTTTTAAATAGAAATATGGGCACAATATTTTAATGGCTATTCGGGGTCTATTGATTGTTTAGAATTTGAGGAATATGTGTTACATTGTACATTTTTAACCGATTTGTTAGAGATTTGAGTTAGACGTATTACTTTAGACATAAATGCTTGAGCTTTGCTATTTAAAAAATGAGAACTATTCTTCTTTTTTATTATGAGAAAAATAACTGAAAATAAGAAAATAAAATAGAAATAAATCGGGTTTTCTTATAGAGGTAATATTTTTCTATGTATTCAATTTATTCTTTTGGGTTTTTTGGGAAATTGGGATTTACATTTTTAACTAATTTGACAACCTAAGTATGATTTATAATAAAAATATATGAGACCCTGGTTTGGGTTTATGGATTCAGCGTGTTCTTGAAATGGAAACATGTGGCTTTGGTTTAAAACAAGATCTAGTTTGAGTTGAAAGTTATTGAGCATAGTTAAAACTTTTAGGTTTGATAAAATTCATTTAAAACTTTTTGTTTGACTAGTATAGCTCATATTGAGCTTGTTGTTTTTGTTTTCATAAAATATCTTCTCTAAGTCTATATTGTTAAGGTATTGGGGTTGATTTCCTCCCTTGGTGACTAGTTGATAATTCCTTTATATTTATTTCAAAAATAAGCATGAAAGATTGTGGGTATTTTCATTGAATTTTGTTGAGTTATCTTGTATGGATTCTTACAGGTATGTTGTTATCTACTTGTAACTTTTATATCACCGTAGGTCTTGGTTGTAAGATATGGTGTTTGCAACCTCTTTCGATATTTTTTTCACTATTCCTTTTAGTTAATGATTGGTCTTGATCAGAAGGTTTGTTTAGTTCATTCATGGCTTGAATAAATGAAGCTGTTAGTTTGATCCATTGTGAAGTAGATGTAATTGTATGTTAAAATGTTTGACATTAATTTATCATTGAAACTTTATATTAAATAATGATTATCTCTTTGAAATCATGAAGGTTTAACTTCTTGTTAAATAAATGATAGTGGGACAATTATTTGAACTATATGTCTTATTTGTAAAGTTTGATGTTGTTCCATTTCCTTGTATTATTTACGAGAATAGCAAATATTTATTAAGGAATGAGAATACATTCATTGTTTGAATAATGATTGTTAAGTTAGAAGATTCATTTACTTAGTCAATTTCAGGAATGAGTAATAAGTTAGTTATGCTCATTTAGTTAAACATAACTGATATACATTGATAAATTTTTCATGTGGATGTTATTCTTTGTGGAATATTCTTATGAAATTAAAGGATACTGTTACAAATTCTATTCTAGATTGTTTTCATAATTGATTATCATCGTATGTTACTTAAACTTACAAAATTTATGTTTATCAATTACATTAATGATATGATTGTAAACATACCTTATATTAAGAAGTATCATTTCATTTGAATAGTGATATATATACTTATTTAATGAACTAGGATGTTTATTAATTATTAGTTAAGTAAACCTTAACCTATTCTATTATTTCATTTAAACACAACAAGAATATGAGTTAGATAACTCATGCCAGTTCTTTGAAATAGCCCCTATATATATTTTCTCTCTCTCCTACAGTATGTAGGAAGGAAAGACATTCATGGAGTGATTGATTGGATTGTTTATGCATGATTATGTCATGTATTATTGTTTAAAATCCGATAAGGATTATTGTATTTAATTGTTAATGAAAGTATTATCTTCACAAGATGATTTAAGGAATTTTTCCTATTGTACTATCATGATTAAATGTATATCATTATTACTAAAAATAAGGAATTATCCTTATTAAGTTTAAATAAAATACTTTTTTTTGTATCATATTTGTGAGATATGAAAGTGTTTAAAGTTTTTTTTACAACAGAGTACTCAATATAGTAATTTGATATTATGTTATGCAATTATAACTGATTTTATTGATTCATTTTAAATGAACAAATATGTGAATGACGAACATAACACGATAAGGAAAACAATACAACAAAAACATCATTAAATTATTATTGTACCTTATTAAATAAAATGGACTATTCATATTAAATGACGATCATATGAGATTAAGGACTATTTTCAACAAGTATTGAATGGATTAAATCTATATGAGACATGGTTAAGTAAACCAATATTTAACGACAAACACTATATTGTGATAGTTTGATAAGAGGTACTTATTAAATATAGTAACTCATTGAGTTAATATAATCCTCTATGAACAATACTATATTTCTATCGTTTTCCTTATAGATAATTTCATAGATCATAATTCTTCTACATTTTGATTCTCAAAATAAAAATTGTAAATTATATGTAACCATTACATTCTATGATATTTCTCTTCTTTGAGGTATTTTATAAAACAATTTGGATGCTTCTATGAATATTCCACTTTCCTACATGTGTATTGTTATTACACAACAATAGATATAAATGTCATTTTTATTTTTATGCTTTTATAGTTACACATACCTCATTCTCATTGCTCACAAGTAGAAAGATCATTTGAAAAAATGTGATTTGATTAAAATGAACAACTATTGGTTGTATTTGGTGACTCAATGCATATTACTCTAAGGATACCCATGTGTTTTATCTAAATTATAGTAAATATTCCATGAGAAACATTACCTCCTATCAATTGGTCAAACACCTTATGAGAATCTATTTTAGTCAATCACTTGGCATCTTAAGTATAATGGTTTTTTTAGAATTTTGTGAACCAAACTTAAATTCCCTATTTTAGGTTATTCACCCTAAACATTACCCATGTTTGAATGTTAACAATAAAGTCATTATTCACAAAAAAAAACCCAAAAAAATTTAGAATCATGATTTAAGACTCAATTGCAAACAATAGTGATATATAATAAACAATTATTGAAATATAAATGTCACACCCCAAATTTAATATACTTTTCATTGTTGTGTTTCATGGGTGACGACTTAATTAATTATAAAAGTTGATTTAATAGTTATATACACAAACACAAACACACACACACACACACACACACACACACACACACACACACACACACACACACACACACACACACACACACACACACACACACACACACACACACACTCACTCACTCACTCACTCACTCACTCACTCTCTCACACACACACATAATTGTTATGTTATTATGAGTTGTTGTTGATGATTACCTTTTAGTTGCATTGTGGTATGATGTTGATTTGGTTGGAATCCTCTACTATTATCATTAATTAATATTATTTGAGATTGTTAAGGTTATTTGACATTGTTTAAACTAATTGTTATGTTTTGATTAAGGGATTGAATGATGGTCTCAAACCATATTGCATTGAAATTGTTTGACACTAAATATTGTTGAGAATTAGTCTTAGACCAGATGGAAAATAATGTTTGATGTTTTATGACCCTCCTTAGCATTAGAAATGATGGTCATAGACCATTAGCAAGGAAAACCGTTATTGTTTAAAGTTCAATGTATGAACGTTGGTCATAGACCACAAAGAATTTAAATTTGGTAATAAACTAAGGCTGGTCTTAGACCATAATGCATTGTTTTTTATTAATGTTGAGTAATGGTCATCGAACACTTTGCAAGGTGATTGGTAAATTATTCAATGTTTAAATTGTATTGAGATTGGTCATAGACCATATGGTGAAAGCTAATTGAATGTGAATAGCATGCAAATTTGATCAATGGGGTTTTGGGTTTATAAGAATGGTAACATTAAATAAAACGTGATTCCTTGGGAACTAGTAGCTTGCATTGCAAGACACCTTCCCTCCATATGAATTTTATGGTATTCTATTTGGTATGGTTGAGCTTGCATGGAAGTTTTGGGAGAAAATAATGGAAGGTTGTTTCTGGTTGATGCATGCAAATATGAAGCTCTATTTAATGGAAAATTTATATTCATTATTTTTGTTTGGAAATTATTGGGAGTTTTGTTGGGCATTGGAAGTTTCAGATTGCAAGGAAATTTGGAAGAGATGGCAATCGCAAATCAAACATGGGTATCTCTCACTTTTGTTCTTGTTTTTTTTTAAATCTGGAACGTGTTATGGGTTTCAAATTGGTTTTTAAAATTTAGAAATAATGAAAATATTAGAATTTTTTTTTCTTGGTGTTGGGTTTTAAATATAAATATGGGTACAATATTTTAATGAGTATTCAGGGTATATTGATTTTTTGGAATTTGCATTGTATTGTACATTTTTAATCAGCTTGTTAGAGATCGAGTTAGACATCTTGCTTTAGAAATAAATTATTGATTTTTGCTATTTAAAAATGGGAACTAAATTCTTTTTTTTTTATTATGAGAAAAGTAACTGAAAATAAGAAAATAGGTTGTAAATAAACTGGATTTTTTTGTAGAGGTAAGATTTGTTTATGTATTCAATTTGGTCTTTTGGGTTGTTTAGGAAATGTGGGATTTACATTTTCAGCTAATTTAACAACCTATGTCTGATTTATAATAAAATATATGAGACCTTCTTGCAAACATGAATCGGATTTATGGATTCACCATTTTCTTGAAATTGAAACATGTCGCTTTGCTTTAAAATGATATTTGGTTTGATTTGAAAGGTATTGAGCATAGTTAAAAATTTTAGGCTTGATAAAATTAATTTCAAAATTGTTGGTTCGTGGTATAGCTCAGAGAGTTTTTTTTTTTATTTTCATAAAATTTCTTCTCTAAATCTATATTGTTAAGGTATTGGGGTTGATTTCTCCCTTTGTGACTAGTTGATAATTCCTTTTTATTTATTTCAAAAATAAGCATGAAATATTGTGGGTATTGTCATTGAAGTTTGTTGAGTTACCTTGTATGAATTTTTATAGCGTGTTGTTAGCTACGTGTTACTTTTATATCACTCGAGTCTTGGTTGTAATATATGGTGTTTGTAACCTCTTTCGATATCTGAAGTCATTATTCCTTTTAGTTAATGATTGCTCTTGACTTTAAAGGTGTGCTTATTTCATTCATAGCTTGAATAAATGGACTATTAGTTTGATCCATTGTGAAGTAGATGTAATTGTATGTTAAAATGTTTGGAATTAATTCATCATTTAACCTATCTCTTAAATAATTATTATCTCTTTGAAATCGTGATGGTTTAACTTCTTGCTAAAAGAAATGATGGGGGACAAATATTAGGACTATATGACATATTTGTAAAGCTTGATGTTGTTCCATTTCCTTGTATTATTTATGAGAATAGAAAATACTTATTAAGTAATGATAATACATTCATTGTTTGAATAATTACATTTAATTTATAAAATTCGTTTACTTAGTCAATTTTAGGAATGAGTAATAAGTTAGTTATGCTCATTTAGTTAAACATAACGATATGCATTGATAAAGGTTTCATGGGGATGTTATTCTTTGTGGAATATTCTTATGGAATTAAAGGATATTGTTACAAATTATATTCTAGGTTTTGTCATAATTGATTATCATCGTATGTTACTTAAAATTGCAAAAATTGTGTTTATTAGTTTCATTAATGATATGATTATAAACATACCTTATATTAAGAAGTATAATTTCATTCGAATAGTTATATATATATATATATATAATGAACTAGGATGCTTATTAATTATCAGTTATGTTAACTTTAACCTATTCTATTATTTCATTTAAACACAACAAGAATACAAGTTAGATAACTCATGTTAGTTCTTTGAATCGACCCCTATATATTTTCTCTCTCTTACAATATGCAAGAAGGACAAATGTTCATGGATTGGTTAATTGGATTGTTTACACATGATTACATGTGTTATTATTTAAAATACGATAAGGATTATTGTATTTAATTGTTAATGTGAAAGAATTATCTTCACATGATGGTTTAAAGTATTTTGCCTATTGTACTATCCCGATTAAATGTATAACATTATTACTAAAAATAAGGGATTATACTTATTAAGTTTAAATAAAATACTTTTTGTATCATATTTGTGAGTTATGAAATTTTCTAAAGGTTGCTTTACAACAAATTATCAATAAAGTAATTTGATATTATGTTATGCAATTATAACTTATTTTATGATTCATTTTAAATGAACAAATATGTGAATGATGAACATAGAACGATAAGGAAAAAAATACAACAAAAACAATGTTATAATAGTATTTTACCTTATTAGAATAAAATGGGCTATTCATATTAAATGTCGTTCATATGAGAGTAAGGACTATTTTCTAAAAGTGTTGAATGGATTAATTCTATATGATACATGGATAAGTAAACCATTATTCAATGACATACACTATATTGTCATAATTTTATAAGAGGTACTCATTAAATATAGTAACTCGTTGAGTTGTTATAATCCTATATCGAAAAACAAATAACTTGTTTTAATACCTAATAACCTATCGTAAAGATGAACTTATTTACTTATCTTTCATAGATAACTAAAAGTGTAAATTAAGTGTAGGAATTATAACCCATTGTTCCTTTCAATAGAATCCTAACGTGCCAGTTTAGGATGGCTATAGGAAGGATAGTGAGTACATAATGATAAAATTCATTACATGGTCACTATATTTCCCATAGGGATCCTAATATGGGACTGATAGGATCCTTTCAATTAGAAGGATGAGTCATGGTTCCTACTTCTTCAAAACAAAAACTTAATTTCTTAAACAATAAAATGAGATCTAGATAACTATGTAGAGATGGTTGTGCGGTGATGGAGATAAGTTTTGCTGACTAATGTGTGGTCACGAAACTAATCTTGCAATGTAACACTTGAATCTTTGGCCAAAGTAGTGTAACTAGTTGATTACATTGTCTGTTCACCATTCCCCTAACTTGTTGTGTCAGATACCGGATGGATTGTAGCTTGTATGTTTTCCAAGTAGACACTTAGGAGATGCACATAGTTCTCATGACCTGTTAAAAGGTTTAACCAAAATTATACAAGTTATACACACTCGGTTAGAGTGAATTAAAGGGGGTCGGGAAGATCTAGTTGACCCTTATAGCTATACATGGTTATCATTTGTTATCAGATGGATTGTAAAAATTTAATTATGTTGGATTTAATTTTTGTAAGATAAAAATCATTGAAGGCATTAATTGTAATTAAGGGATCTGTTTAAAAATATACCTTAATATGGATGAATAAAAACATGGGTGTTACAATAAAGATAATTCAATTACGTAGATCAAGTGTAAATCACTATGATAATAATTAATCATTTGAAACGTAGCTTATTTAAATACATAGGACATTTTAGTTTAGTGAGAGCATAATATAGAGTTTATAACATAATATCATAGATATAATGAATCAATTAAACATGTATCATGTTGCAAAAATCCAATGGTTATTGAAAGAAAATTAAAATACATATCTTTTACTCTAGATCGGTTTATACTAGACCTATCTCATGTGTGTATGGGATTAGACACCTTGATATATGACCACTTATTAGTGGAGGAAAAAATCTATTATATAATTCATACCTTTCCTTAGAAAGAATCCATTTGGGATTGTACTTTATACCCACGGTTAGGAAACACTCTATCTTCTCTCCTCTCCATAGTCCCACCACCCACCTTTCACCTTTCCATATAAATATATTTATCCAACAATGTCTTCCTGTGTGATGGTACTTTTCAAAATTCATTTTTTTAATCTTTTATAGGTTTTTTAGTAGTTTAAAAAAACACACCCATTCATAATAAATAAATTTATTACACTCCCATACATTGGGTCTAAATTAAAATTTCACATCCTTTTAACAAAGATCATTGCATTGTGTTGGTGTTTGATTTGACCCTTTAAACAAATGATTCTTTCCTTGTGTATTCCTTAAGGTTTGGTGGTCTCTCTTGGCCTTCCATTTTATTCCTTGAACTTTTTTTTGTGTTCGGTGTTCTCACAATTCCCAGATTAAATTGAATTCATTGTGTCTCTAATCCAATATTCACTTTTTATCTAACAAATTTAGATTTTCTCATGTTCTTTGATTGAATTTGATTACTTGCGTAAGGACTAGGGAATGTCGATAATGCAGAGGTCTTAAATGCGTGATTAAAACAAGAAAATAAGGCTTATTTCCTATTGTAATATGTTTCTTATAGTTTTACAAGTTTGTAGCTTTGTGTCCGAAATGCCAATTTACCTCGACACCCAAAAAGTGAGTATTTTAAGTATCGAGGGTGTGTGAGCCTTAGATACATATTTTTATTTTCTACAAAGTTATAAGTTGTAAAGGCATCCCCGAGACTGAAATATATCATATGCTAACACATGGCATGATCGGTGAAAGGGGTTAGATGGAGCAACTAAGCACATTTGCGAGTTTCTTTCGCAAAGATGTAAACTTCCTCCCCAAACATGATGCCTAACGAGTGGAACATGTGGCATCAAATGGTAGTGTCTCAAAACTAGAGAATCCTTACTGACCTCATAGTTATTAACTTAGTATCTCTTGCACAATAGTCGAGTTTCCTCCCAACCTCATAGGACCACGGTGGGAGTACGGTTGGTGATCTATCCTCGTGTTGGGATTACATTTGAAATTATTTGTTGGATCAATGGATATGATTAAAAATACATTAGATATATTCTTATCATTAAGTTAAGGATGTGGGAATTAATATAAGAAAAAATCGATGAAGTCCTTCACTTTGTAAATTGAGAAAAGCAAAGGTAAGCCTGATTAACTTTATTAATCTCAATCAACCAAGAATACAATGGAGTGTTGTAATTCTTATAGGAATTGAACAGCCATGTGTAGACAAAGAAATAGGTTGCAAAGGTAAAACTAAACTCACAACAGCTTCCAAAATACATCCGGGAAGCACATAAATTGTTATAACAATTATAACAATTATACATGTGGAAATAAAAGACAAATATGGTTTAAAAACCATATAACAACATACAAAAATAATATGGTTTATAATATAACCACATAACATTATTATTTAATTACTAGATTTGGATCATGGACTCAAAGAATTGAAGTTGAGACCTTAAGATGTAAGCAATGCCAAAGCATTGGTCACTCTGACGAAAACTGCAACAAGAAGAAGACCCCTCTTTTGGTTTCTGTTCAGCCTGAGATTGACGCAGATCTAAACAAAGTCAACAAGGATCCAAGCCAGGAAAGGAAAACTGAAGATAAAGGTCCCAGCCAGAGAAATGTGCAGTTAAATAAAAAAAAAAAAAGAAAAAAGGGGGTTTTAGAACTCATATTAAGAAACATCTTGTCTGGCGTCCCAAAGATGCTACAATAGCTTCCCCCAACAAAGAAGTAGTGGTCAAAACTATGAAGGCATCTCCGGACAAACCTTTTGAAACTTCTGTGAAGGATGACCTTGCTAAGGATTCCTTGGAAGTGAACGAACAAGAAGGTGTAATCCCTTCTGGTTCAGATGAGAAAGAAATCCTGACATTCATTAGAGAGGAAGCTTGCAACAAGGAGAATATGGATGTGAGTGAACCCCTGGCGATCCTCTCTTCTGGAGAGACTGGAAATGCGGATCCGCTGCCTTACCTCAGCATTTCAACAGCGACTGCGCAGGACTGTTGCAGCCTCAAAACTGCTTCTGATCATACTCCTGACAGTATCCATAAGGAACAAAAGGTAGGGGGGATCACGCCTACCATGGAAAAGAAGACCTATTTAATCCCTTCTGGTTCAGAAGAGAAAGAAATCCTGCCTTTCGTTAGAAAGGAAGCTTGTATCAAGGAGGATATGAGGGTGTTTGAGCCCCTGGAGTCTCTCCCTACTGGAGAGAAAGGAATTGAGGATCCGCATTTGCCTTACCTCAAAGATGTCATGTCGGCGGATGGTGGCAGTGCATTGCAATCACACTCCTGTCAATATTCATAAGGAACAAGAGGAAGGGGAGATTACGCCTGCCAAGGAAAAGGAAGATCCAGACTCTGGGTTCACTTTGGTCATCTCAAAAAAGAAAAAAAAAAGAATGGAAGGTTTTGAAAGGATCCCAGAATCACTTTATAGTGAAAAGAAAAAGGAAATTGACAATTGGGACACCTCTACCTCCAGAAAAACCAGATCTTCAGTTAGACGATTAGCTGATTTTGGAGGAAGCTCGAAAAGAGGAAGACCCTCTAAAAAAACTCTCAGAGCTAAGAAAACAGAGAGGGATATTGCAGATGGTGTTCAGCGACAACTGAACCACCAAGCAAATCCAACTACCAACCATTCCATATGAAGATCATATCTTGGAATATTAGAGGCCTTAACGGTTACTCTAAGCAAAGAAACATCAAGGAGTTACGGGACTCCAGTAACCCCAGCATTTTGATTCTTCAAGAAACTAAGATGAAAGCAATGACCATGGATAATATTAAAAATAATTTTTGGGATAGCTCTGAAATGGCGGCTGTTGATTCTCAGGGTGCTTCCGGAGGGCTGGCAACTCTTTGGGATAAAAGGCACTGTACTGGTATGATCCTTAGTGATAATTTTAATCATCTTGCAATTAAGTTTGTCACTATTGAAAAAAAGTGTGAATGGATCTTGTCTAATATCTATGCCCCTAACTCTGCTAGTGGTAGAAGAAAACTATGGGCTGATCTTAAAATCTTTAGAAACCAGCACAGTTCTGCTAACTGGCTTATCATGGGAGATTTCAACTCCCCTCTAAACCCAGGCGAAAAGTTTGGGGGAACCCCCACCTTCTCTAATGGTATGGAGGATTTTGCTGATTTTATCACTGAACAAAACCTCATTGATGTGGATCTGCATGGTAATAAGTATACTTGGAATAATAGAAGGGTGGGAAAGGGGCTCATTCAGGTGAGACTAGACAGGGCTCTTATCTCGGCAAACTGGATTCTTAGCCAAGACTTTTACCTCTCTTCCCTGCCCAGAATTGGATCGGATCATAATCCGATTGCTTTAAGCTTTCTAAATTGGACCAAACCTGCAAGAAGCTCATTCAAATTTGAAAAAATGTGGATGGAGCACGTTGATATCTATGATAGAATAAAGGAATGGTGGGATTGGAATGGGGAAGGCACTGCCCAGTACAGATTGGTCCAAAAACTCAAAAATGTCAAAAAACAAGTCAAACTTTGGAACAAAAATGTTTTTGGAAACATCTTCGGAAAAAAGAAAGAATTAAAACAGAAGCTTCAGGATCTTGAGTTAAAAATGGATACTATGGGGAGATCAGTTGAAGATGAAGTAAATGAAAAGAGAATTCTTTCTGAGTTACACACGATATGCAGTAGAGAAGAATCCTTTTGGCGCCTTAAATCAAGGGCTATCTGGCTTAAAGAGGGGGACAGGAATACAAAGTTCTTTCACATGACCACTCTAAAGCACAGAGCCAGTAATAGGATATTAGAGGTTTCTAAAAGCAACGGAAGTATTACTAAAAATCCAAACAGCATTAAGAAGCAAGCACTTGAATTCTACAAAAATCTTCTTAGAGAGAGTAATGTCAGCAATCCGGAAGCTATTTCCTTCATGCTAGAGGCAATCCCCCAGAATGATATTGAAGACCAGAAATTCAGAGATATCACTAAAGCGGTCGCGCTCGATGAGCTAAAAAAGGCTGTTTTTTCTCTTGAGGGGGATAAGGCTCCTGGACCGGATGGATTCTCCATTAATTTTTTTCAGAAATTCTGGGAAATATGCTCGGAGGATCTTCTCAAAGCGGTTAATGAATTTTTTAGATCGGGAAATCTTCTAAAAGAACTCAATAACACACACATTGTGCTGGCACCTAAGAAAATGAATGCAAAAGATTTCAAGGATTTCAGACCCATCAGTCTGGTCAATGCTATTTTTCGAATCTTCACCAAAATTATTGCTTCTAGGCTGTAGCTCATAATGAAGGATCTCATCTCAAAGCAACAGAGTGGCTTCATTAAAGGCAGGATAATACAAGACGGTGTGATTATGGTACACGAAACTATGCATTCTATGGAAAATAACAAAAAGGCAAACATGATCCTTAAGCTCGACATGAATAAAGCCTTTGACAAAGTTTCTTGGGTCTTCCTTGACAGGATTCTATCTAAATTTGGGTTCACAGAAAAGTTTAGAAAAATTGTTAAATCATGTATATCTACAGCCAGGTTCTCTGTGGTTGTTAATGGAGAGCCTGTGGGATTCTTCACCAGCAGCAGAGGTCTAAGGCAGGGAGACCCCATCTCCCCCCTTCTCTTCATCCTTCTGGCTGACAGCCTTAGTAGAACAATTAGCAGAGCGGTGGAAGACGGCCTTTTAAATGGTTCTAAACCCACTTCTCTCAGCCAAGCTGTCTCTCATCAACAGTTTGCAGACGACACTATCCTTCTTCTTCTGGCCTCAGTGGTTGAAGCTAAAGCTATCAAGGCTCTTCTGCAGCTTTATGAATCTGCTTCCGGGCAAGAGATCAATTACGACAAAAGCATCCTTTTTTTCTTTAACACCCCTGGGGAAAGACAACTCAAGATTGCTAAAATTCTGGGCTGTAAAATTGGTACTCTTCCAGCAACGTACTTAGGCCTCCCTCTTGGCACGAAGAAAGTCTCTCACACGGTGTGGGATGATTTATTGACGAGATTTCAGAAAAAAATGGCCGGTTGGAAAGGGACCACTCTCTCTAGTGCTGGTAAGTGCCTTCTCATTAAAAGCACACTCCAAAGTTTGCCCATATATATCATGTCACTATTCAAAATTCCTTCCTCCTTCAGAGAGAAAATTGAAAGGATTCAGAAAAAAATTTTATGGCAAGGCATGGAAGAAAAGTTCAGATTTCACCTTGTGGCCTGGGATAAAGTCTGCACCCCTAAATCTAGGGGAGGGCTGGGAATAAAAAATATTGAGAAAATGAATGAGGCACTCATTGCTAAGATGGGCTGGAGATTGCTTTCTGAGAAACAACCCTGGATTGATGTCATTAAAACAAAATACTTGAATCAGCAAGCTGTTTACTCCTATCTGCATGATGAGCAACTCCCCAATGGTTCCATTTTTTGGAATAATCTGGTTAAGAGTAGAAACTTCATTAAGAAGGGAAGCAAATGGAAAATTGGGGATGGCAGCGACATTAACTTCTGGGAGGATAACTGGTCCAATGATAATCTCTTGGAGAGATTTGGGACTGCTAAGGACAGTCTTATAAGAAAATATGGAACTAAAGTCAAGGACTACATTGATGGAAATGGCACCAACAAGAATTGGAAAAGACTTACTATGGAGAGTATTGAACTGAAACAGACTATTTCCTCCCTCCAAGACCTTTTGGATCTCTTCCCTTTGTGTCAGCTGGATTCCAAGGATGAGCTGATCTGGAGCAATTCACACGAGGGTAAATACTCAGTCAAATCTGGCTATACCAGTCTTTTCCACAGTAACCAATCAGACTTTAACTGGAACTTGATCTGGATGCCTGAGTTAACCCCCAAAATAAATTTTTTTCTTTGGCTGGCCATCAGAGGTAAAATTCTCACCACTGACAATTTGATGAAAAGAGGATTTATCATTCCCAATTGGTGCCACCTTTGTAGGAATAGCTATGAAGACATTAGACATCTGTTCATACACTGTGATTATGCCTTTAGAGTTTGGAACTTTGTCCTTTCCAAATTTGAAGCTCTCTGGGTGATCTGGGAGGATCTTACTCGGTGTGGAACCAATGGAACCCACCATTCGGACATTGTGCTATCAAAAGAATCGGAAATTAGCCATCCCGCATTTAATTTGGAGGATCGGAAGGATAGAAATAATATAGTTTTTAGAAATAAGAAGCGGAATTTTAAACTCACTCTTTGGCAAGATCTCCCAAGGCATCAAAGAGGACATGGCGATTTAAACCTCCTAAGAACAATTGTTACCCGAAAATGAAAAGCACATCTTATCAAATTGGCGATCGGATATTGGAGCAACCCCGGGAATAGTGTGGATAGATCTTTGGTCAAATGGCATCCCCTCAATCCAATTGGTTCAAGCTGAACTTTGATGGTGCCTCTAAGGGGAACCTGGAGCAAAGCATTTGGAGGAGGAGCAATACGGGACCATAAAGGTAATTTGATTATTTGCATATCTTTGGAAAAATGGGAATCCAAACCAATCATTTTGCGAAGCTTTATCATTCTCTGGGGTTTGAGAGTTGCTCGGGCCCAAAATATCCAGAACCTCATTGTTGAAGGGGACTCCTTAATATTATTAATCGCTTAATCGGTCCTCTTCTCCTAATTTGGAATATCAAAGATTTTATCTCTGAGTCCATAAGCATCAGTCATACCTTCAACAGCATCAGAATCATACATACTTACAGGGAAGGAAACAAGCTGGCCGATGCAATGGCCAATTATGGCATTAATTTAAATTTCACTATTTGGGATAATGATAGTATCCCTAATCAGCTTCACAACAGCATACATGCGGACCTTCACACGCAAACAATCTCTAAAGATATGCTTTAATCTTTGGAGGAAATCCATAAATTCTTCCACAGGTGCTGTTTTAGTTTATTTGGCGTGGCATATGATATCTACTCCAAATGATAGCAAGATTTTGTTTAGGAACTTCAAGTGGAGTTGTCTAAATTTAAAAACAGCGCACGCGGGAAGTACAATAGCTGTTGATATTCGGTTGCCAAGCTCCGCGAAAACCGAAGATAACTACAAGGTGAAAGCTGACAGGATAAGGGTTTTCACGCGCGACTTCACGCAGACTCAGATCGGCAATCCTACAGCCGTTCGTGGGAGGACCAACGGCTACAGTTCCCATTTTTATGCGACCCGCAACGGTGAGAAACGAACCACTCTCAACGCCCAAAGGTATTTTGAAAATTGTTGTAACCAGCACATCCTTGTGAAGATGGGAGGGCCTCCCTGCCAGATTGAGCCGTGTGCAGACCCTGACTGGAAAGATAACACTGAGCTCTGGAACATTCTTAGTATTGGCGGATTCACCAACTTTGTGGAGAGAGTGCAAGGGCATGATCAAAGCATCTCTGTTCGCTTTGCCAAGGATTGGAATGAGAGGATGGTCGACTATGGAGGGCGAAGATTCTTATTAATGACGAACTCATAGCCAAGCGATCGGCCTCACTTGGAAGGATACCGCTTCTTCAACAAGAGGGTTATCAAAGAGGTCAAGAGAGAAGATTTGTGGAGGAGGAGGAGAAGCTTATATTCAACACCGCTGGTCTCGCTTGTTAATTCAATTCCTTCTCCGTATGATGAAGTCACCCGCATGATGATTATTTACATATCCTTGGAAGGCAGGTTTATTATCGTCCTGCCAAGCACCTTGTCTTTTGAATCACTTTCGTAGGAGTAGGTTGGTTTGCTTCCCCACTATCTGTTAAACTCTCTTGAGCGCTCCATTTTGGAGTTCCGAAGCATACCAGGCGGTTCCCCTTCACCAAGGGCTTATTCGCTTATTCACAAGACCGCCTTATCAAATTCCCGGTCTCCCTTCCTCTCCGGCTTTGGCTTTGTTGGGCTCCGTCTGCTGCTGATCCTGTCTCCCCTGCTGTCCCCCTCTGCTTGCCCCCGCCTCCGTGCCGATGCCCCATGCGCAGCTGCTCATGCTTCTCCTTCTTTCCTCCCTGCTGCCCCTCGCCACCCACACTTTGTCTCTACTTCTAAACGTGTCACTGTGGGGCTTAGGAGACTCAACCTTGAGTCTCTGCTGAGGGGGATGAACCTTTGGTTGACATTGCTCGTGATCTCGCCGAACATTAGTAGTGTCGGTCCCAAAGCGGCACCAACGGATAACCCTTCTAGAAGATTGGAGGCCTTAGAGGTGAGCTTAAATTGCTTTGAAGGATGAGGTAAAAAATCTTGCTAAGCAAAAAGGAAAAAAAAGCATTGAGGGAGAAGGGAGCATTGGCAATAGCCAGCTTGATGAAATATACAAAAAACTGACCTCCCTAGACTCCCGCCTTGGGAAAACGAAGACTAGGCATGAGTATAATATTGCAGCATTCAGGGCCATAGAGGAATTCATCGAAGGTCATGCAAGAAGTGTTTCGCATCTCAGCGGTGTCCCGATTACTCTTTGGGGCAATGAGAAAGAGAGTAAAAGAACCAGAGAGGAGCTCGATAAGATGGATGCTGCTCATATGACCACGCTGGGTATGTATCATGCTTGGAAAAAAGTAAAGATGAGTATTGATCAAGCGGCCAAGAAGTAGTCCAGTTTTACTACTGCTTCTTGGTTGTAGGCTTGCTGTTTTGTTGCCGTTGTTTTGCTGTTAAGTCTCGTTTGTGTTGCTGTTTCTAGGCTTCGGTGTTCTTTGCTGTAACTTTTGTGCTTTGATACAGCTTCTCTGCTCCTCTCTCTTATTCAGGCTTTTAGGCCTCCTTTTGTACACAAGGGTATAGTCCCTTTCAAAAAACTATTTACCAATATTAAAAAAACATTATTATTTAATTAATAAAATTAATTAAATAATTAATTTATATTATGCATAATTAATCAACCTAACATTCCCCCCCTTAATTGTGCATTATCTCAAGGGATGAGGAGAGGAACTCTCTAAACAACTCAAACTTGTCACGTGCAAGTGACTTCATCAAAATATCTACTTTTTGTTCAAATTGTTGGGAAAAATTGAAGTTGGATGTTGTGCTTGAACACATGTTCGTATATGAAATGAACCTATACCTCAATGTGCTTTGTTCTCTCATGAAAAACTGGATTGCGAACAAATTTGAGAACACCTTCATTGTCAACATACATGGTGGACGGCTTGTCCTGTGGTATTCTAAGTCCTTCTAGTATGTGACATAGCCAAATCACTTCACGTAAAACTTCTCCTACGAACGATACTCAACACGTGGAAGAGTGAGAAATGAAGTGTTATTTCTTTCTTCCCCATGATATTGTCTGGATCCCATAAAAAAACAAATCCTAAAGTGGATTTTTTGTCATCAACATTTCCTGCATGATCTGAATCCAAATATCTAGTTAAGAAGAAGTTGTCGTTCTTCTTGTATTCTAGATCAAGATCCACTGATCCTTTGAGATATCTCAAAATGCACCTTGCTTTGCTTTCGAATGACATACTTTGGGTTTCTGCATGAACCTAGATAGATTGCTCACCGTAAAGCGATATTTGGTCTAGTGTAGGTCGAGTAAATGAGACTCCCAATCAGCTCGCCGATAGAGAGTGACATTTACCTCGGAGATGGATACGAATGAGACAACTGCAGCCTATTCTCCATAGGTGTACAAATTGGTTTGCAATCCATCATCCTAAATTTCTCGAGTGTTGTCTTGGTATATTTCATTTGAGAAACAAAAATGTGATTCTCTTTCTGCCATACTTCCAATCCAAGACAATAATGCATTAGCCCGAGATCAGTCATGTCAAACAATCAATTAAGATCTTTCTTCATTACATTGATCATCCGAGTTAGCTACAAGAATGACTAGATTGTCGACATAGACAATGACAATCAAAATCTCCCCTTGCTTTTTGAGGTAAATATTGGGATTGTATGGATTTCTAACAAATCCATGTTGTACGAGATGCTCATCAATCTTGATGTACCATGCCCGAGGTGCCTGTTTAAGGCCATACAGATATTTCCTAAGTCTGCATACCTTTGCTTCTTGACTAGGTACTACATATCCCTCAGGTTGAGTCATGTAGACTTCTTCTTATAAATCTCTATTTAGGAAGGCACTTTTTATGTCCATCTAGTGGACTTTCCAGCCAAACTGTGCAGCTAGAGAAAATATCATTCTGATTGTTTTGATCTTAGTTGTGGGAGAAAATGTCTCCTCGTAGTCTATGCCTTCTTTTTGTGCATACCCCTTTGCTACTAGTCTCACTTTATACTTGTCCACTATCCCATCTGCTTTGTACTTTGTTTTAAATATCCATCTACATCCAATGGGTTTCTTTCTGGTGGAAGATCGACAAGCTTCCAAGTGTTATTCTTCATCACTTATTGATATTCAAAATCCATGGCATCTTTCCAAGCTTTTCTTGTAGGGATTCCTAGACTATAGAGGGCTCATCAGATTCAATAACTCTACTCATCAAAGCAAAGTTAACTTCTTCTCTTGCTTTACTATGAGTTCGTGGTCTAGGGGTGGATGTATCCAATAGAGCATCCATTCTTGCATCTCATAATGTGCTAGTACGCCACTTGGGCATATTTTGAACTTTTCCCATGGGTCGTGTTTCTATCTAATCAACACTATCATCCCCATCATCACTTTCATCTTCTGAGGGAACATCAGCTTCAGTTTTTACAAATGGTGAAAAATCTACATCTGGTGAGTCTAAAGGAGGAGTCTCTACTTCCTTATTTTTGAAAAACTCAACATCGCTGGTGTATACTTTTCGGTCTTATGATCTATTATTCTATACCCAAGAGTCTCTTCACTGTACCCAATGAAGATAAGTTTATGTGAATTCATGTACAATTTATTTCCATTCTACTTGGGTATGTGCATGCTTACTTTACACTTGAATACTCTAAGGTGTGCAACATATAGTTTCCTC
Source organism: Taxus wallichiana var. yunnanensis (assembly GCA_018340775.1). Classification (NCBI taxonomy): domain Eukaryota; kingdom Viridiplantae; phylum Streptophyta; class Pinopsida; order Cupressales; family Taxaceae; genus Taxus; species Taxus wallichiana. The sequence goes on from JADAXU010000137.1 coordinate 630,591, forward strand.
TTTGATCATGCTTCTTGTGGTGTTACTCTTTCAAGAGCATTGTGGGCACTCTGTTCAAAAAAATACATTGTTGTATTTGTTGCTTCTTCCCAGAATGTCTTTCGCAAGTCCAGTCATCGATCATGCATCACACCATTTCCATGATAGTATGATTTCTTCTCTCAACAACACCATTATGTTGCGGTGTTTATGGAGGAGGTATTTGTCGACGAATCCGTGAGTTTGTAGCAATCTTTGAACTCATTACTTGGTGAATTTCCCCCTTGATTTAAGTGGAGAGTTCGATGTGATGACCGTTTCATTCTCAACTACTACTTTGAACTTCTTGAAAGTTTCAAAAGCTTCACTTTTCTTGTGAAGACAAAAATCCACATTTTCCTTAAATAGTCGTTAACACATAACATGAAGTACTGAAATCTAGAATGACTTGGTTGCATCATATGCAAAGATCAAGTATGAACCAAATCAAGTCGACTATGAGCTCGATATGTACTCTTCGGAATGAAGCTCTATGTTGTTTTCCTACTAGACAATGAGGAAAATTGTTTGTATCCTTCTGAAGAGATGGTATCCCATGTACCATATTGTGTCGGCAAAGTGTCTCGAGATACTTGAAACTTACATGAACAAGTCTCCAATGCCCACAACCTGTGCTTTGAGGTGGAGTTCTTAGCCACAAGTTCTTGATCATCTCTATGAAAAAATCAAGTTAGAACATGCATCCCACATTGGAGGCTTTGCAACTATTTTTGAGCCTCGTGATTTATCTCGAATTAAACATGTTTTCTTACGAATGACTATCAAAAGTCAATTTTTATGTTGTGATCAAGGATTTGACTAAATGAAAGCAAATTCTTTTTCAACCTGTAGAAATGAGACATCGATAGTCTATAGTTGTGTAAACCAAGGGGTAGTAAATGTTCACAATCCCCGAATCGTATATGAAGAATCATCTCCAAAAAAACATGATTTTTCAATGGTGTGTCCCTCCTTGACATAAACTAGTCTTTGTGGCTGGTCATGGGTCAAGTGGCTCCCAAATCAACATTCCATACATCACTAGATGATGTGGATGGTTCACTTGATCGAAAGCAAAGTGAACAAGTAGTCTTCATTGTCTCGACTATTCTTGTTGCTCAAAGCAATATTACCTTGTTGATGGGGTCTTCTTTTCAGTTCCCCTTTTTATTGCCCTTGATTGTAGTTAGAATTTACCTTGTGAGATTTTTGTGGAGGTCCAGAGTTTCTTGATGAACCTTTCTTGTAAGTATTGTACCAACAATCTTTTAGGTCATGTCCTCTTTTATAGATTGGACATTGCTTCTTCTGTTGTCTGTCCCCTTGATACTGATTTTGATTTTGGGAATTTTGATAGGAATTAGGTTTTCCTTTACCTTTTCCTTTCCATTTTTGATGTGAAGATAGTGCATGGTCTTCTTCGTCATCCTTATTGTGCATTACTTCCTCTTTTTGTAGTAGGTTTACCAATTTTTCAAAACTAACTATCGTATCTGACATGTTTAGTGTTGTAACAAAAATGTTGTAAGAAGAGGGGCGTGCTCTCAGAACAATGGGAATGAGAGCATCATTTGAGACCACTTATCCCAGGGCTAGAAGTGAAGCCCTCAACTCTAGAACTCTTCTTAAGAAAGCTATTATTTTTTCATTCTGCTTGAACTTCAATGTGTGTAACCGACTCTACAAATTCAGTATAACATTCTTGTTTTTGGCTTCGTATACTGTGCTCAACTTATCCCACGCTTCTTTGGCTGTTGTGGCATCTTGAATGTGGGGTTGCACATCATCAGACACTCCAAACAAGATGATGAATTTTGCTTTACGATCCGCTCTATTAAACTACCTGTGTGTTGTATCGGTTGTTGATCTAGTCGAGAGTACCATACCACAACAGCTAGATTTCTACAAACTCAAGTTGCGTCTTGATTTTTGTCTTCCATACAACATAGTTGTTCCATCCGAGTAATTGTGAATTTGGAAGAAAAATTTGGGGGCATTGGTGCCCATTTTTTAGAGATCACGAAAGGGTTTGGCTCTTATCACCTGGTATAAGCTCTCCCAATCTATATACCATCATTTCGATATACCAAACCTTTCTATATGTGCATCCTTCCGATATACAGTGGTACATGGAAGAAGCTTGCCCTTTATATATACAGAGGTGCGTGGAAGAGGTGTTAACGTATGTGAAATAATTCAATACGTGGTACCAAGATAGTACTGAAAGGGGTTTGTGTGATTATTGACATCGGCTCAAAGAAATATCCTCATATGCATGCATAACTTCACTATATACTTGGATAATTTCTTAGTCCTGGATTTATGTTGTGCAATCGTTCACAGACGGATGGGATGACTCATAGTGTGTGTAATGTGACCTTATTACTCCCCATTGATTCAAAGGGTCGATGCCCAAATGACATTGTTTCAGCTATATTAGGTGTTAAGTGCAGTAGTAGTTGTGATGGCTTTACCTGTAAGCACTTCCTAGAGGCACTATATATATCGAACGCTGCGAATGAGATCTAGGATCTCATGAGTTTTTCAAAACCATTTTTGACTTTTTTAATTACAATTCTGCCAATTTCTAAGCAGTTACAAAGTTTACAGTTGACTATGGTAACCTGTAAATTAGTACAATATGCTAAAGCATGCAATTACATTCAAAAATTTGGAAAAATTGAATGACAAGCAAAAAAAAATTGTTTTTCGGGGCCCTAGTGGCCTCGAAGCCCAAACTGACCTACTACGCCAAAAAAATTGCAAACATGAAAATACAATTTCTGGATAGGCCTCCTTTAGTAAATGTTGCCCAAAATTAAAAAAATAGGCTTAATGGAGAAAAAATTACCCTAAATTTAGGGATTTTCTCGCTAAATATTTAGTGACCTGTTTAGTTATAACTAACAAGTTTAGTGAAGGTTTTCTGCTAAATCCTTCTCCAATTTTGGTAGTTTTACTAAATTTTCCTCCAAATTTCAAAATTGAAAAACTTGTGTTTTTGGTGTGATTCGAACCATGCACCTCCCATTTCTAAGTCCTTCCTCTTAACCACTTAGGCTCAATGAGCGCTTAGTGTATGAAAATGAGAAATTTGTATTTGAAGTAGATGAAAAAATGACTAACCTTTGAATGAAAACGTGGCACATCACCCACATGGCTTGCATGCTTGTTTAGGGTTTTTCTTTAGCGTGAAAAATGGATCTTGAAGCCTTTTCTCCACCTTCACCGCTTCTCCATCATGTTTTATTGATTTTTCTTCAATTGTTTGCTTCAACGTTTTGTTTTTTATTTGATCCGTTGTTTTCCTTCACCATTTTTTTTGTTTTGACGCCTTATCTTGTGTGCAGGTCGTTGTTCTTATTTCTTGCTTTAGCCGCTTCTTTTTAATGCCTTTGACTTTGTTTGCAGGTGTATGCAGGTCGGTGGAGGTCGGTTTGTACAGGTGCGTTGGAGGTCAGTTAGAACAGGGACAAAATGTTCTTCCCTCTATAGGTCCGAGTGGATGCATGGGTCTGTGGTTTCAACACAATGCCACATGTAATGTAAAATAAGGATTCTGCCTAGCTCGTGATCTACCACGTTTCCGCTAAAACAATTATTCAATGCAACCTGCCAATATAAGATTTCTTGGCCATAGGAGAATATAATGGTTAGAGGCAAAATAAAGTCACCTTTATCAGCTTAAAGTAGAAATTCTACCCGGTGAGGGCTCAGCTTTGGACTCGACCACATACACGAACAACTCGGCTTTCGAAATAAATAGCACACCAATATAAACAATCTCGAATAGGGGCTCTTATGAGACACCTCCAAATTTGACAGGTCCCTCCAAATGTGGCCGATATTAAACTGAAATTCTAAATTTAGAGGTGAAAAACATAATGGGTAATTTTTTTAAAAATATACTAAAAATGATCAGTTTCCAAGGAGCAAATGTGTCGGGTGCAGAGGGCACCAAGGTAAAAAAATTCTTTACATTTACCTAGAAATTACATAGTAGGTTGTGGGTGTGCAGGGAGATGTGAGAAGTTTCTGGAGGAAGCATTGGCTCTTTGTTGATGTAGGTTTCTTCTCCACGAATTCTTCTTCCTCTGTAACCTTCTCCAACCTTGCTAGGAGCTTAAATTCACCCTGGTACTAAATGTAAATTGAGAAACAAGGGGACGCCGGTTAACTTTATTAATCTCAATCAACCAAGAATACAATGGAGTGTTGCAATTCTTATAGGAATTGAACAGCCATGTGCAGACAAAGAAATAGGTTGCACAGGTAAAACTAAACTCACAATAGCTTCCAAAATACATCGGGAAGCACATAAATTGTTATAACAATTATAACAATTATGCCTGTGGAAATAAAAGACAAATATGGTTTAAAAACCATATAACAACATACAACAATAATATGGTTTATAATATAACCATATAACATTATTATTTAATTAATAAAATTAATTAAATAATCAATTTATACTATGCATAATTAATTAACCTAACATTTTTTTTAATTTTATATAAGATAGAGTGAATTGGAGCCCAGGACAAGAGAGCAGCCCCAATTATTACAACTAAACTATTTGGGACTTATAGGTAGTATTATCAAGCTCAGATCGACTGAAAAAGAGGAAATTATAGTAGCTTTGGTGCATGGGTGAGTTTTTGAAATTTCTCTTCCTTTATTTTTATAAATCAAGGTCGTATCGAACATATTGGCATAGTCGTGCACTATGTTGTTTCTTTGTCAATTATGTTCTCAAAAAAAAAAATTGTTTTTCTTCCTACCTCTATCCGAATGAAGATCGAGATGACCAAAACTCATACCATGTCTCACATTGTGTCTAACTTGGATCTCATCATTGATATAAACTTAGGGAATGTTGATTTGGATGAGTTTCTTTAGAGGTTGCATGCCAATGATAGGAGTGAAGTTATGAAAAATATAGATGAAATTTCTATTGCATTAGCATCTACCTTTCCTCCTTCTACTAAATACCCATAACATGTATGTGTTTGTGCTAAAAATTACAATATTGAAACAAAGGAAGTTAAGGATAGAAGTGGGGCTTTGGTGTTGTCATTAACTCTTGAGACCTTTGATATAATGTTAGGACTACCTGGTGAGGATGAAGAGGTAGATATAACTGTCAAGAAGGTAGAGAAGTTATGGATTGACCATAGTGCTCAAATTTCTAAAATTCTAAACAACCAATGGCTTGAGAAGCCCATGGTTTCTACTACTTGCATTCCCAAGAAGCTAAATAGAACTAATTTTATTGAAGAGATTGGGGACCTTATTAAATTATTAAATAGAATGGTGGTTAATTAGTCTACATATTATTAACATGATTGGATGTTCAGATACATCCAAATCATCTCTAACTACCAAAAACCTATTAATTGGGGAAAATTAATTAGTAATTCCATCCACCAGTAGCTCATTAAAATGACAGTTTAGATCCAAAAAGGATGTAAGAAAATGTGTCATTTTTTTATGACCTCCTATTTGGTATATAACATAGCATGTCATAGGTCATTTCTGGTCTGAATAGAGAAAAGGAGTTCTCTCAAGCATAGGTATATCATATATATCCCCAACTTAATTTGGAGAACCAAAAATATAATTACAAGTTAGCCCATGACACTTTATTTAACCCTCTACGATGTGTTTATTCAAACCTTAGTGGGGTAGTACATAATTTAAATAAGTGCAAAATATTTGATAAGTGAATTTGGATGTTACTTCATCTAATTCAAAGTATTTTCACCTATATTAGAGTGAGTGGCTTTCAAGGCACTCCTTACATGCTCCCTAGATATTTGGATGACAAGTGGGATTTGTAGGAGTTGTCAAGATAGTTGGTATAGGTACATAAGCTTATTACTGGAAAACATAAGACCAATTTCAAGTTCCCAATTACAATTGGGAGGTATACTTGTCCTAAAATTATCAAAGCACAACTTATGGAAGAATAAATGAATAGGAAAACCATGCATAAGCTCCAACTAAGGGAAAATTATGACATCAAGTGGATTATGCATAGAGCCCTTGGAAACTCTTATGAGCATGAACCCCACTATGAATATTTTTAGATGGACTGTAGGGATGAAGAAGAATTCAAGTTAAGGGATTTCTCTAGAATGACCTTAACTCAAATAATTGATTATAAAATTGTAGTCATCCCTGAGGGCTTGGTGGATGAAAAGAATTTGGTAAGTAAGCACTACATTGATAACAAGATTGCAACTCATCCATTTCCACCCTTAGATTGGATAATAAAGGATCATATCTACTTATGTGAAATAACTTTCAGGGTCATTAAGAGAACCCTCACTGGTTGAGTAGTAAGGGTATAGATCTATCTCTCCAAAACATTGTAGTTTTGAGAGAGTATAGGAATGTTGGGTTGCTCAAGGATGTGCTTCCACCACTAAAGAAGGGGATAACAGGTTTGGATCCATTGCAAGGAAGGCCTCCTCAGATATCCATTAAAGGGAAAACTTCGGGGAAGTGGAATAATTAATTTTGGCTACAAGGAGGACTTGGACTTTAGTGTCCTAATTAACACAAAAGGCTAAGCAAATGCTACATAGAGTAATGAAATATGATCCAATAAATTAGGCATCCTAAATTTAGGTAGTACCTCATACTTATTCTATTCCACAAATGGCCACTCCTCATAGGAAAACATAGGAAGGCACATAAGTTTTTTCTCAAAAGGAAGCAATTTCCACCGGAAAGAGAATGAGAGGAAGTATATCACGTGAGAATACAAGAGGAGATTATTTTTAGGCCCCACTCTTGGGAAAGCGGGTGAGGATTCAGATTACTTAAGCATTTTGTGAGGAACAAGAGAGAAAGGATGACACTACCCATAGTTGAAACAATTACAAATATACCTTGCCCAAAATTTTCTCCATGGTTAAACATGTTATCTCGATTGTTTGAAGTGTCTAAGGTAATAGACATCATCCCAACCCTTGTAATACAAGATAATCCCACTCTTATTGTAACTTTTTGGAACAAAATCCATTAGAAGTAGGTGTAGGAAGAAGTGTGCATGCCCTCACATGAAAGGGTATTTACTAACTTATTACAAGATTTAGATTAGGATGTTGGGATAGATATTAATCCTGAAGTTACTCATGTTACTATTGTCGCCAAATCACTTGCACCCTCCGAATGGCCGGATGTTAATAGGACGTTCGGTGTAATTGGGACACATGGGATCACCTCTCAAGCCGTGGGACTTGGGCTCGAGGTGAACCTCGGAGAAGGCCGAATTCCTCTTCCTAAACTAAGTGACTCCTAGTGTAACAAAAATGATTATCTAGTCCTATGCTAACATTTTCATGGGGTTTTAGGGAAAGAGATTTACGTAAATGAAACTATACTAGGGATGGTGATGCACCAAATAAAGGGTGTTTCAGACTCGGGAAGGGAGGTCCAGGATATTGGTAATACTCAAGGAGATTCCACAGACTTGGAATAGGATTGTGGTGCTTGTAAAGCCTTCGCACATAATGCATTCTTATACTATTTCATGAGCCTTGAATAGTGATGTAGTAGTTATGATCCAATCCATGGGAGGGACTACACTTCCCGATGCTTACGAAGTTGCCATAAGTGTAGAGAATTCTTTGATTCAGTGGAAAGATAGCCCCATGACCACCAATGCCCTTTTCTCCGGATCTTACGAATCATCAACCTATCATTGCTCCTATTCCAATAGACTCCAAGCAACCATCTCAATATTTTCCCTACCTCTTCAAATGACCTATTTGAAGTCAAGTCGCTACTGATTTTTTTTGGAAATGAGCTCGTTGCACTCAAAATGCAATAGTTTCAATACAATCGTCCGTATCAGCCACAAAATCAGCAGTATCACGCTAACCGTTCTCCTTTTCAAGGAAAAAATCAGCCTCATAATCAAACTACAAGTCAAGTTACAAATGTCGAGGCCCTTGAACTTTCGGAACCCTCTTACAGCTAGCTTATCTAGAGCTATAGTACGTGTTCAAAATAATCTAGTTCAAGACTACGAATGGTGTTATCCTTGCTCTCAACCTCACAATCAAAATCTTTGTCCCAATGGGGTTCTTAGCTTGAGCCCTTATGATTCAAAGTGTATTTTCCCTTCGAGTTAACAAAAATTCATCTACGCAAGAAGAAAGAGATCAACCGCAGGCACTTGAAGAATTTGCTTTGCTAAACTGGCAAGCAGAAGATTTTTGCGGGTTGAATACAGATTCCTCATCAGTGGAAGCAAACACTCGTTCCAAAAAGAGAGCAATGGATCCTCAACCTCCTGAAGCTGATCTAGCGTCCACTTCACAACCTGGGTTACAAATGGCAGTTGATAAAAAGGTGGGAAAGAAATCACGAAACACCGGCTAGCCACGCCACGTGGAAAGATGTTTCTCCAAGAATCATGGTACCCAACAAACATTTTCCAAAGGAGGACCCCAATGCCCAAAAAGGTTTCATCAAAGTTGGAGCAATTCCCTTCAACATAGTGGAACAAATGAAGAAAACCAATCTGAAAGCGTTACCATGGGACGACTCTCGATCCCTTCTCAAAGAAACCCATTGCGAGAAGCTCAGCAGATTTTAGTATAACCAGCAGATCACCAAGCCATGGAGTGACAACTGCTACAAGTTTTTTTCAACTGGAAGGGAAAATCGTTCCTACAGAAAACAAACCACTGCCATTCTACATTTCCCTGATCATTGGTGACCACCTGGTACATAATTGCATGATCGATTCTGGTGCCAGTAGCTCTGTCATGCCTAGACAAATTGTAGATGTACTAGGCATACAATATGTGCCAGTTGCAAGAGGGGTTGTTCAACTAGATGGCACAACTGTTAAGACTGTTGGGGTTATCAAAGGACTTCAAATTACTATCCACACATGCCCAAGCTTATCATTCACCCAAGATATATCAGTCATTGATCTCCCTCCCCTCTTTTCCATCTTCCTATCACGAGATTTCACCGCCAAGATGGGTGGTTACCTATCGGCCGATTGGTCGCATATGATTCTCAGGACTTGATACGGAACCAAAGTAACTATAAGGGTAGAACCAATCTACCATAATCATGTAGAACCCTACACTACTAGTCCCATAAATGGAAATTACACCATCAGCGATCCCGAAGAGGAAGATGTCGATCATGAACCAACCACCCTTGTTGAAGAAGTCCCTAATACTTTGTTAGATGAAGTAAGTAGAGATCATCAGTACGATCCCTACACTGATGTATTGGTAGAAGAAGAAGTTGGTTTGTTGGTCTTGGAAGAAACAGATTAGGTACCTACTATATCCATGAAGAAGATACAATCATACCACAACTTGTCAAAACACCAAGTGATTCTAAAGGACTATGGCAATTATTCTTCGATGGATCAAGAAGTAAGAATGGATCCAGTGCTGGTGTTATGTTAATTTCTCTAGAGGGAGATAAGTACTTCTCATCTTTCTGGTTGCAGTTTAGTTGCACTAACAATGTTGCTAAATACGAGGCTCTTGTGCAAGGAATTCAGCTAGCCCAAAGGAAGGGAATCAAGGCCCCGACTATTTTGGAGACATTTAGTTAGTTTTTCATCAAGATTTGCACGTAGTGCATCCAAAATGACCTTTTAAGATCATACAAGAACCGAGTTTGCGACTTGATTGAATATTTCAAAGCTTTTGGAATCCATGCAGTTCTTAGAGGTCAACATCAAGATGTAGATAGGATTGCTACAATTGGTTCACAATACAAAATACTAGTTGCTATCGTGAAAGAAGGGCAGAAATTTGTTAAAATGGTATTCGACCAGGTAGTCCCTGATAATGTGATTAGTTGGCAAGTGTTTGATAGTGACAACCAAATTTTCCTCTTCCTACAAGAAGAGGTGGAGTTTGCTGCAAAAAATAAAGATAAGTTGCAGGAATCATATGGTGAGAAAATTATCCAATTGAGAAGCAACAAGTTACCAAAAGGTTTAGTCACTTTGGAATCCATTTTCAATTCAGATGACCAAGCCAAAAGATAAAGACCTAACATGGTGGTCAAAGAAGAATATTTTGAGGAAGTCGAAGTATCAAATGCAAAATTTCTTAAAATCGGAAAATTGTGTACTTTTGAAGAGAAAGAAGCTTTCATCAAAAATTTTCAAGAGTATCATGACATCTTTGCATGGAGCTATAAAGATCTGTGTGGTTTTGATCCGTGTCAAGACAACATACTATTGAACCGGATCCTAATGCTAAGCCGATTCGCTCGTAAACAGAGACCAATTAATCCCAAAATTCAGCCACTAATGAGAAAGGAGATAACCAAGCTCATCGAGGCCTTTATAATTTTTCCCAAAGCCAAGCATTCCTCATGGGTAGCCAATTTGGTACCGTGAGGAAGAAGAATGGAGAGATCTAGTTATGCGTAGATTTTAGGGATTTGAATTGAGCGTCATTAAAATACCATTATCCTCTTCCATCGATGGAGCAGATCCTTCAAATGGTGGCAGGAGCTCAAATATTTTCTTTGCTTGATGGATATTTAGGTTACAATCAAATCCTAGTGTAAGAATCCGACCAATTCAAAATGGATTTCACTACAAAGTGGGGCACGTATGTCTACAATAAAATGCCATTCGGATTGTCTAATGCCAGGGCTACTTTCCAAAGAGCCATGGACATGGCATTTAAGGGAATAATCAGCGATACTATTTTGGTTTACCTTGATGATATAACTATATACTCTAAACATGAAGATCACATCATGCATCTAAGGAAAAATTTCGAAGGTGTAGGGAATTTGGGGTTTCACTTAACCCCAAGAAATGTATTTTCGTAGTGCACGAGGGAAAATTATTGGGGCATGTTGTTTCAGTGGAAGGATTATCAATCAATCTAGCTAGGATTCATTCAATTATGTCCTTATCTCTCCCAAGTCATAGGAAGGGCCTCCAGAGTTTTTTGGGAACCATAAATTTCATGCGGAGATTCATCCCTCAATTCGCGACATTGGCTAAACAACTGACAGCCATGCTGAAGAAAAACATGCCATTCTTATGGACAAGGGAAGGATGAGAAAGCTTTGAAGCCATCAAAATAGCCATTTCCCAAGCTCCTATGCTTGTGAACCCCAGGTTTGACAAATATTTTATCCTTTATGCTTTTGTAGGTCAGGAGAGCATTTCAAGGATCCTCACCCAACAAAACAACAACCTGATGGAGCAACCAATTTCTTTCTTCGGTCAATCCCTCAAAGACTACGAGTTCAAATACTCATTCATTGAAAATCAAGTCTTTATGGTTATTCAAGCTTTGAAGAAATTCAAGCACATGTTGTCCAACAACAAGATTCATCTGATGGTGTCTCATCCAGGTGTCAAGGAGTTTTTTCTGAACAAAGAAATGAACAAAAAGCATGCTAGATGGATCATGAAGGTAATGGAGTATGACGTGCACATCAAAGTCACTAAACTTGTAATAGGTAAGGGTTTATGTCAGAAACTTGCTACAGACATGGAATCAAAAGGTAATGAGGACATGACACTCCTAAATACTGATGAAAATGTTGATCAAGCTGACTGGTTATCCAAAATGAAGAGTTTCCTCTTCTCAGGAGCATATTCGGCAAATATGGATAAAAACCAAAGATGAAATTTCCATCTTCAATTTATCCCATATGTTTTGGTAGATAGTGTTCTCTTTCGAAAATATTTGAACGGCGTTCTCCTTCAGTGCGTTGGACTGGAACAAGTAAGTAAGATACTAGAAGAATTTCATAATGGCCTATCTGGAGGACATTATTCCGCACGAACAATAGATACCAAGATCATGTGAGCTAGCTACTATTGGCTAGATTTATTCAAGGATGCCCATCTCTGGGTAAGGAAATGTAAGGAATGTGCCTTTTTCACAGGTAAGAAAAAGCTGGCAGCTCTTCCGTTGCATCCAATTCAAGTGGATCAACCCTTTGTTCAATGGGGGTTTGACTTCATCGAAATGATTAATCCTCCATCCAATAATGGACATAAGTGGGTTCTTACCACAATATACTATTTTACTTGATGGATAGAGGTGGTAGCATTAAAAGAGAGAAATGAAAAGGTAGTTCTGGATTTTTTGGAGGGTATAATGACGAGGTTCGGTGTTCATTTACAGTCATTTTAGACAACGCGCTAGATTTTCTTGGTATGAAATTGAGTGAATGGGCTGTTAAAAATGGGGTATACCTCAAAACTTCATCCAATTACTATCCGTAAGGAAATGGATTGGCTGAGTCTAGCAATAAAAACCTTATAAGGATTATTAAGCGCATAATGGAGAATAACAAGAGGACTTAGCATACATAGCTTAAGACCGCCTTATGGGCAGATCGGATCACACCTAAAAGGGCCATCAGAAATTCTTCTTTCCTTCTTGTATATAGAAGAGAGGAAAAACTCCCGCTCTCATTGGAGTTACCTTCTTTGGAGTTAGCTCATCAACTTGAAGTTATAGAGAGTGATCCTCTGATAGTAAGGTTTGTTGAACTCATGGAGTTAGAGGAAGTACGAGACAAGGCTATGAAAACTTTGGAGCAGCATCAGGCTCAAGTTAAGAAATATTTTGACAAGAAGGCGTCCAGAGGGTGTTTTCAAGAGGGAGATTTAGTTCTCAAATGGGATGAAGACAGGGCCAAACCAGGTAGGCATGCCAAGTTTGACGCTCTGGAGTGGGCCATACATCATCACAAGTTGCAAAGAGGCAAACTCATTCCGTCTATCTAGGCTCAATGGAGAAGAATTTCCCATTCATGTGAATGGGATACATCTCAAAGCTTGTTTTTGAGAAGCATTCCACCCCTTGTACAGTTAAATTAGGTGTTTTCCTCCAAGTGCTTATGCACATTGTTGTGTGTTGTTGTTTTTGCTTTCCTTGTTGCTGTGTTTTGTGTTGTTCTGCACATTGTTTCATCATTGAAAGGTGTCAAGGAGAAGAAAGTTCAAGGTTTCCATAAGAGTTTCAAAATTTGCTTCATTCAAAATTTTGTAGTGTTCCATGGATGTCAAGCATTCTGATTCAAAGTATACTTCATGCTTAGCATTCCAGGAGGTCCATGATATCGGTAATGCTCAAGGAGATTCTAGGATGTGTCAAAGAACATCATACTACTTTCAGATTCCAACATAGACTCCATGCCCAATGGATGACTTAAGGCTAATGGAATCATGCTTAGCAGGTAATCATCCCCAAGAGGTCTCCAAAAATGTTATCCAATATTGCACACGTGGTAAAATTGGACAACAAGGTCCTATCATGTTCAAAATGAAATTATAGTCCTAGGAACCCACCTCTGGTTATTATCGAGATACAATAATTAAAAATAATTCCTAAATTGCATATGAAGAGATCACCTAGCATCGAAAGGCACCCAGTTGATCTCAACTCAATGAAGAGTTCAGGGTCGAGTTGATAAAGAACCCAGTGTCAAATTGATAGTCATCTCGGAAATCATCTTGGTAGAGTCTCTCATTGTAAGAGCTTGATAAGATCTTGTTCATACAAAATGTAGCTAGTTGAAAATTGAGGAATGAAAGGAACTCTATAAGAATCTCGGTAGAAATCAATCTAAAAGATATGAAGGCCGAGTCAGGAAAGCTAAGTGAACATGAAGCCGTGTCTAATCCATTAAGACAAAGGTTTCGACCAACCACTTGGGAGAATTATCTTGTTTGACCGAGATGATATGAGATTATGCAGATATGGGAGGTTCAACATCATTGAATCTCGGGTTTGTAATTACGTAATGGAAGGAATTCTATCGACCTAGGAAGATAGTATAAGCATCATAGAATACCAATGTAAAATTGAGTCAAACCGACATCTTAAAAAGAGAGTGAATTATAACGGTGTTCAGACCTTCCTCAGAGCATTCGGTGCACAGGCAGCAGGCATGTTGCAGTATAGTAGAAGCCTTTTTGAGTGCTTCCAACAAGCAGGTTATCCAACTATGTTGTTATCTATTCAGTATCGAATGCATCCTCAAATTCAGGATTTTCCTTCAAGATATTTTTATCAAAATTGATTAAGTGACAGTGAGAGTGTTACCGGGAGATCTGATGAAATTTATTACAAAGATTCTCTATCGAGACCTTACTTGTTTTACGATGTAACTCATGGAAGTGAATCTCATAGAGGTGGATCTGTTTCATATCAGAATATTCATGAGCATCTTCAATGAGTCACTAAGTTGGCAGGCATAAAGGTTTCTATCAGAATTATCACACCTTACAAGCTATAGCTGAAATGTTTACACCGAGAGAATGATGTCTCCTCACGCTGAGTGGAAAAGTGGAAATCAGTGGCCATCTGTCCAAAATGAAATATGGCCAAATAATGATGAAACCCCACACTCCAATCCCAGACATGGAAAATAAGGTGAGCATTGCCAAGGGAAATGACGTGATGTCAAGCCATCGAAAAATTTCGAGCGTGGGAGAAGATTGAGTCTACTGCCAAAAAATCGGGAGCACGATGATGGTAAACCGAGCAGGTAATCCCACACTAAGGCATGAATAGGGGAGCTTAGGGAATACATTCCCAAGTGGAAATAGTGGGTTGGTAAACCATGGTGATACTTCCGAGTGTGGGAAAATCGGATAAAATTGCCAAGTGTAGATCATATGATGGCGATCCATCATGAGAATTCTACGTAGCTTGGATTGGTCCGAGTATTTATGCGAGTCAACAGGAGAATTAATAAAACAGCTTGTGAATTGGAGTGGGTCATGGGGAAAAAAATGTGACATGATACCGATTTCTGCGGAGGCTACAGGCTGAGATAGAGTTTCACTTGCCACATTATGCAGATGTTTGTTAAATGATACCAAGTAACATGGCGAGTGGGGGTCAAGTGCTTGTAGTTCGAATGCATAGGAGAAGGAGAACATTTCAAAATTTAGCTGAAGAATCACTCGGTTCACCACTATGAGGAATGAAAGTGGCTTCGTATCTCGTCGAGACCAACCAAGTCGATGCGTTAATGGCTCAGTCGTGGCTCATGTGCGAAGAATTTGATGGGAAAGCTATGCTGAAGACTCGTCCAGATGGAAGGGATGGTGACCAGCTCCCATGCACCAGGCAGTAGGCATGTTGCAGTATAGTAGAAGCCTTTTTGAGAACTTCTAGCAAGCAATTTGTCTAACTATGTCATTATCTGTTCAATATCGAATGCATCCTCAAATTCGGGATTCTCAATGCTCTAGCATAATGCATTGTAGGCTTATCCTTATTCGAACTCGATCCATGGCAGTGTAGGAAACAAATATTCGCTACCATGTATGATGGATCGAGTCATGCTATTCAAGGCTTAATAAAATTTCCTGAATCAGAGATGAAGGTTTATTGATGCGAGTAATGAAATGATTCATATTGCTCAACATTTTTCTCCTAGAAATGAATTAAATGTGAAGGTCAACTCGAAAATACCTAGTTGGCCATTTTGTATGCTACATCCTTGTTACTTGTAAATGGTCTCTTTGAGAAACTCGAGGGCAATAGGTAATATTTATACCCTTCCATTATGTACTTCCAATCGAATAATAAAAAGTATTCTTTTACCAGTGTTCAAAGAAACTTATTTTTATAATGGACGATTATCTTGTAGTTTCAAGCTAATTTTATCTAGCTTTATTTCTATTAGATTTGATCCACAACTAAGGAAGAATTCATATGGTTGTTACTGTACATTTTTCCAAGGTCCTCTTGGTTTCCCGGTTGTTCAATGTACTTTTTGAAGGGCTTCTTTTATGTGTTGCAAATTGTAACATAAAGGATCTTTTTAGTTTCGGAAAATGAGTATATTGTGTAGCTCATAGCTACCTATGCCATACTAAGATCCCCATAGTGGAATAATTGTTGATTGGAGCCAAGATTGCAGAGTGCACTACCAAAATACCGAAGGGCTCTTTGGCCAAGAATCAGTCTTAAGTGTGTCTATCGACATGTTATGGGCATGAACCTGGGTCATCATCATGGCAGCATTAGGTCTTTATTGGTAATGGCATTTTCTCATCGTTTGGAAGGTACAATTGTGCTTATTATGGCAAATCCAAAACATTCTTACTACAAGTGTTATATAATAAGGAAGAACCATGAGCATTGTGGTAAAACCATTCTTTTCAGAAATGTTGGGTTAAGCTCAGTATTCAAGTGAGTTGAGCCAGAGAAGAACTCAGGAGTTCGGTTCTGGAAAGAAGGTAAGATGACACAAAGCATCAAGAAGAGCTGGTGGAAGATGAGTTATGGAGAATTGAGTTCATTTTGATTGGCTCACAAGGTGTTCAAAAATCCATGATAGTGGGGTAAATTGGCTCCGGTCGAGCTTATAGAGGATTCGAAACTCACCGAGTTGGGCTATGTGCAGACTCTATCCACATGGACCCTCCTCCTCTTCAAGTCAAATGGGTCAACAGGGGTCCCGACATTATGTTAATTGATTTAATATTTTTATTTAAATATTTTAATAATAATATTTATTATTATTATTTAAATATTCTTTTAATTAATTGAGAAGACTAGGTCATCAGGCAATTAATGACCCATGATGGAACCTTCTCAGGTGGTTCAACTAACTATAATAAATACATCATGGGCCTTCAATTTAGGAATGTAATTATGACATTTCCTCTTCTTTCTCACATATTCTTCTATAAATGTAAGTTGGAAGCTCATTTCAAAGGGTTCCAAATTGCATAATTTGGACAGATTAGATATCTCAAAGCGAGTGTATACTTTTCAAGAGTCTCTCTCTCTTCCGCAAGTTGTTCTTGTGTGTTGAGAGAACTTTCAAGCCCACTCTTCAAAACTATAATGGAAACTATTTCCTCTTTTGAATGTATGATGCATTGTGCATGTTATTAAAGAAATAAAAGTGTGTGTTTTGTGACTAATCATGGTCCTTTCATCCTTCTATGCTTCTTTGTGCCTTTCTCATACTTTCAGGTACACTGTGCAAGTTTAAGTTTCTATTATAAGTTCTTGGAGTTTTGTGCTTATTGAGTGGTGGAGTATTGCATGCAGTTGAGTTGTGGTGTCTATTCACCCTTCTTGAGTTCATCCTTCTTCACTAGGAAACTGGTATACTTCTCAATCTGATAAGGTTTAACAAGGGGAATGCATGTCTCTTAGTTTGTGGTATCTTTTACCCTCTCTAAGTTGTAGTAGGTGAGGTTGACCTGTGGTGCACACACCCTCTTCAAATTAACCCTTCCTGAGTCTAGAAACACCCTTTATTTGGTGCATCACCATCCCTAGTATAGTTTCATTTCTGTAAATCTCTTTCCCTAAAACCCCATGAAAATGTTAGCATAGGACTAGATAATTATTTTTGTTACAGTAGGAGTAGTACATCACTTAGTTTAGGAAGAGGAAGTTGGCCTTCTACGGAGGTTCACCTCGAGCCCAAGTCCCATAGCTTGAGAGGTGATCCCATGTGTCCTAATCACATTGAACGTCCTATTCACATCCTGGCCATTTGAAGGGTGCAGTGATTTGGCGATAATAGCTTACACGAGTTTAAGTTGTAATAGTCCATGTGGAGGACAAGGATACAATAGCTCATGAGGAACTTACCAAAGAAGACACAACAACAACAACATAAGTTGCACCATCAAGTGTTGGGAGGTAACAATAATAGAGTTGGGACAAGCTATAATAACGGATCCCATTCGAGAGGCCTTAGATGTAGTAGAAAGAGAAATTACAACACATACAAGTGACTCTTCCACGCACCCGACCTCCCGAGGTCGTGCCGAGAGACAGCCGGTGGGGGTAGAATATGCAGACAAAAACTAGTTGGGAGTCTAATGTCTTCGACACACACTAATGGTATTTCATGAATCTAAGGCAAAGAAGGCCCTTCTAACTTGGATCAAGTGGTGTGATGAGATCGATCGATCGAGGATGACTGCCTCAAGGCTCAAGGCTCCAATCAATATCGAGCTCTCGCGTGATTCGATCTATGGGTTCTGGGATGGGATGTGGATGAAAATGGTTTCGTATTTCTCCCGATAGGGTCATAGGGTCATATGGTGAATATAGTCAACTCTATGGACGATTTCTCTCGCCTAGTCCAAAATTCTCTAGCTTTGTTAGTCATGTTGTGTCTAGTAGGGACAATCGTTGAATGATGATAGGTGGAATCGAGTAGACTGAAATACTAATGTGCGTAGGTTGTCTATATCTAACTCGACTTGTGGATTCGTTAGGTCGTGGATTTGTGGATCACAACCGTAGACTCTGGTTGTTGCGGTCCCGTTATGGTCATACGTGAGATCAAGTTCTAATCCCTAAGATCCAAAGAGTCGTAAGCTTTCTCACCTCTACGTTTAGAATCGCAATTGTGTGATTTTCTCATAATACCTCACAGTGTTCTAAGAACTTGAATTCTTAAGTCGGTATCTATATCTACGAGGGTGTCTCCCATGGTCTGGTCGTGGAACTAAAGGATCGCACCCGAATATTTGTTCTCTTTCAAATCCTTCTACACATGCATGGATGTTTTCTAGGATAACCTCGTAGTTTGGTTGATTTGACCAAAATGTGTGTGCTTGGTCGTCTTCTACGTTTAACCCTCTCAACCGTGACTCGATCTCGCTGGAAGTCCTCTGTTGTTTGGAAGACTCAGATCCTAAGGTTTTGGTCAATGTCCGCCATCGCCACTACGATATTGGGTCAGCACAATTGGCTCGAAAATGTATTCCCGGGCTCCCTAGGTCCCGTAATTGTCATGCAAAAGCAGTAATGAAACAAACTATAATAAAGTAAAATCTAAGTACACTTCTAAAGCATATATAATTCCTTTTTTGTATTTTCTGGCAATTTATAAGAAAGCAGCTATCTAAAAATATTTAGAATTGACAACTAAACTAATAACGTAAAACAAACAAAATAGCCGAGTGTAGCTATTTGTCTGTGCAATTTTGTATATCTATTCTAAACAACGAAATAACTAATCTATTTTGCAAGATTCTCGATCCTACCTTAGAAGTGAGGAATGAATCATAGTTTTTCTAAACTATCAATCCCCACAACTTCCCCGGCAATATCGAGAATGGAAATAATCGTAATAAAGCGATTAACTACTTTATTTGATAAGTTCTAACTAAAACTTTGAAAGATGGAACCCGGATTTCGCAGTATAAAGCTGGCGAATCCGACGTGTGTGTGTTCTTGTCCCCTCAAAGATGATCTCCTCATTCTTTGTGCTCACGTGAATCCAGAAAAGCGTGTAATGCTTGCATCAACAGGAATAGATATTTGGATCAATGGACAGCCTTCAGAATGCAGACATAATAGAATGCGGATAGGAGAGGGATAGCGCAAGAGTACAGAGCTTGGCCTATGCAATTCCTAGCGGGGTCTACTGCGAATCATGCAACAAAATGCGTCCAGAACCTGAAACTAGTCTGTATGAAGAGCAAAACCTGCAACTTTAATGGCTGCCTAAACTATTCTACTCCAAAAGCAATAATACTGTTTGCACAAGTTGGATCTGTGGCTTACCAACAGCTGAGTAATGCAACTAAGCATGTAAAAGATTTAAACTATCAAACTTAAGCAAACTAGAAGACTGAACTACTGAAAGTGATGAGTTTTTAAACAAGAATGACTAAAAGTACACAAGTGAGTTTTTAAACAAGAATGAGGGGCCATTTGCATGTGCACAAACCATGCATTTATAGGAATTCAAACACCCAAAGATCAAAACCAAACTGAACTCCTAAACAATAAACAAAGGAAAAACACTATTCCAGGGGACCAAAAACATTAATGCATGCTCAAGTCGGCAAGAAAAGCTGGTGAAGCGTTGAACTTTGCGTATGCTCTCGCCAAAAGAACGCTCGAAAACGCGTAAAGGACCGACCGCCGCCCGCTCAGTGGCGGCGGTTACAGACCGCCGCCCGTTTTGTGGCGGCGGTCACGAGACCGCCGCCCTTCAGGCGGCGGCGGTTTCACATCAAGACCAAAAGCCAAGAAAAGAGGGAAAAAGGGAAAACAAAGCACGCGGGGCTAAGCTGGGGCATGTGGGATGTTAACGCATATCCGTAAAGCTTCTCTGGATCCCGAACACCTTGCGAAGAGACCTGTATCATCATTGGGGCATTTATTACACCGTTCCGCAGTACAATACCTTACAATTTTGGGTACGTACATATTGCCCCCTCGGAGAAGCGTTTTAGCCATGAAGAGGCATAAAACGGTGGGTCCGAGTATGGCCGTCCCGAAATGGGAAGTTAGAAGTTATACCTTATACGTCCGTGTGTCGAAATGACGCCATCCGAAATTCCCGCTACCTGCAAAATGAAAGGGGAACTCAAGTGCAGATAGATACAATAACTTGGAAAATAAACGCTAAAATAATAGGGGAAGAGGACGTACCATTAGTGCGAGGATAGAAACTTACCTCCGTTGGCGCTCCGAACCTGTGAAAAGGGGATTTAAAACGAATTAGAGCGCTATATATATAAAAGTGGGCCCATTTTACTATTCATTTGCGCGAGTCGATTTGATAGATTTTGAGCTCTGGGGCCCACGGTAACGGTTTCTCACGCGAGTAGAGTCAAAACGTCCACAGCGAGATAGTGATCATGCCTCCACGTGCGGAACGCCACCCCGCGAGATCACAGGTTGGTTTTTCTTCAATTTTGTGCTTTTCCCTCTTCAATTTTGAAATGCTAAATTTGTTGTAATGGGGGGGTCATTTTTGAAAATGTTAGGTTTAAAAGGTCCGTCTAGGGGGGGCGCCTACTGGGTAGGCTTTGTTTTTAGCCAAAATGGTCATTTTTTGCTAGTTTTTGGCTTTTTTGGGGTTAAAACCCGCGCGGGTTTTCGGACCGCGACCGCGCCCGCCGGCTGTGTATACAGGTTACATGACCGCCGCCCGCGTCTGTGGCGGCGGAACACGAGACCGCCGCCTTCAGGTGGCGGGTACAAACCGCCCCGCCTGTGGTGGGCGGTTTTGCACAGAATGCAAAAGGACCTCTTTTGAAAACTTACACTTGTATTTTTAGCATTTGTGTATGTTTTTATAACTCTCTTGATATCGTTTAGATACTAACTTACTCTGTTTTGTGTGTTTTTGGGTGTATGCAGGCGAAGGAGGAGTATATTAGATGGAGCCGGGAGAGAGAGTGTGACTGGCTGCCCGGGGTATTGGATGCCCTCTCAGCAGATGAGGAGGACACATTGCAGAGGGCCGGCATATTGCGGATATCGCGTGTGCCTCACGTTGCTCCATCTAGTCACATACTCTGTGACTTATTCTCATACTGGGATGCAGATCGGAACACTTTCCGATTGCCAGGGGTCCGTGGTGAGTGGACCATTACATTAGAGGACGTCTACCGCATTCTGGGGGTCCCGATCATCGGGAGGCGACTCACATTAGAGACAGCAGGCTCACGGGCACAGATTGCACAGTGGGCGACATATATGGGAGATGCAGCTATTTCCACTGGGGCCGAAGAAGGGAGTGAGAGTTAGATCCATTCCTTCTTTGCCCATCCCCGTATTTCGACAGCCATCATGGGGATCCTCGCCTCGAGACCGATCGGGACAAGGGAGGGGACACTTTGTTATACCGTGCTGGGCCCCCCATCATCGCACGTATAGAGGGGCATGGCCGGATATACGCCTCGGGGGCAGACATTTTGGGGACCACCTATCACGACTTATATAGGGTGGTCCGTTTATGTGGACAACAGTTGAGCCACCCAACTCTAGTCATGAGTGGGTGTATGAGCATTTTATTCCTTATGGCAGAGGCGTGGAGGTGGCAGATCCCGGGGCCGTGAGGGCGGCGATGGTCGATATGTTGTGCTTAGAGCACTCACTCACCAGCCCAAGAGCCTCCCTCACTATAGCAGCAGACATGGAGGCCACACTGCACTCAGCCTTATGGCCGGCGATGGGGAGAGGAGGCCATGACATTGGTTTCCTCCGCTCCATTACAGGCAGCTTATCGACCGTGTGGGACGGGTGGAGGTACATCCTTTCAAAGCAGGTTCCTCAGCCAGCCTCGGCCTCCCATATGTGGGCATGCTTCCTCCAAAGAAGCACCCGCCATGATCAGCCCGGGAGGCTGAGGGGGCCTAGAGGCCGTGGTGGAAGGGTTACCCCGGCATTCCTATTGCAGCAGCCTGGGGATAGTTCGGGCCAGAGGGAGAGCCGGTGCGCCGGCACCTTTACTGGATTACCGCGGGTCCCGCCATAAGTAGCGATGACCCTATAGATATTGACTCCGATTCCGAGGAGTCCACAGAGGGAGGGTGGGAGGAGCAGATTTGACGAGAGTGATCCCGAGTGGCATGATACTCGTGGATATCATGCGCAAAGTGAGAGAGGGCAGAGCAGCAGAGAGAGAGACTCTGGTTTCCGAGGAGCCACTCTCCCGGGGCCATGGTGGAGATGATGAGTCCGCATGGGGCGTCATGTTGCCCCAACTACAGGAGCAGCTCCTCCCGGCGGCGGCATCGCAAAGCGGGTGCTGGCCCTAGTGACCCATCTTGGAGGCCCGGTGACCCGAGTAAGTTATCCTTTCTCCCTTTCAGTGTTAGTTTGATTTTTTTTGACTTGTTTTAACTGCTATCCCTCCTTATATTTGTATCTTGTATATTTTAGCCTCTTGCCTAGTTTCTAATTCGTCTTTCTTCTTTGTTTTGCAGAGACTGTTGACGAGTGGCGGGATCTAATCCGTAGGGTATGTACTGATTCTCTGATGATCCCTATGGATAAGACCCGTGCGGAGCTATCCGTAGATGCCGGGGAGCCCTCAGCAGCCGGCAGGCATACCGACGTCTTTGCTCCCGTTTGGCATGTGGCCAAGATGGTGTCTACTCTCCGTACAGAGTTGGCAGGCTATAGGACAGCCGAGCGCCTTATGAGGAGCCATTCTCATGGCGAGACCACGACCGCCCCTCGAGACCCTGAGCCTTCCGTCCATTCAGAGCGCCAGCGTAGTCGTAGTCCTAGGCGAGGGCGCGCACCTTCAGCGGGATCGCGTAGGGGTTGAGAGGCCATTTGGCTCCTATACACTTTTTGTATTATGGATTCTTTTGTGTATTACGGGCTCTTTGAGCATTTTGACCATGCCTAGTGCATGATGGCATTGTATACAAATATTGACTATTTATATATATGCGCCGATTTTGGATCAAAACTTTGTCACTTGTGTCTTCCCTTTCTTTCCAGCTTTTTCGTGTATACTACGATGTATGTTTTATATGCTTTCTAGAATGTATGCAATGGAAAATGATGATGCAAATGTTTGCTTTCTTTTTGTGTTTCATGATGCTGATACATGATATCAGAGATATATTGTGATCTTGAATCTTAACTTTTGTTTAGCAATTTGGATACCTCATGATTTGTTTTGGCAAAGTGATGAGAACAACCAGTATGATGAACAGATTGACTTGCCCCACCCTTAACTCCACGCAACTAGTAAGATGCGAGAGCTCATCACCAAGAGCCAAGAAGGGCGCAAGTTATGAAATATGGTGAAGTGATAGTGATGAAAGATGATTTAAGCTTTGGTGGAACCAAATTGAAAACTACAAGCTTACTCTACCTGAATGACTTCATAGTTTTGGATGTAACTTACCTTGCGGTTTATCCAGACTTAGACCCGTAGATGGCCACATAGTAGACAAAATCTGGGTTTTTTAGGATTTTTAACTCTTTTTGGAATTTTGAATATCTGATTCATTCGTTTTTGACTCAAAGTTTGAATTGTTTGTTTATGACCTTTTAACATTTACTTTGTCTAGAGGACCCCCTACACTTTGCCCCGTGCTACCTGTAAGAAGCATGGGTTTATCACCGTGGGCAAGGCATAGGTGAGTAAGGGCATTTCCATCCTTTCCCAACCCTACGTCACTAGTAAGAGACGCAAGCTCATCACCGAAGGTTGGTGGGGCAAGGAAATGTGTAAAATAAAATTTTCTGTTTAATCACTTCTTGACTTGTTTGTTTGAGTAAGATGTCAGTATATTCTTATTTCCAAAGAGATGTGCATATGGGATAGATGTGACACCATGAAGCTTCTAGAACAGACCATAGGCAAGACACCTATCCTAAGAAGAAACCAAAGCGAGAACAAACTTGCAGAGCTTGGTATGGTTACCGTTAGGACTTCGTCATGTCTGATTTTATTAGATAAAAGATTCTGAATTGATTGATGATATCGAAGATGGAGAGGTATGATTAAAGAACTTCATGCCAGAAACATCACGAGTTTGAAATAAATTGCTTTGAGAATAGATTCCTTGATCACAATTTGTGTAAGAACAAGTGGACAAAATGATCCTAATTTATATGAAAATGCGATGTAGATAGTTATATAGGCAGCGCTTGCTGCTTATGCGTAGAAACGTTTGAGGTGGAGGGAATTGACTGTTTCGCCAAACTCCTCACCTTCTAGCGTGCATAAGAGATAAGCACCATTCCCGTAGTCTTTCATGACTCGGTATGGGCCCAACCATTTGGGCCGGAATTTCCTTCCTTCGCCGGTCTTCTTGTCGATCCGGCTGTCTAACCTCAGAACTAGGTCACCTTCGTATATGTCACGTTCATAGACTTTCTTGTTATACTACCGGCACATTCGGTCGGCATAGACTCTATGTCGTTGTTCAGCATCTAACCTAGCTTCATCCAAAGCTTTCTAATTGAGAAAGACGTGCTTCTCTCAGTAAGCGCCCTCATCCGTAATCCTCAGAGCGAAATGCGGAGACTGGGGATTTCAACTTCGAGTGGGAGAACTGCTTCTGACCCAAATACCAGCGAGAAAGGAGTCAAGCTCCCGCCGGAGTTCTTATTGAGGTTCGATGGGCCCACAAGGCCGGATATAACTTCAAATGCCAATCCCGCTTGTTTCTTTTCACTGTTTTAAGGAGAATGGCTTTCAAAGTTGTTTTGTTCGTTGCTTCACCGCCCATGCTTGGGGATAGTACAAGGAAGCCGTATGATGGCTGATTTTAAATTTGTTGATAGCTCACGAACTTCTTCATTCTTGAAAGAAGTTCCATTATCTCGAGATAATAATTTATGGATACCGTACTCGCAAATGATTTGGTTCAAAATGAACTTAGCGATTACGTAACTGTGCAGCTTGTAAGAGGCATGGCCTCTACCCATTTAGTGAAATATTCAAAGGGCCGTGATTATAAAATTGTGGCCGTCTGTGGACGAGGGAGAGAACTTCCTATCAAGTCCAGCCCCATGTAGAAAAGGGCCATGGAGTAGCGATCGGTCGCAGTAAAGCTTCAGGCCGGCATGTGGATCTCATGAGAGAACTCCTGACATTTATGACACCTGCGTACAAACTCTATTGCGTCATGTTCTAGAGTGGGCCAGAAATAGCCCATTCGATGTATTTTTCGAGTGGTGGCGTGGCCGCCGAAGTGGCCTCCACATATACCGCTGTGAGATTCATGGAGAATCTTCTTGGACTCTTCTGTGTCAACACACCTTAAGAGCATTCCATCGAATGCTTTCCGATAGAGCACTTGCTCTATAATGACGTATTTAGCTACGATAATGCGTAACCGCCTTCTTTGTTGAGGTGTAGCTCCTTCTGGGTATCTATGGTCCATGATATAACTAATGATATCAGCGTACCAAGGGCACTCAGATATAGCAGGTCGGGTTTCGACGTAGTACACGCATTCGTCTGGAAAGTCTAAGTCTACTAAGTCACCTCCGTCTAGCGGGTTATCAGCTAACCAATCTGCGATGATTTGCCCTTTAACTGACTTTTGGTTTACAAAAGTTAATTCGAACTCTCCCATTAAGGTTATAAAGCGTCCCGCCTTTTTAGACAGGGACCCTTGTGTGAGGAAGGTTCGTAAGTGGTCAGTTTTTACCATGACCCTTGTCTCTTGATTTAGCATGTAGTGTCTTAGGCGTTTGGTTGCGAAAACTATGGCAAGACATTCTCGCTCTGCTTGTGTATAGCGTGTTTCATAGTCGAGCAATGTTCGGCTAATGAAATAAATTGCGCGTTCTCTTTTGTCATCGTCTTCTTGGGCTAGCATGCAAGCTAACGAAACATCGGTAGCCCGTGAGTATAGAATTAACGGGTGATCTAGCTTAGGTGGCATTAGCGTAGGTGGTGACAGTAAGAAGCGTTTAATCGCGCTGAAAGCTTTGCAGCAGCTTTCTTCACCCAATCAATGCTATAGTCTTTCTTGAGTAAATTATTGATTGGATGAATAATAAGCTTAAGTCCGGATGAATCTCCTGATCGCACTCAGCCTTCCCGAGAAATGATCTCGATTCCGCATTCACTCGAAGGTGGGACCATTTCGAGGACAGCCCGAATTTTGGTTGGATCAACGTCGATCCCTCGTGACGATATGATGTAACCTAGGAGCTTTCCTCCTGTTACACCAAAGACGCATTTTTCCGGATTTAGCGTAACTCCGTATTCTATTAAACGTGAAAGAATGACACGGAGTACTTCGGGATGGTCACAACGCTTCTTGGCTTTAGCCAACAAGTCATCTACGTAGGATTCCATGATTTTATGAATTAAATCGTGAAATATATAAGTCATAGCCCGCTGGTACGTGGCACCGGCGTTCTTGAGACCGAATGGCATAACAACGTAGCAATAGGTTCCCCAAGGAGTTATAAAGGTGGTTTTAGCTTGATCTTGCTCGGATATTCTGATTTGATTGTATCCCGAGAATCCATCCATGAGAGACAAGAGCTCAAACCCAGCTGTTGCATCAACAATGACATCGATAGATGGCAATGGGAAGTCATCCTTAGGACATGCTTTGTTAATGTCCCGGAAATCTATGCAGATGCGTATCTTTCCATTCTTCTTGAGAACGGGAACGATGTTTCGATACCCATTGGGAGTAGTCAACTCGGCTTGATGAATCCTACCCAAGGAGTTTTATTACCTCCTCTTTACCATAAGGGCTACCTGGGCTTCATAGGTCTTGATTTTTGCTTAATGGCTTCAGATCTCGATCTAGTGACGAGGTGTGCACCGCAATGTGGGGTGCGACTCGTCATCTCTTTGTAATTAAATGCAAATGCCTTCGATGTTCTTTTTGAGAACCCGAGTATGTATTTCTACTTTTTCTGGGGTTAATGAAGAACCTAGTTTCAATATCCTTGGTTCATTTTCTGTCCCAATGTTGACATCGATTGTTTCTTCGATTAAAGAGGCGTTACCCTCTTCGAACTCAGGTGGTGCTGGAGGTAGATCTATATCATCCCCATTTTCTATTGCGTATATGCTAGGTTCCTCTTGAGGGAAGATCCGTTACGGGATTTCCGAAGTAGGAAGATGAATGCGGGATCAGAGATAAATCTAGTGTGTGACAGGAGCGATGTAATGCTGCATAGGCATTTAAGTAATCCAAAGTAGCCGCATCATTTCCAACATGGTCTAGAACGGTAGATTCATTTCCGCTTGAAAGAGGATTTGTCATTGTTTTTATCAATGGTTCGTTACGAATGGATACTGTGAAGTGAGTATCTTCTAGCTCATTGCTTGGAGTGAAGCGTGATGCCGAAGTTGCTATTGAATCGGCGAGAAGATTTTTCTCTCGTGGGATTGCTTCAATGGATATGAAATTAAACGCTTTGCTTAAATCTAACACAACATCTTTGTAGAGTTGTAAATGTTCGGCTTTAGTTTCATATATTTCATAAACTTGGTTTGTTACTAATCATGAGTCTCCTAAAGGACTCGATGTTATCAATACCAATTCTTTTGGCTAAGGTAAGGCCAAGGAGGAGAGCTTCGTACTCAGCGCCGTTGTTTGTGCATTCAAAGTTCAACTTAAAAGAGAATGGGAGGACCTTTTCCTCGGGCGAGGTAAGAATTATACCTGCCCCCGCTCCATAGCGGCATTTAGCTCCATCGAAATGGAGAGTCCAATATTTAGCCGGGAGCATAGATGTAGGTGTATCTACTGTATTTGCACATTCTACTTCGACCATGCAAAGATCTTCTGCTGGAAGAGAGCCAACCCCTAAGGAATATCCTATACCTACCGAATCAAATGGTAAGAACATTGGTAAATCTTGTTCTATTAATTCAACGATTTTTGCAGTAGTCCCTAATGATACAGTTTCTTTAGTTTTACCGCCAGGAATTGGGGTTGTTTTGGCTACGCTGATGGTTTCAAGATCCGTCGTAGGTACCAACTTTTCTTTTGACTTTGAGTCAGAGGGTTTATTAAGTTTTGTTGAAGTTCGATTTCGAGTACACCGGTCTCTTCTTTAAATCAGCTAGGTGTACGTCAAACGGCTTTGGATCACCTTTGGCTACAAATACCTTTCCCAGATGCAAGAATCTTACTTCTTGAAATAGCGTGGAAGGGATTGCCTTCATTCGATGTATCCACGGCCGGCCGAGGATCATATTATAGTTAGTTTCCCGATCTATAATATAAAACTGGCCAGATTGTTTTAGGTCCCAAAGTGACCGGTAGTATTATGGTTCCTATCGATGTGGCTTTAAGGCTATCGTAGCCTCTCAAGGTATTTCGAGTAGTGGAACAGTTTGTTTCACCATATCCCAATTTTTGGAGAAAAGAGAAAGGGACTATGTTAACCGCAGCTCCATCACAACCATTGCCCGTTTTACATAATTATTATAAACCTGTACTTGCAAGTGTAGGGAAAATTGGATCGCCTCGGCGTGCGATCTCTAAGATCCGTAGGCATTTTACTTATTTCGAATATGAATTCGACATCCCTATCCGCCTGTCCCGGAGGATAAACATCAAAGTCTATATGATTTACTTGTGCTTCTGGTGGTGGAGTGATACTAATTAAATGACCCAAACCTAACGCCTCTAAAAGAGCAGCCCTGTGAGTGAGGGGAATTCTTTAGTAAATCAAGGAATGAAATATGCGAGAAGGTTTTTGTTAGATCATTAATTAGATCGTAAGCACCATAGGTTTTGCTACGGTTTGCTGGATGTTATCTGGCTTCGGCAGATGGCTTGGACTTGGTTGAGAGAAATACTCTCGTGTCCTCGTAATTGCTTCAACGGGTAATTCGGAGTCTAACTCCACTAATCCAACTACCTTAGGTCGCGGCTGACTTCCTAGTTGTGGCGCGACTAACGGATTTAGCGAAGTTGAGGCCTCGTGATCGTTGTTTCCTGTTATTGCGCCTTTGTTTGTTCCAGTTGGTTTCAACCCATCGTTATCATGATTTGGGAGTGGATCATTAAAGATCTTGAGAGGGGCATTCTGAGGGGAAACTGCCCCTGCGAAGGTATTTGCTGCATGATGAGACGAGGATCTCGCTAAGAACATATCCATAAAAAAATTGTTTTTGCTCATTTGGCAAGCGTTGCATGAATTTGTTGTAGTCACGGCACGTTCTAGTGTCGTGACCATGAATTTTATGGAAACCACAATAAGAATTGGGATTATAATTCCCGTTTTGTTGGTTTGGTGTGTATTGTGGCCTAAAATTCCGATCAAACTGTTGCCTATTAGGACCAAAGTTTTGGAATTGTTGTTTTTGGTTTTGACTTTGGTTTTGGTAACCAAATGAGTTTTGGCTTGGCCCTTGCATGGGATTTCGCCGTTGTTGTTGTTGTGGATTATTAAAATCCACCGTATTGACCGTCGGGGTAAAATTGTTGTTTCTTTGGTTGTTTATTTGTGACGGAGTATTAACGACATTTACCCTCTTGGGCTCGGGCTTACCCCATCGTTGTTACCCCACGATTTTTGTTAAGGATTTTGGGTCCTGATTGACATTTGTGGTAGTTGTAGTATTTTGAGTGGAGGTGATTAACCTCCCATTTGCTCCATACGCCTTACGGCCACTATCTATCACGCCTCGGTCTATTCGTAGAGCGCTCTCAAGTACTTCGTCATAAGTCCTTAGTGGGAACTTCTTGACTTCTTCCTTCACTTCTTTGCTAAGAGAATGAAGGAATAAATCGCATAGCTCCATCTGATCCATGTTTGGAGCGCTTGCCGAGGAATAAAGACTCGTGCGCCACCTTTGGATGAAATGGGCGACAGACTCGCTATGTTCTTGCTTGATGTGCAAGAACTCCCCGATTCCCGTCCCCCATAGTTTGTTCATGTCGAAGGCTTTGATGAACTCGCATACGAGTTGTTTGAATGAATGTATGGAAGCCTCGGGTATTCTATAATACCAATCGAGGGCAATGCCTTCCAACGTTTTGGGGAATATTTTAGCAACGACCCCATCCCATGGGAGTAATTCTCGAATGGTCAGTAGCGTAAGCTTTGATATGCGCATTCGGATCTCCTTCTCCTTGTATTTGGGCAAATCGAAGAGGCCTGAAGCATAACGCTTCTTATGGCGAAATCTAAGGGCTCCTTTAAATATTTCGAATAAGTCCCTATTGCATACGTCTCAACCATTGATGGTGCCTGTTGAGGAGGTGGTGGCGGAACGGGTTGTTGATATGGCGTAACGTACGCGGTTGGCAGGGGCATAAGGCAATCCCGCATTTGAGTAAACATGCCGGGGATGAGTACATATCCCCTTGTGGTGATTTGGAATACATGTTTAAGTACGAAGGGGTACTATCCAGGAATGGATTGCTCTGCACTAGACCAGGAGGAACTGTGCTAGCGATAGTGGGTCTACTTGGTACTGTGAATACCGAGGAGTCATACCTAACGTGCCTACTCCCGTGAGGAGATCTACTTGGCTAGGATGGTGCGGAGGATCGAACTCCCCGCTTGTATGAATTTTGAATTTTGATTTGCTTGGGCAAGTTCTAATCCTCTAACCTTTCTATTAGAGTGAAATGACTTCGTTTGGTGAAGTCACGATATCGTGCCTCGTGGCGTTTTGTTGTATATCCATGGTTGTCAGATAGGCATGTGATAGCCTGTCATGAACTCGATTGCTATCTTGCCAAGTTTCTCTCGAGAGTATTTTCTATACGTGATGGCATAGAGGTATTTTCGAGGAGAGAACTCTGGGCCGTATTTGCAAAATTCCTACAGTGTGGATACATGCCTGAGAGCGTTGTTCATTCCTAGGATAACGTATTGAGTACTCGTCATCTAGAATCGAGTATGGATCTGATTGTCTCGCTAATATGTGGTCTAAGTAGCACCCGAGGAGATGAAGCAGATTCTCCACCAATGTCATATTGTTTGAGCCTCAAGGCTCTCTGTTTGTGTTTGAGCGAGCCGTTGCTCCAACCCCTCTCGCTGGAAGGACGAACTATATCTATCTCTTGGCGTTTGTGTTGACAATCGATTAGTTGAATAGTTGTCACCCCACACGAGAGTGAGGGTGATGATTCCCTATTCTGTTGGGCATAGTATGCCTCAAGACCCAGGAGGGGTCTGCCATATGCATCGAATCCCGACATATTCGGGGGGTATATGAATACCCGCAGAATAATGGGAAGGAGCGAAGGTGATTTGTGAAGGGAAACGTGATAAGATGAAACTTCTCAAAGAGAAGGTGAAGGAATTTTTACGTCAGCTTCACTAATTTCGTTTGTTTCACGTCGGGTTCACCAATTTTGTACGTCGGAAAAGCAACAGGCGAGCGTGAGAATCAACAAGTGACTCTTCCACGTACCCGACCTCCCGAGGTCGTGCCGAGACAGCCGGTGGGGGTAGAATATGCAGACAAACTAGTTGGGGAGTCTAATGTCTTCGACACGCACTAATGGTATTTGCGAATCTAAGGCAAAGAAGGCCCTTCTAACTTGGACTGGTGTGATAGATCGATCACGAGGATGACTCGTCAAGGCTCCAATCAATATCGAGCTCGCGTGATTCGATCTATGGGTGGGATGCGTGGAAAATGACCCGGGATGGTTTCGTGTATTTCTCCTGATAGGGTCATATGGTGAATATAGTCAACTCTATGGACGATTCTCTGGCCTAGTCCAAAATTCTCTAGCTTTGTTAGCTGTTGTGTCTAGTAGGGACAATCGTTGAATGATGATAGGTGGAATCGAGTAGACCGAAATACTAATGTGCGTAGGCTAGCTGTCTATATCTAATCGACTTGTGGATTCGTAGGTCGTGGGATTTGTGGATCACAACCGTAGACTCTGGTTGTCATGGTCCCGTTATGGTCATACGTGAGATCAAGTTCTAATCCCTAGATCCAAGAGTCGTAAGTTTTCTCACCTCTACGTTTAGAATCGCAATTGTGTGATTTTCTCATAATACCTCATGTGTGTTCTAGAACTTGAATTCTTAAGTCGGTATCTATATCTACGAGGGTGTCTCCAAATCCCTGGGTCATGGAACTAAAGGATCGCACCCGAATATTTGTTCTCTTTCAAATCCTTCTACACTCATGGATGTTTTCTAGGATAACCTCGTAGTTTGGTTGATTTGACCAAAATGTGTGTGCTTGGTCGTCTTCTACGTTTAACCCTCTCAACCGTGACTCCGATCTCGCTGGAAGTCTCGTTGTTTTGGAAGACTCAGATCCTAAGGTTTTGGTCAATGTCGCCATCGCCACTACGATATTGGGCTGGGGCACAATTGGCTCGAAAATGTATTCCCTGGGCTCCCTAGGTCCCGTAATTGTCATGCAAAAGCAGTAATGAAACAAACTATAATAAAGTAAAATCTAAGTACACTTCTAGCATATATAATTCTTTTTTTTGTATTTTCTGGCAATTTATAAGAAAGCAGCTATCTAAAAATATTTAGAATTGACAACTAAACTAATAACGTAAAACAAACAAAATAGCCGAGTGTAGCTATTTGTCTGTGCAATTTTGTATATCTATTCTAAACAACGAAATAACTAATCTATTTGCAAGATTCTCGATCCTACCTTAGAAGTGAGGAATGAATCATAGTTTCTCAGAAACTATCAATCCCCACAACTTCCCTGGCAATATCGAGAATGGAAATAACTGTAATAAAGCGATTAACTACTTTATTTGATAAGTTCTAACTAAAACTTTGAAAGATGGAACCTGGATTTCGCAGAACAGTGGCGAATCCGACGGTGTGTGTGTTCTTGTCCCCTCAGTATGATCTCCTCATTCTTGTGCTCACGTGAATCCGTAAAAGCGTGTAATGCTCGTGCATCAACAGAATAGATATTTGGATCAATGGACACTTCTTAATGCATGCATGTAATAGAATGCGGATAGGAGAGGGATAGCGCAAGAGTACAGAGCTTGGCCTATGCAATTCCTAGCGGGGTCTACTGCGAATCATGCAACAAAATGCGTCCAGAACCTGAAACTAGTCTGTATGAAGAGCAAAACCTGCAACTTTAATGGCTGCCTAAACTATTCTACTCCAAAAGCAATAATACTATTTGCACAAGTTGGATCTGTGGCTTACCAACAAATTTGAGTAATGCAACTAAGCATGTAAAAGATTTAAACTATCAAACTTAAGCAAACTAGAAGACTGAACTACTGAAAGTGATGAGTTTTTAAACAAGAATGACTTAAGTAAACTTGCACAAGTTGGATATGTGCTTTTACCAATGTGCAACACAATACTAAACAAACATGCAATGAAGATAAACCTTCTAAAAAGGAAAACTAAGTCTAATGCAAAGAAAAACCAAGGATCAAAAGCAAAACCGAGAGGCCATTTGCTTGAGCACAAACCATGCATTTATAGGAATTCAAACACCCAAAGATCAAAACCAAACTGAACTCCTAAACAATAAACAAAGGAAAAACACTATTCCAGGGGACCAAAAACATTAATGCATGCTCAAGTCGGCAAGAAAAGCTGGTGAAGCGTTGAACTTTGCGTGGTATGCCCGCCAAAAGAACGCTCGAAAACGCGTAAAGGACCGCCGCCGCCCGTCAGTGGGGTTAGACAGACCGCCGCCTGTTGTGGCGGCGGTCACGAGACCGCCGCCCTTCAGGGCGGCGGTTTCACTGAAGACCAAAAAGCCAAGAAAAGAGGGAAAAAAGGGAAAACAAAGCACGCGGGGCTAAGCGGGCATGTGGGATGTTAACGCATATCCGTAAAGCTTCTCTCGATCCCGAACAAATTAACCGTTCACATGAAAAGTTTCATTTTCCATGGGAGGAATCTTCCATAAGCTAAAACAAGACAAGGAAACTAAAAAATAACTCGAGGAAAAGATTGATATATTTTCCAATTATGTACAAAGGTAAATCCAATGCCCAAGGAGAATCAAGAAATTTTTGTTGTCATTACTCATAGTACATTAAGATATGCTAAAGATATGAAAAATAGAGTAGAGGCCGCAAAATGATGGGAGGATAAATTAGTTGAAAAAGGCATTCAATCCCCGAAGGAGGTAATTTTGTGCTATAAGAAATTTGTTGAGAAATAGGAAGATGGTGATGTGATAATTGATAAATATAAAGATGAGGTGGAATATTAGGATGGTATGTTGCCAAACCTTGAAACCATCAGTCTTATGAGTGAGGAAGAATTATAAAATAAAGGAATATTTCCCTTGGATTGTAAGGTAATGTGGTTTGAATATGAAAGGGTTATTAAATTAAGGATGGAAACATTAAGAGGTTACATCAAGAAGATTCGAACTATGAGGGAAAAAATAGGTAAATATGTAGATGATATTGAATCTGAGATAGAGAAGATTTTCCCCTTGAAGTAACTTATAATTAAGGAACTACAAATCCGATATGTTAATTGAAATACTCAAAAGGAATGTTGCAAGAGAATTTGAGACTGAAAAGGTATTCAATTATTCTTCCATTCAAAGGTTTGTTCACTTGGAAAATGATATCAATAAATTGGCTAAAAGGATAAATAAGAAAAATCCTATATCTAATGAACATGGAAACATCTCATCCAAGTAGGAGACAATATTTTTGTATCATACATGACCAGATAAAGATCCTGTCTTGAAAATATTTGAACATTTTGATGCATTTAGAGACATACCAAATGAACAAGAAGAAATTAAGGCTATTGATCTTTAACCATCCTAAGACTATTATTTATTCATTATTCTTTGTTCTTATTCTTTATTCTTATGTGACTCACCATTCTTTCAAAAGGAAAAAAGGGGGAAATGATTTCAAATGATTGAGATGAATAAAATAATCCTTATGAGAGAACACACATAAAGGACAATAGGGTAGTAAAGACAAAATTGGTTTGTTGGAAAAGATAATATCATGTACACCTCTACATTGTCATTCATGAAGCATAACCGCTCCATACGAAGCATCAATATGGGATATTTTTGGTTAGAGTTTTCTTCATCCATTTTAGCAAGAAAAGGATCCTTTTCAAAGACATTTTACTTGTTCCTTATTTTAGGCGGAATCAACATCTCTCGCTTAAGTTTTTGTTCACCTTGGTTATTTCTTTGGGAATTTAGGAATATTCCCTCATGGAATTTAGTTTTGTATAATAATTAAGGAATTTCTTCATTCTTTGGGTTGGTGATAGATTTCTTTAGCTTTGGGTTTTTTATTTTCCTAGTAAGTGTAGAAAGTTATAAGTCTAAAGTTGTAATGTTAAGATGGTTACATTGTACAACCATTAGCACACATTGAGGGCATCTAATCTATGTCCCCTATTTAAAATAAAATGAATAGAATGATTTTTGTTTCATTCATAGATTTTGATATGTATGTTTAAGATTTGATCTATGAAGTATAATTTTTATTATAATCTTTTATTTATTGCATCTATGAGATACACATGATTAGTATCTGGTTATTGCATCATTTTGGTTACTAAATGAATATTGTGTTTCATATTTTAATGTGCAATATTAATTTTAGTTATAAAATTATTTATGCAATACTTTTTTAGATGATCTTCGATGACCTTTAAATGTATTTTAGCGAGTTTCAAATTAGAAGTAGTAAACATCTTGTTGGGATTCTTACACAAGAATTTTTATGATGGTTATAAAGATTGTTTGGTAGCATTTGCATTAGTTGGGTATCAATGAATGAAAATGCCCCTTTGAAAGTTATGTT
Source organism: Taxus wallichiana var. yunnanensis (assembly GCA_018340775.1). Classification (NCBI taxonomy): domain Eukaryota; kingdom Viridiplantae; phylum Streptophyta; class Pinopsida; order Cupressales; family Taxaceae; genus Taxus; species Taxus wallichiana. Next base: position 666,565 of record JADAXU010000137.1, read on the forward strand.
TTCTTGATTTTATTTTCTCTACATTCTACAAGTAGTAGACTATCATGACAGATCATTGGCCCATTGTTCTTATGAATCATTCATCACTCATTCTCCCTTTCTAACTGAAGTATCCTACCATCTTACCCTTGCAAATTATATTATACATGCATATCATGAATGTATTTCCCTTGATTTATGAATACTATCATTCCAACATCATTAAAATCTATCACATTGTCTATTTACATGGAGATGATATCTGAAAATCACATTTAATATGTCTTTAATAGTTTATGTTTGATGCATTAAGTATATGTAATATCTATGTGACAAATCCTTGAGTGGATATTACATTCACGAATATAATTAGCTCAAATAAACCTACCAAAATTTGTGGGAGATTGAATTACAATATTTCTCCTTCATTCAATCTACCCCCTTAGGTCCTCTCACCATGGTTTAGGAGATCTAGAAGTAGCAGGAGTTAGCCATTCCAATTGTACTTTTCTCCTAGTCATTTCCAAGACTTGGTGATAAAATAATGTTAGATGCATCCTTAGTTACAAATTGAATACCTCTAATCTATCATTCTTTAACCCATTTTTTTGAATTTTGCAAGTCCAGGGTGTAAAACTAGGAAACAACACATTGCACTTCCATATTAAGGGCCAACTACTTATTTACACTTTTTTAAAACAAAGGTCCACAAATTATTTCTTGTCTTTATTGAATTATTTGCAATGGGTAATTTACCACATAACATCTCATCTTCATCATCAATGAAGGCTCTCAAAAAAAAAAAAATTGAGTCATGTATTTCATTTGGGTGGGAATTTTTTGGAAAAAATATGTTTTGGTTGGAATTTGACTTATAAGCCTTAAAAATCATGTATGTGGGCAGAGATTTGAGTTGAAGGATAGAATATATTGGATTATACACATGGGATTTATTCAAAGTACACATCATGGAATTCACTTTCACCCATATTCAAGCAAATTTTAACTAATAGTAGTATAGAAGGTATGATATAGTTTATAAATATTAGTTTTCATGTGTAATAAATATTATTATAGTGTTGAAATTTAATTGGGAAGCTTACTCTAAACTTATTACCATTAGTGTTTATTCAATCCTTGAAGATCATGGAATAATTCAACCTTGAAATTTTAATATTAGTATGTGAATTCTCCAAGGTTATGGATCTTAATCATGATATATTTTTGGTCAATTGATAGGAAATTCAAGACTAACCTCCAATTTTGTAGGAGTTGAATATGGTAATATTATTTTTAATCCTAGGAGCTTGATATTTCAGAATAATAATATTTTGGCCTTATTTTTCACCATGCAATAAACCTTATAATGATAAAAGAATGATCTCTTAAAACACTAAACAATAAATTTAAAAGAAACTAAAACATAAATAACTTCTACAAGAATAGATGTAATTTTTTCATCCCTCTTTATAGGTTAATTCTTATATTTGTAATTATTTGATTCATTAATTACATCAATTTTCATTTCAAAATTCATTTATTTCAATATATGGTATTTCAACATTAACTAGAATAAATGGAACCTAGCATTTAAAGTTATGGATAGCTCTCACACACCCAAAATTGATGGCAAGGATAGCTCTTGCACACCCAAGAATGATGGCAAGGATAGATTGGATCACATAACCACGCTTGAAATAACCACTACTTTTCTACATTAAGGATGGATTTTGTACTGTCTAATAAGTCCACCTCATCCCGTCATAAAGATTTATTATGAGCCCGAACACCAAAGTTTGCTAATGTGTACGCACGTGAGTTAGCTTCTCGGAACACATGCTCAATTTGAGTGTTTTCAAAGTTTACTAATAGGTCCCTAACATCCTCAATAATGGAATTAATACTAACATGATGCCTAGATAGTCCCTTCATAACATTAACAATGTATAAAGAGTCACTCTCAATATATAGCTTTTTAATTTTTAAGGAATTAGCCCATTTTAAACCAATAAGGAGTGAATAAGCCTCTGCATAATTATTAGTTTTATTATCAATAGGTTCAACATAGGCTAAAATAAGGGAATTTGTCTAATTTCTTCTAATTCCACCAACACTGCTAACCTAGAATTACCTTTAACAAGACCATCAAAATTGTCTCACAATATTTACCTTCGGGGTTGGGATCTCATCCCAGTAGAGGTATTTCCAACTGTAAAAGAAGGGAAAGAAACGGAGTGGGGAGATAGGAAAGATCTGAAGGGAGAAAAGAAATGAATTCCAAAGTAGAAAGGTCAGAAGGTCTATGATTTGGGTTGGTAGTATACAGAGCCGAACCTACTTTGCATAGACAAATAAAGCAATACTGATGAATAAATGACAACAAAGTAGAAGTAGATTCAACAGAACGATCACACAGATCTAACATAAGAAAGGTCTGATGTAAAACACATGTATTCAACACAAAGTCTAAATATTGTATTAATATTCGTTTCTGTTACAAAAAGTTCAAAATCTTTTCTTCCTACTCCTATTTCTTATCTGAAAAATATCCACACCTTGAATACAACAAGTATTCAAGTATTTATAGAAGAAGAGAAGAAGAGAAGGCAAAAAAAATGAACCAACCACTTAATTACAAAAATATCTTACAAAATATCTCAAAGTTATTTGTTGACTTTTGACAACTTTGTGGATGACATCATCCCATGGTGCAACATGGATGATGTCATCATTTATGTCAACATACTTTAGATATTTACAAGGAGAAGGTCGGGAAGAAAGAGATTATTCATCATCGTCCCGCGGCTGAAAGGGGGTATCCTACTTTTGTTGCTGCTCAGGTGACGAGATGTGGAACTGGGCACGGTACTCCATGAACTTGGTGATCATGGGTTGAAGTTGATCCTGGGAAGGATCCTTGTGTCGATCACTGATAGCTTGCAAGTCTCCCGCTCATCTGTGAGCTTTTTCTGGGAGTTTGGAATATTCATTTTCCGCATCTATCAGGTACCCAATGAAGTCACGACAGGCCAGCAGGTTATTGATGGATTCAGCGTCGAAAGTGACCTCTGGTCCTAGCCCTTGTGAAATGATCTCCTTGAAGATCCGAATAGTTTCCTCTACCTTTCTTAAGGCGAAAGAAGGAGTGAGCAAGCCCGGAGACATTCTCAGGACAATTTTCTCCATTTGATGCATTGCATCAGGGCTTCCTCCTTGATCTTGTCAATCTTCTCAGGATGAACTCCAGTTGATCGACCCGAGTAATCCAGAGTAGAAAGGATTTTGTTGAGGGCTCTGGGGTGTCCAAAGATGCCGAACTTGACCAGATCTTTGACTGAACAGTCGAGCATTTTCTGAAAGGTCTCATGCTACATCCTGGCATGGTCCAGCTCTTCGGAGATGGGTCCTGCTATCGCCTGGAGCTCTTTGTTCACCCGATTGATATTCTGATATAATCCGGTGAACTTGGCGATCACTCCCTCACTTTCTTTGAGGATTTGGCTCCTCCAGGTGGAAACTGCCATACCCTGCTCACCGATTTTGGCGTATTCATTAATCTTGTCCTGGCTCAGAGGCTCAGGAGTTTTGGCGGCAGTTGTAGGAGGTGCACTGCCCATCTTCTGCAAGGCATGGAGGAGATGTTTATTTTGTTCCTTTAACAGCCTCTTTTCCTCCTTTGCTTCCTGGAGCTTCTTGCAAAGGGCGTCAACTGTAGATAGGGCCTCTCCTTGAAGGCTTTCTGAAGATGTCCCCATTGTGACTTGGGTCACTGTATAATCTGTTGAAGACAGATCCTTTTTATCCTTTAAAGGATTGGGGTAAGCTATCTCCATTACTCTCTCTCCTGATGCACTCTGAGAGAAGCGGGTTAAAGGCTTTTGCTTCTTGGTCCCCTTTGATGGGATGATGGAGAAGTCCATCGGTGTGATGGGAACTTTCCTCTTTTGTTGGCTCAGGTGCTGAGAGATCCATGCTGGACTTATGGGAGAGGGGCCGGAAATAGAAAAGGGAGAAGCTGCAGTAGTAGAAGGAAAATGCGTGGAGACACTTGGAGGTGGCATTGAGAGGGAGGCCGAGGAAGTGCTCACGGGAGGAAGAGATATAGCAGGGAGGTAGACATGGGAATGGAAGGGAGCTGAGAGATGAGGGAAGAAATGGTGGGGGACAGCTCCGTGAGAGAAGAGAAGATGGACGATGAGGAAGGTGGAACAACAGAAGATGGGGAGAGGACATGACCAAAGGAATGGTCGCTTGGGTCACTCGAGGAGGGGAAGGAGGAGAGGGAGAAGAGATAGAAGGGACCTCAATAGTTGCAGTAGTGGCAACATCCTGAGTGGATGTGCCCATCGGAACATCCTCGGCCACTTCTTTCTCTGGAGAAGCCAGAGTTATAACTTGTTCTTGTGCGGCGGAAGGGGGACTCTCAGGAGTCTTTTCTTGGGCAGAGCTTGACTCGCCCTCCTTATCTTTACCTTTTCTCCTTGGTAGATGTTTTGTCGGAAGGTGCGTTGCCCAATGGAGAAGTGGTGAAATCAACCCCGAGGTAGATGAGACCATTCATCCTACACCAGTGCTCTGTTCTTCGCAGAGTTTCTTTGACCCTTTCTTCTATCATCTGAGGAGCTTTGGTTCTATCAATGACAGCGAACGGCCAGTCGTCCCCACCCGTGTCAAGATATACCTGATCAACTTCTTGATCAGTAGTTTGATAACCTTTTGGGATGATGGCTACACCGTACTAGATGATTTCAGCCAAGGCTAAGTGGGAATGGTCTTTCCTTCTGAGCTCGACCTCATGATACAGGTCGATATAAATATCCTCGATCTGTGGAATGTGGATCGGATCGAGTTTGGCCCTAGGTAGACAATTCCTTGGGTTGAAAGTGGGCCTTGCCAGGAAGTTGTGCTTTAGATTTAGCAGCTCCAGCTCTGCAAACATCTCCCATGCTTTGTGGTGAGAGAGACAAGTGTACCTGCCCACTGTGAGGGGGAAAGGAGTTCCACCCTTCTTTCTCTTCAAGCACTTCTCGTGATAGGTTATGAGCTGTCTTGATAGCTCCAACAGGATCAGCTTGGGGCCGGCATATCTTGGCAATTTGGTTGGTTCCCCAAGAAGTTGGCTGCCCTTAGATAAGTGAAGGTGGGGAATTGAGTGAACAAGGCCCCCATTTCTTTGTTGCTGCAACAATGCTCTTGGTATATGACCGTGAGTCATGTTTGGCCTCAAAAGGTAGACGATGCCGTAGAAGAAGGCATCGTTAATCTTTGTAAACTGAGGAATACTGTTTTCCAGCTTCAGCTCTGGATAGTATTCATATATTTTTACTTGGGGCCAAACCCCACACCGCATCAACGCTGGATAATCTCTTTCCGAGGCCGCAACATAAACTACGTAGGAGTTCATATAGAACCTCCCCGTTGTGGTAAGTTGTTGGAGCTGCTCGGATATAGTGTTGCTTATGATCTCCGCCCACTCAAAGCGTTGATCTGGCACATTCTTGTTCATTGTCTCCAGGTATCTAAGCATCCATTTATGAAAGTAGTGGGCATCAGGAAGCCCAAATACTCTGCTTAGGAATGTGATGGTATCACTGAGTTCCTCTGAGAAATCACTACGATGAATGACTTGTGGCCATCTGGTCACCACCTTCTTGTTTTTCAGGTATACCTCATTCATTAATTGCATACACTGATCTTCATTATCTTCCCAAGCCTTGGTGCAATCTTCTTGGCTTACGGCCACAAAGTGCCGGTGGTGAGGAATGCCAAGCATTATTTCGAAGTGCCGGGTAGTGAGGTTGATCACGACCTCACCTTTCTCATTCTGGACACACCTTGTGTCTTTGTTGTAGCAGCGGGCTACTACCATCATGAACTCGTTGTTCACAGCACTGACCGGGATCCCTCCAGCAAAATGCAGGCCACTGCCTACCAGTTTGTCCATCCACGGACTTCCTGTGACCCTTCTGGTTCTGGCCCAGAAGTCTTCCATATCGATATGACCAAGTTTTGAGTCTCTTATGTCCAGGTCACACTCTGCCTGGGATTCGGGCATCCTGACCCTCTGATATTTGTACTTCATTTCTTCCTCTGTAAGCTTGGCTTTGCCCTTAGACTTGGTAGGTCTCTTGCTTGATGTAGACATATGTAGTTCTGAACTTAGTTGTTGATCTGCAAGAAGAAGAAGTGAAACCCAACGCAGGAGAGTCATGTTAGCTGATTGATCTCCCATTAAAGTATTGACAGAAGGAAGAGTTAGCAATTTTAAGGCATCAGGGCGCAGGGTGCATGAACACTGCAGGCTGCAGGGCTAAATAGTGTGGTGCATAGAAAAATGGTGTTACAAGGGACAAATCAGCCAAAGGGCGCAAGGCGCATGGATACTGCAAGCTGCATTTTTGTTGTTGCAATCGGAAGTGTGCCTGTGCCACTTATGTGTTTTATACCGGGTGCATGGATTTTTCATGTTGCACGGGGACAGGATGCGCCATAGGCGCATATATTTTTCATGTTACATGGGGATTTGGTGTGCCAAATGGCGCAAGTTTAGCATGTGTAACATAGACTTTAGTGTGAAAAAGGGAACTTGGCGCGGCGCATGGGAGGTCTGCATGACATGATGTTGGTGTAATAGGGGATGCACCCGCGCCTTTGAACACAGTTTTACACTCGGTGCAAGTAATGCCGGTGTTGCATGGGTGCAGGGTGCACCTATGGCGCAGGTTTTTGATATGCGACATGGGAGTTGGGTGCGCCCAAGGGTGTAGATTTATTACGTGTAGCATATGACATTTTTGTTGCAGCGATAAGGAAAGCGCCTGCATCCATACGGAGACTAGTTTTCACAAAGCGCAGAGAGCTCATGTGCTACAATTAAAGCCGGTGTGCCATAGGCGTGACTGTGCTTCTTGTTACAAGGGTTGCACGTGTGCCAAGGGAAAACATAGTTTTTGGAAAATGATTCTTCCCTCTCTGACAGATCACGATTTTTAGGCTTACTTCACATTGCTTCAAGTGGTGAAGGGGGAGGAAGGAGGTTTTGGATTTTGCTTTGGGGCAGAGTTATCCTAACCAGCAGATCTGGAAAAAGGATGGGAACGGCTTTGGGAGGGAAAAACAGGAAAGCAGGAGGAGCTTCATGGTTCTCAGATCTATTTTATCCTACCACTCAATCAGACAAACAACAGCAAAACCAAAACACGAGAAAAATGAGGACCACTTACCCGGAATATATAGAATGCGAGAGGTGAAATGGGGTCCACGAATGTGACACGAGGATGACAGGCGTGCTGACAGGTGCAGAGGAAAAAGATCAATCACATGTTTTCTGACTGGTGATAATGACAGGGTGGATGCGCCTATATATAGGCAAAGGCGTAATAAATGTGCCAACCACTTTTTGAAGTGGCGCATCAAAACACCTATCGACATTGCAAAACTTGCGCCTGTGGCACACCAAGATGTGTGTTAACATGAAGTTATGTGTGCCCTTGGCACACCAAAAGTGTTGTCAACATGGCAATATGTGCACCCATGGCGCACCAAAACGTGGCGCAACAAAAATATTGTTGACACAAAGGCGCATGCGCCTTGGCGCATGCAAGAAAGGCGCAACATGGTGAGGCGCACCAAAATGTGTGTCGACACGCCAAAGGGTGTGCCAAAGGATATGAAGGGGGCGCAGATTTACCCTGTGTTGCACAAACAATAGGTGCGCCCAACCCAAAAAGACCAAAAATGGCTAAGTTCGGAAAACTAGATTTCGGGAAAGGGTTTTGCAACGTTCGAACGCAGAGGGGTCCCTGACGAGGGACCAGAACAAAATTTTGGTATGGTTACCCGTAAAATTACCCTTGCCAATTTTACGGGATAACAGCTGGCTCTTTCTGGGGACTATCTCTAAATGGAAATCAGGGGTAGAGAATCCCAGATCCACACGTGCCTATCCATTGGGTACAGAGTCAAAAACAAGGGCGACCGCAAAAGGAAACACACAACCAACAAAAGCAAACACATGACAAAAACAAACACACAACTGAAGCAAACTATACAAAGAAGAGAGCAAGCTCTACTTCCTGAAGATTTTCAGATGCTGCCCGCTATAGGGAAGCGGGAGTCCAGTTCCATCCGGATACGAGAGATAGAAGTTGTTCTCTCCATTGAGCTGTTTGATCTTGAAAGGTCCCCTCCATAGGGAATCAAATTTTCCGTGCATGCCCTTTGGCTCTCTTCGTTTGTCCCACAAAAGGATGAGGTCTCCCACCCAGTACTCTCTTTGCTTAGCTTTTTTATCGAACAATCTCTTGACCTGATTCTGATGTTCGGTGATCCTGTCGACCACTCTTACTCTCTTTTCTTCGAGCTCTGCTAGATACATGATCCTCTTTTCAAGGGAATTTTGGAAAGTCTCATCTTCGATTGCTCGTGCCAAGCGCAGAGCAGGGAGTTCCGCAGAAATGGGAAGCTCAGCATCGGTGCCATATAACACTTGAAAAGGTGACATGCCGAGAGACCTCTTGGGAGTGATGCGGTCCGCCCACAAAGCGTCGTATAATGACTTGTGCCACATTCGTTGATTTTCATCCACTAGCTTTCGTATGATGGTTACTAAGTTTTTATTACTGGATTCTACCTGACCATTTCCCTGAGGGTAATAATCTGAGGCGTGAGCCAGAGTTATTCCGTATTCATAGCAAAAACCAACAACTTCTCGTGAGGAGAAGTTGGAAGCGTTATCAGCAACAATCTTGTTTGGAATGCCAAACCTGACAATGATATTTTCTTTGATGAAACTGCAAACAACCTCGGAAGTGGCATGTTTGACAGGTATGGCTTCCACCCATTTTGTGAAGTAATCTATTGCTGTCAGGACATAACTATGTCCGGCACTCGATTGGGGATTGAGTGCACCAATAAAATCAATTCCCCACTGCTTGAATGGTTCGTCGACAATGACCGCCTGAGGGGAAAAGTAGCCAACTTGGGCTTGCCGACAAACTGCTGGCAAGGTTCACACTTTGCTACCCAGGTGGCTGTGTCTTGGAAAAGCGTCGGCCAATAGTACTAGGCCCGGATGATCTTGTGTGCCATCACGGAAGAGGAGAAATGGCCCCACAGGCGAATTATGAAAACTCTCAAGTAACTTCACTTGTTGTGGCTTGTCAACACATCGCAAGAAGATGCCATCTATTCCGCGTTTGTATAAACCGTCATCCCAGATGATATATCTGGCTGCTCTGAGCTTTATAGCGCTTCTCCTTTGTAGTTAGATGAGCTGGGCATTCGCCATAGGTGAGAAAGAAAGCAATATCGGAATACCACTCATCGCTGGTTGCGACAAATAGGACCATCGGCGGTGAATCGGGTTTCTCCAGCTGGCTTTGTGCTCCATGGGTGCAATCATCTTTTCTTCTAGAAACTTTTGAATCTTGGTTTTCAGCTATAAGTTGACATAGGCCTTTGCCTCTTACTAACTTGGTTGGTTTTATATCCAGATCGTACTCCTGGACTTTTGCAATCCAATTCCCTCGCAAGCTTCCTAACTCCTGTTGAGTTAAAATTGACTTGACTGCCGTGTCAGGGACCAACACTACTGTATGAGAGTTTAGAATGTAATACCTGAAGTTCTTGACTACTTTGACCATGGCGAAGGCATGTTTTTCTAACTGAGACATCTTTAATTCGTGAGGCTTGAGAGGAGAGCTCATAAACGCAATCGGGGATTCAACATTTTGAGAATTCTTTTGCATTAGGATGGCCGACACAGTGTGCTCGGATGCGTAGCTATACATAATAAAATCTTTGGAGAAATCGGGACATACCAGGACCGGTGCATGAGCGACGGAAGCTTTTATTTCCTCAAACGACTTCTTCCCTTCTTCGCTCCATCGGAAAGTTGGTGACCCTTTCATCATGTCTAATATATGATGAGTCTTTTCAGCAAAGTCGGGAACAAAGCACTGAGAAAATTCACTTTTCCGAAGAAAGAGTGAACGCCGGTCTTGCTTGTAGGTAAAGTAAGGCTCTGAATAGCCTTAACTCTTTCGGTATCTATCTTTGTCCCTTCTTTGCTAACAACATGTCCCAACAATTTTCCTTCTGTGACTCCGAAAATGGACTTTTCGGATTCAGGGAGATCCCGTGCTCTCGGCATCTAATCAATACTTGCTCCAAATGATCACAATGATCATTTCACTATTTGGAGAACACAGTTAAGTCATCTAAGTAGACTATGATGACCTTCCCCATCATACCTTTGAACATGAAGTCCATCGCTCAGCTGGAAAGTGGCACCAGCATTGGTCAGGCCAAAAGGCATCCTGCTGTAAGCAAATGTACCCCAAGGAGTAGTGAATGCTGTTTTAAATTGGTCTTCAGGTGAGACTTCAATCTGATTGTAGCCTGAAAAACCATCAAGCATGGACAACATTTCTGATCCAGTTACTGCCTGCAGAACCTGATCCATTATGGGAAGCGGGTAGTTGTCCTTCAGGGCCTGATTTAGGTTGCGAAAATCTACACATATGCGTATCTCGCCATTCTTCTTGTGCACTGGCACAATGTTTGCCACCCAAGTACTATGATGGATAGGAAAAATGATCCGTGCATCCAGCATTTTCTGAATTTCAGCCTGGATAGTACCTGAGATCTTAGGGTTATAGTGTCTCTGCTTCTGGCGAAAAGGTTTGACATCTTCTTTCAACGGGATATCATGTTGGACGTCCTTGGCTTAAAAGACTTTAGATCGGCATAGGACCATGCCAATACATCCATGTATTTCTTCAGCAGTTTGACAAACTTCCGCTTCTCTTCGGGTGTGCAACATTTTCCAATGTTCACAAACTGCGGATGTTCTACCGAACCTAAATTGACCGGTTCGGTTTCTGGGGAGGAGTTAGGATCATCTCGCCTTTTCTTTTTAACAAAATGATCATGCCTGTCAAACAACCGCTCTAGGGAGACCAGGCCTTTTGGGATTTTATTTCCTTTGAGCTGACATATGTCGTCGCTTCCTTTTGATTCTTCATTTTGATCGGTAACTGATTCGCGGCATGTAGAAGTGGATCCTTCAAAATGAAGTTCACTAAAATTTTCCACCTTTTCTAGAAAGGTAATGAGTTGATTGTCATTGTTGAATACTTGCCAATGCTGAGAATTGTCCAGCACGCTTGGGCGGAAAACCACCTCAATGGTATATTTTTGTTTTCAAACCTGGGTGAGGGAGCATGAGGGATGCTGAAACGGCCAATGAATCGGCCATGTCATTCTGAGCTCTTGGGATGGATTTTATTGAAAAAGCATCAAACTCCTCGATGTTGTCCCACACCGCGTTGCGGTAATGTCTGAGCCTTTCATTCTTCACTTGGTATATCCTCTTAACTTGATTTATGACCAGCTCTGCATCACCTTGTACCTTAAGATTCTTGATCCCTCTTTCCTTCGTGGCTTGCATGCCAAGTAGCAGAGGATTCATACTCAGCAGTATTATTTGTGTTGAAAAATTGTAACTTGAAAGAGAGAGGAATAATCTCTTCTTTGGGAGATATAAGCACGGCACCAGCGCCACACCCACTAGTCGCGCAGCTGCCATCAAACTGCAAAGTCCAGATCTTGTTAAGATCCCCTTCTTGGATGAGGACATCCATTTTTTAGACTCGATAGACAAGAAATAGTTTCCCATCCCTGATGATTCGAAGAGAATTTGGGCTTTAGGGTCATCGGAGTTAGTAACCAGGTACTTCTTTTGCGATTCAGGCTCCAAAGTTTGCATTACACCTTTGATGGGGATCCTAGCCTTAGACCAGTCCATATGAATCTCCCCCCAACTTCACTGCAAAAACTCCTTCCCAGCAGAATTCCATAGGCTGCTGGAATATCGGCAACAAGGACGGTCATTTTTACCCTTTTCTCGGGAATGCTGCAAACGTAAATTGTGCATCCTTGATTTGACCGATCAGCGGAACTTGCTTGGTTTCCAAGGAATAACATCGGCCAAAAGGCTTGGTAAGGGTGAGGCCCAGAGCATGGGTGACTTTTACCGGCATGACATTATCGGAAGCTCCAGAATCAATTATGCAGTTGCTTAGTTTGTGGCCATTGATTAGGAGGGAGAGGTAGAAAGGTTCTATCTTGCCTGATGCGGAAGTCGAGGCAACATTTATGCGGGATGAAGGAGGGGTGGAAAGGATTCCTTTTGGGGAAACCTGATTAGTTATGACAGGCTGACTTTGGATGTATTGATCAACCTCACACAGTTGTTCGGGGTTTGGTGAAGGTACTAAACTTTGAGACATTTGGATCTTGGTCTTTTTAGCATGGTCAATTATGTCAAACGTGGCCAAGGGTTGCGTTGATGGAGGAATGAGTCCTTCATTTCGCGATGGTAGGGTAAAGTTACTGGTCTTCATGGAAATAGAAGAAGGCTGATTTGGAGGAGAGATGGGAGGAAAAGATTTCTTTGTAAAAGACTTAACAGGGGGTTGAGTAGGAAGAGGATTACCTCTTTTAGCAATAGTTGGGGGTGTGGATGATGCAGCCTTCTCTTTCTGCACATTGGCAGTGACCTCTGCTTCTTTTCCTTGCGAGCGGGTAAAAACAACATATGATTGTCCGCTTGCATATCCTTGGGTACCCTCTTCTTGTCAGATTCTTCCTCATCAAATTCCATATACCCGATAGTAGAGTGGCAGTCGGTTCACCGACATCTTGATCATCTTCACCTTGAGACGAAGGTTCTTCATAATTTTCTCTTCTTCTTGATCTCGGCTAAAGTGTTGACCGGAGGAGCCTCAAGCGCCAACCGTGGAGCAGTTGTAGGAAAACGCGGCCTATGCGGGATCGTTGTTAGGAGTGAAAGTTCTTCGTGGAATATCCCGGTACGAGGAACTGGGGGAAGCTTGGGCTAATTGCTTCTTTAATGTGAGCAAGTCATTCGCCATCTTTTGAAATGTCGGATCAGACGAAGTAGTGGGAGAAGGGCTCGAAGCTTTAAGCTTGGATGATTCCCTTTTTAATTCACTAGATATTAGCAAGTTATCTTTGATTCGGATGGTAGCAGCTGGGTGAGAATCAAGGTAGCTACTTGTTCTTGCAGGAGTAAGAAACTTACTTTCGAGCTCATAGCGTTTACGAAGAAACACTTCTGATTTTCGGTGTTGGAAGCATGGTAGGCGGAACACGGTTGATCAGTGAATTGAAACGGGCGATGAAGTCACGCATAGTTTCATTGGCCTCCTTCTTTAGGTGAGTGATCTTTGACAATAACGTGAACGCGTCTTCAGAAGGCTTATACCTGTCTTCAAAAGCAGCCCGCAAGGTGGCCCAACTAGTAATAGATCCGGCCGGCAAATGCTGAAACCATTCTGCTGCGGGCCCTTGCAAAGTTTCCAGAAAAAGGTGAACCGACACATCTTCATGGGTCACATCTAGGATACTGCATGACATGATGAATGTAGATATGTGTGAATCCATGCTTTGGTTTCCGCTCCCATCAAATTTGGGAAAATTCTTTCGGTTTCCATGTGGGAGCGCGTGAACAGGATGTGGCAAAGCCAGGGGGCCCATAGCATTTCCCCATGGTACTGCCATTTGGACGGGTGGAAAAAGAACGCGGGCTGGAAGCACAGTTCCGCTGAGCAGCAAGGCACTACAAAGTGATGTAGACGTTCCTGATGAGAGATGCTTCCTTCGTGGAGGTGAGACACTCCTAGATGACCGGTCAGCTGAACTCAGTGACGAGAAGTGAGCTGGTGTTATACTGAAGTTGTGCCTTTGAAGCAGGTCGAAGGTAAGATCGACTTCTCCATGAGCTCTCCTGCTACGAGTAAATGGTTCACCTACCAGTGTACCTTCCAGATCTATAATTTTTGGAGCGGATTTAAGAACTCTTTTTGGCTGTACCTGCTGATTTTCTGATTATTCTGACAAAAATCAGCAGCATGTACTTTTCTGAATATTTAAATTTTATCCTCCTCTTAAAAACCGATTGCGGTTTATTTGTTTGATTAATGAGGATAAAATGATGGTAAAACTTAGTAAGCTGATTTTCAGATCTAGAGTTGACTTTTCAAAGAGTTTGAAAATTTTGGTAAACTGTCGGAAACTCAGATCTACGGAAAAATACAGATTTTTGTAAAAACTTCAGTGAACTAAAGATCTCTATCTAGCCTAGATCTATGGATCTCTGAAGAAAATTTTCAGTTTGGGTCACTTTTGCAAAAAATTTGGGTTTTAAGCAAAAGTTCAAATTTGCAAACAGGTAATGATTTTTCGATTTTCATTGTTTTTTTAAACACACCACCATCATAGATCTGATAGATATGTTCGATCCCCAGTGAGAGTCACCAAAAACTATTGGTTTGAAAATCTGTCAGTGGACAGATCTATGGATAGACAAGCCAACAGTGTGCAGGGCATAGCCCCTCTTTGAGTCAGCAAAGCGAAATTGGTTTATTGTTATTCTACCAGTAGGAATCTTGTGCAAGTCTCACAATATTCTACCTTCAGGGGTTGGGATCTCATCCCAGTAGAGGTATTTCCAACTGTAAAAGAAAGGAAAGAAACGGAGTGGGGAGATAGGAAAGATCTGAAGGGAGAAAAGAAATGAATTCCAAAGCAGAAAGGTCAGAAGGTCTATGATTTGGGTTGGTAGTATACAGAGCCGAACCTACTTTACATAGACAAATAAAGCAATACTGATGAATAAATGACAACAAAGTAGAAGTAGATTCAACAAAACAATCACACAGATCTAACATAAGAAAGGTCTGATGTAAAACACATGTATTCAGCACAAAGTCTAAATATTGTATTAATATTTGTTTCTGTTACAAAAAGTTCAAAATCTTTTCTTCCTACTCCTATTTCTTATCTGAAAAATATCCACACTTGAATACAACAAGTATTCAAGTATTTATAGAAGAAGAGAAGAAGAGAAGGCAAAAACGAACCAACCACTTAATTACAAAAATATCTTACAAAATATCTCAAAGTTATTTGTTGACTTTTGACAACTTTGTGGATGACATCATCCCATGGTGCAACATGGATGATGTCATCATTTATGTCAACATACTTTAGATATTTACAAGGAGAAGGTCGGGAAGAAAGAGATTATTCATCATCGTCCGCGGTGAAAGGGGTATCTGCTTCTTTCTTTGCTTCGGGTGACGAGATGTGGGGCCTGGGCACGGTACTCCATGAACTTGGTGATCATGGGTTGAAGTTGATCCTGGGAAGGATCCTTGTGTCGATCACTGATATCTTCGCAAGTCTCCCGCTCATCTGTGAGCTTTTCTGGGAGTTTGGAATATTCATTTTTCTGCGTCTATCGGTACCCAATGAAGTCACGAGGATAGCGAGGTTATTGATGGATTCGGCGTCGAAAGTGACCTCTAGTCCTAGCCCTTGTGAAATGATCTCCTTGAAGATCCGAATAGTTTCCTCTACCTTTCTTAAGGTGAAAGAAGGAGTGAGCAAGCCCGGAGACATTCTCAAGACAATTTTCTCCATTTGATGCATTGCATCCGGGGCTTCCTCCTTGATCTTGTCGATCTTCTCATGACAAACTCCGAGTTGATCGATCGACCCGGTAATCCGAGTAGAAAGGATTTTGTTGAGGGCTGCAGGGTGTCCAAGACGCCGAACTTGACAGATCTTTGGTGAGCAGTCGAGCATTTTTGAAAGGTCTCATGCTGCATCTGGCATGGTCGGCTCTTGAGAGATGGGTCTGCTCGCTATCGCACAGAGCTCTTTGTTCGCCTAATTGATATTCGATATAATATAGTGAACTTGGCGATCACTCCTCACTTTCTTTGAGGATTTGGCTCCTCCGAGGCGGAAGCGCCATACCACTGCTCGATTTTGGTGTATTCATTAATCTTGTCTGGAGAGGCTCGGGAGTTTCATTGTAGGAGGTGCCTTGCCCATCTTTGCAAGGCGTGGAGGAGATGTTTATTTTGTTCCTTTAATGACCTCTTTTCCTCCTTTGCTTAGCTTCTTGCAAAAAATCGGGAGATAGGGCCTCTCCTTGAAGGCTTTAGAAGATGTCCCCATTGTGAAACTTTGTATAATGCGTGAAGACAGATCCTTTTTATCCTTTAAAGGATTGGGGTAAGCTATCTCCATTCTCTCTCTCTGACGAGAGAGAAGCGGGTTATGGGCTTTTGCTTCTTGGTCCCCTTTGATGGGATGACGGAGATGTGAGGAACTTTCCTCTTTTGTTGGCTCGGGTCTTTGAGAGATCCATCTTTGGACTTATGGGAGAGGGGGAAATAGAAAAGGGAGCAGCTGAGTAGTAGAAGGAAAATGGTGGAGGGCGGCATTGAGAGGGAGGCGAGGAAGTGCTCACGGGAGGAAGAGATCTGCGGGGAGGTAGACATGGGAATGGAAGGGAGGCTGAGAGATGAGGGAAGAAATGGTGGGGGGGAGCTCAGAGAGAGAGAAGATGGACGATGAGGAAGGGGACAGAGAAGATGGGGAGAGGAATGACCAAAGGAATGGCTTGGGTCACTCGAGGAGGGGAAGGAGGAGGGAGAAGAGATAGAAGGGACCTCAATAGTTGCAGTGGTAGTGGCAACATCACGAGTGGATGTGCCCATCGGAACATCCTCAGCCACTTCTTTCTCTGGAGAAGCCAGAGTTATAACTTGTTCTTGTGCAGTGGAAGGGGGACTCTCAGGAGTCTTTTCTTGGGCAGAGCTTGACTCGCCCTCCTTATCTTTACCTTTTCTCCTTGGCAGATGTTTCGGTCTGGAAGGTGCGTTGCCCAATGGAGAAGTGGTGAAATCAAACCCGAGGTAGATGAGACCATTCATCCTGCACTAGTGCTCTGTTCTTTGTCGAGTTTCTTTGACCCTTTCTTCTATCATCGAGGAGCTTTGTTTACATGTCAATGAGTGAATGCCGATCGTCCCCACCGTGTCAAGATATACACGATCAACTTCTTGATCGGTAGTTTGATAACCTTTTGGGATGATGGCTACACCGTACTAGATGATTTCAGCCAAGGCTAAGTGGGAATGGTCTTTCCTTCTGAGCTCGACCTCATGATACAGGTCGATATAAATATCCTCGATCTGTGGAATGTGGATCGGATCGAGTTTGGCCCACAGGTAGACAATTCCTTGGGTGAAAGTGGGCCTTTTAGGAAGTTGTGCTTTAGGTTTAGCATTTCCAGCTCTGCAAACATCTCCCGTGCTTTGTGGTGAGAGAGACAAGTGTACCTGCCCACTGTGAGGGGGAAAGGAGTTCCACCCTTCTTTCTCTTCAAGCACTTCTCGTGATAGGTTATGAGTTATCTTGACAGCTCCAACAGGATCAGCTTGGGGCCGGCATATCTTGGCAATTTGGTTGGTTCCCCCAAGAAGTTGGCTGCCCTTAGATAAGTGAAGGTGGGGAATTGAGTGAACAAGGCCCCCCATTTCTTTGTTGCTGCAACAATGCTCTTGGTCATACGACCGTGAGTCATGTTTGGCCTCAAAAGGCAGATGATGCCATAGAAGAAGGCATCGTTAATCTTTGTAAACTGAGGAATATTGTTCTCCAGCTTCAGCTCTGGATAGTATTCATATATTTTTACCTGGGGCCAAACCTCGCACCACATCAACGCTGGATAATCTCTTTCCGAGGCTGCAACATAAACTACGTAGGAGTTCATAAAGAACCTCCCCTTTGTGGTAAGTTGTTGGAGCTACTCAGATATAGTTTTGCTTATGATCTCCGCCCACTCAAAGCGTTGATTTGGCACATTCTTGTTCATTGTCTCCAGGTATCTAAGCATCCATTTATGAAAGTAGTGGGCATCAGGAAGCCCAAATACTCTTCTTAGGAACGTGATGGTATCATTGAGTTCCTGAGAAATCGCTACGATGAATGACTTGTGGCCATCTGGTCACCACCTTCTTGTTTTTCAGGTATACCTCATTCATTAATTACATACACTGATCTTCATTATCTTCCCAAGCCTTGGTGCAATCTTCTTGGCTTACGGCCACAAAGTTCCGGTGGTGAGGAATGCAAGCATTATTTGAAGTTCGGGTAGTGAGGTTGATCACGACCTCGCCTTTCTCATCTGGACACACCTTGTGTCTTTGTTGTGTGATGGGCTACTACCATCATGAACTCGTTGTTCTGCCTTGGCCGGGATCCCTCCGGCCAAAATGCGAGGCCACTTGAATACTAGTTTTCCATCCATAGACTTCTGTGACCCTTACAGTTACGGCCCGAGAAGTCTTCCATATCGATATGACCAAGTTACGAGTCTCTTATGTCTAGGTCACACTCACACGGGATTCGGGCATCGACCCTCGATATTTGTACTTCATTTCTTCCTCTATAAGCTTGGCTTTACCCTTAGACTTGGTAGGTCTCTTGCTTGATGTAGACATATGTAGTTATGAACTTAGTTGTTGATCTGCAAGAAGAAGAAGTGAAACCCAACGCAGGAGAGTCATGTTAGCTGATTGATCTCCCATTAAAGTATTGATAGAAGGAAGAGTTAGCAATTTTAAGGCATCAAGGTGCAGGGCGCTTGGATCTGCAGGTGCAGGCTAAATAGCGTGGTGGCATGAGAAAAATGGTGTTACTGAGGACAAATTGTGCAAAAAGGCGCAAGGTTCATGGATACTGTAGGCATGCATTTTTTATTGTTGCAATCAGAAGTCTTGTGCCCTTATGTGCATTTTATATACGGGCGCATGTATTTTTCATGTTGCACGGGGATAGGATGAGACATAGCGCATATATTTTTCATGTTACATGGGGATTTGGTGCGCCAAAGGTGTGCAAGTTTAGCATGTGTAACATAGACTTCAGGTGTGAAAAAGGGGAACTTGGCGCGGCGCATGGGAGGTCTGCATGACATGATGTTGCTGTAATAGGGGATGCGCCTGCGCCTTTGAACACAGTTTTACACTCGGCACAAGTAATGCCGGTGTTGCATGGGTGTAGGGTGTGCCTATGGCGCAGGTTTTTGATATGCGACATGGGAGTTGGGTGCGCCCAAGGGTGCAGATTTATTACGTGTAGCATATGACATTTTTGTTGCAGCGATAAGGAAAGCACTGCGCATCCATACGGAGACTAGTTTTCACAAAGCGCAGAGAGCTCATGTGCTACGATTAAAAAGCCATGGTGTGCCATAGGCGCATTGTGCTTCTTATTACAAGGTTGTGCAGCGTGTGCGAGGTTAAACATAGTTTTTGGAAAGCGATTCTTCCTCTCTTTGTGAGATCACGATTTTTAGGCTTACTTCACATTGCTTCAAGTGGTGAAGGGGGGGTAGGAAGGAGGTTTTGGATTTTGCTTTGGGGAAGTGAGTTATCCTAACAGCAGATCTGGAAAAAGGATGGGAACGGCTTTGGGAGGGAAAAATAGGGAAGCAGGAGGAGCTTCATGGTTCTCAGATCTATTTTATCCTACCACTCAAACAGACAAACAACAACAAAACCAAAACACGAGAAAAACGAGGACCACTTACCGGAATATATAGAATGCGAGAGGTGAGATGGGGTCCATGAATGTGACACAAGGATGACAGGCATGCTGACAGTGCAGAGGAAAAAGATCAATCACGTGTTTTTGGTGGTGATAATGACAGGCGGATGTGCCTATATATAGGCAAAGGCGTAATAAATGTACCAACCACTTTTTGAAGTGGCACATCAAAACCTATCAACATTGCAAAACTTGCACCACTGGTGCACAAGATTTGTGTTAACATGAAGTTATGTGTGCCCTTGGCACACCAAAAGTCTTTATCGACATGGCAATATGTGCACCCATGGCGCACCAAAACGTGGGTAACAACAAAAATATTTTGACACAAAGGCACATGCGCCTTGGCACATGCAAGAAAGGCGCAACATGGTGAGGCGCACCAAAATGTGTGTCAACATGCCAAAGGGTGCTGCCAAAGGATATGAAGGGGGTCAAAATTTACCTGTGTTGCACAAACAATAGGTGCACCCAAGCCAAAAAGACCAAAAATGGCTAAGTTCGGAAAACCAGATTTCTGGGAAAGGGTTTTGCAACGTTCGAATGCGAGAGGGTCCACGACGAGGACGAGAACAAAATTTTGGTATGGTTACCCGTAAAATTACCCTTGCCAATTTTACGGGAGAAATGATGAAGAACAAATCTCCAATCCTTCAAAATGCATATGGAAGAAAAAGGGCTTAACCATTGATCATACTAGTCGGAAAAAGACTCTGGAAAGAACCAAGAGATCTGAAAAACTCTTAAAACATTGTTAATAACTCTTTGGGGAAAGCAGAAAATGAAGAAAAAATGTTTGACAATTTCACGACTTTCTTTCAAATAATGCACCTATTTGTAATCATAATCCCTTTAGCTTTGTAAATTGTAAACAATAAAAATTGTATTTTGTACAACATGCCATAGGAACAAATTTACCTTCAGAATAAGAGTATTATCCAAGAGATTTTTCCAATAAGGATTTGGAGTAGGAATATTTCTAGCCACCCCATAACCTATTCGGCCGCATACTCACCATCCTTTATCAATGACCATATCAAAGCATCCTCTTTTGGAATTGAAGGAATATGTAGTCCTCTTATATTTGCATTTAAAATTCTTATACCCTCCTTGAAAATTGTGGATATGGAATAATAATGCTCTTGTGAAGTCATCTAATTGGAATCATAAGCTATATTGTTCTCATATCATTTTTTCATTTTCATAATTATTAAATATGACTTAAGATTATTTTATAAGTTTTTATATTTAAAATTGGGAGGAATGGGAGCCAATTGAATACAACATTAATAACTATACGCACCCAAAAATCACATGATGCAACATGAAAAATAGGACACGTCTTGGGTGATGATGAAATATCTTTTTGTAGACACAAAATCATGCACATACTACTATTTTACTATGTCGTCAAGTATGTTGTTATATTCATGGATCTTAAGTAAGAAAAGTACTCAATGGTGACATAATCCTTTGTCCATATATTTTCTTTTATTATTTCCATTGTATTTCTCTATCACATTTATCATTTATGTACCCGATTTTGGTCGAGATCACATGGGTCCATGTCTGTTTGTATTTTCACATATGTCATAATTTATCCCATGACACCAACACCCACTTTGGACACTAGCACCCAAGCTCTCCTGTCCATTACGGGTGCTTTTATAATCTTTGTTATTTTTTCACATTTTAACATTTTGGTTGGCCTTTCTAGTATTCTAATCCTTATCATATGTTAATAGTCGTCCTCTTGTGTCGGTAGTGTCAAAATTCAAACAAGAGATCCATATATATACACAACATACACTCTATTATTCGGCTAGTAATTCTAAGGGAACAGACATCTACATACTATCACTACCAAAGAAAGAACTGCATTTTGGGCTGCATAAGAAGAGGAAGTGTTGAATTCCTTATCACACATTTACATCTTATCTAAGTACAACCCGTTATCTTAGCACCATTGGCGTGAGGGAAACCTAAGGATGTTATTTAACACACAAGAAAAAAGAATGACACATGGATTCTAGAATGTAGTGCAATGCTTGTTCATACGTTCACTCTTCATGTGACCGCTTGAGTCAGTTAGACTTCAAATATTGCATATTTCATTCTAATTCGATGTTTTTATGAACTTTTTAGGTAGCTAGGGTTTTGTTTTTTAGGTGACATATACCCTTAGAAATCAAATATTGAACAACAAATAATTGATAAAAATTAGCGGTGAAACCCTAGTGATACGGGAGAAAGTAGATCCACGAGCCTTTGCACAATCACCGGTGGGACTAATCACCAACACCTAGGCACACTTTTCTTATATAGAGAACCCCTATCTAGTATCATTCTCAAGTTCTAGAATTTACAATGAGCAAGTTATAATGTTGTTTTCATCCTCCTAGAAATTTACACTTTGCCTAGATCAGTTCCAGATCACACAAGAATAAGGTAATTCATTTATATCTCATATACTCATATATTTGTATTGCTTGAGTGCTTAACATTTATATCTTTACTGTATTTTACCATATCAATTACTTTGCAATTAGATTTAATTTTATTTTTATTAAATCATTTGGTGAACCACACTCTCCTTCAAACTCCTTTCCCTAGAATCCTACAATTCCTCGTGGCCAACAATAAGTCCTCTTCTCCTAAGCATAATATTTCCTATACATGTGTGCAACCTATTTTTTACAATGCCTCGATAGTATATGAATTTCATGGTCTCTACCACAATCCTCACTATGATCTCGCAGTCCTCTAGAAACTTCTTACCTTCTAAAACACCCTTCCTATTGGCCTTGACACCCCTAACATTTACATAGTCTCCCCTAACCAAATATTTGCTTCATGTTCTCCCTCATCTTCTATAGTCACCCATGTTGCTACACCTTCTTCTCCTCCTCTTATAGCACATGATAATATTACTGTAGATTCTTTGCTTGATCATGTTCTTACTTGTGATAATATGGATACCAATAATTCTAATTTTAATTGTGAAAATGTAAATGTGCATGATGTCGCTTCAACTAGTAGTCAAGATGAACGTAAAGCTATATCTCCTACTCTTCCTAATTTTAAAATTGTTTCTAATTTTTACAATGATAAATCTGATATTAGTACTCCTACTACTTCTTTTTATGATTATGATAGTCTTGATGAAATAATTGCTTAGGAAAATATGAATAATAGTGATGTCGATTATGCTTCTGATCATGAACATGTTAGTGATGATGTTTCTTCGCTTAAGACTATTGAATGTGAATTTACTACTCCTCTTTCTTATACTTCTAGCATTGTTACTCATAATGATTCCACTCCTACTAATAGTAGACCTCGTATTGTATCTATTGATCCTACATCTAGAATTCCCATAGAGCCTCCATCTTCCTCTCGCCCTCCTCCACCTCCTTCTCCTCCTTCCACGTCCACTCCTCCTCCTCATGTTATTTTGATCACTCACAATGGAAATATACAACCCCTAAATATGCCTCTCACTTCACCAACCATTCCTTCACATGATATTCTATCCCTCATGCATGTTGTTGGAACTTTGCAATCTCAATTTCATACACTCACCCTCAAAAGTAAATCCTATTATGCTTCCATTGTGATAATTCTCTGCATGGAAATATTATTCCTAAAAAGATTCACAATTCTGCTTTCCCAAAGGAATTCATCATTCCTAACTTCTCTTGTTTTGATGGCATTGAAAATCCTTATTTACATCTCAATCATTACCATTTAGCCATGTTTTCTTATTCTAATGATCATTTGTTACTCAAAGCATTTCGTCATAGCATTTTTGATCATGCTCTCCAATGGTATACTCATTTTCCTTATGGATCCATTAGTACTTATTATGATATGGAGGATGTTTTCATAGATGGTTTATTTATAATAATGGTCTTAAAGTTACATATGAACACTTACCTTCTTTGCACCAAGGAAAGAATGAACTAGTTTTAGATTACATTTTACACTTTAATGCTTGCATGCATCAATTATTATTTCATCCTATTGATTTAGAAATGTGATTTATTTATTTTGTGGCTTAATTCCTCCCTTAAAGGAAAATTTATTATATGATACATGTGAATCATTTACTCTTTTTTCTATAAATTTATTGATCTAGAAAAGGACCTCATTGCGGATAATGTCTTAACACCTTATCCCATTTCTTCTATTCCTCTTATGCCTACTAAGTCTTCCCCTATTCCATCTATTGACCCTCCTGCATGATCCCCATCTTCACCTTCACGTAAGCATCTTCCTTCCCCTCCACCGCATCGGAATTCACCTAAGTATTCTTCATCTCCCACTCATGAACCATTGCACTTCTCACATAATGCTAAACCCCATGATTTCTGTGAACCTTACTTAATAAGTGGCTCATATGTCTACCTTCTACCCAACATCATCCACCTCACCACTTACGATTGCCAACGTGACCGCCGTTTACGTAATTTCCACCGCATAAATGGTCACCTTGAAAATGCTTGTTATGCTCTCCATGATCACCTACAATAATTAGAAGACAAATTTGTATATTTTATTTATCTACCACATTACATCACATACATACACTTCTTCTTATTACATGTTATACCATACATTCCTATTCTTTATCTAATCCATTACTTGGTTATTATTTCCACATAATTACAAATTTCAACCATCAATAATATATATCAAATCAACCATCCCAACAAATGCCTATAGAATTCATCAAACTCAATAAATACTATCAAGAACATATCATCATCATCACATAGTGTAAAATGCACATCAACAATAAATGTGACATCAACACAAGTCAATATATATCCTCTAAAATCATAAGTTACAAAATACAATCATTAGGGGCAAGCCCCCATGCATCAATACATCATATAAAATACATCATACATCATCCTCACTATCACTTTATACAATCACGGGAGCTTTATAACTAGAAGCTTCACCACTCACTCTATGTCACTAATCTCAAACTCTATACCTCTCTAGTTGACTCCATAACACAAAAATATCCTATGTCTACTCTACATATCAACCTTGTAGCTCCACATATTTCACAAATACATCCTAAGCTAGGGATCCTCCTCCTGACGGCCTTTCTATCTCACTCATTCTTAGCACGAGCCTCATCACGCTTGCTCAATAACATGGTACACATGGTTTTCGCTATAGCCAACAACTTGAATAAATGGGCATGCTCACCCATAATTGCGTCTACCTACTCTAGCATACCTCCTCCCACAAGCACATCTGGAGGCATGTTCTACGTCAACGTGCATATTGACGAATCTTTAATCAATGACTAATAGGCATCACCTACAGTAACTAAAACCAACATTAGTTACTACACACCTTTGTAATATCTAATAACCAAAAAAATTAACAAATAGTAATGAATGATACATAAGCTTCACTCTCTCCACTACTACATCATCCACCTCAGGGGCAGGTGTTTGTCCCTTTACTCCTCTAGCTGTCATTACCCACTGCCACATCCACCACCATTGGAAATAGTAATACCCATCGATGTGTTTCCCACCAATCACTATATACCTAAGTGAACCCCGCATCGTCAACCTATATAGGCTTTATAGCCTCATCCACCTCATTTGGACCAAGATGCACTAGTTGTGCTCCTACTGGGCTGGCCTCACTCCTAGTGGTCTATTTGCTCTAGTATATCTCGGCCATATATATGGCTCTGGGGTCACATCTTTGGCCATGCCAAACTATCTAGATATTCTCTTTCCTATAACAACTCTGTCACCCCCTAAGAAGCGATCCTTTAACAACATGGTGCACCAAATACACCGCAACTCCAAAAATCCTACAACCAAACTCTATAGTCTCTATACGATCTCCATATAATGGCCCTAGGACCCATCTGATCTATCATCAACATATAGGTGTTCATCTCCATCCTTATGCTCTGATTCCTACCCAACTTTCCGTAAATATCTCGGAGTCGAACTTAATCGGCCCATGGCCCATGAGTAGTCTCAATATTTTTATATGCTCATATGCCCATACGTATAACAAAGTCGTGGCTCTTAGTCCACCTCATGATCCTCCTAGGTAAATCTATACAAATATCTATACAAGTGGGCCAATTACACCGCACCCATGCATACCTAGTCCTATGCTCCTCTATTCTATGACAAATATCATGGATCTTGTACAATATACTAACTCTTCCACCCTTCACTACCACCTACGATGCAAGAATCGTTGCAATAAACTTTGTAACCATAGAACATTGGATCTCAATATCACATCTAAAATGATATTAGTCTCTTCTGTACTTGTGTTCTATGAAATACCACCTTCTTGCCCTCATCGACTATGGGCATCTACTATAGTCATCACCTATACTCTCTCTCCTATAATGCACAATCACAATATCCGGTGGACATCCCTAGTTTCATTTTCATCTTGCCTACCAGAAATTAGAATGAACACGCATATGTAAACCATCTATTGCATAAAGCAATCAACATAGGCATATTATGGGGTACTTAACCCAATATAGAAATGTGTCACATGTTGGCATGGTCTAATATATCCCACTTTCTATATGCCCGTGACTTACTCATGGGCCTTTGGCGTCCCAAGTCGGATTTGGGTACCATGTTGTAAAATGTGTAAATTTTGATTAATTATGGGCTATGATGAGCTACATAGTATTATGATATAAGGTTTTCTTTGTTGTGTTATGTTGTGTAGAGGGATATACACTCTAGAGAGTTCCATGTGGGTCATCACTTGAATACATTCCCTACTTACCAATTCTAGTAAAATACAAAAAAAAACAAATTTTACTAAAATTGATTGAAAAAGCAGAACATATTTGAAAAAAAATTCCAAAAATAATCACACTTACCAATTCCTCGGTTATCTGCAAAGCCATGACCACCGCTACCCATGAAAATATAGTCAAACTCATTGTTCTAATGCATGGCATCCTCACATCTCATAGCTCTAACTTTCAACTGCTCTCAATACAAATGAAATTACAATGCATCTTTTACTATTACTATATATAGTAATTCCTATTTACCATATACTATAGTCACTATTTGCAACCACTTTTACAACTAATACACGTTGCATAGTTTTGCTCATATATTGTGCCTCGTAATTCCATTTTCTCATTGTTTACACCATACAAATCATAATTTCCTCTAGTACCATACCATATAAATTTCAACATTTCATATTCACATATGACACATGTACTAATCCACATCTACTCATACTTTGACAATATTATCCCATACTATTTCTCATTTACTATTACAACATCTTATACGTCTTGATTTCAACTCAGTGCTCATTTCTCCACCCTTCACCCTTTTTCTAAAAGGGGGGCATACAATCAAGATCATCCCATAATCCCTCTTAGGTTACAATATAGTCAATCGACACTCCTAGCATATTACTATTACAATTTTCTCTGATCTCATTCAAACAAAGGTACAATCATTCTATACGACAATCAATACTTTCTACTATTTCAAATCTATTCCCCCAAATGACCTAATCTGGGGGAAAATAAAAAACCTCTCTATGAGTAATCTCCTAAGTACATATTATTTCAAACAATATTCTATCACTCAAATCAAATAAATCAATCAATACAATAAACACATTTATTATATCTCCCAAATGACCTAACTTAGGAGTTGCATTACATTACTATCACTTCCAGATGACCTAACTTGGAAGCCATAAACATTATTCAAATTGAAACACCCATTACCATAGGAGTGGGGGAAATGAGACATCATTTCCTTTCCTATATTGCTCTTATATGGGTTCTTCAATCGAAACAAACAATTTTTCAATTGGAACTAAATTTGGTCTTTATCCGTTTGTAGTGGTTGGACCTTTTGGGGATGCAATCATGGATGGAGAGTAAAATTAGATCTCTATCCAAAAACTCTTCCTTTGGCGGTAGGATACCCAAATTCTCCCATTTTCAAGAAAAATTAGGTTGAGAATTGATCACTCCCTACTCTTTTATCACCACAAAAAATAATTCAAAATCTCCAAATAATTTCAACTATTTCTCCAAGTGCTCCTTATGATGGTTTTCTATCTCCACTTACACCACATGGGTCAAAGCGTTGACCCATGGTTTCATAGGATACAATTTTCTGTATTCTATACACACTTTACAACATCGCTTATCCAAAATCTATACAAGTATGTTCCTTACTTCCTTTACACTACTTGAATTTCATTCAAATAGCATAAAGGGGGGAAAATGTAGACACATAATCACTCACATACTACTATTTTACTATGTGTTTATATGCATGAATCTTAAGTAAGAAAAGTATTCACTGTTGACACAATCCTTTTTCCATCTATTTTCTTTGATTGTTTCTATTGTTTCTCTCTCACATATGTCATTTATGTACCCACTTCTGATTAGGTCATAGGGATCCATGTTTTTCTGTCTTTTCACATCTATCACCATTTATCCTAGGACACTAGCACCTAGTCTAGACACTAGCGCCCAAGTGCTCCTGTGCACTCTGGGCACTTATATCCTCTTTGTTCTTTTTACACATTTTTACATTTGTGGTCGGCATTTCTAGTTTTCTAATCATTATCCCATGTTCATACTCAACCTTTTGTGTCACTAGTGTCAAAGTTCAAACAATATATATATACACAACATACGATCTATTATTCTAGATGACAATTCTAAGGGGTAATCACATCTACATACTATCAATACCATCAAAGGGACTACATTTTTGGGTTGTATACCATGTATAAGAAGGGGAAGTGTTAAATTACATATCACACATTTGTATATTATCTAGTTATAGCTTGTTATCTTGGCATCATTAGCTCGAGGAAACCTAAGGATAATATTTCACACACGAGAAAAAATAAGCTGCGTGGAGTATGGAATGTAGTGCGATGCTCGGTCATAAGTTCTCTCTTTTAATGACCGTCAAGGTCGGTCAATTCACATATTGCATATTTCACTATGATTTGATGTGTTTATGAACTTGTGTAGGTAGCTAGGGTTTTATTTCATAGGTTACTTGTAACCTTGGTGATCAAAGAGAGAATAACAAGTGGTGACATGAATTAACACCAAAACCCTAGTGACACAAGAGAAATTAGATCTCGATCCTTTGCATAGTCATAAGCTCCCAAGACCACTCACTAGTGCCTGAGTGCCTTTGTCTTGTATAGGATGCCCCTATATGACATCATTTTTAGGTTCTAGAATTTAAATGGAGTAGTTATGACATTTTTGCATCATTTCCAAGCACTTTACATGAGATCGGTTCCACATCGTATAGGAATCATCTAAGCCAATTATCTCTCCCATTTACTCATAGTTTTTATTGCTTGAGTGCTTAGCATTTATATCTTTAATGTATTTTACCATATTAGTTGCTCTACAAATAGATTTAATTCTATTTTTTGAAATTACCTTCTAAAGTAAAAATGGGATCCAGATCCATCCCTCTCCCCCTTTCATTCCTATTTTGAATCAACTCAACCTATCGCTCTAATTTTTAGACTTTATTTTACTCAAAAAATCACTTCCTATTACCTTTTGTCTCACATGTCAATGGGGGTTATGTAACCACCATGGTATTTGTGCAAATTCCCCTATTACCAAAGTGGTGGTTACACAACTACCCCTCAAGAATAAGGGTGGTTTTGACATCTTCTAACACGAAATTAAAACATGTGTTTTTGAATGCATGTTTTGATTTTATCTTACATTTATGGTTCGAATTGGTTAAATTTAGGATTTTTGGATTGGTCTTGAGTTCCTCTTCCCATCTTACTAAGTATAGTATGTCGATTTATTATCCTCAAGTTTATTCATTTTTCTTTATCGACATGTGATCTTGACTTCTTATCCTCCATCAACTTATAAAAATGGAACTTTTATCCGTATCATGGGTTGAAAAATTTATAATTTTCATAAGTGTTATGCTACCAAGCTTTTAGAGAGGGTCTACATGAGATATCCGGTTTTTACTTTGTTTCCCTACTAATCACATTCCAGTTGCCTTTCCTACACAAAGCCAGCCATCCAGTTTCTTGATATTTTGCTTTGATATTCACTTCTTGGCCTTCCTAAATCAATTAGAGCTCATAATTTGGAAGGATATTGAATATGAGGAGACATTGGATGCACCACATCACTGGACCAAGACACCAAAATAATGTAGTTACCAGGTTGGATTTGTATTCAATTCTTTAAATGTTTAAGTGTAGGCATTATTTTTTATAAGTATAAGAAATCATTTGTTCATATTGTAGAAGGATGAAGATCTCATCACTTCTGTGTATCACATGATATTTATTTTATAAATAATTACTTGTATAAGATTTCTTTCCTTCATATCCACTTCCCATATAATCCCTATGGATATGCATGGGAAATTGGTTGGAGGACTAAAAGGAAAAATTATATTTATTATTTATTTATTGTTTATTTCTTCCTATTAATTTAAAAGTAATTCTATCATGTAAGGTTATAAGATAATGAGGAAATTACTTCTAATAAACTTTTCCCTTTCTAGAAAACTTGACGTAGAAGTTGTATCATAAGAATATTTACTTAAGTAAATAATTCATTTTGAGTACTTTCACATCAAAGTATTTTTCCCATAGAAACCCCACAACAGAGGAATAACTATATCTCGGTTATTCCTGTTTAGATATGTTTAATTAAAAGTAATAATAGATTTAATTTATTTTTTTAGAAGTAATTGTAGATTTTTTAATTCTTTGTGTTTGTAGAAGTAATTTCTATTTCTTTTAAATATTCTAGAAAATACAAAAACATTAGGAATTTAGTTGTTTTAATTATTTATTTTTCCAAAAAACTTGTTAAAAACATTTAAAATAATAATTAGAATAGATAGATGCATTTATTTTAATTAAATGATGGTAAAATAGAACTAGTTAATTAAAAGGGTAAACCAATTTTTCCTTTATTTAAACTAGATTTGTTTTACGTTATTTATTTAAAATCAAAGCTTAAAGTATCTTAGGAAGCCAAAACAAAGTAAAAAAACATAGTCATTAGAGGCTCACACTACCAAATCATAGTCCCTGACCACTCTTTGACTAGTTTTTCGGCCTTCATTTTCCTTGCTCATGAGTTGGTGCCTCCACATGAACATTCTTGGTCTAGCCCAACCTCGTAGGAGGATATTCGAGCCTATCATTCACCCACTAAGCATTGATCGATACCAAGGAGATATAGATCTAGGTTTATGAGCATTATTTTTCGATCTACTACTTTTCCCCCACAAATGTTAGCCATCTAGATGCTTTGATTGAAAAATTAACTATAGCTAAGTAATTATGGGCCAACTAAGAAAACCGAGAAAATTGAACAACACCCAGATTCTTAATTTTCTCATTTTTCCTTCATTCTCATTCTCACATGACCCTCTCTAGAGAGGAATATTTAGAGACAAATGGGAAGTTTCTTCGATTCTATCAACCAGATCAAAGTATATTTAGTCTACCGAGAAATAGATCGGGAGTTGTGTATGATGGGTCGTTGTAACTTCCAATCGTTTAATTAACCTATTAAAGTGTTGATGTCATTATAGACCAGTGTTATGTTCAAGGTTATATGTAGAGAAGTTGATATCTAGCTCAGTCACTATGGTGGTTCTCTCTTTGGGGGGGTTTCTTTGGTATCAATTCTCTTGTTCTATATTACTTATCTACTAAAAGTGAGTAAATGTCTAAACTATTGAATATCAAAAGATTCTAAACTATTAAATAGAAAACAAAGTATATAAAATGCATCTATTCTACTGAAACAAAGTTACTAAATGAAATGCTTATTAAAGAAAATGCTTTGCTGAAATGAAATTCTTGTTTAAAGGAAATGACAAGTAAAGGAAATTTGCTGAAATAAAAATACATAAGATTGTATTTAGATAATCACCAAGTCAAGATATTAAAACTGGAACTTAGTAAATGTAAATATTTTGCATGAAGTACTAGTCCTCTAATCTCCTTAGTTGAGTGGGCCCTTTCTCTACTTCAGGATTGAGACTCTTAACACAAATGTATCCTCAAAATATCATATATTGTATTGATAAAAATGAGTATGTTACATACTTTAGAGAGCAACTGAAAATAACTTCTATCTATTAACTATTGTAATACCAAAAATATTTAATTAAGAAATAGTCATGAGAAGGTGTCTTATAGACACAACAAGTTATAAAATATTCAAAAACTATAGGCAATAAATTAGAAATTAATAAAAGTCTAATAATGCCCCATAACTCTGCTAGAAACAGGGGTCCTAATTTGTAGCTTATTATGGTTCAGTCTTCAAAATGGCATAGTGGTTGTAGACTTGGTATCCTTTAATTAACTGTTTAAAATGGTAGAGAATGTGCCTCATCATCCTGTATATGTCACCAAATTACTCAACAAAGTAGTCAGTGGAAGTTTCATTGGTCATTAGTTCGCTTAAGATAGAGTAAGGGGAAATGCATTACTTTCTAATTTTGATATAACTATTTAGAACATTCCCATGCATTGATTAGTGTTTTTTTGAGTAAAGTTTATAGTTATATAGATGTTATGATGATTCATTTTATGGACTCATCATCTCCCCTACACTTTACCTTTTGCAAGTCCTCTTGCAAACTATCTTCAACCTGATTTTTGTTCAAGTTGTTTTGCCATGTCATACTCTTCAAATTGATCTACATATTGTTTCTTTGTTCCCTTACATCCTTGGGTTGCAAACATAGTTTCTACCCATGTCGTAAAGATTTCATTTTATTGAGGGGCACTATTTTTCCAAGTATTCATTAGGTTGAGAAGTAGAGGAGGCCTAACCTACATTCCAACCCATTCTTCATTATACTCATTGTTCCCATTATGTGTCAACTGCCAAATAATTTTCACAAGTGCTTCTCTCCTTCTCATGCTCCAACTAATATTCTAAGGAGAAATCACTTCTCTTCTCTTTAGTGGAAATTTAAGGTGCCCCATCTTTTTTCATAGGCTATCATAGCTTGGCCAAAGTTTTACTGACAATAACCTTCAAAATCTTGGACACATTTTGCTAAGATCTCAGAGGTGTGTTTACCAATTCCATCCTGGTAATACAAAGACCTAAAATATTTCTTCATCGAAATATCATTATGGTGTTGGGGTTGAATGTAAAAACCAACATTTTTGGCCTGTTGTGTAAAGAGGTCAGTTTTCTCTTCCCACACAATCTGATTTCTTATCAAGGACTGAAAATATTTTAAGTGAAATTCTCCTACTAACAGATTTATGAAAAATCAAGAACATTTAGAACCAATATGTTATCAAGATAGAATTCACACAATACATTTTGTACCTCTAGAGTGCAACTCGATAAATCTATAAAAAGGTTTTTACATAAAAATCCTCACGAGGATCTCCTCAAAAATTATATGCAACTGCCATGAATAAAATTTCTCTTGAAGAAATAGACTATACATTGAATATGGTTTTATGCAAGCTAAGAGTTTACAAGCTAAAGGATAGACATACTCAACAACTATTTCCAATTTTGTTTTTGCATTAGAGCTGGATTCAACCTCTTCCTTGAGTTTCTTATTTTCTTCTACCAGCTCCTTGTTTTTAAGAGAAATTTGAGTCCAACTAGATGATAAATCATCCCATGCTTTCAAACCAATATCTTTCTGTCTCTTTAAACTAGTAACTTCCATTCTCAAAACATCTATTTCTCTATCTTTTTCTATATTCTTTTGCACAAACTCATTTTCAAGAGAGAAATGAGTTTCTTCCATACCTATCGAGTTTTTATTTTGGAGCAGAAATTTCATCGGGGTGTTTCCTCAAAACCTCATCATTGGTAAGAAGAGCATCTCTTTTTTATTCCTCACATCCAATTTCTTGTGTAGCATTTTCCATAGCTACCGTATGGATTTTGGAGTTGTCAAGCATATTTTTTGGAGCTTCCAAATGAGTTTCACGTACATGAGCAACATGTCTCTATTCTTCAGAAGGGTTATTATGATACCCTTTTTCCTCAAATTTTTAGGCTCGTGGAACTACTTGACGTCATCTACAGAATCTTCAATGAACACAGGGGAAGACTGAGGAGTGGATTGAATCTTGGGAAGAGAGTTGTGGGCTTCTTCAAAATAAATTGGTGTAGGAGTTGCCTTAATCTTTTTCTTCCTGAAAATTTCTCTCATAATCATATTTTATTTTTCCTCTTAGGTTTCCTCAAGGCTTGGTGCTTGTAAATCAACCGCATAAGCATTGAGTGCTTAATTTCAGCATCACCACCTCCATTTTTATACTTTTGCCCCACTTTTATGATGAAATTTTCTAGGTATTCAGGGATATTGACTTTGAGCGCAAGGTTTTCCCTACCTTTCTTCAAATGGGTCAAAATCTTCAGGGTATCTCCTCCTAATACTGATTGTTTTCCATCACAGATGAAATACCTATTTACCCAAGAAGATACCTCCTTCCAATGTCTTGGAAATATTTCTCTTTTAATACCCTTCTGGATCCCCTGGGGATTAACTATTATCTCAGGAAGAGGTTCCCCCTCCTCATGAAAAATGGATATCAAATATTTAAGGGGTAGTTAGTGACAACCTTAAGTCTAAAATATGGAAGACCAGATATTGTGCTAATAATTTGGCTATCTATTTCAATCCTTTTCCCTCCTACTCTAGAAAATTTTACTTCAAAATTTTACTAAAATTCTTCAATCGTGAAATACCCGAGAAATGATGATATTCCTCAAGAAAGTGGTTCGCAAATTTCGGCTCTTAATTCTTCTTCTTTCCCATTAAATAGGATGATTTGCAATAGGAATGGAAAACACACTAAGGAGGTAGATTTTTATAACAATGGTGATGGTTTCTTGGAAGAGGCAGAGTAGTTTTGTGCAATGTTAGTAGCTTGAATTCAAACTACCCATGAATTTATAATAGCATCATGGTGGCAGAGAATGATGACAGAGATGACTAATGTGATTGTTGAAGGTGGCGAGCTTTTAATTCATTCACATGGTTCCCACACTTCTAGCCTTGTTACTCATGTCATATTTCATCCTTCGAAAAGAGTGACATCATGCCTTATTCATTCGTCATTACCTCTTATCTCTCTAATTACTCCTTTATATATTTTTGTTTTTAATCAAGTGCATTGGGAAGTTCAAATATAGTTAAGGCCTTTGGAAAATGTAAATACACATCACCTTACTATCTCAAAGCATCCTTTTGACCATTGGCTGATCCACCTCCTATATTTGAAAATTAATTATGGTTAATATACATTTTGATAATTTACACTTCTAGCCTTTATTTGCATGCATAAAAGAAAATATATTTTTGTTTTTTAGATATAGGGGGGAAGAAGACTATAACAAAATTATGGTCTTCTTCCTTTATTTACATATTCCTAACAAACTACTCATGGCTGGAAGAGTTGAATTCTTCCACTGAATTGAATTCCTCACACAATTGCATGTCCTTAGTGAAGGTTTCTTTATCCTGGGGTTGTTGATACAGCCTCATTCTATGGTCGTTCACTAACAAATTTTTTTGTCACCATCAATTGGAAACAATCTCACATATCCATTATCATATATCTTTTCAATTTGGTAAGGTCCTAACCATCTTGTCCTCAATTTCCCTTTGAAGTGTTGGTATTTTGAGTCAAACAATAGGGCCTAGTCTCCTTCTCTAAATCTTTTGGTCTTGATATGAGAATCATGTCAAAAATTCCTTTGATATTGAAGGATCTCATCTTGTTGTTGTGCTTCCATCCACATCTCATCTAGTTCATTTAGCTACATCACCCTATCTTACTTGAGCTTCATCCAAGTCAATTCCTATCTTTAGTGTTGTTCTCTAGGTCTGCAATTCAAATTCCACTGGGAGAAATGGATTCTTTCCATATACTAGTTCATATGGGGAGAAACCAGTGGTGGTTTTCCAAGTTGTGTTGTATGCCCATACAAATTCATGCATCCATGGTACCCAACTCTTTCTATCTGCATTTACAAATTTAGTCAAGATGTTTTCCAATTCTCTATTTGTGACTTCCACCTGCCCATTGGATTGGGGGTGGTATGGTGATGGTTTCATATCCTTAATATGGTAAATATTCAAAAAGGCCTCAATGATGTTTGACACAAATTGAGTTTCTTGATTAGATATTATGGATCTAGGAGTTCCAAACCTTATCATGATCTTGTAGTACAAAAATTCATCTACAACATTTTTCATTGGTAGATGTCGATTGCTTGAATCTCTGCCCATTTGGTAACATAGTTTGTGCACACCACTAGGTACTATTTTCCATAATATGGGGGGTCTATAGGTCCAATGAAATCAATCCCAAATATCTCAAAGGGTCCTAAGACTAGTTGAGGATTGAGTGGAATTTTAGAAGACAAAGTAAGTTTCCCTATTCTTTAACATGCATCACCTTGCCATACATATTTCTTGACAGCTTTGTGGAGAGAGGGTTAGTAGTAACCAGCTCTAAGGACCTTATGAATTTTCATCTTTACTGATTAGTGCCCTCCTCCAGGTTCATCATGACATGCTCTCATTATGTCATATACTTCATCTTCTCAAACACACCTATGAAGAATCATGTCAGGACAACATTTAAACAAAATTCCATTGCACCACTTATATGTAGCATTGTTTCTGATTAATCTTTTTCTTTCTTTACTAGTGAAATAAGCTTGGAAACTTTCCTCTAGTTATATAATTGGAATGGTCATAAAACCATGGAGGGTGTGCTGATATTGTAAACAAGTGCTCATCCGGGAAGTCCTCTTGAACTGCCTCACCTTCTCCTAAAAAATCATTCTTGAAAGAAAGTTTTCAACAACATTAGCCTTTCCAAGTTTATCAATAATGGTCAACTTAAACTATTGAAAAAGAAGTAACCACCTGATAATTCTACCCCTTACTACTATTTTGTTCATTAATTATCTTATGGCTGAATGATTGTATACACAAAAATATTATAACTAGTAATGTAGTGTCTAAATTTATTTGAGAGTAAACAACAACTAGAAATTCATTTTCTATAGTGGTGTAGTTTCTCTCCATAGGGGTTAGGTTTTTACTGATGAAATAGATGGCATACATTTGTTATTCCTCATATTTCTTTCCAAGAACAACTCCCATTGCATTATTGGAAACATCAATGTGAATATGAAAAGGCTGGCCCCAATTGGGTCATCTCGGGATTGAGGTAGTGGTCATTTCCCTTTATAACTTCAAAATCATGTTGGCAATGAGGATCCCATTCAAAAACATAGTATTTTATCAGCAGAGAGAACATTGGTGCAATAATCTTACTAAAATATTTTATGAACCGTCTGTAATAACTTGCATGTCTAAGGAAACTTTTGATGTTTGTTTGATTTGTTTTCATGGGAAACATAGTAATGACTTATATCTTTTTAGGATCAACTTGGATACCCTTAGCAGAGATATGATGACCAAAAAAAATCCCTTAATCAACCATTATCAAGCATTTTTCATGACTTAAGGAGAGTTGGTTTTGCTCACATCTTACTAACACTTTTTCAAGATTGCACAAAGAATCCTCAAAGTAGACCAAATGGACAATGAAATCATCCATATAAATTTCAACACGGTCATTCGTAAGGTCTACAAAAATAGCGAAAACTACTCAGTAAAAGGTGGAACGTGCATTACAAATTCCAAATGATAGAATTTTGTATGCAAATGTACCCAGTGGACAAGTGAAAGTGGTTGTATCTTTATCGGCAGAAAAGTGCTATACTAATTTATAAGTATCCACTAAACCCATCTAAGAAGGAAAATTATGTCTTACCTTCCAGATTGTCTAGAACCTGATCTATAAAAGGAAGGGGAAAGTAATATTTCTTGGTGGCTTTATTAAGCTCCCTATAATCTATACATATTCTCTACTTACTATATTTCTTAAGAACTATAACAAGAGGTGATACCCTGATTTCGACTATCGATATTGGATAGATAACTCTTACCCTCAATAGTTTCTCTATTTCATATTTAACAATTTCTCTTAGTGATGAGTTAATCCTTTGCTATGGTTTCTTGAATGGTTTGACATCCTCAATATAAATATGATGAGTGTAGATGTTTGGATGAATCCCTTTCATGTCAGTATAATCCCAAGTAAAATCTTTCGAATGATTTCTCGAATGTTTATGACCCTAGTCTCTTGGTTGTATTCTAAGTTGTTGCCAATAGTAAATTCTTTTCCTATCTCAATAGTTACTTTTTAGTGTCTTTCAAAATAGTTAGTTATGTCTCGATTTAAGGGACAAGAATGGGGTTGTAGCATGTGAAAAATAACCATGTTCTCATAATATTTTCCCATATAAGATACAATCTTGGCTAAAGGACAATGAAAATCAGTTGATGTTTGGCCTTCATGGTAATCATAGGTCTCTTCACAACCTTCTATAGAAATTTTACTCACTAAGATATTTTCTGAGTTCAAAGCAGTCATTTTCGTAGCCTTAGTTACAATTTCCATAGCCACAATTTTAGCATCCATACATTTGTGGTATCTTCTTTATCTAACAAAGTGGATCTGTCTCTGTAATTTCTTCCATAAACACTTATTTCACTAAATTGGGACTTATTCTAGTCCAAGTAGCAAAAAATATAGCCAATATTAGAATCCAAAACTACTTGTTTTGGATTCCAAAATGTTAAATATTGGAATTATCTAGACTCCAAAATCGCACATATTGGATTCCAATATCACATATATTGGAATCCAAAATCACATATATTGGAATCCAAAATCACATATATTGGAATTTATTGCACTCCAAAGTCCCATATATTGGAATCCAAAATTCAAATATTGGAATCCATTATATGGGCTAGCATCCGCTAGGCATTGTCTATGCTTTGGACTAAACAAAACATGTATATGTTTTATACGAGGCTAGTAGCCACTAGGAATTATTTATGATTTGTTATGTATAGAACATGTTTCTATTTTAAAAGGGATAGTTGCTACCAGCCATTATTTATGCTTTGTTATATAAAGAAAATTTTTATGTTTTAAACGAGCTAGTGGCCGCTAAGCATTATTTATGCTTTTTTATATATAGAACATATTTTTGTTTTATACGTTCTAGTAGACACTAGGCATTATTTATGACATGTTATGTATAGAACATGTTTTTGTTTTATACGGGATAGTGAACATATGTTTTTTTGTTAATGGTTACAACAAAGGCCATAATGTGGTGTTAAATTTGACGCTTGTTTAGACATTTCTTTATTGTTTTTATCCTTAAAATAGTTGTAAATATTTGAAATAACCATCACATATGACTTGCATATTATATATGTGACCATCAATTTTTCTTGAGATTTATTTATATATTAATTATATTAAAAATAATTAAGTATATATATAGTATAATTTATATTTATTTTATGAACAGTGAAAAAAATACTATTTTACAATTTTTCAAGGGAAATGTTTTATGATAATTCACCATAGAAATTACTCAATCATATTGTTAACTTATAATAGCTGAAAATATAAATCCACCCAACTTATATTTTGAAAATCTCATCATAATATAATAGAGTTATGCAAGTACTTTCATAATAACATACGTATGTATATATTATTGACAATGTTAAGCAGTACCATCATAAAATCATTCTAAAAAGATAAATAGTTATTTAGAATTTTCTTGCTCCAAGTATTTGATGCCCTCTACCACATTCAATTCTTAAGACACTATTTGTGATTTTTTTTGTACAAAGCCATCAACCATTTATCTTTTGTACAATTTGTGCGTCTTTTTCATACCCACCATAAAATTTTCAGGAGGGTTTCCTTTTGCACCTAATGTAATACACAAAGTGTTTTTTGAAGCGTATGAAAAGTATTTCTAATCCAATCCTTTTCTATGTCTCTCATTGATATTCCCTCAAATATATTGCAATGTTCCTTTCCCCAAGTGAGTCTTGGATTCAATACGATCAATATTTTTTTATTAAAACATGTTGATATCTTTTTATCATCGGCAGAAATGAGATTATCGAACCAAAATCCTAGTTCATGTATGGTGATAATAATTTTATAAATTTTGATAGGCCACCGCATGATTTGACTTTCATACCGAACTTGAATGACATCTTCCTATTGTATGTTTTTTTAATCCTATAAAGTAGGTCCTCCATATCCAAAATAAGTAAATAAATCTTATCGCTACCTATAGGGAAGTAAACAAATTTTATTTTTGGTCGCCGCATATCAATTACAACTAATTGAAATAAACAACATTTTAGCTTACGGCTAATAGTTATAGATTAAGATTGCAGCTTGGATTACACCACCTTTACACACTACTAGATCCATTGATGCAAGAATTATTTCAAATAAATAATCATCAATTCATAATTTGTTTCTTCGTATTTAAAATGTGAGCATATTGTATTTGAAATAAACATTAATCAATTCATAATCGATTTCATGCTACATGGAAAAATTAAATGGATAAACATAGTGGTGCGGAGTGATATGGTAAGTACAATATTAAATATTATATTTCTTATAATTCAAATTTAACGGTCATTAGGCTACGCTTATATTTGTCAAACCACCCTTTGGTGGAGAAAAATCCTCGGTATTGATGGGGATTTGTGACCGCTAGGTTTTTCCATCAATGGTTGAACTACACTTAGTTGGACAACCTTTAATGAGGCTAGCCAAGAGTTGTTTTACATACATACGAGCTCAATCAAGATGTATGTAGTTATGTTTATGATGATGTTGAAACCAAAACAATGTTCATTTAATGTAAGTTGTCAATATGAAGTAGTGAATCAGTGAAACATTGTAGACAATATGCAATTATAAATCAACGAAATATTGATGAGTGTAAGGTTTTTTAGTCAAACCATTACTATATTGAACGTGGATGCATAGAGTCCGCTAAGCTCTATATACTTCATTTTAAATTGTTATCGTAGCTTACAAATGGATTTCCTTAAAAAAATTCTTCAACCCTAAGCCAATCATATAAACTAATGTCTATTAATTATCGTATCCTATAAATTTGTTGGCCCTATTGGTTGTTTGCATAATCATTTATTGTCTTATAAATTTTTGGAGCTTATTAGAGGTTTTGTTTGTAAATTCAGATGATTAACATACGGATCTCGATGGCGTACGCATGGCCTATTTGTCTCGTGTCCTCCACATCTATAATCGAACTCGTAAAAAAATTGTTAAAAAATTGAAAATCATGGCAATGGAAGATAGAGATCATTAAAAATATATATAAAATGATTGAAAGTAAATCACCATGTTGAATTGGTTGTGTAGCATCATGGTGAAATGGTTGTACATTAGATTTTATAGCTTTGTGGTTGTCTGCATAAACAATAATTGTATAAGTAGCATATTTAGGTTAAAATCCATTAAACAAAATCACTTGTTGAATTTGTTTTCGGAGACAAACCTTTCTTCATATGAGAATAGTAATGTTTTAGAAACATCACTTGACTATGTGTCTTAACAATAAAAACAAAAGATAGTTTGGAATCCACCGGTGCACGAGTGTGACATTGTTGTCATTGTAAAGCACTAGTACTAGAGAATTTTCATAACAACATTGAGTCAACATCTCGGCCTAGAACTATCACACCCCACTTGGCGCAAGTTCTAAACATGCTAAAATAAAACCAAATATCTCGATCTTAGATGAAAAAGGTAATGAAGTGGTATTTTTTTAATAAATAGATATACAATGGTAAAAAAATCTCATTACGAAGGCAACGAGACTAAGTTGAAAAGTTTGATGAAGCGAATCAACTGCAATAGCGAATAACTTGGAGGATTAAAAAATATTTACATCATTAATAAGACATCATCGTAAAAGTGGCAAGAGAGACACAAAGTCAGCTTCACGTCACTTTCCCCAATTACGGATTATGACATATTTATTTATTTTATTAGTATTTTTAAATTACATCAATGATTACTATCGTAATGACGGCGCAAAAAAACCAACTTGCGATAATAACATATTGCACGGGAATGGGTGGTGAGGTGAGAACTACAATGTTTGCGGGAAAACAAAATAACAAAGATAGCGGTCATGGGTCCCATCTTGCCTCCATGATGGACCCATTACCTTGATGAAGGAAACATGGGTGAAAAGAATACCAATTTTAATTAATTAAACTACTTAATTGTCTCACTAAGGAAAATCCACAACCTAAGTT
The DNA here is from genome assembly GCA_018340775.1 of Taxus wallichiana var. yunnanensis. Lineage (NCBI taxonomy): Eukaryota > Viridiplantae > Streptophyta > Pinopsida > Cupressales > Taxaceae > Taxus > Taxus wallichiana. Next base: position 708,348 of record JADAXU010000137.1, read on the forward strand.
AAGTTAATTATATAAATTTAAACCATTTAAAATTAATTAACCCATTACGCTCACTTACCCAAAAATAACTAAATTTAATTACTTTAATCATCCTACTAAGGGGATCTTCCAAATCATAAACTAAGTCAAATAAATAAATCTAACCATTTAAATTTATTTTACCCCATAGTTTAACTTCACACAAGAATATTCTAAGATCAACTTAATCAAACAACCTTAAGAAATCATTATAATAAAATTAAATACCCATATCCCCAAATTGTACACACTAAATCACAACCATTGGATCAGTTAAATCTCCACAATAGGATTAAATTTTCCCTAAAGACAAAAGATTAGGATATATCTTTGGAAACCTAAGCTTATTTCATTTTTATTTCTCTCCATTCTCCAGGTTCATTCGGGTCTCTCTGAATTTTCTTTTTTGCAAGGAAGCGTTTATGGATTCAAGTTCTAGGTTGTGGGTTTAAATTTCTCCTCCATATTTCTAAGAAAATCTCCATAATGCAGTTTGGTTTATGTTTAGGGTTCACAATTTGTTTATTATTCTTCTTGTTTAAGACCAAGGGTTCTTTGTTTTATTTCCTTTAAATTATCGAAAATCGATTATAAACATATTGTGTTTTCTTTTAAAATATCCCACACACACAACACACACACACACACACACACACACACACACACACACACACACACACACACACACACACACACACACACACACACACACACACACACACACACACACACACACATATAAACAATCATTTTATTTAAATGTGCGGGACAATCATCCCACAACATCCCAACCATATAAAAATATCACTATTCTTAATGAAAACAAAAGTCTTTCGCGTAAAAGCTGCTCACTGTATTGAGAAGATTAAACCATTCTCTCTTTTTTGTTTTATTTAAAAGTTCTAGAACATTTTAAACTAAATATATTATATATATATATATATATATATATATATATATATATATATATATATATATATATATATATATATATATATATAATATTATTTATTTTGATTCAAATCTAAGATAATAATTCTTCCGGTTTTCTTCTATTTTATAAAGAGTAAGCTTTTACACAAAATTAACATTTTTTCCGGTTTTTTTAATTTAATTATTTATTTTCTTTTTGTAAAATAAACTGTATATATGAAGAAACTTGAGTTATGAGTTAATACAAACACAGATGTATTTCTATTTTTGTAAAGTCCATGTTTATAATAGATTTAGTTTATTTGCTTAATAGGGACGTTATTTTAAATTGCTAAGTATAATTTGTTGATAAAAACTAGATTCATAACAAAAGTGCATTTAACATGCAAACAATAGGAAATATTCGAGCATGAAAGATTTATTTAACATTCCAAGAAGCCACATTTTTTTGAAGTATAATTCCAGCACAATTATTTACATAAGAAGGAATTAATTTAAGGTTGAGTATCCCACAAATTTTTAAACCGAAATTCCAGCTACAAACCAATACATGAAGAAGTAATTCCACGTGAATAAATCAGTTCAACATGAACAAAAATTCCTTTATTTACCTCATTTTAATATTTTCATTCCCAAAATAAGGATACACAACCATATTTTTCAAGAGATACTTTACAAATTGAAACTAAAATAATATCACAATTATAACAACAATTCTTAAATCTTGTTTCCAACAATTCAATTTAGATAACTTAATTTTCACATGACCAAATTTTTATATTCATTTAAAAATGTAGAATTAAGGTGAAATGTAAATAAAAAAACTCCTCTCAAGAGGAGACAACATGCCAAATTTTAGCTCAAAACATGATAAACTTACTGCAACTCTACAACATCAAGATCACTCCACCTAGCTCCTAAAACTAGCATGCAAAAATATCTCCAAAATTACAAGTTGTTCGGTGACCACCCATCTAATTGACATAATTACATTCCACTAAGGATTCTAAGGTGGCATGTTATTCACCCCACCCCCCACAAAGCCCATGGGAAAGAGGAAACTCACTCTACTTAGCACATAGGGATAGTTTGAATACACACAACCATTTCAACACTATTTGCAAGTCATTCAAAAACAATAAAGCAACCAAGAACAACATGCTAAGAAGCTCCAAGCTTCTAAATTTGGGAAGAGGGGATGGGAATCCCTAATTTCATGTTCCATAAACCATACCAAATAGCCATAAAATCCCCCTTATCTCTCCATATTTTCACCATCTCCTTATCACTCCAAAACAACTCCCCTTATCCCTCCAAAATCCCCAAGAAAGATATTCAAATAACAATGATTCCTTCTTGATGGTAGGGATGAATTTCAACCCAAATTGAAATTCATCCCTATCTACAAACCAAATGTAGGAAGGTTCCCAAATAGAGTGGAGGAAAATTCCTCCCTCTTCCCATACAAGCTCCCAAAACCCACACCCCTCAAGGGTGGGTGGAGAAAAATAACAAAACAAAGAGTAAGAAAATAAAGAGATACAAGGACGTACCTTGTATTTCCAAAGCCAAATTCCAAAGATGTCCTTTAAGTATCCCAATCCTCTTCTAAGTTTCCATACTCCTCCCAAAATTCCCCAAATCCAAATAACCCCCTTCCTAATAAAGTCAAGGTTTAAAAGAGAATTGTGTAACCTAATAAAGTCAAGGTTTAAAAATAACCCACTTTATTATTATCTCTAACCTATGGTGAATTGTGTATGAATGTGCACATTGTCCCATTTTGATTCCAGAGAGATGATATGTTAGTTTAAAATTCATTGATATATTATTTAGTAGTTAATTCACATTTTATCAGATAGGTGCGTTTAATGTGTGCAATGAGTGTGCAGGTGACAGGTCACAGGAGAACGTGGGATTCAGGCCAGCTACACAATTTTGCACAAGTAGCCCACGGGGCTAAGTCCTAGCCGTGTTTATTGCATGAGGCCTTAGCATTAGAATTATTGTTTTGGGCACCATGGGTGACCCTCATTTGTAATGTAATATGTCTTGTATTATTAATCTTGCTTAGGGTGTTTAGTTTGTGTTGTAAACTTGTTTAGGGGAATTAATGGCCCCACTTACATTAAGTTTTGAATTTTTTTAATGATGTACTTAATCAAGAGGGTTTAGGGTCACATGTCAACCCTTAGGTGGGCCCCACACCCTTTACCCTTGTGCCAAATTTGCCAAACCTGAAATTGGGTTATTTTAGGCATTTTTAGGGACCCCTTTTTAGTTTGGGAGTTCCCTTAACATGAAAATGGGCCCTTGGACCCTACCTAATAGGTAGGGGGCTTATTTCCAAGGCCAGAGGGAGTTTTCCCACCCATTTTGACCTCCTTTGGTCACATCCATGTAAGAGGTATGGATAAGTGTGCTTTGTTAAAATTTTCACAATATTTGTTTTGTTATGATTTTGAGTAATTTGGGAGAAGAGGTCTAAAAGCCATTTCATCCTTTCTCTCTTTTATCTTTGGCATATTTTACCTTGAAGGAAGAGAGGGGTGACACATGTCACCCCCTCATTTGTGAGGATTTTCCTCCTCTTCAAATTCTCTCTCATGGGAAAAGAAGAGAATTTTTTTTTGGAGCTTTTGCTTGGAGGCTAGTGGATTTGGAGCTAGAGTTTGCTTGGGTCAAGAAGTGGAAGAGATTGATTTTGGAGAGATTTTCTTTGAGGTAGGATTCTTGAGATTTATTGTGTTTGTTATAACATGTTAGAAATTAATTGTTTACTTGGAAATTTTTGTTGTTGTATGAAGATTTTGTTTGTTGTTTATTTGATTTTCTCCCTCCATCATATGGCATGATGGAGTTTTGGATTTGTGGGGGAAGAGAGGGGAATTTTCCCTCTCAATCCTTATAGGCTTGATGGGCAAGCCTTGTAGGATTTAGTTACTCCCCTCAAATGGTTTGAGGTGGGGAAGGTGGGTCATTTGGCTTGAACCTCCTTCCCCATTCTTGGTAAGGAAACCCCTTTGGGGTTTGAAAATCCTTCCAAGAAGGATTGGTGAAAGGGTGGAGAAATAAGGAGGGCTTGAATGAAATTGGAGAAATAAGGAGGGTATGGAGATCTTGTTTTTGTGCATCTAATGATGGTTACAACTTTTGGAGAACTTTCTTCTCTTCCCCATTTTAGAGGTAGAACTTGGTTTCTCCTCCTTTTCACTTTTACAAATTTGGAGTCTTGTTTAATATTTGCCTTGTTTTTGTGTGGATGTAATGTTGTTTGTTCACCCTCACTCTTGTGCATAGTTGTGGATAGTTGTCCTCTTTCCCATGGGCTTGGGGGAGGCTAGCATGCATCCCAACCTTGGGAAAGACATGTAATGATGCCTATGGTTGGGTGGAAAAACAAGCTTCTTCTCCTTGCATGGATTCCTTGAAGGCATTTAAAGTTGGATCTCAAGTTGGATGTTGGTTTGGAGTTGGTGGCATCTTGGTCTCTCATTGTTCTCTCTTCCCTTATGAAACATTACTTGCATTGTAAACCTCTTGTGTATGGTTATGTGGAAGTTTCCCTCTCCTTGTAAACTCTCCATTTTGTATAACTGGAAATTCTTGAAGACTTGAGACATATTTGTTGAGAAATATCTCTTCAAACTTACCATGAAACTTGTAATAGGAATTCTTGTGTAGTTGTGCTTTTGGAATATGATGCTCTTTAAGTTTAAGCTTGAAAAACATGTATGAAAATCTCTTCATATGAATTGTCGTTTTTTTAGAAAGAAAAGTTGTTTATTGAAAATATGTCTCTTCAAAAGAAAATATATTATTTGTTGGAGATTCTTACTTGTGTGTAAATCTGAAAAAATCATTTAGTATTACCTTGGAAAAGAAGGTATCTACTCTTATTTTTTGAAATATTATTGAATGGAATGTGAATAGTTTTGAATTCTTTTCCATGTAAAATTTAATGTTTTGTGCTTAGTATTCTCATTTGAAATAGTATTCTCCTTGACAAATTTTATTGAAATCAGCCTCTTTTCTCATTTGCAATATTTGTATATTCCTTTACCACAAAATAGGTAAATCTTTTAGTGGGAGTAGTTGAATTTTTTTAGTTCCTTTTTGCATTAAAATAACAAACTAAAACCTGTTATTATCATCTTGAAATAAATTATTCCTACATTTGAAATACTACAAATATGTTAAGAAAATAAAAAATAGTTTATAATTGAACTACATTAGGTTAAGCACGGTTATATGTATGTATGTATGTATGTATGTATGTATGTATGTATATAGATAATATACAAAACAAATTTAAAAATTAAATTTTATACACAAAAAAAAATACAAATAAAAAATAGTTTTGTTTTTTTAAAAGTTTTGTTTGGGGAGGGTCGAACCCCTACCCCCACCCATATGCACGCCCCCATCCACTGCGGCGCCCCCGACTCTCTTGCGCGCCGCCTTTATTCCCACCTTTCCGCGGCCATCTACTAGTGCCACCACCTAAGCTGCTCCCCTGCACAACAAACCCACTTTGCCCACAACCTTTCCGTCTTCCCTGCGCTTTGTCCCCACGCCGACCCTACCGCCATGCTTCCTACACAATCTCCTTTCCCCCATCCCCACCTCCCAAACATGTAACTTCCCTCCTCCCATGCAGTTTCCTTCCCCTTCATCATTTAAAACCCCCACCTCTTTCTCTCATCCCTGTCATACAAAAGGAAAATATATATATATATATATATATATATAGATATATATATCTATATATCTATATGTACATATCTATATATATATATATATCTATATATATACATATATATATATATATAGATATATATATGTACATATATATATCTATATATATATATATATATATATATATATATATATATATATGTACATACATATATCTATAGATATATGTATGTACATATATATATATCTATATGTATATACATATATATATATCTATATGTATATATATATATATATATATATATATATATATATATATATATATATATATATATATATATATATATATATGTGTGTGTGTGTGTGTGTGTGTGTGTGTGTGTATCCAATCCAAAAGGCTAGGATGTATGGCATTCCACAAAACAAAACACTTAAGGATTAAACAAACTCTCCTAGCTCCTCCACCTACAAATGGCACAACACAAGAAAATGAGAGAAGAGTAGAAAAGAAAGATAAGAAAACAAGAATGAAACTCAATTGAAAAGGAAGGAAAGGATAAGGATATTAGGAAAACTTAGGGTATTTTCCAAACCAAGGGTCGGGATCAGATTTGATCCAAGGGCTCACAAATAATCCTACCCACTTTAAGTCATGAGCATTTATTTTATTTTATTATGGATTTAGAGACTTTATTAAAGTGGGTGTGTGGGAAAATAAATTAAAAGGGGAGACTAATTAATTATAACAAGGGGGTTGTAGACTATTATTTTGTGACTCTAGTTAACTTAAGAAGAATAAATAATTAAGTCATTAATGGAATAGTTTTTATTTAAATTTTGGGTAAATAAATTTATAATAAAATTAATTATTAGCGGGAAACAGTTAAGCAAACATTAGTATTAACCGTTCACCTTTAAGAAAAAAAAATTACCTAAAATTTTAGTTGCCAATTGGTATGGTTTTCCTGTGTCTTGAGGCGGGGCACGACATTTGGTATCAGAGTGGAGGTTCACACATGCGGACACTCTGGGTAATCAATCAACTAGTCAACAATAATTGTAATGACATTAAAGTAAATAAATAAATAAAATAATTAAAAATTTTCCGCAACCATTTAATTATAATTTAATAACCTCTTCGCTCACCTCATGCACAGGATGGCACCCATGAGACGATGCTCGGTTATGGTTTTAGGATGTGGTTTTCCTACACCCGAACCACCGCACCCAAGTTAGGGCCTCAGATCTTAGAGGCTCTTCATCAATTGATCGGTGTTGTGTAGCAGCGTCTCCCACCACCTTGCAGGAGGCGAGAGATGAGAACATTGGTGGGATATGAGGAGCCGATAGGTGAGGATATGCATTGAGATCTTCCAGAGCATGATATGTTGAGGAGGGAGACGTCACGTAGCCCTTCCAATCATCATGAGAGGGTAGCCTCATACCGTCGTAGCCGCTCACACAGTCTTGAGGGACCATTTGGGGATAGGTGACCCCTTTCACCTATTGGACTACATCACCAGGATAGAGATACAAGTAGTGTGATCAAGGATATTCTTCACTTGCAGCCACCCACCTACACCGGTTCTACAGATGGATTTGGGGCTGAGTCATGGCTCCTTAGCTTGGATAGTTGATTTGGCTTACACTCCTACGAGAGTAATGTCGAGAAAGGTTTGCCATACACCTCCTTCGAGATGTAGCAGACATTTGGTGGAGGAATGAGGAGTGAAAGCTCCATCTAACTTGAGAGACAGTGACCTAGGAGATGTTCGAGGAGTGATTTAGGGCTCGTTATATATCAAAGCATTTCATACGAAGAGGATTGATGAGTTTCACGACTTACGACAAGGATCTAGCATAGTAGATCTAGTATGAGAGCAGGTTCCTGGATCTTTTGTAGTATGTGGACTACCTGCAAGATGAGAAATTACAGGTTAATAGGTTTATTCGAGGCTTTAATGCAGATATAGTAGGAGCAGTTAGGATGTTATCTCCTCCCACGCTGGAGAAGGCCATTGAGAAGGCCTACTTAGCTGAGGAGAATAGGACCAAGACACAAGAGCACCTTGAGATAGAAATAAGAGCAAGTTTAGGAGAGGACATGCCTTTCAAAGTCGGAGGTCATGGGGTATAATGCCACCCCCTAGAGGAGGATTCGGCCTCCACCAAGCGGCTACGAGGGCTCCACCACACCCACGGCGGCGACGCAACACCATGGCCACCAACAAGAGAGGGCTAGGCGGACTCGTGAGCTTTTAGAAAGGTGACACTAGAGGAGGTTTTGGTGGAGCCAGGGATAGGAGGCAGGGTACTTAGCAGGTATAGCCAGCTCGCACGTAGTAGTCTACTAGGGTTGGATTGGCAGGATCAATACACCAAAGTACAAGAGGGACCCCATCTCAGAGGGGTACAAAAGGATGTTTTATTTGTGGGTCTCCTGATCACTATGTACGTATATGCCCACACAAACCCAACACCATGGATACATAGAGGAATTCTAGATTAGATCAGATGGTGGGTGATGTAGGACGTGCTCATCATGTATATGAAGCGGTTGACAACCGCCAGGCCGAGCATTAGGCCACAGTCATTGAGACGACGGGTACTATCAAGGGTATTTCTATCTCAGCACTTTTTGATTTGGGTGCTTCAGATTCTTTCATATCACCTTCTATAGCAAACCGGTGTGGGCTAGTAGTGGCTAGGCAACCAGATAGTTAGCAGGTTGAGTTGGCCTCTAGGGCCAAACTCGTCGTGGACTCGTATGTGGAGATTTGTGTACTTGAAATAGGAGCCTTCTCCACTACACTTGACCTCCGAGTTATCCCTCTAGGATCATATCGGGTAGTTTTGGTATGGATTGGCTCGAGGCTCATTGGGATAAGGTAGATTACGAAGTAAGTTCATCGAGTGTCGGGATGATCTTGGGGAGTGCAATTGTGATATCGGGGATGCAGAGACCTATTTTGTTGAGTATGATCTCGGCTAAGCAATTCAAGCGGAGCATGTGTAAGGGATGTCAATTTTTTACTATCACCATCGGTGATCGATCGGAGAGCACTCCAGAGAATTCACCTTTAGATGATCATGTAGTTTGGAGGAGTATGCCGATGTGTTTCCAAGTGAGCTTCAGGTTAGCACCACCAGAGAGGTTTATGTTCTCAAAATTTCCCCCAAGGTAATTTTGATAACATGCATCAGATTGTCGATCCAGAAAATAGATTGATTCAAGGCAAAAATCATGTTCTAGGGTCCCCTCGATTTTTCTAACTCCTGTCCAAGAAGAAGAGAACAAGTTCTGAGAGAAAAGGTGAAAAGGTCGTAGAAACAAGCTTGGGCCAAGAAAAATCATGAAAAATGGCTAAGTTCTATTCCTTGCAAATGTAGGGAAATTCGGGCCATGAAGACGCGTGGGACGTGGAAAGCCGGTTCGGCGAAGGCGAAGAAAATTGACTAAGCTGTTAAACACAAAAGTCTGCAGGACATCTAGGCCGTGAGGACGCGAACCGCCGAATCGGCCGAAAAGGAGAACTTTCACCTTTGGGACAGGTTGGGACAAAGGGACGCGTGGGATGCGGAAAGTCGGTTCGGGTGAAGATGAAGAAAATCGACTAAGCTGTTAAGTTTAAAGCGATGCTGGGACATCCGGGCGCGAGGACGCGAACCGCCGGATTGGCGAAAAGGAGAAATTTCACCTTGGACGGTTGGGACAAAGGGACGCATGGGACGTGGAAAGCCGGTTCGGCCGAAGATGAAGAAAATTGACTAAATGTTAAGCGGAGCATACCTGCAGGACATCCGGGCCGTGAGGACGTGAACCGCCGGATCGGCCGAAAAGGAGAACTTTCACCCTTGAACAATTGGGACAAAGGGACGTGTGGAATGTAGATAGGCGAAGGAGCCGAATCCAACCAAATTACGCCACGTGTCATCGGTAGAAGGGGACAGGAAGACCATTTTAGGCGGATCGAAAGTTTTTGTCCCTGATAAAGCCTTTGGGACATCTGCGACAAATGGACGTGAAAATCCGGCAGACCGGATACCAATCAAGTCATGACACGTGTTATAAGGGGAAACGTCTAAATGAACAAACGGAGAGGTTTGAAGGGTCAGCCTGAGCCAATCAGAAGAGGACACGTGTCCAATGGAGCGAGATAAGTGTGGAGCTCGGGGAGGAGTTAGAGAATTTGGCAAGAGTTTTGGCAAAAAACTAAAAAGGGGTAAAAGATGCCTGCGCCCCTGTTCTCCAATTAATGCATGGCACGTGTCCCAAGTGGCGAGGGCGCGGAGGAAAAGTGAAAAATGTCCCAAAATCATCAAAAAGGTCAAAATTCAAGGGGAAAACCCATGGGTAAGCGAAAGGAGAGATAATTACACCTCCAATCAGCGCTTGACACGTGTCGTCAGGAGTGGCGAGAGCGCGAGAAAGATTTTCAAAACATGTTTTCACCTGTTTTGTGCAGTAAATCTTGAGATCTCCATATATTTCGATCCGAGCTCGGATTTGCACGTTCTTTATATCAATGGAAAGCTGATGAAATTATCTACAAGATTCTGGGGTCAATATTGCATTTTGGTTCATTTTGGAGAGAGAAAATCAAGAAATGTCTCTCGCACGTAGTAATGGCGAGGCGACATTTCAACAACCGATTTAATGAAAATGGGTTGCATTCTTCTTCAACACGGCTAGAAGTGACGCTTCAACAACTTGATTTAATGTAAATGGGTTGCATTCTTCTTCAACATGGCCAGAAGATGACGTTTCAACAACCAATTTAATGCACATGGGTCGTATTCTTCTTCAGCATGGCCAGAAGTGATGTTTCAACCACCGATTTTAATGAAGAATGCATTTTGGTCAATGGTTGGCCTGCTTGCACATTTTCCTACGTTTTCTCTCTCTGGGCTCGACCCATGCAATGTAAAAAGCCATATTTGGCTCATTTTGAAAGAGATAACAAGTGGTTCATCTTTTCTACTTGGCCCTCCCTTCTTTTTTTCTCTATGGTTGAAAATGGAGTTCGAACCTCCTCCCCTTCTCTGTAATGGCATTTTTGCCTTTTACTATTGAAATGATGTTCTGTGCAAACTTCTAGAGCAATAAAAACATGTTTTGTGATGCATCAGTCCATCCTTGCTCGTTTTTGTTTGTTCTTCTCTTGCCTCTCTTCATTACGGGTATTTGTGCATGTTCTAACATTCATTACAGGTGTCCGGAGCTATGTTCATGGAGTTTTGGGACATTTTCTGTGTGAAATCTATCCTTGGGCCTGTGATGCATTTGTCCATCCTTCCCATTGCTCACCTCTCTTTGTTCCATGGCAGTTTTGATATATGTTCAACATTCTCCTTCTCTGGTGTATCACCGTTTTAGTGTAGGCTTTTGCTTTATTTTTCCCTTTTCTCTCCCTCTCTCTGTCTCCATGGCACAACTAGATTAGGATTATATTAGCTTGCTCTGCTTTGGAATAGCTTGTGGAAGGTAGTTTAGGAGGAGGAACCAACCTCTAATCTAGAGATTCCTCTCTCATTTTACAAGTCCCACACTTGTAGAGAGGTTTCAATGTTGTGCAATCACACTTTGGATGTAGAGTGATCAACCTAGAAATTTGATCGGCGTCATGGGTCTTTGTGATTTTGCATCAATAGTTTTGGCACACCGGTGGGACCTTAGAGGTCTTCCACTTCATATTTTGCAAGTAGGTGTGTTCCCTGTGAATATTTCAGCCTTTCGAGGCACTTGTAAACACATCCGCGACTCCATCGATCAACAACCCATTTACGAACTTGCAGACACTGTTTTTCATCCATTCCCATCCATCCTTCTTTCCATCTCTTTCATTATTTTCCATTCCATGAAGTTCGTAATCATGACTTCATTTCCATCATGGAATTCACATTTTCAACAACAATGTAGTTTATCACACCTCTAACATGTTTTACAAATCCTCCAAATAAGCATGCATACCCATATGAGTAGCAATGCCAAAATTAGTTTGGCTATGGAGCTTTCCAAGAGCAAGAGTATGCATATAATGAAGACAATTAGATCTAAGATGCTCGTCTGTTGGAGAAAATCCAAAAGATGGAGGTAAAGATGGTGCAGTCCAGAGAAACAACTCAAATGAGAGCTTTCAGAATTGGTTGCAGGACTCCTTGTCCATGGGGAGGCCCTTTTCCAAGACACTTCAGCCCTCAGGAGAAGCTGGACTTCATGATGAAGATGCTGCCATTGCTTGCAAAGTGGATTGAAGAAATAGAGGTGTATGAGAGGAGTATTCAGCAACCTTGTCAACGGGTAAACACGCCATCTCATGCCTTTCTTTTTCCTCTTTCCCAATCTTTTTATCTCGGCAAAGTGTCAAGTTCTAAACTCTCCATCTGTTGTCCCAAGTGTTGAATCCATTTCTCCACCCCCTAGTCTTCCACCACACCTCAATTCTTCTTTCCTTTTTCCTTCCAAACAGTCATCCCCTCCACAAGAGCTAACAAATATCCCCCTCCTCAAAAGAAACAAGAGTTTCTACCTCCACCACCACAAAAAATGTCAAATCGGTTGAGTTATAACCGATCTCTCCTCTTGCATTCCCAATTCCATGTGGGGAAGTAGAAATAGCAAAAATCAGTCATCAAGGACAGCAAGAGGAAGAGCCAAGAAGAAAAGAAATGATAGACAACTTGAGGGTTTGGGTTGCCAAATTTGGGATGACAAAGATCCCCTTGACGGTTAAGCCTTCAGAAGAGATGGGAGTTGGAGAACAAATGGTGGTCAGGACTGATTTTGTTGCAGCAGAAGAAGAAGATCTTACAGTCCCAACTTGTCCTCTAGAGTAGCAGATTGAAGAGTTTGACTTGGAAAACTTCATGCTGGAGGAAGAGTTCAATCAAGAGAAAGAATGTCTTCAAACATTGGAGGAAGGAGAAGCTGCTCCAAATCCAAAAGAAGAGGAGCACATTCTAGTTGTGGAGGAGAAAAGTGCAGATCCAAGGGCTTTGAGCACAAAGCAGGCTATAGGAGAACCTTCAGTTCTTCTTTCTACTTCACCTCTCTCAAGTTCTAGTACTGAAGAGGAGTTTGATCTCTCAAACTCAATATTGGAAGGTGAAAGAAGCCATGGTGGTCAAGTTACAGATCAAGAAGACACCATGGAGGAAGTTGAGCATTTGCAGCAGGACAGACATGAGGCAGTTTATCTGTCAGATTTGGAGGACTGTTTTGATGAAGAAGAGCCGGTTGAGTTTCCACCACTCTCTCTTTCATCATCCACATTCCAAACAATTGAGTCTGCTGTCATGAAGGAGAACATTCATTTGTAGCAGCCTGCATCTTATAGCAACTCTTTGGAATCAAGATTAGAAGATTTAAATCTTTCATGTTCTTCACTGGAGGAAGAGAAATGATAGAGGAATTTCACCACTTCTTCCACTTCATCCATAGAAAGTCTACAAGAAGACTTCATTTTTGGAGTTGAAAATCGAGCTATGGGCATATCAAATGGATCGGACCTTGCCCAATCAGGTATTTGACTTCATTGGAGCCAAGGGAGAAGTCACAACCAGTCATGCTTGCTTCGAGCATGAGGATGAGCTACAAAGTACCAAGGATCAGCTGTCATACCTCTTCAATCCGGATGTAGAGCAACTAAAAGAGGTGTTGAATTTGCCTTCAGCAGATACCTTGATGATTTGGGTAGAAGACCAGCTTCTTGTTGATTTTCCACTCATCCCCTAACAGCCATGATCAGTGCCAAATCAATTACATGGCTGCCACTTTTGAGAAAAAGAAGCTATTTCTCACAACCAATTGCGGGGTTTGTTTAGCTAGCCTTTGCTTCGAGTTAGAATAGAGTAGGTAGGTTTTCTTACAGAAGAAGTGCTTGTGCATACTCTGCATGTTCCATTTGAAGCATGTATGATTTTCGAGTTGCAGTACATAGTTTTGGTGTTCTTTGGTTCTTCTCTTACACGGTTCGCTTCAATGGCATTTTGGTGAGAACAACTCTAAGTTCGGTGGGTTTTCAAGTGGTTCGAGAGGAGGTTTTCAAAGTTCGAGATCAGTTTGTAGGCTATAACTCATGACTCCATGCCCAATGGATTGCTTCAGGCTACTGATCATTCATCTAGCAAGAAGATAACCCCGCTGAGTCGTCAAAACTGTTGTCAAAATTTTCCCCCCAAGGTAATTTTGATAACATGCATCGATTGTCGATCTGAGAAAATAGATTGATTCAAGGCAAAAAATCATGTTCTAGGGTCCCCTTAGATTTTTTCTAACTCCCCTGTCCAAGAAGAAGAGAGCAAGTTCTGAGAAAAGGTGAAAAGGTCGCAGAAACAAGCTTGGGCCAGGAAAAATCATGAAAAATGGCTAAGTCCTAGTCCTTGCAACACTAGGGACATCCGGGCCGTGAAGACGTGTGGGACGCTGGAAAGCCGGTTCGGTCGAAGATGAAGAAAATCAACTAAGCTGTTAAGCGCAACATTCGGGACATCCGGGGCCACGAGGATGCGAACCACCCGGATCGGCCGAAAAGGAGAACTTTCGACCTTTGGGACGGTTGGTACAAAGGGACGCGTGGGATGCGGAAAGCGGTTTGGCCGAAGATGAAGAAAATTGACTAAGCTGTTAAGTGGAGCAGACCTGGGGACATCGGGCCGTGAGGACGTGAACCACCCGGATCGGCCAAAAAGGAGAACTTTCACACTGGGAAGTTGGGACAAAGGCACGCGTGGGATGCGGAAAGCCGGTTCGGCCGAAGATGCAGAAAATTGACTAAGCTATTAAGCGGAGCAGCCTGGGACATCCGGGCCCCGAGGATGTGAACTACCCTGGATTGGGCGATAAGGAGAACTTTTGCAGACTTTGGGATAGTTGGGACAAAGGGACGTGTGGGACATGGATAGCCAGAAGGAGTGAATCCAACCAAATTACGCCACATGTCATCGGCGAGAAAAGGGACGGGAAGCCCATTTCGGGCGGATCGGGAAGTTTTTGTCCCGAGATAGCACTTGGGACATCTGGGACAAATGGGACGCAGTGGGGCGTGAAAAGCCGCGAGACCGAATACCAATCAAGTCATGACACGTGTAATAAGGGGAAACGCCCAAATGAACAAAAGGAGAGGTTTGAAGGGTCGCCCGAGCCAATCGAGAAGAGGACACGTGTCAATGGAGCAGATAAGTGTGGACCTCGGGAGGAGTTAGAAAATTTGCCAAGAGTTTTGGCAAAAAACTAAAAAGGGGTAAAAGATGCCCCGCGCCCCTGTTCTCCAATTAATGCATGCCACGTGTCCCAAGTGGCGGGGGCACGGAGGAAAAGTGAAAAATGTCCCAAAATCATCAAAAAGGTCAAAATTCAAGGGAAAACCCGCGGTTAAGTGAAAGGAGAGAGAATTACGCCTCCAATCGGTGCTTGACAAGTGTCCTCCGGTGGCGAGCATGGGAAAGATTTTCAAAACAGTTTTCTCCTATTTTGTGCCCTAAATCTTTAGATCTACATATCTTCCGATCCAAAGCTCGGATTTGCACGTTCTTTATATCAATGGAAAGCGATGAAATTATCTACACGATATTGTATTTTGGTTCATTTTGGAGAGATAAAATCAAGAAACGTCTCTGGCACATAGTAATGGCGAAGCGGCGTTTCAACAACCGATTTAATGCAAATGGGTCGCATTCTTCTTCAACACATCCGAATTGACGTTTCAACAACTAGTTTAATGTAAATGGGTCGCATTCTTCTTCAACATGGCCAGAAGCTGATGTTTCAACAACTAATTTAATGCACATGGGTCGCATTCTTCTTCAGCATGGCCAGAAGTGATGTTTCAACCACCGATTTTAATGAAGAATGCATTTTGGTCAATGGTTGGGCTGCTTGCACATTTTCCTACATTTTCTCTCTACTGGGCTTGACCCATGCAATGTAAAA
Organism: Taxus wallichiana var. yunnanensis; assembly: GCA_018340775.1. Lineage (NCBI taxonomy): Eukaryota > Viridiplantae > Streptophyta > Pinopsida > Cupressales > Taxaceae > Taxus > Taxus wallichiana. Next base: position 723,928 of record JADAXU010000137.1, read on the forward strand.
AGCCAGATTTGGCTCATTTTGAAAGAGATAACAAGTGGTTCATCTTTTCTACTTGGCCCTCCCTTCTTTTCTTCTCTATGGTTGAAAATAGAGTTCGAACCTCCTCCCCTTCTCGTAATGGCATTTTTGCCTTTTTTACTATTGAAATGATGTTACGTGCAAACTTCTAGAGCAATAAAAAACATGTTTTGTGATGCATCAGTCCATCCTTGCTCGTTTTTGTTTGTTCTTCTCTTGCCTCTCTTCATTACTGGTATTTGTGCATGTTCTAACATTCATTACAGTGTCCGGAGCTATGTTCATGGAGTTTTGGGACATTTTACGTGTGAAATCTATCGTTGGGCCTGTGATGCATCTTTCCATCCTTCCCATTGCTAACCTCTCTTTGTTCCATGGTAGTTTTGATAAATGTTCAACATTCTCCTTCTCGGTGTATCACCGTTTTAGTGTAGGCTTTTGCTATTTTTCCCTTTTCTCTCTCTCTCTGTCTTCTTGGCACGGTTAGATTAGGATTAGATTAGCTTGCCTGCACTGGAATAGCTTGTGGCAGGTAGTTTAGGAGGAGGAACCAACCTCTAATCTAGAGATTCCTCTCTCATTTTACAAGTCCCACACTTGTAGAGAGGTTTCAATGTTGTGCAATCACACTGGATGCTAGAGTGATCAACCTAGAAATTTGATCGGCGTCAAGGGTGCTTTGTGATTTTGCATCAGCATTTTGGCTCACCCAGTGGGACCTTAGAGGTCTTCCACTTCATATTTTGCAGGTTGGTGTGTTCTTGTGAAGATTTCAGCCTTTGGAGGCACTTGCAAACACATCTGGCGACTCCATCTGATCAACAACCCATTTCTAAAGTTGCAGACCTGTTTTCCATCCATTCCCATCCATCCTTCTTTCCATCTCTTTCATTCTTTTCCATTCCATGAAGTTGTGCAATCATGACTTCATTTCCATCATGGAATTCACATTTTCAACAACAGTAGTTTATCACACCTCCAACATGTTTTACAAATCCTCCAAATCAGCATGCATACCCATATGAGCAGCAATGCCAAAATCAGTTTGGCTATGGAGCTTTCCAAGAGCAAGAGTATGCATATAATGAAGACAATTAGATGCAAGATGCTGGTCTATTGGAGAAAATCCAAAAGATGGAGGTAAAGATGGTGCAGTCCAGAGAAACAACTCAAATGAGAGCTTTTAGAATTGGTTGCAGGATCGCTTGTCCATGGGAGGCCCTTTTCCAAGACACTTCACCCTCGGGAGAAGCTGGACTTCATGATGAAGATGCTGCCATTGCTTCGTAAAGTGGATTGAAGAAATAGAGGTGTATGAGAGGAGTATTAAACAACCTTTTCAATGGGTAAACACGCCATCTCATGCCTTTCTTTTTCCTCTTTCCCAAACTTTTTTATCTCGGTAGTGTCAAGTTCTAAACTCTCCATCTGTTGTCCCAAGTGTTGAATCCATTTCTCCACCCCCAGTCTTCCACCACACCTCAATTCTTCTTTCCTTTTTCCTTCCAAACAGTCATCCCCTCCACAAGAGCTAACAGATATCCCCCTCCTCAAAAGAAACAAGAGTTTCTACCTCCACCACCACAAAAAAATGTCAAATCGGTTGAGTTACAACCCATCCCTCCTATTGCATTCCCAATTCCATGTGGGGAAGAAGAAATTGCAAAAATCAGTCATCAAGGACAGCAAGAGGAAGAGCCAAGAAGAAAAGAAATGATAGACAACTTGAGGGTTTGGGCTGCCAAATTTGGGATGACAAAGATCCCCTTGATGGTTAAGCCTTCAGAAGAGATGGGAGTTGGACAACAAATGGTGGTCGAGGACTGATTTTGTTGCAGTGCAGAAGAAGAAGATCTTGCAGTCCCAACTTGTCCTCTAGAGCATCAGATTGAAGAGTTTGACTTGGAAAACTTCATACTAGAGGAAGATTTCAATCAAGAGAAAGAATGTCTTCAAACATTGGAGGAAGGAGAAGCTGCTCCAGATCCAAAAGAAGAGAAGCACATTCTAGTTGTGGAGGATAAAAATGCAGATCCAAGGGCTTTGAGCACAAAGCGAGGCTATAGGAGAACCTTCGAGTTCTTCTTTCTACTTCACCTCTCTCAAGTTCTAGTCTTGAATAGGAGTTTGAACTCTCAAACTCAATATTGGAGGATGAAAGAAGCCATGGTGGTCAAGTTACTGAGATCAAGAAGACACCATGGAGGAAGTTGAGCATTTGCGGCAGACAGACATGAGGCGGCGGTTTATCTGCCGATTTGGAGGACTGTTTTGATGAAGAAGAGCTGGTTGAGTTTCCACCACTCTCTCTTTCATCATCCACATTCCACACAATTGAGTCTCTGCTGTCATGAAGGAGAACATTCATTTGTAGCACTGCATCTTTTAGCAGCTCTTTGGAATCAAGATTAGAAGATTTAAATCTTTCATGTTCTTCACTGGAGGAAGAGAAAGAACAGAGGAATTTCACCATTTCTTCCACACCATCCATAGAAAGTCTACAAGAAGACTCCATTTTGGAGTTGAAAATCGAGCTATGGGCATATCAAATGGATCGGACATTGCCCAATCAGGTATTTGACTTCATTGGAGCCAAGGGAGAAGTCACAACCACGGTCATGCTTGCTTCGAGCATGAGGATGAGCTATAAAGTACCAAGGATCAGCTGTCATACCTCTTCAATCCGGATGCAGAGCAACTAAAAGAGGTGTTGAATTTTCCTTCAGCAGATACCTTGATGATTTGGGTAGAAGACCAGCTTCTTGATGATTTTCCACTCATCCTAACAACCATGATCGAGTGCCAAATCAATTGCATGGCTGCCACTTTTGAGAAAAAGAAGCTATTTCTCACAACCAATTGCGGGGTTTGTTTAGCTAGCCTTTGCTTCGAGTTAGAATAGAGTAGGTAGGTTTTCTTACACAGGGAAGAAGTGCTTGTGCACACTCCGAATGTGCCATTTGAAGCATGTATGATTTTCAGTTACGTACATAGTTTTGGTGTTCTTTGGTTCTTCTCTTGCTGCGGTTCGCTTCGGTGGCATTTTGGTGAGAACAACTCTAAGTTGAGTGGGTTTTCAAGTGGTTCGAGAGGAGGTTTTCAAAGTTCGAGATCAGTTTGTAGGCTATAACTCATGACTCCATGCCCAATGGATTGCTTCGAGCTCACGATCATTCATCTAGCAAGAAGATAACCCACTTTCATCAAAAGCTGTTGTCAAAATTTTCCCCCAAGGTAATTTTGATAACATGCATCGATTTTCAGTCCAGAAAATAGATTGATTCAAGGCAAAAATCATGTTCTAGGGTGCCCTCGATTTTTTCTAACTCTCCCAAGAAGAAGAGAGCAAGTTCGAGAAAAGGTGAAAAGGTCGCGAGAAACAAGCTTGGGCGGGAAAATCATGAAAAATGGCTAAGTCCTAGTCCTCGCAACAATAGGGACATCCGGGCCGTGAAGACGTGTGGGACGCGAAAAGCAGTTCAGCCAAGATGAAAAAATCAACTAAGCTGTTAAGTGCAATAATGCAGGACATCTGGGCCGTGAGGACGGGAACCGCCGTATCGGCCGAAAAGGAGAACTTTACTTTGGGACGGTTGGGACAAAGGGACGCGTGGGACGCGAAAAGCCGCAGTTCAGCCAAGATGAAGAAAATTGACTAACTGTTAAGCGGAACAGTCTGGGACATCTAGGCCGTGAGGACGCGAACCACCCGGATCGGCCAAAAAGGAGAACTTTCACACTGGGACAGTTGGGACAAAGGGACGCATGGGACACGGAAATCCGTTTCTGCCGAAGATGCAGAAAATCGACTAACTGTTAAGTGGAACAGTCTGGGACATCTGGGCCACGAGGATGTGAACCACTTGGATCGACCGAAAAGGAGAACTTTCACATTGCGACAGTTGGGACAAAGGGACGCGTGGGACGCGAGATAGCCAGAAGGAGCCGAATCCAACCAAATTACACCAGATGTCATCGGCGAGAAAGAGACAGGGAAGCCCATTTCAAGTGAATCGGAAGTTTTTGTCCCATACAGACCTTTGGGACATCTGGGACAAATGGACATAGTGGACGTGAAAAGCCGGCAGACCTGGATACCAATCAAGTCATGACACGTGTTATAAGGGGAAACGCCCAAATGAGCGAAGGGAGAGGTTTGAAGGGTCGGCCCGAGCTAATCGGAAGAGGAAACGTGTCAATGGAGCAGATAAGTGTGGACCTCGAGAGAGGAGTTAGAGAATTTGCCAAAAGTTTTGGCAAAAAAATAAAAAGGGGTAAAAGATGCCCCGCGCCCCTGTTCTCAATTAATGCATGCCACGTGTCCCAGTGGCGGGGGCATGGAGGAAAAGTGAAAAATGTCCCAAAATCATCAAAAAGGTCAAAATTCAAGGTGAAAACCCCCAGGTAAGTGAAAGGAGAGAGAATTACGCCTCCAATCAGCGCTTGACACGTGTCGTCAGGGTGGCGAGCACGGGAAAGATTTTCAAAACACATTTTCACTGTTTTGTGCACTAAATCTTGAGATCTCCATATCTTTCGATCCAAAGCTCGGATTTGCACGTTCTTTATATCAATGGAAAGCTAATGAAATTATCTACACGATTCCGGGTCAATATTGCATTTTGGTTCATTTTGAGAGAGAAAATCAAGAACCGTCTCGGCACGTAGTAATGGCGAGCGGCGTTTCAACAACCGATTTAATGCAAATGGGACGCATTCTTCTTCAACACGGCGAAGTGACGTTTCAACAACCCGATTTAATGTAAATGGGTCGCATTCTTCTTTAACATGGCGAAAGTCGAGCGTTTCAACAAGCGATTTAATGCACATAGGTCGCATTCTTCTTGAAGATGGCGAAGTGATGTTTCAACCACCGATTTTAATGAAGAATGCATTTTGGTCAATGGTTGGGCTGCTTGCACATTTTCCTACATTTTCTCTCTCCTGGGCTCGACCCATGCAATGAAAAAAGCCGATTTGGCTCATTTTGAAAGAGATAACAAGTGGTTCATCTTTTCTTCTTGGTCCTCCCTTCTTTTCTTCTCTATGGTTGAAAATGGAGTTCGAACCTCCTCCCCTTCTCTATAATGGCATTTTTGCCTTTTACTATTGAAATGATGTTCTGTGTAAACTTCTGGAGCAATAAAAAATGTGTTTTGTGATGCATCTATCCATCCTTGCTCATTTTTTCTTGTTCTCTTCTTACCTCTCTTCATTACAGGTATTTGTGCATGTTCTAACGTTCATTACAGGTCTGGAGCTATGTTCATGGAGTTTTGGGACATTTTCTGTGTGAAATCTATCCTTGGGCCTGTGATGCATCTGTCCATCCTTCCCATTGCTCACCTCTCTTTGTTCCATGGCAGTTTTGATAGATGTTCAACATTCTCCTTCTCTGGTGTATCACCGTTTTAGTGTAGGCTTTTGCTATTTTTCCCTTTTCTCTCTCTCTCTCTCTGTCTCCTTGGTATGGTTAGATTAGGATTAGATAAGCTTTCCTGCTTTGGAATAGCTTGTGGCGGGTAGTTTAGAAGGAGGAACCAACCTCTAATCTAGAGATTCCTCTCTCATTTTACAAGTCCCACACTTGTAGAGAGGTTTTAATGTATTGAATCACACTTTGGATGCGGAATGATCAACCTCGAAATTTGATCAAGCATCAAGGGTGATGTGATTTTGCATCAGCAGTTTTGGCACGCCGGTGGGACCTTAGAGGTCTTCCACTTCATATTTTGCAAGTTGGTGTGTTCATGTGAAGATATCAGCCTTTGGAGGCACTTGCAAACACATCGGTGACTCCATCGATCAACAACCCATTTCGAAGTTGCAGCCCTGTTTTCATCCATTCCCATCCATCCTTCTTTCCATCTCTTTCATTCTTTTCCATTCCATGAAGTTATGCAATCATGACTTCATTTCCATCATGGAATTCACATTTTCAACAACAAATGAGTTTATCACACCTCTAACATGTTTTACAAATCCTCCAAATCATCATGCATACCCATATGAGCAGCAATGCCAAAATCAGTTTGGCTATGGATCTTTCCAAGAGCAAGAGTATACATATAATGAAGACAATCAGATCCAAGATGCTGGTCTGTTGGAGAAAATCCAAAAGATGGAGGTAAAGATGGTGCAGTCCAGAGAAACAACTCAAATGAGAGCTTTTGAATTGGTTGCAGGACTCCTTGTCCATGGGGAGGCCCTTTTCCAAGACACTTCAGCCCTCAGGAGAAGCTGGACTTCATGATGAAGATGCTGCCATTGCTTGCAAAGTGGATTGAAGAAATAGAGGTGTATGAGAGGAGTATTCAGCAACCTTGTCAATGGGTAAACACGCCATCTCATGCCTTTCTTTTTCCTCTTTCCCAATCTGTTTTATCTCAGCAGTGTCAAGTTCTAAACTCTCCATCTGTTGTCCCAAGTGTTGAATCCATTTCTCCACCCCCTAGTCTTCCACCACACCTCAATTCTTCTTTCCTTTTTCCTTCCAAACAGTCATCCCCTCCACAAGAGCTACAGATATCCCCCTCCTCCAAATAAACAAGAGTTTCTACCTCCACCACCACAAAAAAATGTCAAATCAGTTGAGTTACAACCCATCCCTCCTCTTGCATTCCCAATTCCATGTGGGGAAGAAGAAATTGCAAAAATCAGTCATCAAGGACAGCAAGAGGAAGAGCCAAGAAGAAAAGAAATGATAGACAACTTGAGGGTTTGGGCTGCCAAATTTGGGATGACAAAGATCCCCTTGATGGTTAAGCCTTCAGAAGAGATGGGAGTTGGAGAACAAATGGTGGTCAGGACTGATTTTGTTGCAGCAGAAGAAGAAGATCTTGCAGTCCCAACTTGTCCTCTAGAGCAGCAGATTGAAGAGTTTGACTTGGCAAACTTCATACTGGAGGAAGAGTTCAATCAAGAGAAAGAATGTCTTCAAACATTGGAGGAAGGAGAAGCTGCTCCAGATCCAAAAGAAGAGAAGCACATTCTAGTTATGGAGGAGAAAAGTGTAGATCCAAGGGCTTTGAGCACAAAGCAGGCTACAGGAGAACCTTTAGTTCTTCTTTCTACTTCACCTCTCTCAAGGTCTAGTACTGAAGAGGAGTTTGATCTCTCAAACTCAATATTGGAGGGTGAAAGAAGCCATGGTGGTCAAGTTACAGATCAAGAAGACACCATGGAGGAAGTTGAGCATTTGCAGTAGGACATACATGAGGCAGTTTATCTGTCAGATTTGGAGGACTGTTTTGATGAAGAAGAGCCGGTTGAGTTTCCACCACTCTCTCTTTCATCATCCACATTCCAAACAATTGAGTCTACTGTCATGAAGGAGAACATTCATTTGTAGCAGCCTGCATCTTATAGTAGCTCTTTGGAATCAAGATTAGAAGATTTAAATCTTTCATGTTCTTCACTTGAGGAAGAGAAAGGACAGAGGAATTTCACCATTTCTTCCACACCATCCATAGAAAGTCTACAAGAAGACTCCATTTTGGAGTTGAAAATCAGAGCTATGGGCATATCAAATGGATAAGACCTTTCCCAATCAGGTATTTGACTTCATTAGAGCCAAGGAGAAGTCACAACCAGTCATGCTTGCTTCTAAGCATGAGGATGAGCTACAAAGTACCAAGGATCGGTTGTCATACCTCTTCAATCCAGGATGCGAGCAACTAAAAGAGGTGTTGAATTTTCCTTCAGCGAGATACCTTGATGATTTGGGTAGAAGACCAACTTCTTGATGATTTTCCACTCATCCTAACAGCCATGATCAGTGCAAATCAATTGCATGGCTGCCACTTTTGAGAAAAAGAAGCTATTTCTCACAACCAATTACGGGGTTTGTTTAGCTAGCCTTTGCTTCGAGTTAGAATAGAGTAGGTAGGTTTTCTTACAGTGAGAAGAAGTTTTTGTGCACACTCTGCATGTTCCATTTGAAGCATGTATGATTTTTAGTTCGTACATAGTTTTGGTGTTCTTTGGTTCTTCTCTTGCATAGTTCGCCCGGTGGCATTTTGGTGAGAACAACTCTAAGTTCGAGTGGGTTTTCAAGTGGTTCGAGAGGAGGTTTTCAGATCAGTTTGTAGGCTATAACTCATGACTCCATGCCCAATGGATTGCTACTACGATCATTCATCTAGAAAGAAGATAACCCATTGAGTAAGTCGTCAAAGCATTGTCAAAATTTTCCCCCAAGGTACTTTTGATAACATGCATCGACTGTCGAGTCCAGAAAATAGATTGATTCAAGGCAAAAAATCATGTTCTAGGGTCCCCTCAGATTTTTGTAACTCCTATCCAAGAAGAAGAGAGCAAGTTCGAGAAAAGGTGAAAAGGTCGCGAAACAAGCTTAGGCCAGGAAAAATCATGAAAAATGGCTAAGTCCTAGTCCTCACAACAGTAGGGACATCCGGGCCGTGAAGACGTGTGGGGCGCGGAAAGCTAGTTCGGTGAAGATGAAGAAAATCAACTAAGCATTAAGCGTAATAGTCCTGCAGGACATCTCGGGGCCGCAAGGACGCGAACCACCCGGATCGGCCGAAAAGGAGAACTTTCGCCTTTGGGACCGGGACGGTTGGGACAAAGGGACTTGTGGGACGCGGAAAGCGGTTCGGCCGAAGATGAAGAAAATTGACTAAGCGTTAAAGCGGAAGCAGTGCCTGGGACATCTGGGCCATGAGGACGCGAACCACCGGATCGGCCAAAAAGGAGAAATTTCACACTTTGGGACATTTGGGACAAAGGGACATGTGGGATGCGGAAAAGGCGGTTCGGTCGAAGATGCGAGAAAATCGACTAACTGTTGAGCGGAACAGTCTGGGACATCTAGGCCGTGAGGATGCGAACCACTGGATCGGGTGAAAAGGAGAACTTTGCTTGGGACGGTTGGGACAAAGTGATGCATGGGACGCGGATAGGCTGAAGGAGCCGAATCCAACCAAATTACGCCACGTGTCATCGGCAGAAAAGGGACAGGGAAGCCCATTTCAGGCGGATCGGAAGTTTTTGTCCCAGACAGCACTGGGACATCCGGGACAAATGGACGCAGTGGACATGAAAAGCCGGCAGACTCGGATTCCATTCAAGTCATGACACATGTTATAAGGGGAAACGTCCAAATGAACAAAGGGAGAGGTTTGAAGGGTCAGCCCGAGCCAATCAGAAGAGGACACGTGTCCAATGGAGCAGATAAGTGTGGACCTCGGGGAGGAGTTAGAGAATTTGCCAAGAGTTTTGGCAAAAAACTAAAAAGGGGTAAAAGATGCCCCGCACCCCTATTCTCCAATTAATGCATGCCACGTGTCCCGGGTGGCGGGGCGCGGAGGAAAAGTGAAAAATGTCCCAAAATCATCAAAAAGGTCAAAACTCAAGGTGAAAACCCACGGGTAAGCGAAAGGAGAGAGAATTACGCATCCAATCAGCGCTTGACACGTGTCGTCCAGGTGGCAGAGCGCGGGAAAGATTTCAAAACACGTTTTCACCTGTTTTGTGCCCTAAATCTTCAGATCTCCATATCTTTCGATCCAAAGCTCGGATTTGCACCTTCTTTATATCAATGGAAAGCTGATGAAATTATCTACATGATTCGGGGTCAATATTACATTTTGGTTCATTTTGGAGAGAGAAAATCAAGAAACATCTCTGGCACGTAGTAATGGCTAGAAGCGACATTTCAACAACCATTTTAATGCAAATGGATTGCATTCTTCTTCAACACGGCTAGAAGTGACGTTTCAACAACTAGTTTAATGTAAATGGGTCACATTCTTCTTCAACATGGCCAGAAGCTGACGTTTCAACAACCGATTTAATGCACATGGGTCGCATTCTTCTTCAGCATGGCCAGAAGTGATGTTTCAACCACCAATTTTAATGAAGAATGCATTTTGGTCAATGGTTGGCCTGCTTGCACATTTTCCTACATTTTCTCTCTCCTGGGCTCGACCCATGCAATGTAAAAAGCCAGATTGGCTCATTTTGAAAGAGATAACAAGTGGTTCATCTTTTCTGCTTGGTCCTTCCTTCTTTTCTTCTCTATGGTTGAAAATGGAGTTCGAACCTCCTCCCCTTCTCTATAATCGCATTTTTGCCTTTTACTATTGAAATGATGTTCTGTGCAAACTTCTAGAGTAATAAAAAACATGTTTTGTGATGCATCTGTCCATCCTTGCTCGTTTTTTCTTGTTCTCTTCTTGCCTCTCTTCATTATAGGTATTTGTGCATGTTCTAACATTCATTACTGAGGTTTGGAGCTGTGTTCATGGAGTTTTGGGAGATTTTCTATGTGAAATCTATCCTTGGGCCTGTGATGCATCTGTCCATCCTTCCCATTACTCACCTCTCTTTGTTCTATGGTAGTTTTGATAAATGTTCAACATTCTCCTTCTACGGTGTATCTTTGTTTTAGTGTAGGCTTTTGCTTTATTTTTCCCTTTTATCTCTCTCTCTGTCTCCTTGCACGGTTAGATTAGGATTAGATTAGCTTGCTTCGCACTGGAATAGCTTGTGGCGAGTAGTTTAGGAGGAGGAACCAACCTCTAATCTAGAGATTCCTCTCTCATTTTACAAGTCCCACACTTGTAGAGAGGTTTCAATGTTGTGCAATCACTGCTTTGGATGCAGAGTGATCAACCTAGAAATTTGATCAGCGTCAAGGGTCTTTGTGATTTTGCATCAACAGTGTATTTCACCATTGATTTAGTACTTGGATCCACACTAGTTTCTAGGGCATACTATCGGATGAGGACTCCGAACTTCATGAGCTCAAGATTCGGTTAGAGGATTTGTTGGAGAATGGTCTCATTCACTCTAGTGTATCTCCTTGGGGTGCACTAGTCATATTTGTGAAGAAGAAGGATGGTTATCTTAGGCTTTGTGTAGACTTTAGGCAGCTCAAAAAAGTCACAATAAAGAACTATTATCCACTCCCTAGGATTGATTACTTGTTTGATCGGATGCGGGAGTGAGAGTATTCTCCAAAATCAATCTCAAGTTAGGGTACCATCAGTTGCGCATATCAGATCTGAGACATTCATAAGACAAATTTTTGCACACATTATGGGCATTATGAGTTCACCATTATTCCTTTTGGTTTGACCAATGCCCTAGTTGTCTTCAAGAGCCTCACGAATGGAGTATTTAGGAATTTTTGGATCGCTTTGTTTTAGTATTCCTTGATGACATATTGATATATTCTCATTCCAAGGAGGAGCACGCAGAGCATTTGAGGCAAGTAATTTAGGTGTTGAGAGAACAAAATTTGTATGGGAGCTTGGAAAATGCAGCTTCTTTGAGATAGAGATTCAAGTACTTGGGTCATATAATATCGGGGAGGGTATCTCAATAGATCCCTCTAAGATACAAAGCTATTATGGACAGCTGTGCCCACATCGATTCGAGGTGAGGAGTTTTATGGGTTTAGTGGTTATTATCACAAGTTTGTACAGGGACGTTTCTAGGATTTCTCACCCTCTTACTTCTCTTAGAGAAAAGGGAAGAATTTTGATTGGTCAGAAAAGTGTGAGTAGGCCTTTCAATTGCTTAAGGAAAGGTTAACCATGACACCCATCTTAGTATTTCTAGACCCTACAGAGGATTTTGTTGTTTATACTGATGCATCGCTAGAGGGTTTGGGAACAGTTCATATGTAGAAGCATTGGGTTATTGGCTTTGAGTCTTGTAAGCTCAAGGACTACGAGCTTAATTACCCTACTCATGACTTGGAGCTAGCAGCAGTGGTTCATACACTTGTGCATTGGTAACATTTCCTTTTGGGTAGAACTTTCATTTTGAGGACAGATCATCGTAGCTTATAGCATATCTTCTCACAGCCAAACCTCAACACTCGTCAATGGCGTTGGATGGAGTTCCTATGTGAGTATGACATGGAGATGTATTATATCAAAGGAAAGGAAAATGTTGTTGCAGATGCACTTAGTAGACGATGACATGTCCTTGCTTCATTGACATTGCAGTCAGATTTGAGAGGTAGGATTCTTGAGCATCTTCTAGAGGAAAGGTTTTATGAAGGAGCTAGACAGTTGTTAGAGTCACAGGGTTCATTAGAGGGTAGATATGCATGGTCTATTTTAGAGAAAGATGGTTTAATTCGGTACCATAGGTGCATCTACATACCTAAGTCAGGTGATCTACGTAGCTTCATCCTTACAGAGACTCATCGAGCCCCATATGCAGCACACCCAGGAGTGAAGAAAATACACAGCGATCGAGGGAGTTATATTATTGGCAGTCTTCGACGGGACATAGCAAATTTTATCACACATTTCCTTGAGTGCCAGAGGGTCAAGTTAGAACATTCTCATCCTACAGGACTGTTACATCCTCATGATATTCTTGAGTAAAAATGGGGTGTGATATCCATGGATTTCATAGTCGGACTCCCTATGTATTCTTACCATCATGATGCCATTATGGTCACCGTGGATAAGCTAACCAAGGTTGCACACTTCTCTCCAACCAAGGTCACCTATAATGCACAAGCCATCACTAAAGTATTTATGGAGGACATTTTTAGGTTGCATGGGATTCTGAAGACTATCATCAATGACAGGGATACCATCTACACTTCAGTTTTTTAGACTTCCTTTCAGACTACTCTGGGTACCCAGATTAATTTCAGCTCATCCTATCATCTAGAGATAGATGAATAGACAGAGAGAGTTAATTAGGTATTGGAGGACATGTTGAGGATGTATGTGATGGATCAATAGAAGAAGTGGGAAGATTATTTGCATTTAGTTGAGTTTTCCTACAACAAAAGCTATCACAGTTCCATTGGTATTGTGCCTTACCAAGCTTTGTATGGACGACCTTGTAGGACACCTTTGAGTTGGGACAGACTAGATGATAGGATTATTCTGGGACCAACTTATCTACAAGATTTAGAGCATCATGTTTTTCTGATTAGACAACATCTTGAGTAGGCTATAGCATGCCAGAAATCATATGCAAACTCGAAGAGGATTGATTGTCACTTCTCAGTGGGTGACAAATTCTTCTTGAGAGTTCATCCGCATAAGAGCCCAATTCTCTATGGAAAGGGTTCTAAGCTATCGCCTTGTTTTGTGGGACCTTTTGATATTTTAGAGGTCATTGGTCTAGTTGCCTATCACCTAGCTTTGCCACCACGCCTTGTATGGGCCCATGATGTATTTCATGTTTCTATACTACGTAGATATGTATCAGATGTTTCTCATACTCTAGATTGGTTGGCATTACAGGTAGAGGATGGAGGACAGTGGAGGACCGGAGCCCGTACGCATCATTGGAGCACCGGAGGTTGGCCCTTCGGGGTCAAGACTTGGACTAGGTTAGAGTGCAGTGGGACCAATACAATGAGACAACAACTACCTAGGAGGATGCGACACCCTTGAGGGCTAGATATCCCTACCTCTTTCAGTGACTTCCAGGAGGAAGTCTAATTTTAGTAGAGGGGGATGTAGTGCCCAAATTTTTATAGCTCGAGTTACTTGTTGCTCATTACTCATAGACATATTTTGAATTTGATATATATATATATAATTTATATATATATATATATATATATATATATATATTGGACTTTACATTAGGAGATTTGATCTTATTACACATATATGGAGATTTAGGCGTATAGCGCCAATTTAGCTTGATTATTATGTTGTCACATTATCTTATGATGTCATAGATACTAATTGATGTGATGTTGTTTTGGAACACAATTGTATTGATGGATGCTCAGTTTGTTGCATGTTGGGATTCTATGGATACATGTCACTTTATTATTATGTCTAACCTATGGTGAATTATGTATGAATGTGCATGTTGTCACATTTTAGATTCCAGAAAGATGATATGTTAGTTTAGAATTCATTGATATCTTATTTAGTAGTTAATTCACATTTTATCGGATAGGTGTGTTTAATGTGTGCAATGAGTGTGTAGGTGATAGGTCACAGGAGAACATGGGATTCAGGCTAGCTACACAATTTTACATAAGCAGCCCATGGGGCTAAGTCCTAATCTTGTTTATTGCATGAGGCCTTAGCATTAGAATTATTGTTTTGGGCACCATGGGTGACCCTCATTTGTAATGTAATATGTCTTGTATTATTAATCTTTCTTAGGGTGTTTAGTTTGTGTTGTAAACTTGTTTAGGGGAATTAATGGCCCCACTTACATTTAGTTTTGAATTTTTTTAATGATGTACTTAATAAAGAGGGTTTAGGGTCACATGTAAACCCTTGGGTAGGCCCTACACCCTCTACCCTTGTGCCAAATTTTTCAAACCCGAAATTGGGTTATTTTAGGAATTTTTAGGGACCCCTTTTTAGTTTGGGAGTTCCCTTAACATGAAAACGGGCCCTTAGACCCTACCCAATAGGTAGGGGGCTTATTTCAAGGCTAGAAGGAGTTTTCCTAAAAATTTTCCCTCCTTTAGTCACATCCATGTAGGAGGTATGGATAAGTGTGCTTTGTTAAAAGTTGCACAAGATTGTTTTGTTATGATTTTGAGTAATTTGGGAGAAGAGGTCTAAAAGCCATTTCATCCTTTCTCTCTTTTATCTTTGGCATCTTTTACCTTGAAGGAAGAGAGGGGTGACACATGTCACCCCCTCATTTATGAGGATTTTTTCTTGCTCCTCTTCAAATTCTCCCTCATGGGAAAAGAAGAGAACTTTTTTTTGGAGCTTTTGCTTGGAGGCTTGTGGATTTAGAGCTAGAGTTTGTTTGGGTCAAGAAGTGGAAGAGATTGATTTTGGAGAGCTTTTATTTGAGGTAGGCTTCTTGAGCTTTATTGTGTTTGTTATAACATGTTAGAAATTAGTTGTTTACTTGGAAATGTTTGTTGTTGCATGAATATTTTGTTTGTTGTTTATTTGATTTTACTCCCTCCATCATATGGCATGATGGAGTTTTGTAGTTTGTGGGGAAGAGAGGGAATTTTTCCTCTCAATCCTTATAAACGATGGGCAAGCCTATAAGGATTTAGTTACTCCCCTCAAATGGTTTGAGGTGGGGAAGGTGGGTCATTTGGCTTGAACCTCCTTCCCCATTCTTGGTAAGGAAACCCCTTTGGGGTTTGAAAATCCTTCCAAGAAGGATTGGTGAAAGGGTGGAGAAATAAGGAGGGTATGGAGATCTTGTTTTTGTGCATCTAATGATGGTTACAAATTTTGAAGAACTTTCTTCTCTTCCCCATTTTAGAGGTAGAACTTGGTTTCTCCTCCTTTTCACTTTTACAAATTTGGAGTCTTGTTTAATCTTTTCCTTGTTTTTGTGTGGATGTAATGTTGTTTTGTTCACCCTCACTCTTGTGCATAGTTTTGGATAGTTTTCCTCTTTCCCATGGGCTTGGGGGAGGCTAGCATGCATCCTAACCTTGGGAAAGGCATGTAATGATGCCTATGGTTGGGTGGCAAAACAAACTTCTTCTCCTTGCATGGATTCCTTGAAGGCATTTAAATTTGGATCTCAAGTTGGATGTTGGTTTGTAGTTTGTGGCATCTTGGTCTCTCATTGTTCTCTGTTCCCTTATGAAACATTACCTGCATTATAAAACTCTTGTGTATGGTTATGTGGAAGTTTCCCTCTCCTTGTAAACTCTCCATTTTCTATAACTAGAAATTCTTGAAGACTTGAGACATATTTGTTGAGAAATCTCTCTTCAAACTTACCATGAAACTTGTAATAGGAATTCTTTTGTAGTTGTGCTTTTGGAATATGATGCTCTTTAAGTTTAAGCTTGAAAAACATGTATGAAAATCTCTTCATATGAATTGTTGTTTTATTCTAGAAAGAAAAGTTGTTTGTTGAAAATATGTCTCTTCAAAAGAAAATATACTATTTGTTGGATATTCTTACTTGTGTGTAAATATGAAGAAATCATTTAGTATTACCTTGGAAAAGAAGATATCTACTTTTTTTTTTTGAAATATTATTGAGCAGTTTGTGTGGATAGGTTTGAATTATTTTCCATGTAAAATTTAATGGTTTTGTTCTTAGTATTCTCATTTGAAATAGTATTCTCCTTGACAAATTTTATTGAAATCAGCCTCTTTCCTCATTTGCAATATTTGTATATTCCTTTACTACAAAATAGGTAAATCTTTTAGTGGGAGTAGTTGAAAAAAAAATTAGTTCCTTTTTGCATTAAAATAAAAACTAAAACTTGTTATTATCATCCTGAAATAAATTATTCCTACATTTGAAATACTACAAATATGTTAAGAAAAAAAAATTTAGTTTATAACTAAACTACATTAGGTTAAGCACGATTACACACGCACGCACGCACGCACGCACACACACACACACACACACACACACACACACACACACACACATTACTTAGTAATATCATTATTGCTATCTTAAATGAACATATATATATATATATATATATATATATATATATATATATATATATATATATATATATATATATATATATATATATATATATATATATGAATATGAATATGAATACATATGTGTGTGTGTATGTGTGTGTGTGTGTATTATAATATATATATGTATAAATATATATAATATATAATATACAAAACAAATTTAAAACTTAAATTTTATACACACAAAAAATACAAATAAAAAAGTAGTTTTGTTTTTAAAAAGTTTTGTTTGGGGAGGGTCGAACCCTTCCCCCACCCGTATGCGACCCCATCCACTGCAGCACCCCCGACTCTTCCACCACCGCCACTGTTCCCACCTTTCTCACGGCCATCTCCCAATGCTGCCACCTTCTCGCCACCCCTACGTAGCAAACCCACCGCCCACGATCCTACCATCTTCCCCTTTGTTGTCCCCACGCCGACCCTGCCGCCATTGCTCCCTGCGTGATCTCCTCTCCCCATCCCTACCTCCAAACATGTAACCTCCCTCCTCCCACATAGTTTACTTCCCATTCATAATTTAAAACCCCCACCTCCTTCTCTCATCCCTTTCATACAAAAGGATATATATATATATATATATATATATATATATATATATATATATATATATATATGTATATGTATGTATGTATGTATGTATGTATGTATGTTTCCAATCTAAAAGGTGGGATGTATGGCATTCCACAAAACAAAACACTTAAGGATTAAACAAACTCTCCTAGCTCCTCCACCTGTAAATGGCACAACACAAGAAAATGAGAGAAGAGTAGAAAAGAAAGAGAAGAAAACAAGAATGAAACTCAAATGAAAAGAAAGGAAAAGATAAGGATGTTAGGGAAAACTTAGGGTATTTTCAAAACCAAGGGTCAAGATCAGATTTGATCCAAGGGCTCACAAATAATCCTACCCACTTTAATTCATGAGCATTTTTTTATTTTATTATGGATTTAGAGACTTTATTAAAGGGGTGTGTGGGAAAATAAATTAAAAGGGGTGAATAATTAATTATAACAAGGGGTTGTAGAATATTATTTCGTGACTCTAGCTAACTTAAGAAGCATAGATAATTAAGTCATTAATGGATTTTTTTTAATTTAAATTTTGGGTAAATAAATTTATAATAAAATTAATTATTAGGGGAATCGAGTTAAGAAAACATTAGTATTAACCGTTCACCTTTAAGAAAAAAATTTACCTAAAATTTTAGTTTCCTATTGGTATGGTTTTCCCATGTTCCGAGGTGGGGCATGACACAACACATGTGAATAGTAACACATGATATCCTCATCACAATATAGTATATGTAAAGGCATAATGGAATTGTGTGCCTCATCATCAACATGCGATCAAGTGTTAGAATCCTAATACTACCAATATGATATCTAAATAATGTCATATCATAACAATGTATCAAAGAAACAAACAAAACCTGTCAAGAAACAATGTCATGTGATAATGTCCCATAAAAATAAAAAAACAAGTAATAATGTCCCTGTCATCACAATAGTATAGATATAATGAGTCACACATGACCAAAATGAGAGCACTAAAAGGGTGGGCACTACATCCCCCTCCCCTAGGAACCAACTTCCTCCGGGAAGTCACTGGAAGAGGTAAGGATATCGGGCCTACAATGGTGTCACATCCTCCCAAGTAGTTGCAGTCTCATCGTATATGTCCCACTGAACTCTAACCTGGTCTAGGTCACACCCCCAAAGGGTCAGCCTCCTATGCTCTAGAATATGCATGGGCTCCAAATTCCACTGACCTTCGGCCTCCACCTGCAAGGCCAACCAATCCAAAACATGAGTTATATCAGGTACATACTTCCACAACACTAAGATGTGAAACATGTCATGTGCCTAGGATAGGCATGGTGGTAGAGCTAGGTGATAGGAAACTGGACCAATAGTCTCCAAGATCTCGAAAGGTCCAAAAATTGAGGGGATAACTTAGAGCCCTTCCCATAACGGATTGGACTCTTATACTGAGACACACCCTAAGAAACACCTTGTCACCCATAAGGAAGTGATATTCTACCCTCTTCATGTCAGCATATGCCTTCTAACATGCACAATCTTGCTCTAAATTTTTTTGAATGAGAAAACATGATGCTCCATATCTTGAAGGTATGTTGGACCAAGAACAATCATGTTATATAACTTTGTCCCAACTCAACGGTGTCTTGCAAGGTCTCTCATACAAATCCTGATAAGGTGCCATACCGATGGAGTTGTGAAAACTATTTTTATAAGAAAAATATACTAGAAAAAGGTAATGCTCCCACTTCTTCTGTTGATCCATCACATACATATAAAGCATGTCCTCAAGTACCTGGTTCACCCTCTTTGCCCACCCATCTGTCTGAGGATGATACATTGAGCTGAAGTTAATTTGAGTCCCCAAATTTTCTTGAAAAGAGGTAAAAACTCGATGTGTAAACTAATACAAAATCACAAATGATCGTCCTAGGTATACCATGCAATCTCACTACGTCATCCATAAATACATGTGTAATGGAAACCATATTATATGATAACTTCATTAGAGAGAAGAAGGCAACCTTGGTCAACTTATCCACCATCACCATGATGGCATCATGATGAAATGATGAAGTGGGAAGACCAATAATAAATTCCATGGACACCACGTCCCACTTCCACTCCGGAATATCATGAGGGTATAGAAAACCAGTGTGATGACAATTCTTCACCTTCACCCTCAAGCACTCAAGACAACGGGCTAAAAATCTGTAATATCATGGCGTAACCCTGTCCAAAAGTAAAGATGCCTCAAGTCTATGTGCATATTATTTTCCCTAGGATGGGCGGAGTAAGGTGCCCAATGTGCCTAAAAAATAACCAATATATGTAAATCACCTGCTCTAGGCATATAAATGCACCTTTGAAACCAAGGAAGACCATCAGAATATAAATTACACCCTTTGTACTTGCCCACTAAGGGCCCCTGAGACTCAATCATTTTCCTTGCTCCCTCAAAGAATATATCACCTGGAAGTTGTTGAAGAATCCTTCCCCTGAGATCTGATCATAATGTCAAGGAGGAAATCTCATGTCATCTCCTACTCAAAACATCAATAATGACATTCTCCTTCCCCTTGATGTACATTGGATGTCCATGTCATACTCACAAAGGAACTCCATCCAATGTCATTTTCGGGCATTGAGGTTGGGCTGCGAAAAGATATGTTAAAGGCTCAAATGATCTTTCCTCAAAATAAAGGGTCTTCCTAGAAGGAAATGCCTCCTAGTGAACCAATGCATGAACCACTACTGCAAGATCAAGATCATGGGTGGGGTAATTAAGCTCATAGTCCTTGAACTTACAACACTCAAAAGCAATAACATGATGCTCCTACATAAGCACATGCTCTTGCATGAGTAAATCCAAAACCCTTAATAGATACATCTGTGGAAACCAAAAGTCAATCAATGGATCTAGAATTGCAAGGATGGGTGCAGTAGTCAAATGCTACTTGAGGAGCTGAAATTACTTCTCATACTTCTTTGACCACAATGATGGTAGTAACCAGCTACCCCATAAAGCTCCTAACCTCTGTCACTGTGGTGGGGGCTGGCCAATCAATGATAACATGGATCTTTGAGGGATCTACAGAGATACCCTCCCTATGATAATGTGCCCCAAGTACTAAATCTCGGACTAAAAGAAGGAACACTTCTCCAAATTCCCATATAGTTGATGCTCTCTCAAAACTTGTAATACATGTTGCAAGTGCTCCTGGTGCTCCTCAATTGAGTGAGAATATATCAAGATGTCGTCTAGAAACACAATGACAAACCTATCCAAAAAGGTCCTGAAAACCCCATTCATGAGGCTCATAAAAATGCAGGTGCATTGGTCAGACCGAAAGGAACCCTTTGTGAACTTGTAATATCCGTACCGAGTCTGAAAAGTTGTCTTGTGGATGTCGACTCTGCGATACATAGTTGATGGTATCCCAATTTCATATCTATCTTGGAGAACACTCTGGCTCCCCTCATCTGATCAAAAAAATCATCTATATGAGGAAAGGGATAACGGTTCTTCATTGTTACCTTGTTTAGTTGTCAAAATTCAACACACAAACGAAGGGACCCATCCTTCTTCTTCACAAAAATCATTGGTGCACCCTAAGGAGACACACTAGGTCAAACAAGGCCCTTCTCTAAAAGATCCTCCAACTAAATTTTGAGCTCATGGAGCTCAAGTGTGGTCATCCTATATGGAGCACATGACACGGGTGCAAAACCCGGAACAAGATCAATAGAAAAGTCCACCTCTCACCATGGGGGCATACCCGGGAGCTCACTAGGGAAAACATATGCAAACTCTCTCAAAATAGGATGTTAATATAAAGGAGAACTAGCTGGAATATCTCTCGATCTATCATTAATCATGATAAAAACATCTTACACCCCTTTCTCATGCTCTGCTTAAGTTTCATAGAGGAAATCATATGCGAGTAAATAGGTCTTTGAACCCCAGATATAACAACATAACTACCTATGTTGTCCACACACTCAATAAAATTATGTCTACAGTCTACTTTGGCCTAATGAGCATCAAGCCAATCCATGCCAAGAATGACCTCATAAGATCCCAATGGTAAAACTCGG